>JAEIFV010000077.1:0-685292 GCA_018904265.1 Lordiphosa collinella
TCTATTTTTATACACTTAGGCCCGATTTCTCAAAGGTTCCGGTTGGCCAACCGCCGGTCAAATTTGTTCCTCCAGTTGACAAGCGGTCGTCATTTGGTTTTCTCAACAGCAGTTTCATCTGATATCGATAAGTTTCTATCGCTGCATTAGGGTGATAAGACACGGTCAACAAATTTGGTATTTTTGTTAGGGATTTCTTAATTAAATTATTTTAATAGATAAATCAAATGTTGGAGCCAGCTGTTTGTATAACAATAAATATATATCGATAAGTCCATCGGCACTTAACTCGCGGTTGCTCTTTTACCAGTGCCCGAGCAGCGGTTAAGTCTGTTCCTCCGGTTGCGCCACACACAGCATGAGATATGCAAATTCGGTTAAACTGCCTGTCAAGTTGACTAACCGCACATTAAGAAATCGGGCCTTAAAAATGGAGGAAAGTTAACTTCGGCTCGGCCGAAGTTTTGTATACCCTTGCAGCTTCCATTGAAAACCAAAAAAGTTTTTCAAACTAAGACTACTTTTTGGACCTTACTTTTCAATGGGATCTATACTATAGATGTCTGATTTCTTTTTTTTATATATATATAATCTCTTTCTCGACCGATCATTCATACTGCTGCTATAAGCTATAGTCATCCAATTTTGATAAAACTTTGTAGAAATGTGTTAAAGTATATAAAATAAAAATATGCCAATAAAAGAACGTTTTCATTAAAAACAAAAAAGTTTTTTTCACGAAGACTAGTTTTTCGACCGATCGTTTCCTATGGGAGCTATATGCTATAGTCATCCGATCTGTTCGAGCCAGACTTTTTATTTATATTAAAAAGTTTTTTTTTTTAAGGATAGAAAAAATTATTTACCAATATGTACTTAAAGATTCGTGCAAAATTTGGTGCGAGGATAGCTTTAAATACAGAGAATGGCAGATAAGGCGTCCGGAACCCCGCGAAAATGTCACATCTTCTAAGCTGGCAGAGTAGTTTTTTTTGTTTTTGTTTAAAATTTCCACTGCCGTTACAGACGGAGATTTTAGCTAAATAGCGAATTCACGAACCCAAGCAATATATCACTTTTTTGTAGTAGGGCCATAATCTTATACACACACCTTTCGAACTCGACTTTCAAACTAGACTTTCGAAGAAAACGAAATCTCTCGAAGTTCTGGGACACCGACGGATTTCGCTAGCGATTTGCAAAACCAACCGCAAGCCAAAATCTCTAGAGTTTTCCAGGACACCCCCGAATTTGGTGGTTTCGAAAATGTTTTTAAACAATTTTTAAATTAACAATCAGTAACCGGAGATCCACTTTTCAATCCGAGAAGGACTGGTGACATGTCTGCAAATCCAGTAGGCTCAAAAACTCTGTTGAATAATTTACAGCTTCGTTAGCATTGAACACAGTTCGACCTATTTCTTTGATACCAAGTCGTCGGGCAACTACACCCAAAAAAATTGGTATCAAAATCAATTTGATACACGTTGTCTCAAATTGAAACTAAAACCAGTTTTTTTTTTTAAGTATCAATATGATCCTAGAGAGTATCAAAATGATCTTTTGGTTATTAATTTGATACGCAAAAGTATCAATTTGATACCATCACATTTTTATGAAAGTTCAAAAATTCGAAATGTCGTATGTGAAAGCGAAGCCACCTGAACTGGCAGATCAGTAGGCGCTTGACGATTGACATTAACTATTTTGATTTTGGTGCAGACACGTCGGTAATTTAAAGTTAAAGCTATGTAAAGCAATCCCCCAGACATCGTTTTAAGACTAAATTAATGTATTTCAATATGGTGCAGAAGCTCTATACTTACAAGGTGAGCAGCTTAACATATACACATCGTTCAATGCACACACTTGTAAATAACAAATACAACTTTTTAGAGAGGACATACTCCACCATGTTTCTGCGCTATCCAAGATGTGAGAATCCACGTCAGCTCCAGTTGAGGAGTGGTTCACATACGCTTCGGTTTCAGAACCATTACTAAAGAAAGATCTCGAACTGGGATGATCATGCCATCATAATTTGGGCAGCACCAAGTCAGAAGGGCGGACTGTTATGTCGATAAGGACTGATGCACTTCCTTACTGTGACTTCTGTATTTGAATAAAATCTGTGTTTAAATATTATGTATAATAAAATACATTTTGTAAGAATACAGAATAAAATAAATCTGTTTTTCAATTTTTATGTTTTAGTTTTATTCGCAGTTTGCTGATAACTGAATTGGTAACTAAACTTGACAAGAAAAAAGTTAAATTGAGAAATGCTAGTTTCAAAATGATACCAAAAGTTTGACAGTCAAAATATCAAAATGATGGTTGTTAGGTTCAACACAGAATTAATACAAAACAGACTAACACTGATGAATACCAAATGGTGTCAACCTGATACTAGTTAGTATCAATTTGATATTTTCGAAATATCATTTTAATACTTTTGAAAATATCAACTTGATACTTGAAGTATTAAAGAGAATTTGAAACTCAATAGTTTTCATAAGGTTTTTATATATATAAAGAAATTTTTTGAACTCTGGGTTTAGCGGTTGGCGCTATGTGCTGACAATTAGTCAGTCATAATCCCGTTGCGTCTCGTGCTGCCCAACATAATTTTTTGTATCCGATCTTGAACAATTCTTTAGAGGATTGATAAAAAGTCCTGTTTACTAAATATGTCCAAAAAGTACGAACTTTCTATCAATAAAACTGTAGAGGACATGACGTTTTTTCCAATTTACAGGGGCGGGTAGGGGCGTGGCAAAAATCTGCCTGCAAGTATAAGAAGTTTTTGTCGAACTTCTATTTCTTACCATCTTTGAGATCTGTTTGTTCATACGGACAGACTGACGGACAGATGAACGGTCTGTCGGACAGACATGGCTAAATCGACTCGGCTGTTGATGCTGGTTAAGAATATA
Organism: Lordiphosa collinella; assembly: GCA_018904265.1. Classification (NCBI taxonomy): domain Eukaryota; kingdom Metazoa; phylum Arthropoda; class Insecta; order Diptera; family Drosophilidae; genus Lordiphosa; species Lordiphosa collinella. The sequence goes on from JAEIFV010000077.1 coordinate 2,937, forward strand.
TGTATATACTTTGTAGGATCGGAGATGCTTCTTTCCGACTGTTACATACGTTTGCACAAGCTTAATATACAGCCTTGTTCTCAAATCTACTTCCACAAAAGATTTGTGATTAAGAGACCAACGGGATTTAAATCTTAAAATGTTTGTGGAAGTGAAATTGAGAACAAGGCTGATACTCTGTGTTGCTTACAGAGTATAAAAACCACGGTACCATAATCAGAGACTTCTCAATCAAGCTCGAGCCTGTTGAAAATCGCTTTCCTAATTTGTTTTGTTTCAATCTTGTTCGAAACCTTTCTTCCATTAGTAAAATGTCTTACTCTACCCAACATAGCAAATTTTAAATCTATAGCTTAAATAATTTCTGAGATATGGTTTTGAACCACTTGCGTATCGGGTCAACCAGGTTCGAAATCAGTTAGGAACCAGTGAATCGTTCAATTCCTTATTACCAACACAACCCAAATTTTAAGTTCTAAGAACCACTGTAGAAATTTTTCAATTGGGAGCAAAAACGGATTAAGACAATCAATAAATTAAAGATTCCCGCTAGAACAATTTCCTCAGTTTGTTGTAAATTCTTAGTTACTGTTAGTTGCCCCAATTTGTCTAAAATAAAGGACACGTTGCATCATTTGAAACTTGTCCAGCAGCATCTACATAATTGAGTCATAGCCAAAACAAAAAAAAAAGTCATCAAAAATAACAACACAGAAAAAACTTCAGCGCAATCATAAAAAAAAGCCTCAAAACGAAACGAAATGCCAAAAAAAGAGAAGTAGAATACCAAATGAAATCAGTAAAACCGCACAAATAAAATCCATTAGGTGACCAGGGACAGCCCGGCCAGTTCCATGTTCCCAAATGGATATCGTGAGAGCTCGCTATGCCCCATCATGGTCTGGGAATCTGCCTGTCCTCTTGTCCCCGTCCGGTGTGTGTTGTTTTTGGCTCCGATTTGTCATTGTTAGACGAGTTGTTGTGGTTTTTTAATTTCTCGAAGCGCGGATATTCAAACGAATTCAGCTTTCTGCCTTGGGTTGGGCCGGCGGCGGCAGGTACGTGGCTGTGTGGGTGCTCTACGAGATTAAAGTGTCGCTAATTCCTGGAATAAAAGCAAACAGGAAAACCTGTTTCAAGGCTGAGCTCGCGACTCTCATTCATAATTGGCAATGCTGGCGAAATGCTGGCGTGGATCATTTATGGCTCATCAAACAGTCTGCCGCCTTACGGGCTGAGACCACCCACCGGCCTGGTCAGTCCGAGCTGCAAACGGCATCAAAAGTGTTGCAATGAGGCATTTACAATAGCAAACGAGTTAATTACCACTGTGCGCGGCAGCTCCAACACATGCCTCGACCTTATAGAGGAGGCAGTGTCTTGGCCCAACATGACTACGAGACTGCCTGACAGGCAGAGGCAGGCAGGGGCAGGCAGGTGGCGAGGAAATCTTGGCCAATCTGCCGCATTGATCGAGCAAACGATCTGCGATTGCGTTTGGCTTTGGCTCCGCAACTTGAAGCTTGTTTTTTGCGCCTGCGCGTGTTCAAATTGTCCAAAGCGTAACAATTTAATATCGATGCGAGTGCGAGTTGGAGTTGCCATCTGCATAGCCCCGGCTTCAGACGCAGTCGCAGTCCCAGGCCCAGTCAAGGAGCTGGCCACAAACTGGGAACGGTGGCAACAACTTGCTGCTGCTGCCTGGGTTTTCTGCATGTTTTACGTTTCGTATTTTATTTAATTGATTTCTCTGCACTGCACACAGACACACACACTCACACACACTCACTCTCATTGGGGCCATTAATTCATTTATTTATTTAGCACTGCACACACTTTCGATGGGGAAAATTGGCCATGAATTAATCGTGCTTAACACCATTCCTGGCATTTTGCTCCTAGGTAGATAACTAGCCACAAAAGAGAGTGCGAAAATGGGAGTGAGGAGGGGGGCGGAAGCACTTAGCTGGCTTAGAATGGTGACCAAGTCGGGATCTGGTATGCATGCGTCACTATCGCGACTTGCATCATTAATAAAGCCATAAAAATAAAAATAAAAATCAACATAAAACGCCAGGCGAATTTATACGCTTCTGCGAGTGTATGTGCGTGCGTGTGTGTGTGTGTGTGTTAGTGTCGACTCCTTTTTACAAAATGTTAAGGCAACTTGGCGGATTGGGAATTGGGAATTTTGGGTACGGTTGAAATCATTTTCAAGGTCAAGGCAGCCAGCACGAACGAACAAACGTGCCAACCAAGCGAAACGAAGGTGATAAATGAAGTGTCTCCGCGCGAAATAGCCACAAATCAAAGGGTAGCCCAGGTATCATGCCGGTTGTTGTTGCTGCGGTTGCTGTTGCTGGTGTCGCTGAAGTTCAAGTTCGCCTTGAATGCAAAAAAATATTGAATATCAGCTTAAAAGCATTTCACAATATTGTGCGAGAGAAAACATGCGTGGTCCTCAACACACTAAAGATTTCGTTGAGGGTGTGGACAAATGTTTGAATAAAACTTGACTTATTGGAGTATTTGTAAATGTTTTTTTTCATTTAGAATTCAAGTAGGAAAGTTTTTTTTTGCCATTTACTTATAAGTTTGAAGTTTGATTATAATAAATTTATTGTCCAATTTTTACAATTTGACCAACTAAGACGGCAAAGGCGATGAAGAGCTTTGCTTGCAAACGATGCTCAATGTTCCCGTTAAATTGGGAATTTCCACTAAATTTCAAGCCGGGTTCTATTGCATACAGGGCAGCTTTTATAAGCTCAAGCTATATTCGGGATGAAGAATTGTTTAATAGATTGACTGAGAAAATATAAAAATTTGGTACCAGAATCAAAAATTTTTATGATTCCTCAAATGCTTTGCTTTTCTCAATGTCGTGCATAAATCAAAATAAATATTTATCTTTTTAAACAGCTGAAAGGGCCAAGCCGAGCTACTCTCAATCCCTTGGCTTGTGTGCTTCTAATTTTACCACAAGAGAAAGGGACGTACAGCTTTGAGAAGCTTTTTCATGGCTAGTTACTTTACAGCTGACGTCAATAGCTGATGAAGGTGACCGGTTGTGTAAAAGTACTTAAACAAAAAACTTTTTCATTAGATGACCCGAGGCGGGATCGAATCCACGACCCCTCGCACTTTGCGAACACGCAATCAATAATTGTGTGGACAAAATAAACTGAAGTAGAGAGTAGACATTTCCAGTATCCCAAGTATCCATAGTCTTCTTCTACTCAAAGCGGGATAATGGCAGAGAAAGTTTTATAACATTTCCTCCTCTTCTTCATATCTGAAACATCTACAGAAATCAGGCTTGCTGCGTGTCTACCAATAAGACAGTGACTGATCAGGGTCCCTACCAGATGTGAAGTATAAAGTCAGGACTAACAGTCCCGGACATTCTCAATCCTAGTAAGAGCATCGAGGATTGACCTCAGCTCAGATTTTTCCATCCCGGAATTCTTGTGTTGATCCCGACTTAAGCTCGGGAGAGTTTAATTTTAGCTTGATATAGGCTTAGTTAACTCACACATGGAATAGATTTTAGTTTGTATTCCAAACTCGACTTGGTCCCTTACTTGGTCTCTGATTAGGCTTAAATTAAAGCTTGAACTGTCAACCATGTGATTCAAATCGAAAAAACCTTGAATCAAACCTAAATTCTAATCTACTTGCTCTCATATGGCCTACAACAATAAATAGTTCAAATAAAATTAAATAAGTCGGTAGGCCATATAATTAGAGACTCCTAGCACGTCTGCCTTATTCTATACACCTGATTGAAAATGGAAAAAACGGGGTTTTTTAAGACTTTGAGTCCATTTTCCTCAAAATCTCGACCTGATGGACACTATTGGTGGCCAGATTCAGGTTCTACGATGAAAATCCTATAAGAACATCTTTGTCTGCTCTTTGAATCAGAAAAATTGTTAATTTTTTGTCGACCTATGTTATTAAGAAGAGACCATTAACTTTTAAAAATAGGGGAAAGTTAACTTTTGCAGTCGCTGACATGGAGAGGCTGCTCTTTGGATAGATATTTCAGGCTCAAGATCGCTGATGAGTGATGATTTGGTCCCTCATGAAACGCGTCCGATCAACCTGAAGCCTCCTTTGTTGTGGTGTGTGCCTCTGTTTAAAGTTATGCCAAATGCATAACAAGACCTTGAACCAGTAAAAACTGCAAGTCAACAGTATTAAGGTCATTAAAACAGTCATAAAAGTTTTAAAAACTACTATTTACAAATAAGCACTTTGGGACAACATGAAATCACGAAACGTTTGACAGAACATCTAAAACCCGCGGTACGGCCGCAAGGCATTGCTTTTCCATAAGGTAATTCCGTCCATACAGCTGCTTCAATGAAGAGCTCAATTTTCTGAAGCGCCTTAACGGATTTCGAACATTGGTTGCCAAATTCAAAAACTGTTGCCTGAATATGTGAGCTTTTCAGTCTACGTTAAGCTTTTGCAATAGCTAAGGGAAAGCTTCTTTCTCTTGCTAGTTCTTGCTAGTTAATACAAATTTACTATGCTCAGTTTTTTCACCAAGTTATTTGCACTTGATTAATTTAGTCAGGATTTCATCGATGAACCAAACTTCATGAAGAACAGAAGTTTTTGTGGTGTCACAATGTTTAATTTGCTTAATTTAAATTTATGTCATAAAAACACGGGGAAGTTAACTTCGGCTCGGCCTAACCTTGCAGCTTCCATTAAAAACAGGGACGTAACGTTATAATTTTTTGAAAAATTGGAAATAATAATTATTTTTTTATTTCATTAAAAACTATTTTTAATTATTAAATGATTTTTAAAATAAAAATAAAAATATTATTATAGTTCAATTTTTATATAAAAATTAAACCATAACTTTTATTTTCATTTTTAAAATAAATTGATACATTACTGTTCATTTTATAATAAAAATTGAAAATAAAAATTGTGTTGATATCTTTTGAACCGAAGGAGCCAACATAATCGGCCTATATAGATCTGGCATTAATACCTTTCGTTGATATATAATAGTAGTACAAACGCAGCCTTGTTGGTTTTTTCCACCCATCCCCCCAAGGGCAGCACACGGTTGAGAAATTGAAAAATAGTATATCTTTCATCAACTCCTCATTTTCGACATCATTATTGATCACACTTTCGGGGTCTTCGTAAACGTTCAAGCACTCGTTGCCTTTAAGATATTCTTCCCATGTCTGAAGTGATAGATAATTGCGCTTTGAAATGGAAAACTCCCGCCAAAATGTGTTCAATTTTCCGAGCAGCTCAATTATACCCAATGTCTTCACTTCAATGCTGATTTCGGTAATACTGAACAGTAGCCTTTAGAGTGTCGGGAAGCGTGTCAATTTTGGAGAGAAAGCATCTTATTTTTAGCCGAGTTTTAAGACGGACTTCGAGCCTCATATTTCGCTGACATGTGCATCACATTCGCGATGTTATCGGACCCATGTCTAAGCCGTTAAATATTTGATCTGTCAGTGTTTTAAATGGAGCAGAATACAAAAACTGGAATGGCACTTTTTCTTCAGTCACCAATTGCACGCAGGCTTTTTTTACCTCGCTGATGACATTGTGATTGCAAATTTTTTTCTTCTCCAGAGGCTCCACCTTCCAGCTAAAAAACATAAAAGTTATTTTTTTAAAAATGAACTAAGATTTCTACGGTTTGGCTTCCTTTTCGGACCTTACTTTTCAATGACAGCTATATTAAATAAATGTCCGATTTCGACCAAACTTTGTGAAATCATGGAAGAGGATAGTAAACTGAGAAATACGAAATTTGGTGGCGTTTCAACGGAAAACAAAAAAGTTTTTCTCACTAAAACTAGTTTTTCGACCGTTCGTTCCTATGACAGCTATATGCTACAGTCCTCCGATCCGGCCGGTTTCGACAATTGTGCAGCAAATTTGTACCAAAAAACTTCGTGCAAGGTTTGCTCAAGTGAGCTTTAAAACTGACGGAGGAGATAGCATAGAAACAGCCGGACAGACGGACGGACAGACCTACAGAAGGACTAGTTTAAAACAACTCATCTCGTCGTGCTGATCAAGAATATATAAACTTTATGTGGTCGGAGATGCGTTACAAACTTCCGTACAGTTTTATAATACCCTCTGCAGGGGTAAAAAAAAGTCCGATCCAATAAAGTATATATATTCTTGGTCAGCATCAACAGCCGAATCGATCTAATCATGTCCGTCCGTATGAACGCACAGATCTCAGAGATGGTAAGAGTTAGAGGTTTGACATGTATGGGACATATGTTTCTTATACTTGCAGGCAGATCAAGTTTATTTTCGATTTTGGCCACTCCCCATCCCGGCGCCGCAATTTGGAAAAACACGTCATATCTCACTCAGTTTTGCAGATATTTGGTCAGTTGCTTTTAAACATATTTTGTAATCAGCCTAATGTATCGATTCACCAAAGGATTGGTTAAGATCGGATGAGCGATTAAAAAGTTATGATCAAGTTTCAAATTTTTTGCAAAAGTAAGTAACAGCCAGAAGGATGCATTTCCGACCCTGTAAAGTATATATATTCTTGATCAGCATCAACAGCCGAGTCGAAGAAGGTTCGAACCTTCTGGTAAAGATCGTATGAGCGGTTGTCGAGTTATTAGAACAACAAATAACCAGAGCGTTCAATTCGGTTAGCCGTAACCTACTTTAAAAATTCCCTTCGATTATTTGATTTCCGGTATTTGGTTACTGGGCTTATAAAGTTACATAGGATCAACCTATTTGAACCATTAAGTAGCAGATAAACTTCGTGCAGATGCCTTGCAAAGTGTAAAATTCTGTGTTCCCTCAAAATTGAGCTGATTCCAATAAAATAAAGAATGTTTTACTGCTAGTTCCAATTGCATAGGGAACTGATGCTCTGTATTGCTGCTTGGTGTGTTTGAGACAACTTTAAGTGATAGCATTTATCCTCTGGTCATGAAGACGGTGTGAATTTGCTCCACTAAAAAATAGTCTTCTGAATTTTCTTCCAGGTTTAGTGATTCGCAATGCTTGACAGTCAGAAGTTCCCATTACCGAAGAGATTTTCAAGTGCAATTTACTGCCAGTTTCGCGTCTTTTAACTTGTCCTGCAAATTATGTTTGAATTGCGCATTATGGTAGATCCACACTCCCAGGCATTTATAGGTTTTTGAAGGCTACGTAAGTTTTCTTTTAATTAGCTCTTCTGCCCTTGTGTCCCCCTCTCAAATGTTGTACATAATATATGTATTTATATAGCAACAAGCAAAAAACTAAAAAAAAAAAAAAAACACAACGCGCTCCAAAAAATTCCGACTTAAGTGCTTTTAATTATCCAAAAGAATTCAGTGGTATTCTGAGTTTGGTATCCTTGTTTGTCATCATCGTCATACTTGGGGCTGCGTCTTAAAATTACAGACGCGTTTGTATGGCGACGACGGCGGCAGCCCCGAGTTGTTGTTGTTGCTGCCGTGTTTTTTCCCTCCTTGTGCAGGTTTCCTTTCCTTTCCAGCCATAAATGGTATCTACTCCTCGGAGCAGAGGCAAGCGATCCGTTTTCAAACATTTTGATACAGAAAACCAGAAAAATATTCATAATACAGTCGAAAGCGAAAGTAGAGAGTTCTTTGCGTGAATGAATTACAGAGGCGGTTTTCTCGTTTGGCATAAATCAATGCAATGGCCACCACTCCGCCCTCTTCCCATCGGTGAGTCATCTGCCGTTGCCTTTGGGGAATTTTCGCTCACTGAATTCTGGCGGCTGCGACATCAACTGGCGGCATCAGTAGCGGCAAATTCAGTGCGTACTTCCTGGAAACCTATCGCACACTCTCACACACAATTATGAGCCGCCGTTAGAAGCCGCTGTGGCTGTGTCAATGAAGCATTCACCATGGCGGCGGCGGCGGCGACTGCTTATCGCAGCTTGTGAGCTTTCTCAAGAGAAATGCCAGTCGCAGATGAGGTTGGCCACGATGGTGCCTTACCAGGCAGCCAGGCAACCAGCCAAGTTGCCGCTGCTTAGATCAAGTTGATTGAAGTGCCTTTCAAAATAGAATACAAATACGAAATAAAACCCAACAGGCTCTTGTAGGAAGTAAGCGGCAACGTGCAGTGCAAACACAATGTGAAGGGATAAAACAAAAATATTGTTTTGGAAAATAAAATATGGTACGCGCAGTATCCTGCCATCGGCTTAAAACTGTGGACCCAGCCACTTCATTGGCCCGCAGGCCACAAGGAGCACCAGGCAAGTGGCAATGCTCGAGACGACGATGGCGAGGATGAGGATGGTTTGTAGATGCGGAATGGCAGCCAAGTTGTGCCAAGTCAGCGTGATGTGCGCAAAGTGACGAGTTTTTAATGAATTTGTTTAACTCAGGTCAGGCCTCGCACCTATATGCCACAGTCTCTGTCTGTCATTCGCCTGCACAGTGATTTGAGTTTGAGGAAAAGTGAAGAATACTCTAAATTGTAGCTTAGAGATGAAATGTTACATTTTTATTGAAAAATATATAATTTATAACTGTCAAGCTGTTTCTTGCATTATTTTTTTTGGCGTGGAATATACCTATGAAAACGTAGCTGCTATTGAGTTTGCTGTCAAAGTCTTTTGATGATAGAACCAGGCGGTTCTTGAAACAGCTCTTTATATGGGACTTCCCAACTTTTTGAATTTGATGGTGCCTTGATTCCAGTACAACATAAATTGCATGACCTCAGGCCTGCTGGAAATCACTGATCAAATATTTGAAAGGTCGTTAAAACCTGCTACAGGTAAAGCGTGATATGAAATTTATCGATCTTGATTAGCTTCTACGGAGTGGATGCCGCTACTAATATCTGTATACTATCGATATTTACATTGACTTTGAACATGTTGGAACATAGCTGTTACCCGGGATAAGTTGCCACGACCCCTTTAGCATTTTCAAGTCACAACGAAGAGGCTGTTATATTTGCCTTCTATAAAATCTTCACGATAAACTTAACACCTTATAAAGTTTGATCTTTACAACCCGTACCACCAGAGTGTCTTCATAATAATCTGAACTCATAGGTAAATCTTCATCCTAATCAAAACTCATTTAGAAATTTTGCACTTCTGGTTAAAATTCATGTTTGTTTGGCACTTTGGGCAGTTGCTTTATGGCTGGTGGTGACTGGAATGCCCATCATCCATTCTGGGGTTGCAGGAGATCCTGTTCCAGAGGTAACGCGTTAATGACGCTAGTTTTTGGATCTGTACTTCAGATTATGGCAACAGGTGCTCCTACCATCAGCTATTGACTTTGCGGTCTACTTGGGAATACCTTGCAGCCAACTTGTCATTTCGGAATGCGCAGAATTATCCTCTGATCGCATCCCTTTATTACTGTATTTATATGTAGCTAGCAAGCCCTGGCTTCTACCAAGGGGCTCAGATATAGGACGATTTAGGACAAGGTTGACGTCGTTAATTGCTGGTGACGTTCACTATTGTATTGATTTCCCTGATACGATTGATACCTTAGCAAGTAGCTTTGTTGACTAAATCCATCTTGCTGCTGTCCCTATTTTAGGACCTCACGTGTACCTCCATCCCCCTGGTCCAGTTCAAAGCCTGAAATATTATCGGTAAGCCCAAATGGACACTGCCAAGTACTGATAAAACACAATATCACACTAGTATAAGCGGCCATAAAGGGTAGCAGAAGGCTAGTTACCAATAAATGTACAAAAAAAAGCCTTTGGTGTGATGCAAGCGCTCATTGCGGCGCATCTGGATGAGGACGCGACACCCTCTTGATCTTGCTAGATGAAAGAGTGCCACAGCGGAACTAAGGAGTATTCTGCGCTCTGCCAAGTCGGAATTTTTTGTGGAGAAGCATAGCACCATTGATCCAGACCAAAACCATGGCTTTGCATTATGGAAATGTACACGAAACCTAAAACGCCAGCCTCTCCGCAGAAACCCTCTCTGTTGCAACGACGGCACTTGGGTTCATTCTGCTTTTGCTCATGATCTGGAGAAAAGATTCCCGCCCTTTGATTTTGCTACCAGCCACGAAGAGCAGATCACCATATCGCGATTTGGTCTCGCATTTGGTCCACCATGTACTATCCGTCCGATTAATGAGGAAGAGATCAAAGAACAGATATAGCGATTAAAGCCTAGCAAAGCCCCTGGATTGGATGCTGTCGACGGAAAGGTAGTCAAATCACTTCCAAATGATGCAATTTCCTTATTATATCGGCTGATTAACGCTGTTTTGGAAGTTGGCAATTTTCCAAGCTCTTGGAAACGTGCCTTGGTGGTCATGGTACCAAAAAAGGACAAGAACCCACATAATGTGGACTCTTATCGCCCTATTTGCCTCCTGCCTACCTTCTCTAAGATTTTTGAGCGACTTCTTCTAGCAAGACTTTTGACTGTTGACTCTTTTGAGTCTGCGCTTCCAGAGCACCAGTTTTGATTTCGCAGCCAGTGCAGTAGGACATATTCTCGATGCCTTTGAGAAAAAGAAATACTGTTCGGCAGTATGTTTAGATGTACGCCAAGCCTTCGATAGAATCTGGCATGAGGGTTACTTGTAAAAATTGAAGCCGATACTTCAGGAGTGTTTGTGGAGACTTATTGATTCTTTTTTGACGGACAGAGCTTACTCTGTTGAAGTGCGTGAAGCGCGATCCTTGTTACGTCCTATTCGTGCTGGTGTCTCGCAAGGAAATGTTCTTGGCCCTGTTTTGTACACAGTTTATACTGCTGATCTTCCATATCTTGATATCCAAGGTTCACTTACTGCCGACTATGCCGATGACACTGTCTTTTTGGTTTCAAGCAACAGTCGCAGATCTGACTCTAGAAAAGCACAGGAATTTCTCGACAACTTTGAATGCTGGGCCTCACGATGGAATAGAGATGTTAATGTGGAGAAGACGCAGCATGCTACTTTTACACTTTGTTGGGGGAATACTTCTCGACTCACTTTGGACGGAGCTCGAATTGCCCATAAGGACACCATTACATATCTAGGTGTTACACTGGACAGCAGGCACTCTTGGAGACCCCACGTTAACCGGGTGTGTGGCTCAGCCCGTTTAAAACTCCGGAAGATGGACTGGTTACTCCGGCCAGAGAATGGTCTTTCCCTTAAGGCTAGTGTCAGGCTTTTTAAGACCTTTGTTCTCTCCCTACGCAAGGCTTAGCTGCCTGCCCACGCCTTTTACGCTATCTAGGCTTATCACAAAAAATATTTATTTAAAGCAGCGATGTTCAAGAAGAGCGGGGCCAAAAAGTGAGAGTGTGCGATATCAAAGCGACACAGCCCAGCTTTGAACTGCCCTGCTCGACGTCTGGGCATCGAATGCAAGCAAAGAGAGCGCTGCTTATGCTCATATGCCCGACTTCGGCATGCGCTCGGCTCGAGTGGGTGAAAATATCCGATTGCGCTCGGCCCCTGGGGGCTATGGAGGAACATCGCTGATTTAAAGGGAGTTCCGCACACGACTCGTCCGCTGCGTGAAATCGTCGCAGCATGCTTGCAGCATGACGACTATCGACAAGCAGCGTTATCGTCATGTACGACTGTAGGCCGACAGTTTGCTTACATTGTTTGATTAACGAGCCACGTGTTGTTAAAAAAATATCTAAGGAAATTATTGAATTTGTCCATTTAATAGAGAATAACGAATGCCTTTACAAAAATAATATACAAGCGTATTTCAACAAGGATATTACTAAAAGAGCTTGAACCGCCAATTCCTCTGCAGCCATAAATACTCTGTTTGAGTTGTTCTTGACCAGACTTACAGACTTACCAAACGGCGTTATTATACATTCTACAAAGTAAAATTTTCTCATATATATATTTTTTTTTCCAAATTTGTAAAAAAATGAATGTGATAAGGGAAATTAATAAAAAAAAGCTATAAAAAATAAATATAAGGAAATAAATTAATATTGCTAAGAGAGCAGATGTGCACTCTAGGCATACGTCTAGCTGACTGAGGTCTACTTTATATTTCTATCCTATGGCACTTTAAACCGCCTGCTAGTGTTGTGAAAACATCGATAGTGGACTTCATGACATACTTTGCACAAAGCTTATGAGACTGTACAACTTTTCGGAAACAGCAACAAAACTAATATCATCTTATCTCACGGACAGTCAAAAAGCAGTAGTGACCTCAACGAGACCTCCCCCTTTTAAAAAAACTTCGTGGTCTTCCCGAGGATTAGTTCTTCCCCCCCCCTCTTCTTTTTTTTATTATTAAATTTAATTTTTTTATCTCAAAGTTTATTTTTTAGCGTGTGTGTTTTTTGGTTTTTTAAAAATCCTCCCACCCATCCTTTAATATTTTTTTTTGTTTTTTTTTTTATTGTTTTTTTTTTTATTTTTTTTACACACCATAATAAAAAACAACCTTTTAGAGATTATCGGTGGGTTTTTTGTAATAACGTTAATAAAATGTTTTTGGGGGGCGAAAAAAGGTAAAAATAAAAAATATAAAAAATTTTAAAAATATAAAAATAAAAAAAAAATAAAAAAAAAAAAAAATTTAAATTTTATTTTTATTTTTTTTTTTTATTTTATCCCTCCCCCCCCCTTTGTTTGTTTTCTCTCCTTCCTCCCCCCATAGAAAACAAATAAGTTTTTTAAACTAAGACTACCTTCTGGACCTTACTTTTCTATGGGATCTACACTATATAGATGTCTGATTTCGACCAAACTTGGTGAAATCATGGAAAAGCATAAGATAACAAACCTACAGGAACATTTTTTGAAGGCGATTCCATTTAAAACAAAATAGTTTCTCTCACTAGAACTTCTTTTTCGACCGATCATTCATACTGCAGCTATATGCTATAGTCACCCGAATTTTATAAAACTTAGTAGAAATTTGTTAAAGTATATAAAATAAGAATATGCCAATAAAAAGGACGTTTTCATTAAAAACAAAAAAGTTTTTCTCACTAGAACTAGTTTTTCGACCGATCGTTCCTATGGCAGCTATATGCTATAGTCATCCGATTTCGACCAAACTTGGTGATATCATGGGAAAGAATAGTAAACTAAGAAATAAGGGCTTTGGAGGCATTTGCATTAAAATCAAAAAAGTTTTTCTCACTAAAACTAGTTTTTCGACCGATCGTTCCTATGGCAGCTATATGCTATAGTCATCTGATCCGGCCGGTTCAGCGTATTTGTACCAAAAGACTTTGTGCAAAGTTTGGTGAGGATAGCTTTAAAACTGACGGAGGAGATAGCATAGAAACAGACGGACAGAAGGACTGACGGACAGACGGACAATGCTAAATTAACTCAGCTCGTCATGCTGATCAAGAATATATATACTTTATGTGGTCGGAGATGCTTCCTTCTGTGCGTTACAAACATCCGGACAATTTTATAATACCCTCTGCAAGGGTATAAAAATAACTTGGCGCCCAGCTCTCTGTGGTGCGATATGTATAGCAAATTGATGGCGTCGATTGCTCGCCTGCTCCGGCGTTTCTGCAGTTCTCAACCGGGCCTGCCGCTTGACTTGCTCAAAGCACCGACCTTGCGATTCTTTTAGAGTCTTAGAAGTACGGGATAGATCATTGGGAGGATCTATAGACCTCTTAAATTGGGCGATGAACTTCGCACCCGAATTAATCACGAACAGTATGAGCTCTATGGGGATACTGATCTAGTCAAGGGCATAAAACAACAGCGACTGCGCTGGAATGGACATGCTACTCGTATGGATGAAGAAGCTCCAGCAAATCAGAGGTACAAACAGAAGGCGGAAGAATTAGGAAAGACGGCCAGAAGGGGACGACCGAAGCTAAATGGGAAGACCAGGTGTAGAAAGATATTTCGAAGCTGAATATGACGCACTGGTGGCAGCTCGCTCAAGACACATGCAAGTGGCGGAAATTGATCACAGCGGCCGAGACCGTTAAACGGTTGTGATATTTTTATCAGGCCAAAGAAGAAGAAACAGAAATCGCATTCTTGCTGATCACAAATCTATAACAAAAGATATGTTGCAGACAGCGCCAAGAAGATTGCAATGTTAACTTGTAAGCCCCAAGTGTATGACAAAAGGTGATTTTTCCTATAACACCGCTATTTATTCTCTTTCGATCCGATCTTCTATCCGATCTTTATGAAAATTTGAGCGATTTTGGTAGATATTGTGAATGTAAATGAAAGTTTTAAATTTGAGAGCGATATCTTCAAAATTGTGGGAGTAATTCAATTTTTTTTTTAATTTTTTATAGCAGAGGCGTGAGGGGGCGTGGCAATGAAATAGTCTTGATCTGCGTACAGATAATAGGACTAGATCTTCTAGTCTCCGAGATCTAGGTATTTCTACAGACGGACGGAAGGACTGGTCTAAGTCAACTCGGCTTTTGAAGCTGATCAAGAATATATATACTTTATGGGGTAGGAGTAACTACTTTACTCGACTAGTTAAGGTTATTAAGACTTAATTATTTTCCTAATTTTCATACGACTTTCTGTACTCTAGAATCACACTTGAATTAAGAATTTTGATTATCTTGCCAACGCACAGAATTTGACACACTTTGAATTGAACCACTGTGCTTTTCCAGTGTGATGCCTTTCGGTTGAGAGGCGCAGCAGCGCCCATCCATGTTGATGACGCGCCAGCAGCCGCAGCAAGTGCCCTGGCAGCGGCGTTGATGTTCAAGTGCAGCTTGGCTAGGATGTGTGTTGACGGCCCGTGACGATATATACTGGCTAAGACGAAGACGAAGGAGTGCAGAGTTTAGTGCAGTTCCTGCCTCTTCAGGTCGGACGTCTAAGTCGTCATCATCAGCGACGCCAGCGTCTAGCATGAGTGGTCTGGAATCTAGCAATGCAAACAAAGGCAGTTACACTTGAGCAGGAGGAGGAGGAGGAGGAGGAGTAATGTACGTGTGTCCTTCGCCGTTCACTTTCGTTGACCACGAGGCGACGTCTGATACATTTCCCCCGCCTGTGTTTCTTCTTCTTTTTTGTTTGGTTTGCTCTCCTGTGTTCAACAAAATGTTCCAAATTGTTGCGCACTGCAAACATTTCAAGAATTTGCGCTTAACAAACTTCGCAAAATGCTTTTATTTTTGTGGTTCGTTTTGTGTCTCTGAAATTTATACGCAGGCGCTGGGCTTTTTGGCAAAATAATTAAAACGAGAGCCGCCGCCAGCAGAAAGTGTGTGTTTTTTGTTGATTTTGTCTTCGGTTTCCCACAAAACAAGAGACTTAGGCAACGAACTTGGCAAGCAATCAGCAACCAATCACAGTTATGAGCGGCACACACATCATTTCTCAACAGTTTCAACTTTCTTGGCACATATTTGTTTAATTCGATTAACCTTTGGGGCCTGGCGCTGACTGAAGTATAACACGTTTAAGTTGCTGCTGACCACCACCAGGTTTCTTTCCCACCATATTGGCAGCAGCAGCAGCAGCAGCATCTGAGCTTGTCTATAAAAGGCCACAGCATGGCGATAAGGCGAAGCTCAAGTCAACCAAACCGAAGTTCCAACAAGAGTTCCAATTTATCATCAAAGTAGACATTAATTTTACACACATTGAAACCGAAAACATGGACAAGCCACCCGGTTGATTTCATGCCTCGAAACGAGCTACAAAAATTAATGTTAATTAATTTGACTTAAACTGACGATTTCAACAGACACATTACTGCGGGGCATTTGGCAAAAAAAAAAAAAACCAAAACAAAACGAAAAATACAAAGACAAGCCCTAAACAGAAATCAAATCAAAATGGAAACCCTAATTTGAAGAGCAAACGGCCAGTGAATTGATGGCGCTCGATTGATAATGGAAAAAGTCACAACTTAAGTGCTTTGAAAAGCGGGCATAATTAATTTGTTAATTGGAAACTGCTGCAAACCGGTTTGGAGGCGAACCGCTCCGTAGCTCAAAGTACCTAAAATACGGTTGAAAAATATTATTTAAAGGATTTTTCCCTCATTTTCAATGTTTTAGAGGAAGAAAAATGAAAACTTTCAGGAATATCCCTGTAGTTCAGCTGGTGTCAAGGCACGACCAGGCCTAACGTCCTGATGCATCACTGGTGTCAAAACACTACCAGACCTAACTACCTGATGCTTCACTGAGCGTTAGTCAGACCTTAACGACTGGTAAAAGAAACAAATCGCTAGTCAAAAACATTAGCAATAGTGTGCAAACAAACCCAAACCAAATTCAAGACAAGAACCACACACTGAGAACACCTGAACTTCGACTGCTTGGACAACATGTGGTCTTCGATCTTTGTACCAGCGAATTCGCTGACGATATTGCATCGTCCGGAGCTGGTCACATTTGTATCAAAGAATTTTACATTTAATGAGTCTTTCAATAAGAACGATTCGATTGTGGTTGTATTTCAAAAGGATGGGTAGTTTGTTATTTAAAATACAAACAAAATCAACCCTCCCTTGTTCAAAGAATCTATACAAAAAGTGTTTAGGTGGTGCAGAATGATAGACTATTTTGCTTAACTATTTTCACACTCATCTCCAAATTTCTCTATAGTTTTATAGACCTTCACGGCTATCCAATTTCCTTTCAGCAGGCGTCAAATAAACAGTTCGTGTTATCTGTTCATTTGCTCTGGGCTTTGAAGCCATTATTGAACTTTGCAACTAAACGTAATTCATTCTTAAACAAAATGCATTCAAATGTCTCAAAACACTTTTCCAAAGACAGTTTCTTATACAAAATCTTGCATCTAACATTCAAAGTCAAGAATAAAGAATACCAAGTGTCCCAGTGTCTTAAGTTCAGCATTTGCGACTCCTTTTAGATGTTTGACTTAAGATATTCGTTACGAATCTCACCGTACGGTGATGTCCTCAATGGCGAGTTGCTTATATTTATATCAAATCCTTTTTCAAACCGAACTTGAATTTGCAGCCATCCATTCTGGCTCATTGCAGTTCCGAGAAATGAATTGTAACATTTAAAACAACTTCCAGGCTTATTATAACCCTTTTGTAACTGACCTTCTTTATTGCGCCTGAAACATTATATAACACTTTAATCGCTATCTCTTATATTTCTTAGTTTTTCAGCGTCTATGAGTAGTTCTTCAAAATATTTAAATACTTTATAGTTTCTTCCTTCAGACTGTAGATGTATTTGAAGCGATACAGATTTTGAATCTGGCACTCTATCAACCAAATAAGCAATTAAAGTCTCTTCGTTTAGATTGAAATGTATTTACATCTAAATAAATGTTTAAGATAATTCTATCCAACGATAGCGACAGCATCCTCAAAAAAAAACGAGAGCGTAAGGTAAAGTCCGTCCTGCCCGACTTCAATATTCCCGTTACTCCGGGCAATTTACGATGTTTAACATCGTATGTTTAACAGTCTTTCCTTATGATAATTAACAGAGCATTAACATTTATGTAATCATTTCAACAATATGTAAGCAAGCATCGCAAAAAGTACGGAATGTTTTTTATATCCTTTATAACTCTGCCATATGTATATTATCCGATCTTTATGAAAATTTCAGAGATTGCAGATATTTGGCACATACTCTACACTGCATCAAATATGAGCTTGATAAGAATCTTCAACATAGTAAGAGTTATTCAACATTTTTAATTTAGGGAGCGGAAGTGGGCGTGGCAAAAACTTAAAAAAAAACTTGATTTTCGTACAGACAATAGGAGTCAACATACAAAACTTGGTTGCTCTAGCTCTTCTAGTCTCCGAGATCTAAGTGTCCATACACCCAAAAAAATTAGTATCAATATCAATTTGATACACGGTGTCTTAAATTGAAACTAAATTCAGTATCGTTTCTTTGGTATCCGTATAATCCTAAAGAGTTTCAAATTGATCTTTTGGCTATTAACTTTATACTTGGAATATTCATTTGATACGTAAAAGTATTAATATGAAACCGACACATTTTTAAGATAGTTTGAAAATTCGAAAAGACAAACTGCCGAACTGGCAGCTCAGTAGGCGCTTGACGATTGACATTTAGTATTTTGATGTTAGTGCAAACTCATCGCCTATTCACTAAACGGAAAATCTGTGTAAAACCATCCCCCAGACGTGTTGAAGACTTAACTAATGTGTTTCGATATGGAGTATATTTACAAGGTGAGGAGCTAAGCATATATATGTACATTAGGGCGCGTTTTTTTTGTATGGAAAAATTTAGGTCATACTGGCGCCCCCTTATTCGCTACTTTATGGTGTATATTTACCGAGAAAAGAGACAACAAGTTCAAAAAGTTATGTTTTAGTGACGGCGACGGGACTCCAAAGTTTTGGATATTACTCATACGCAGTGTTGCCTTTCAACATTATATATTTTTGTAGTTGGCGTTGATCTCTAACAAAATGTTTTCTTACTTTCAAAAGGTTACTCTGATTTAAACTAAACTTAAGTTTGCAAATCATAAGGGACGATACCAAAAAAAAATGATTTATACTAAAAATGTTGGAGGAATAAACTTACTCTTAAGACTTTGATTTGAGACATGTTTCATAACACTCATAGGTACCTTTGAGAATTGAGCACACAATTCTAGAAAAGGATTCAAAGAAGACCTAAAACAAGGACAAACATTTTTTGGGGAGCTTCGTGGAGGGCTTGGCCATGTTTTAGTACCATTTTAAGTGCTAAATAAAATTTTAAAAATTTTTAACTAAATCAAATTTAACTTTACGATCCTCCAACTAATTTGAAAAGGCAAACCAGTCGCTGTCGGCTTATGAAAGTTGGGAAATTTTGTTTAACAAAATCGAATACCTTGCGAGACCACTGTTCTAAAAGACTCGGTACCCAGTGTAGAACAAAGTCTTATTGATTGGAAACCATAACAAACTATTTTAGTGCAATTACAGTAAGTTTTTTCTTTGCATTATTAAAGAAACCACAAAAGTAATTATAGAGAAAAATTTGTCTTGTAACGTATGTCACGTAACGTATCATAAGAGTCAAATATAAAAAAACACCAACATTCATTTTTCAACGAATCAGCTCTAAATATATTGTCACAGATATCAGATCGTACAAAATTAGTTGTGTTAAGAAACTCGAACGGGTTTCGCAGATTTTTGAATTTTTATTAAAGTCAAAAAAACGCACTTCCATATTCGTCACATAACTTATTCCTTTTTGTTTGCCAGTATCTTGGGACCCCTCTTTCTACAACTCGCAGCTTATACATTAAAATAGTGCTACTAAAGCTATTCAAAAACCTATGACTTATTTATTTTCTTGTCTTTATGATGAGCCAATTAACCTTAAAACGCACCGTCGCGTGCTGCTGTGTAAATAACATATATAACTTTTTGAGAGGACGCACTCCATGACGTTTCTGCGCTATCCGAAATGACCGAAACAAAGTCAGCTGTTGAATAGTTGGGGTTCGAGTACGATGCGGTGTCAGAACAATTATGACATCATAATTTAGCAGCACCAAATCAGAAGGGGGGACTGTTATCTTAATTAGCTTCGCATGAGACACATCGTTATAGTGACTTATGTTTGAAAAACATCCGTGTTGGAACTATTAGTAAAAAACAGTATGCGTGAAAGACATCGTTTTGACTTTCAATGACAGTTTTTTGTGTATTTTCTATCCATCCTAATCACAAAAGTTAGCAATTAGATTGCACGTTACACAAGTTCATTACAATAAACGAACTAGACCAATCGATTTCTTGTCATCGATTTGCTTGGAAGCCCAATGGTTCCGACATGTTTTAAGAATGACAGCTAAAAGATGACTCTGTGCAAAATTTCATGCTTGTTATCTTCAAAACTGAGGGCTAGTTTGCGGACGAACACAACTGGTACGTACAAACGGAGGAAAAAAAAATCGACTATTGCTGATAAAGAATATATAAATTGATGTGGTAGGAGTATGATCTCAAGCTCCAAATTTCTGAAAATGATAATACCTAGTTTCAAATTGATACAAAATTGATAAAAAAAGTGTTAGCCTGACAAGTTAGCGTCAATTTGATATCTTTAAAATATCATTTTAATACTTTCGAAAATATCAACTTGATACTTGGAGTATTAAAGAGAATTTGATACTCAATAGTTTCAAATTGATGTCTAAATAGTGTCATTTGGATGAATACTTTTTTTTGGGTGTACAGACAGACGGATATGGCTGTAACGACTCGGCTGCTGATGCTGATCAAGAATATATATGTATACTTTATGGGGTCGGAGATGCTTCCTTCTGCCCGTACACCTACAGCAATTGTTCACCAACCTCTTAATTTACATATGCCTGTCATAAGTCAACATTCCTTCTTTGTAAAATGCTAATCGATTTGTTTGCGTATCTCATTTCCGTTACGGGACGATATTCTCGTTAATCTGTCGAGCTCCTTCACCTTAATTCAACCTTAGACAAGAGTACAGATTTTAAAGTGATATCATTAAGGATCGATCGGTAGATCCATGATCAACTATGCAGCCCCCAATCTGGTCCCCAATGGAATCTCCAGCTGGCTCAGAACGCGTCGCTGAGAGTTGCCACGGGTTGTCACACTATGACGCATCCCGATCACCTTCACCAGGAAACTGATGTCCTCCCAGTACGCCTCCACAACAAGCTCCTCACGCAGCAATTTTTGATTGGATGCCACACCGAGACCCATACCAATCATGCCTGCACCCAGCAAAATATGACCAGACGGCCTCAAGCAGTACGCTTCGACCTCAGGACGGAGATATCCCCTGTCAGGCAGCTCCTAGGAGATGACCACTGCTCTCTGTCATCTTGCACTGAAGCAAAGAAACGGGCAAACACCAACATCGTCACCGCAGCATTAGACTCCTATCGGACCTAGGAGGAAGACCACCGCCCATGACCAAATGGAGAAGTCATTACTGCGACCTACCAGGGTTTCGCTGGCGCAGCTAAGATCCGGGAAATGCAAGCTGCTCAACAGCTACCTCACCCGCATCAACCCGGAAGTTGTGGATGAATGCCCTTAGTGTGGCCACAGCCCACACGACACCAGACACCTCATTGAATGCCCTCTTAACCCCACTGTTCTCACACCTTTAGACCTTTGGACCCAACCAGTACTTCACTCTAATTATTTAACCTCCTTTTTTCTTTCTTTCTTCTTCCTAAGCGTACAATCTTCCCAGCTGCTACAACAACAACAACCTGATGCATCACTGGTGTCAGTCGCGTCACAGCTCTAGTCTAGTACGTGAACTATAGTGTGCACCCATCACTGCACTAACGACTGGTAATGCAGGGTCGTACCGATCGGTACAAATACTTCGCTGGTGGTTGGTCTGGTGGCGGGTGCTGACTACGAAGAGTTAGAGAATTCGTTAATGTCGCACCGGTGCAGCTGAACAACAGGGAATTGCCCACAATACATTTTTTTTTAATTTTTCCGACTACTGTTATATGTTTGATAACTTGAGAGATGTTAAAACTTGATCTTCAGATGTTTAATTTTGATTGCAAAGTATTTCAATCTTCAAATCAGAAAGACTATATACTCAGTTTAGCTGCCAAAGAAAAGACAGTTCCTAATTACAAATTTTCATTTCAATTATACGAAGTTTGATCAAAATCTGATGACTACTTCAGTTTACCAATTAAACTGCTGACCAATATATCGAATCACATAGAAATAATCGCTTTCAGGCTTAGAGGCGCAATGCCATCTGTTGGTCAGCTTGAAAAATCACTCAACTGGCATTGTTGAAAGCGATACTCGTTTTATTTTATTTTAATTAACGAAACTGCAAATCGGTTTTTTAGTTCCTCATTGTGAAAATAGCTCTTTTACTCCTTGTCGACTGCAGATTGACCATTCTAAATTTAAATAGGTTAATAGCCATGTTAAATAACCAACTTACTCTGACCAATTGTAAAATGTTAACAACTTGCAGTTGAATTTACATATATTTTATTATAAACTGCCGCAGGCTAAGTGAAACGAGAACTTTTCAAAAGTATGCCAAGCCCGTACACCTGAGACCGGCCGAATCTCTTCCAAATTTTTACAGTTTAGTTTTAAATCCTCTTTAAATAGAAAAATTGTGCGGAGTTAACGTTTAAGTATTATGGCAAATTCAATTAGGCAACAACATGTTCACTTTATTAAATTAAATGCCGCTCGCCAAAAATATAAAAAAAAAAAAATCAACCGAAATCGTGAGGTAAATTCTGACTCCAAGTCTCTCTTCTCTCTTTCTGCCTCTCTTCTCTCTCGCACACCAACTAAGCCAGCTTTGTCTGGGGGCCCAAAAGAATGCAGCGGCCTTTAGTGTTTTTTGTTGTTATCGTCGCTTTGCCGTCGCCTTCGCCTTTGTCGTCGTCCTCTGTCTCGGCCTGCTGCTGGCCTGCTCTGGCTCTGGCTTCGACTCTGACTCCGTTTGCGACTCATTCCGTTTCCAACGCACATTCGAGCCTCTGTCCTCGAGTAAAAATTCTCTAAACATGCTGTCAAGTTATGTCTACATTCCTTGATCATATTTTTTCCAACTTTTTTTCCTGCGCTCTGCCTCTGCCGCTCTGCTCACTCGCCGATACTAGTTTCTTAATGTGGCGCAGCAAATGTGCCGCGCTGAGCATAAAAATCAACAACACAAACGCTTCAAGAGCCTCCAAATGGGCATAAAAATTGTGCACAGCCAGAGTGTCTGTGGCTCAAATGAGAGCAAAGAAAGGCTTCTCTCTGTATGTTGAACTCTTAATTGAATTGAGTGCAATCGGTGTGTGTGCTCTTAAAATAAGTGTACTCTTAAGATTATTGTTGTTAAGAAACTTATTTGTGCAATTTAGAAAATGTTAAAAAATAATATTTTAAGTGAAATTGGTTGCTTTTGGCATAACTACTTGCAAATTGATCAACTACGAACTTTTAATAATCTACCCGGTCATATCATGTAACATATGAAGAAATAGTAGGTACTCTGCTTTGAAGTGATACTGATACCATTTACTGTAATTGAGTATCGGAAGGTGGGTTTCTATAACATAAAGTGCATTGAGTCACATATTGTAAACTAATTAGAGTAATTTTCATGTGATTTTTACACAATCTTAATGTCATCGAAAACATTGTACACAAAAAAAAAAAAATAGAATAGGTAAATGTAACATTTTTCATTGGTAAAATTGCCAAAGTCCGTATTTGTTTTTGATCCACATGCTTTTCCATTTAAAAACAAAAGTACTCACTTTTGATTTTAAAGATTTCCATTTTGAGTTAACAATATTTCCACTTTTGATTTCAACATTTTTACACTTTTGATTTTAAAATGATACACTTTTGAAATTAATACTTTACACTTTTGTATTTAAATGCTGACCATAAAAAAAAATAAAAAAAATTTGCCAACCAACCACCTATGCGCGACTTCTTTTTAGGAGAATTCCCTCAGTTTCAGTTCACAGAGTATAGGTGCACGTTTGGCGGCGATCCTCCGATCAGATGGACCATAATGAGACTTGTTAACAATTTTTCCGAGCGGGGGACAGTCGAAAGAAGGCTTTACCATCGAAACCCTACAGTCCGAACGGAGGAAACAATCACTGCGGTAGCTGCAGCCATACAAAACAATCCAAGAGTTTCGACAAGGAACTTATCTGCTCAAATGGGAATAAGTAGACCGTCATTGCAGTCAATTATGCACAATGATTTAAACTTATTCCCATATAAAATTCAAATGGCCAACAAACTGAACGCCAGACTTCCGATTCGTTTATTTTGCCAAGATGCTTCAAATGGTGGAAGAAACGAAACATGTTGACTGTCTTTTATGTCTGACGAGGCCCATTTCGACTTAAACGGCAACATAAACAAACAAAATTGTAGAACCAAGCAGTAATGAACAACTTTTTGATAAGATGACACTGGGGGCATTTAAATTCAATTATTTTTAGTTCTAATAAAGCTATATTTAATAAAATTGAATGAGCTTTAACATGAATAAAAGAAAATTGAATTCCATACACTGAAAAAAAGTTATTATAGCAATATTCATCAGCCACCCTGTATATAGATGTCCGATTTCGACCAAACTTAGTGCAACCAAGGAAAAGCATAACAAACTGTTAATTAGGCCCGATTTTTCAAAGGTTCCGGTTGGTTAACCGCCAGTCAAATTTGTTCCTCCAGTTGACAAGCGGTCAAGTGATTTGGTTTTTTCAACAGCAGTTTTATCCGATATCGATAAGTTCCTATCGCTGCGTTAGGGTGCCCACTCACGGTCAACAAATTAGGTATTTTTGTTATGGCTTTTTTAATGCTATTAAATGCTGGTGGTAATATTTTTGCGAAAAATTTATTAAAATTGATTGCGATGAATCAAAAGCTATAGCTGGGGACACTTGTTTACCTGCACGGCTTATCAAAGGAACGCTAACTACACAGAAGTCAGCCGCAGTGGGAAGAACGCAGCGCCGCCAAGTCCTGCTAACAATCCAAGTCACAACAAATTTAATCGCAAATGAAGTCGAGGCTTTAATTTTATCTCTAATCCTAGCATAAATTATTTTACATGTAGATTTTGTAAACCTGAATCATTGAACAAATGTGGCATCTTACAGATCAGTTAAGTAATTAGGCCTCTTTCTGGACTCTCTTGCATTTTTTATACGTAGCTCTGTGTCTTCAAACTTCATTTTAATTGCATGGAGTTGAAAAATTCGTTTATTCATAAACATTTTGTGGCAGCAAATAATGAAATAAACAAATCAAATGTGGGTCCAGCTGTTTGTATAGCGATAAAATATATCGATAGTTCCATCGGCACTGAACTCGCGGTTAACTTTAACCAGTGCTCGAGCAGCGGTTAAGTCTGTTTCTCCGGTTGGGCCACACACAGCATGAGATACGCAAATTCGGTTAAACTGCCTGTCAAGTTGACTAACCGCACATTGAGAAATCGGGCCTTACTAAATTTGGAGGCGATCCCAATTAAAACAAACAAAGTTTTACTCACTAGAACTTCTTTTTCGACCGATCATTCATACTGCAGCTATATGCTATAGTCATCCGATTTAGACAAAACTTTGTAGAATTGTGTAAAATATTTAAAATAAATATTTGTCAACGTAGGGGACGTTTCCATTGAAAACCAAAAGTTTTTCTCACAAGAACTAGTTTTTTTTTGAAAATTCCCGGAAAAGCGCCGGAAAAGTTGTTGGGGCTTTCATTTTTCATCCGATTGACTTGAAATTCGGTTTGTAAGCATAGTATGCGAAATAATTGGGCACGTATTTTCCCGATTCCGGAAAATCCACCCACTAGGAAAATTCTCGGGAAACTCTATATGCAAAAATCTATTTTTTCATCCGATTGACTTTAAATTCGGTTTGTGAGGCCAGCAAATTAAATAAATAGAAATGCGATTTTCCGAAGTTGGAAAATTCGACAGTAGGGTCGGGAAATTCCCGGAAAAGCGTCGGAAAAGTTTGTATGGGTAATTTTTTTTTTCATTTTATTGACTTAAAACTGGGTTGGTAAGCGAAGTGTACGAAATAATTCGACTCGTTTTCTTCCGACTTTGGAAAATCTGCCTGCAAGGAAAATGCTCGGGAAAGTCGATAAGCAAAAATCTAATTTTCATCCGATTGACTTGAAATTCGGTTTGTAAGGATAGTAAGTGAAATGAATTGAAATGTAATTTTCTGATGCTGGAAAATTTGAACTTAGGGTCAGAAAACTCATGGAAAACTCAGCAGCCAAAAACCGGTTTTCATCCGATTGGCTTTAAACTTGGTTTGTAAGGATAGTATAAGAAATAACGATGACGGTAACGGCAACGATAACGATAACCATAACGATAGCGATACCGATAGCGAAAGCGATAACGATAGCAATAGTGATAACGATAACGGTAATGTTACAAAAAACCGGTCGAAAAAAGAACTATATCGGTTTTATGCGATGTCAGTATAGACTGACGGCCTTGGGATATATGCTAGTTTCATATAATTCTTTTACAGAGGTATTTAGGGCTGCGTTTAAAGTCTGGCTCTAGGGAAACAAAAAGATCTGAATGCTGTAGCGTTGACCATCTCAGGTGTGATAATAAAAAGCCATTTTAAGCAAGTTAGTCAAACTCTTTTTAAGATATCTGTCCTTAAAGAGTAACCCCAAAGGGCTTAAGGCAAGCTTCTCTCAATCTCTTGGCTTGTGTGCTTATAGTTTTCGCACAAGAGAGAGCGACCTATAGCTTAACGCCGAATCCTAACGGCAAAGTTTCAGAAGCTTTTTCATGGCTAGTTACTTTAAAGCTGGCTCCAATAGCTAGTGAAGGTGATCGGATGCTTAAGTTTTTAAAGAAAAAATTGTTTCATTAGATGTCCCCGAAGCGGGATCGAACCCACGACGTCTTGCACTGCAAGCACACACACTACCCGACTACAAAATCTGTTTAGATCAGCGATGTCCAAAATTTGAAAAGGCAGCCACGCGTGGTTGGCAAGTTTGGTGATTGTGTGTGAGTTTGGACACCACTGGTTTAGATCGATAGCTAGAATGAGAACCACTTACTGTAACAAAGAGTTTCTGTCGACGAAGTTCTATACTGTAAAAATAGCGATTATTTTGGACATTCTTTTGCTAGACATAATTATAACTACTCTAATGCATTAAATACTCGCAGCTGATTACATCGTAATCGACTTTAACCGCTTTTCGTATAATTGGCTTTTCGCTTGACTGATCTTCATAAATGGGTCTATTATTTTAGGCATCATTTAAGTGTTCTGTAGACGAATTGTGGTTTCAATTGACTTTCACCATTGTCAGAGCCAGTTCGAAAAATTTCAAGTAACGAAAATGAATCGCAAATTTTGCCTGATTTTCTATTTGGTTATGTGGCTACCATCGGGTCAGCTGGTGAAGAAGGTACGCTCTCTCTACACTTACAACATTAACATTCTTAACTCATTTGAATTGCAATTAAAAATTTAGCAAATTTTATTTACCAAAGTTCAATGCTCACTAAAAGGCAACCAAGTGGCCAATTTTGAGTGTAAGCAGGATGATCGAAATGCCTTTACCATGAACATAACCACCAGCCAGAGCAAGGGGATTGATAAATTGGTGCTGCAGTCCGAGATGCTACTCTCCATATTTGGTCGCAATAAGATAATGCCAATGCGTGCGAATATAGACTTTTGTCAGTTGTTTAGCTTTAAGGAGAGCAGATCTCTGGTGGCTTTATTTTACAAGGGATTGAAAAAGGCGGCCTATAACTTTCCAACGAAATGTCCCTTTCTGAGGGTGAGTATAAAGAAAGTTTAAGTATCCTGGATGAAAAACATTAAACTGAAAACTGAAAAATCTCTCCTTCAGAACACCACCTATACGTTGAGACGCACTCAATTCGATCCCAATCATATGCCCGGCTATATACCTGAATATAATTTCACATTTCAAGGCAAATTCTTTGCCAACAATGTCTTATCAATGGTACTGGATGTCAGTGGAGGATTGTGTGCGTTCAATAAGGATTGCACAGGAGTTAAAATTTAATTGAAAATAAATAAAATTGTAAAAAAAAAAACTCAAAGAGCAACTCGAATGAGTTTTCACTCACAAACCGGCACCGGCTGCCAGCCTAAAGAGAGCGCGCTCGCCAGAGAGTGAGAGAATGAGCCTGGCTCAGCGGGTCTTTAACTAAGCCCGGCGAGAGCTGTTCAGCCGACAGTCTGCCTACCCAACTCGAACTCAACGGTACGCAAGCGCGCCCGCTTTTTTTCTTAGAAAATCAAAGTCGTTCCATAAACAAAAGTGAACAATATTTTCAAAAACCCCTCAAAGAAAACCAAATAAACTAAAAGCAAAACACAGACCAAACAGAAAATACAAAAATTCCTCACTTCGTGCGGTGCTCGACCAAAAAACACAACCTGAAAAAAAGGGCTAAAACAAAATCAAGCAAAAGGTGCGAGACAAGAAATTAAATTGATAAAACCTAAAGGCTCTCGACTAGAGTCTCAGACCCTTCGGGCCGAACTTGGCGAACTTTTGGCTTGGACTTGTCGCGTTGCTCTGGGGCAATTATCAAGCACAAAGCATCATCGGGCAGGCTCTCAGGGCGGCTGGGAATGCGCTGGCTGGTGTGAGTGTCGCTGTGAAAGTGTGTGTTTGTGTGTGTGTGGTGTGTGCAAGAGTGTGGTAAATAGCTCAAAGCCACGAAATTGTGTTTATCGGCCCGCCAAAATCGCCAATTGCTGAAAATTGAAAACTAAAAAGAAATTGCAAAAATATTACCACAACAACAACAACAACAAGCGACGGCAACACTGCAAAAAATGTATAATAAAAAATTACAGCAAGTGATCGTGCAGAAAATAGATCGATAAACCCGAAAATAAAACACAGAGAAAATAAATAAACCCCAGACAAGGCGATCAACGACGATCAACAGCAGCAGCAGCAGCCAGCCGCAGCAGCCGCAGCAGCAGGCGCAGGAGCGCGCGTCGCGCTTCTCTGGGCACGTTTTCTGTTTCAATTTCAATTGTGGAAATCGAAGAAAAATCGTAATAAACCTGGTACCGGTCCGCGGCAGCGACCCGCCTGCACTGCCCTGCGATATTTATTAAACAAAGACCAAAATTAATTTCACGACTTTGTCGACAAGAATCCGCGCCTGGACGGACGGCTTCTTTATGCCTGGCTTGAACTTTGAGCCAGTTTGGGTTTGAGCCAGAAAACATTGCAAAATGTACGACATCAAGCGCCTGGAAGCCGGACAACATCAACAGCAACAGACACAGCCAGCAGCAGCAGCAGCAGCGAGCGATCGTTTGAGTGGATCGACGTCCGTACAGCTCACCTGTAGCGTAATCACGCCCACGCAGCAGCAGCAGCAGTTCCCGCCAAGCAGTCCCATAGAAGCCACACACATGACGCTGTTGACGATACGACGTCGTCGAGCCTTCCAGCGTCGCGCCTGCCTGGTCAGTATACTGGCCGCCTTTGTATTTGGCATGGCTCTGGGCGTGGTGGTGCCCATGTTCGGTCTGCCCAACTATTTCGGCAGCCCGCTGGCCCTAAATCTCAGCCAGGAGCTGGACCCACCGTACACGGTATCCTTTATCAAGGAGTCAACCGTGGACCTAAGTGCAGAGCAGGTTTTCCGCAATGCCTTTCACTTGGAGCAGGATAAGAATGCGCCGGACTCGATGATTGTCAAGAGACTGGACACCCAGGATGGCAGCATCAAGGAGTTTCATGTACAACGCACCAGCAGTGGGCGTTATCGCAAGGGTCCCGAGCGGCGACTCACCAAAACCAAGTCAGAAGAGGCTGCTGCTCCCGTACACTCACCCCGGGAGCAGCAGCAGCAGCAGCAGGGTCTCATAGACTCGGACATCTACTGGGGGGAGTTGGTGGAGAGTGCTTTACCCCAGGGCTTTGCTACGTCTGATCAACATAGCTGGGAGCGCTATGTCGCAGATCAGGGACAAGTCATTCGCCTGGAGCAGGGCTGTGGACGCATGCAGAATCGTCTGGTGGTATTTGCCGACGGCACCAAGGCCTGCGCTCGCTATCGCCAGAACACCGATCAGATACAGGGCGAGATCTTCAGCTATTACCTGGGACAGCTGCTTAACATCAGCAATCTGGCGCCCAGTGCAGCCACAGTCATTGACACCAGCACCAGAAGTTGGTCCGCAGCCCTAGGCGATATCTCACAGGCGCAGTGGAAGGAGCACAGGCCGGTGGTGCTGACACGTTGGCTGGCGGACCTGGAGCCCGCTGGCATACCGCAACCTTTCCAGCCGCTGGAGAGGCACCTGAACAAGCACGATGTCTGGAACCTAACGCGGCAGGGACCGCAGGCCGGATTACTCAAGCGGTTGGGGGCTGGGGCTGGGGCAGCCGCTCATCAATCAAGCATGCTTGAGGAGTCACAGTCGACGCTGCTGCAGCGACTAATTGAATTGGCACAATGGTCCGATTTAATCGTCTTCGATTACCTGATCGCGAACCTCGATCGTGTCGTTAATAACTTGTACAACTTTCAATGGAATGCCGACATTATGGCCGCCCCGGCACACAACCTGGCCCGCCAGACCCACTCCCAGCTGCTCGTGTTCTTGGACAACGAGAGCGGCCTGCTCCACGGCTATCGCCTGCTGAAAAAGTACGAGGCCTATCACAGCCTCCTGCTGGACAATCTCTGCCTGTTTCGCCGACCCACCATCGAGGCACTGCAGCGATTGCGTGCGGAGGGCGCGGGTCGCCAACTGCGCGATCTCTTCGAGCGCACAACCAGCGATCAAGTGCGTGATGTGCTGCCCTCGCTGCCGGATAAATCAATCAAGATACTGGTGGAACGCATCGATCGCGTGCTGGGCCAAGTGCAGAAATGCCGGGACAACAACAAGGGCAGCTAATGAAGGCGGCGACCCGACTTAGGACTGATAAGCTGTAAATATCAAATGCCAAATGTTCATCGCTTCGGCCCGCTGCTGGTAATAGTCATAGAAAGAGCCAAGTATTAGCAGGTGAACATCCCCCCTCCCGATAAACCGAGACGAAGGAGACGAGTATTAATTATGTATCCCTAGCTGCTAAGTGTCTAGTGTTAACCCATTGTGATATTTTGTCTAAGCATTCTTAGTGGAAACTAATTAATTGTAAGTAGAATGTCTTTTGTATAATTTATAGGCCATTTCCTAAGCAACAAAATAAACTAAACAAAAACAAAAAAAAAAAAGAAAAACGACACAAAAATGAACAAGAAGAACGGCTAACTTGACTGCAAGATGGCCAGATACTTTAGACATACACACACATGCACAGACAGAGAGGGAAAGATGTGCACATTAGGGTGGACCTCGGTTGTAGGTAGAAGTTAGGATTATTAATGAGGTTTTGGGTGTAAAGGATAAGAAATGAAGGAAAGCTTTGAAAGTGAATGAAACAGCTGACAGTCGAGCTCAGCTTATCTTGCTAAAGAGAAGAATAAGAAGAAATAGTTTCAGTGAGCAAAAACCTTTGGTAAATGTTCACCAAAAGACTTCAAAACGAAGCCGTTGCTTATAATTAAATACATAAACAAATATTCGCAAGCTATTCCCCAACCTGCTTAGGCGCGAGCTTTAACTCAATTCGATTAGATTCTTATAATTCATATAAAACGTCCTCATAAAGATTTTAAGTACTTCAGTAAAATTGATATATGTGCAATGCACAAAATGTTTATAGCATGACAACCACTCTTCATGATTTAAGAAAAAGCGGGACTACACTACTTTTGTCAACGAATGGGCTTGATTTCGGTAGATTTAGAACAATTTTTGGTAGGTATTTCAATATCCTCTGGACCATTATGAAACATGTTTCAAATTAAAATAAATCTAAATCCAATCTTTAATACTACATAATTAGGCAACGGGCATTAAGAGTTTGAATCATTTCATTTGATACCTTCCCTTTTGGTTTTACTCAGAGTTACTTTTTGAAAGTACGAAAACATTTTGTTAGAAATCAACGCCAACTTCAAAACTATACAAAGTTGAAAGGCAACACAGCGTATGAGTAATATCAAAAACTTTGGAGCCCCACTTTTTCTAGTTAAATTTACACCATAAACTAGCGAATAAAGGGGCGCCAGTATGACCTTAAATTTTCCATACAAAAAAAAGCGACCTAATGTGCATACATATGTGTCTTTGTTAAGCTTCCTTTACACTGCGAAACACATGGGACATGATAGTCTAGTAGGCCTTCATGTTGGTTGTTATAAATGTGAATATTTGTTCAAGTTCTCAGTCGAAACAATTAACAATTCAGTAACAAAAAATTTTTCATAGAAAATTGCTATATGTGCAATTTTTAAAAAGAGTCATATACTTGTATTTTAAACTCTTAATGAACTCTTAATGTAGTATGGGGATAAATTAAATATGAAATTGCGTTTGCCTTTATATTTGGCAATAACTGTAACGGCCGGGGCTAAGTTCTGTAAGACGCTCAAGTCAAAATACTCCAACAACTTTTCGATTGATTCTTTTAGCAGCTTGAGAGTGTAGTAATGCCTTGCAGCGCCAAATATTCCGGCTGATATAAAGCCCCACAGATCCTCAACTGGACTTAGACCCGAACTTAATGCCGGCTACTTTAAGAACGGAATATTATGGGAATGTGAATGGAAGCGTTATCTTCTCGAAACATCCAATTGTCACCATGAAACTCTTAAACGAATGTGATAAGCTCACTCTCCATCAACTCGACAAACATTTGGGCATTCATACGGCCTGACACAAAGCAAACTGGCGACTTTCCCATAGCTCTGAAGTAAGCCCATACCATAAGAAAACTACTAACATAGTTGAGCTTGTGTAGTAAGTCTGTCGAGACGGTCGAACTTCTCTAAAATACTCTTGATGTCAATCTGAACCGTCTAGGGTCAACTTTATCATGACATTTTTAATTCTTCCCCCCAATAAATACTTGTTCTTTTCATAAAACGCCAAGCGCACATTTTTGTTATGTTGTCTGAGGCGCGGTTGGGGGATCTTGGACCACTCCTTTCAGTAAATTTAGCTCCGTTTTTACTTAAACGCAGCTCATCATTTCATTAGCGGCTAGAGTCCTTAACGGTTTCTGGTGCGCTCATCCACCTTGGGTTATTGCAGCCTTGCGATTATTTTCTCTACATTTTACCGGACTTTCAAAGAGATGGTTATTATGTTATGAAGGCGAATTGTTAGACCTGCGATTACGCCAAGATTTATACCAGCTTCATGTAAGGTTTGAATTTCTATCTGCTCTTAAAGGCAGAGTTCCCTTCCACGTGGCATTTTTTCATGTAATAAAAGTTTGTCACCTCAAACACCCTGAATTGATATATTTGTATTATCTCTGTAGTTCGACTGCACCAGTGGGGCGTTAACGAACCCCCTTTGGTAGTGAGCTCTCAGACCAACCACCAGCCAAGTATTTGCCTAACGAATTTTGTATGGAAATGTTCGGAAAACGTACCGATCGGTACGACCTTGCATTACCAGTCGTTAGTGTGGTGATGGGTGCACACTATAGTTCATGTACTAGACTAGCGCTGTACTGCATTGCCTGTCGTTAACGAGGCGACTGAATCAGTGATGCATCAGGTCGTTAGGCTTGGTGGTGTCTTGACACCAACAGAACTACAGGAATTGCTTACACACTTCTTCAATATTTCAATATAAAGGCAATTATTGTGGACTCAGCTGACCTCAAAAGACAAATTGCTCAATTTGCACAAATATCAATTTTCTAATAGAAGCTTAACTGGCTCGCCTCTTTCATACCATAGATACTCAAATATTTGGAGTTGATAAGAAGTGAACACTTGGCAAATCGACATGAAGATGAAGAGAATGAAAGTGTATGCTTAAAACAAATGTACCATTATTAGTTCATAAGAAATGGCACAATACAAATTTTGCACATATATCAATTTTACTGTAAGGTACACTTCAAAACTTCAGCTCAATAAGTAAACCAAAAGAAACTCGATTGGGCAACCAATTTTCTTTTTAGTTGCCTACATGCAAAGCTTAAAAGTTTTTAAAGTATGAAATCACTTAAGATTCATCGATGTCAGATAGTTCCTTTTAACTTTAGATCATTTATGTCAAAAGTGTTAGCCTTCGTTCACTATACTCTGCGACAAAGGTACACAGAGTATTTTAAGTTTGTGCAAAAGTATGTAACAGGCATAAGGAAGCATCGATCAGCATCAACAGCCGAGTCCAACTAGCCATGTCCGTCTGTCCGTCCGTCTGTCCGTCTGCAGGTCGTCAGTCCGTATGAACAAACAGATCTCAGAGATGGTAAGAGATAGAGGTTTGAAATGTACAGAACATATGCTTCTTATACTTGCACACAGATCAAGTTTATTTTCAATTTTTGCCACGCCTCCTCTGATACAGATGGGATGAACGATAGTCGAGTTATAAGGAAAACAAACTATGCACCGGTCACAACGGTGATGGGCAGCACTTCACAGGTACAGAGTATATTATAGTCGTGCTTGATCGACTTTCTTAATTGTTATATAGTTATAAATATGGTCACACATTGTATGTGTTCATGAGTTGGTGAGCTTTTCAGTCTACGCTAAGCTTCTTAGCTCTCGTCTTTGCTCACGAATATTTTCCCTGAGTTTGTAAGCAGTTTAGTCTACGCGAAGCTTTTGCATTCGCTCTCTTAGCAGCTTTATTGACTGAGTGTAGAACATCAAAAAGTATCATTGTTATATTATGGGCATTTATTTTTGTACGTTGGTTAAACAATCTTTTGAAGTTAAGAATTCTACAGTCAGAAAAAACTGTAACTTCAATTTAGTTGAGATAGGTTAGTTCCATTTTGCTACAGTTTCTGATAAATCCCTTTGAAACATTAATAGTATATGAAAACTATATGAAATATGATAGTATATGGAACCTATATGAACACAATATAGTATATGAAAACTATTTGACTTCAAGACAAACACTTCTACAACGAACTTGCAAAGAGAATTTGGTTCCCAGATTTGAAATCATCAAACTTAGTTCGACTTTGAGATTGAGGTCCACCCTAAAGCACACACACTGACACACACACTCGGCTAGGTACCAGAGCTGAGCACGCCTGCGCCTGCGCCTGAGAGTAGAACTTACATAGTCATGACAATAAATTGTCATTGATCTTTTTTGCAGGTGAGATGGTAAGTTTGCTGAGCAGCTGTCTGCCTTGCACTCCTCCTTTCCTCTGGCTCTGCGCTGCGCTGCATTTGTCAACTTGCCGCTGCGGCTATGTAACTTGCCACATAATGCGAATGGGAGTTGGAGTTTGGAGTCGCCTGCTTTCATAATATCTTCATAAGCATTTGAAGTGTTGCCCTCTCTCTGTCGCTCTCTTGAAATTCAAGTGCAGCTCCAACAACGAAGCTCGACAAGAAAAATGAAGCCCAAGTCGGAATGAGGATACACACACACACACACAGCCGCACTCACATGCCTCATCTCTGTGGCACTGCCTACATGCAGAGCCAGAGCCAGAGCCAACGTCTCCATCCGTGTCTGTCTGTGTGTCTGCTTTAAGATTTAAGATCGCTGCTCATTAAGTGCGTCCGCGTGTCTCAACGACAAGATGCTGAGAATCTCTCTTTTGGAGCTGGAGTTTTGCATCTGATTTCGTTGCGTATATTTTATTGGACACCAGAGTAGTTCACGTAAATAAAATGAAGGAGAAGGAGAAGGAGACGACGCTGCACTGGCATAGAAATGGTTACCAAAAAAACTGTTTCTCATCACAAAGAGTGGATTAACTCTCGCCTGACCAGAGCACAAATATTTAGATAACCCGTTTCGGGTGTCTGTGTGTGTGCGAGCTTAATAAAAAATCGTTATGCTAGTTTAATAAATATATCAAATAACCTAAAGACGTGTTAGGGAACTTGTGACTTTAACACGTTTCCAACTTGCTACAAACTCTTCTCTTTCGAATATCATTTTACATTTGGGGAAACGGGCAGCGGCGTCCACATTGTATGCAAAGTTAACAGCCTGAAGAAGTTCTTGCCGAGAAGCGGAGAAAGAGCGAGGGAGAGAAACCTTAATAAAACAATATAATTGAGATGAAAAAGAATATAAAAATCAAAGACCGAGAGCAAATTGAGGCTTACAATTTTAAATGTTGGCCCACCAACTGTGCGATTGTTTATAGTTTACACTCGCACACACACAGGCACACATACTCCGCCATAAAAACAGCAAACACTAAACAAATGTGGCAACAATCACAATGAAAGTTTATGAACTTATTAATAAAACTGTTTATGGCCAGGCCTGGAGGATCCAATAAAACTTAATGTAATGCGTCTGCCATTTGGATTGTGATTTGCCACAATTGGTTACAACAGATCGTTAAGTTTGCAAGAACTACTGATAGATAGAAGACGCATTATGGATGATCCATCTATCAGTAGTTCTTGCAAACTTAACAATCTGTTGTAACCAATTGTGGCAAATCATAATCCAAATGGCAGACGCATTTTATTAAGTTTTATTGGATTCCCCCAAGCCTAATATATGGCCTCCATTATGGATCAGATGTAATCTAGTATAAGTTTCGTTGGTTCCTTTCTAAATGGTGAGCGGGAAAGTTAACAATTGTTAATTGATAGAGCACTGACTGAGCAAATGAGGCAGTTATCGCAGGAAACATAAAAAAGTGCATAAAATGATTGTCGACTGAAAGAAAAGCCACCAATAGCGTTAATTATATTGCGTTTGAAGGCTAAAGTCACAAAAGACAAAATAGGCAAAAACGCAAAAAAGGCCTCATTCGCAGGAGAAACAAGTACGAAAGTCGGTCAAGCCCGAAAATAACATACGATGTACCAGGGCTGTATGTAATAATTACTTTTCGTATTTAATTACCTTTCACTAAAATAAAAACGATTATCAAGATAATAAAAAAAAACCATTCCTGTTTACGAGTTTTTAATTTTCGTAAACTAAAAGTTACGATAATTGAATAATTATGGAAGAGTCCTCATTTGCACTTTCAAATACTTGTGAATCTAAAGAAGGGGCGGTTCAGCAACATTTACTTATAACTCGCAGTCTATTACCAGCTTCTCAGATTCATTGTTCCTTTGGTAAGGAGTATAAAAAGTTCAGTTTACAAAAGTCTATTACAACACGCACTAAAATTGATGACTTTCGAATTGGTTCCTCCGAATATTCACCTGCTTAAGTTAACGGCCATTGCCAATACCTACACTTAAAGTCAATTTTTACATTCAGACTTTATTGTTCGAAAGGAAATCAGTTGTCCCAGAGTTTGCTACTAACTTGGTTAGACTATTAGTTTATGTACGAGTTCTCAGCTCTTTCGTGGGTTTCGGTTCTGAGCCGGCTTAAAGCACTTGATCCATGATCCCTTTCGCTAGACGATTTTGTATACAATGCCCATTATGTATCGTAGATGTTAATACGCTAAGCGAGATGAGTTCCACTTAAATCCAGCTTAACTTAACTACCAATAGCTGATAAAGGAGTAAGCGATTGCAGAAAAGCTTTTAGCAACAGCCAAAAAAAAAAAAATCAACAAAATGGCAACATTTAGTCATTCAGCTGAAACATTTGACTATAATTTTTCTCTTTAATACTCGAAGTATTAACTTGATTTTCGAAAATATTAAAATAATATTTTAAATACTTTTTTATACTCTGTACCAAAGCTACACAGAGTATATTAAGTTTGTGCAAAAGTATGTAACTGCCAGAAGGAAGCATCTTCGACCCCATAAAATATATATATTGGACCTATCAAGGGAATCCGATAAAAGTTGTAAACGAATATAAGTACTTGGGAATTATATTTACGCCAACCCTAACGTTTAACAAGCACCTTTGCGAAAAAAACCGGGAGGCCAAACAAGGTATCAACATGACATGGGATAGTTTCCTAGGCAAACCAAACGTAAATCTAACCGCAAAATGGAAACTTTTTCAAGCTGGTATGGGGCAACTCATTATTTGATGAAGTAGATGCGCTGCAACGATACTTTATCAAGAAAGTACTGAGGTTACCTGCGAACACCCCGAACTATGTGCTGAACCTTGAAACCGGAGTAAAAGAGGCGTTCCACTATACTTACAATTTTCACCTGAGATACATAACCAAAACTCTGTTTGAATATGAACCCACCCGACTACCGCACATACTGTCAAATCTAATTAAAAGGCAAAAAATCTACTGGTACAGCGATCTAGATAGACACCTTCAAGCTTCTGATATTCCACTACCTGATGAAGTAAATAAAACGAATTGGTGCAATATGTGTATCGACCTTTTAACACAAATGAAGCTGAACAGGTCAAATCAATTAATAAGCAGTGCACGAGCCAGCGAAAATAGAATTTACAAATTCCTTGACTATAACAAGGGATCTGAATACTGCTGTGAGAACTTCACCCAGAAGGAAATAACGTCGATAATAAAAGCTCGCGGAGGCCTATTATGGTTAAAGGGAAACTCGTATATTAATAGCCGGTCAACACAATGCAACCTGTGTAATCTCAATGAAGATGAGACCATGCAACATTTTATTGGAAGATGCCCAGTGCTGCGGGAATTCAGATGGAGATACTTCAACAAGACATGTCTAACTGAGGTGGAAACGATAGATGTTTTAAATGGAAGTAATGGTGAAAATTGGTCAAAACTTGCCAACTACGTAGAGCAAGCAATGGCGTATAGAAAAATCTTAGTCACAGAGTTTTAGTTTTTTTTTTTCTTGTTTTTTTTGTTTCTCCCCATGCCTTTTGTATTACAATTAAATTAATTAATCAATATTTGTAAGAAAACTTATCATAAAAACCCTGATGATCTTCCGATCTTTTCTGTGTTGGGAACGATGTGGTATCTTGAGACGATCTTGGCAGCCATGTGTAGTACCAGCATAGGGAAGAGAAGAAGATGTGGCTGACGGTCCATACACCAAGCCACTAAAGTTACACAAATATGTCTTTAGAATTTTATAATATGTACGCAACTTTTGAAGAAATAAGCGAATAAAAGACTACTACTACTATATATATTGTTGATCAGCATCAACCTTGTCCGTCTGTCCGTCCGTCCATATGAACAAACAGTTCTCAGAGATGGGAAGAGATTGAAGTTTGTCATGTATAGCGTTATATCTTCCACAGTTTATCGATTCGGCAAAAGGAATGGAAACGATCGGATGAACGAAAGTCGAGTTATAAGCAGGGATTAGTACCGGTACCGGAACCGAAACCGTTAACCGAAATAAGCCGTTTCAAATCACGTACCGGAACCTAAACCGGAACCGATTCAAATTTTTTTGAGAACAATACCGAAACGTTGGTACCGGTACGGTTTCAGTATTTTGTTTACCTTTGCAGAGCTCATCGTGATTTTGGTCAGATGTTTGTAACGAGAAGAAGAAATCATAAGACATCTTCAACATATCTTCAATTCGCTCGTTTAGGAAATAAAAAAGCGTGAGAATTCCATTTTTGAGAACAATTCATTTCTATGTGGCATATTTTTAACCCAATGTATAGCGTAATGCTAAATTTAGTCGGTTGCTGACCACAAAATTCCCAGAATTGTATGAGATTTCAAAAGTTGTGCCTTCTGTTCCTGCTACGCAGGCTAGCGTGGAACGTATATTCTCTGGCGTGAAATTCATAATGCATCCGCTTAGAAGTCGTATGGACCCAACCACATTCAATGGAATTATGTAATTGCGATAACATATAAAAGTCAAAATTAAATTTCGAAAAACAGTAATTCAAATAATGTATATTTATAAGTTCTTACATGTTCTTACACTTCGTAAAATAATACGAAATGTGAGAGAGTGACTATAATTTTACTTTAAACGTCAAACGACTGAATCTTTTATGTTTAATATTGTTTCTTTTATATTACACTGTGTGACAAAAAAAAATCAAAACAAAACTTCTGGGATGGGTCCTAGCGTAGGTTGTAGATATGGTTCAGTAGATTTTTGTGGCATACTAGAATTTTTAGTGCACATCGAAATTTTGAATAACGGTAAAAAAGTCTTTTTTTCGCACAAGCACTCACTTATACGCCCATAACTTTGTCATATATCAAATGATTTTTATTTTCTTACCGGTTTTGGAAAGAAGAAATTTAGGTCTTTCAAGATACCATATATGACTGATCAGGATTTATTTCTTATCTTGGAGTATTTGCTACGTAAACCATTTTTGATTTGTTTTTTTCCCCATTTTTTGTCTTTGGTGACGTTTTTGAACACTGTTTGGTTAGAAACCCCCCATATTTGTTTTATTGTATAAGAACTACACTTCTTCACGGTTAGAACGTATGCCTATTTTCTAAAATCGGTCAATAATTAGCAAAGTTATTAAAGTTTTTCGGATAACGAAATTTTCGCAATATGGTGATGAGTCGCGCCATTATAGCACTGTCGACCGAAAAATTGTTGAGTTTTTAGAGTAAATTATTGAATAATTTTTTTTTAGAATAAGTATTGTATAGCCACGAGTACTACTAGTACTACTACTACCGTCTGTCCGTCAGTCTGTCCGCCTGTCTGTCTGTCCGTCCGTCTGTCAGTCCGTCTGTCCATATTAATAAATAGATCTCGGAGATGGTAAGAGATAGAGGTTTGACATGTATGGAACATATGCTTCATATGCTTACAGGCAGATCAAGCTTACTTTCAATTATTGCCACGCCCCTCCCGCCCCCGAAATTTAGAAAAAACGTCATATCTTCGGCAGTTTTATAGATAGAAGGTTCGTACTTTTTGGACATATTTAGTAGTCGGGATTCTTTATCGGTCCACCAAAGGATTGGTAAAGATCGGATGAACGATAGCCAAGATATAAGCGAAAGAAACTTCTCTGCTGCAGCGCAGTAGCAGCATTGCTTTCAGCAGCTACTGCAGCATCTAAATTTACACTGAGCATACACTTTTTTTGGGTAAAGAGTGTATTATAGTCGGGCTTCCCCAACTTTCCTACTTGTTTTAATTAGGCTTTTTCAGGTTTTTTTCCTAAAAAGTTAAATAACTCAACCAAATATTACTCGATTTTAATAAACTAATTTGCAGAAGATGCAAAATTAAATGTTTTTTTGAAACTGCATACCAAAATTAGATAGTTTTATATAAATTTGACCTATTCATTTTTATTTAAAGTACGGTGAAGTCGCAAAAAACTGAAAAATTCGATTTGTTTTCATGTAGCTCCCCCCAATTTTTATCCGAGATTGCAATGTAATACACCGTTGGAAAGGTGTTACATTTCTCTTTTTAAAGACTCATTGCAAACTATTATAGGATGCCTAGTTTAAGAAATATGATTTTTTAACTATATCAACCTCGAAAAGACGGACTTTTAACCGTTATTCCAAATTTTGATGTGCACGAAAAATTTGTGGTATGCCACAATGTTACATTTAACTATATCTACAACCTACACTATGTCGCATCCCAGAAGTTTTTTGACTGTCACACCGTGTTATACAAAGGAATAAAATGATTTGGACATATCTCAGAATTTACTTTTTACAATTTTTAAAATTTTTTACTTATACAGGTACGTACCGGTATACCGAAATAAAAAACTGGGTACCGTATCGAAACCGAAAACCGAAATAAATTAAAAACCGAAAAAAAACCTTTTACCGAATCATTCATTTCGGGTCGTACCGGTACCTGTAGCGGAAACGAAAATCGAAAAAAATAGTTTATTAACCTCATAATCTCTTGTACAAGATTTTGCAAACCAACGCTAAAAATTTTTATCGAGTAACCATAGCTTACTGTTCTTTAAGAATGGTTTGTGGACCTTTGCTTTCCATTCTTTAATGCAGCCTACAAATGTAATCGTTTGACGATTAACTTTGCCTTTATCCCGTTTAAGGTTACAGCAAATATTTTTTATTGCAGAGGATAAGAATGCGATTCTCTTCACAGTCTATATCGCATTACTATTGCATTCTAATCTCCCGTCGGTAAGAAGAGTGCCACTCAGCGACACTTCTGAGCTGTAAGAAAGTGTTCCTTCTGGGAAAGAGGGATCTGAAGGATAAGAAAGCTATTTTTCTTATGAAGTCCTAAAGAAGTCTCTTCTGAGGGATACAAAATCGTTTACACTTGGAGCTAAGAAATCGTTTCTTTCTGGAGATCAAACACCAACATGAAGTGAAAGTTCTAAAAATCTACGAATTATATAATTTTGTATTTTAAACTTTATACTTTCTCAGAGATTTCAATATCGTGCACTCGACGTATCGCCAATTCACAGACTAGATGGTTTAAAATTGAGACAATTCAAGGGATATATCGCATACTTCTTGATTGCATGAGACAAAAATGATACCACATATCGCTAAATTATGCCTAATTTATCAAGCAGACCCGAATTTCAGCTGCCCTTGTTATATTGGTGTAATCTGTGCGATTTGCCAGAAATATGTTGGTGAATTCTTTTAGGCAATTTAATTTAAGTTGTATTTCAGCCTTGAAGCAACCAGCAACTGGTTGAGACGGCATTCCAATCGGGTTTAGTCCAAAAGTCCAAGGATTCGAGTCGCGGAGTAAGTATACGGTGTGCTCAAAACTTCTGGCGCATAGTTTTGTGTTTGTAACTTGTGCTACCCATTTTCGTCCTTTTGTAACGTTATCCGTCTTTTCGGGTTGTATAGTTAAATCTATTTCTTCTGGTCCTTATCTTGTGGTCTTTGGAGAAAACACCTTTCCCGTGTTTACTTGCATCTCGTATTGGGGTCTGAAATCTTTTCCTTTTTGGCTTCCCGTCTTTTTGATATTTTTTAAACTTCTTTTTGTATGTTTCAAACTTTTTTTTCTTCTGTTAGTTCTTAATCGTTTTTGTTGTTTTAACTTTTTGATAAAACCTGAAATATTAAAACATAGAGTTGGGAGCCCGCTTACTCACTCTTTACCATTTGCTCTTAATTTAATGTAGCTGTGAAGCATCCTCTACTGCTCTCATTTCTTTCGCTTTTCTTTTCTTCTCCGTCTTTCATCCTTTGTGACGTAAGAATCCCGCCCTTTTCCATACGACCTTCTCTCTTTAAACTCCGTGTTTTTCTTTTCGGGGCGGGGTTTTGATTGTCTCTTTTTTTTTCTTCAACCTCTTCTTTACCTCTCGGTCTTTTTTTGGGCGGCTTACGGCCGCCGGCGCCTGCGCCTTTCTTATACTCTTTTCTTCTATTTTATTTTAATTTGTCGCTTCTCTCCTTTTTTTTTAATTATTGTCGAGAAAGTTCTAAAAATCTACGAATTATATAATTTTGTATTTTA
This sequence comes from Lordiphosa collinella, assembly GCA_018904265.1. Lineage (NCBI taxonomy): Eukaryota > Metazoa > Arthropoda > Insecta > Diptera > Drosophilidae > Lordiphosa > Lordiphosa collinella. The sequence goes on from JAEIFV010000077.1 coordinate 45,781, forward strand.
AACTTTATACTTTCTCAGAGATTTCAATATCGTGCACTCGACGTATCACCAATTCACAGACTAGATGGTTTAAAATTGTGACAATTCAAGGGATATATCGCATACTTCTTGATTGCATGAGACAAAAGTGATACCACATATCGCTAATTTATCCCTAATATATCGAGCAGACCCGAATTTCAGCTGCCCCTTTTATATTGAGAGCGCACGAAATTCAAGTTTTTGTTTATTCAATTGGTGTAATCTTTGCGATTTCCCAGAAATTAGTTGGTGAATTCTTTTAGGCAATTTAATTTAAGTAGTATTTTAGCCTTGTAGCAACCAGCAACTGGTTGAGACGGCATTCCAATCGTGTTTAGTCCAAAAGTCCAAGGATTCGAGTCGCGGAGTAAGTAAAAATTTATAAAAATTTATGTAGTTTGGAGTTTTTCAAAAGATTTGAGTTCCCAACTCCAGGAAGAAACGCTTTTTTATCTCTCAGAAAAGATTTTTTTATCCCTAGGATGAATCGTCTTCTTATCGCACAAAAGAGACTTTTTCCTATCTCCCAAAAGAAACGCTTTCTTATCGTTATGAAGTGGCTTACTTCTTCCCGTAGAAAGATGAGAACGCAATAGCAATGCGATATCGCTAGAATAAAGCAATACCTACTGGAAGTATCGCATTCTTATCTTCCGCGATAAAAAATGTTTGCTGGGAAGTTGAAGATATTTTAGGAAAATAAAACTTTTTAATCGTTCTTCATTAATTTTCTTAAGGCTGGTAAAAGTCTTTCACAAAGTCTCCAAAAGTTTTTTTGAAATATCACACACATAATTATAAAAAGCTTTTGCGATCTACCCGAACCGAATTCGTTGGAAGTAGTGCCAATAGATTCCTCGATCAAACAAAAACAAGAGGGCCTTAAAGCAGCGATGTTCCTCCATAGCACCCAGGGGCCGAGCGCAATCGGCAATTTACACGCACACGAGCCGAGCGCATGCGAAATCGGGCATATGAGCGTAAGCAGAGCTCTCTTTGCCTTCATTCGCTGCCCAGCCATCGTTGAGGGCAGTTCATAGCTAGGCTGTGTCGCTTTGATATCGCACACCAATACACTCTCACTTTTTGGGCTCGCTCTTCTGGAACATTGCTGCTTTAAGAAGTGACAATTATCTCTCTCTATCTGCTTTTCGACCCCGAAATCTGCGAAAAACCAATGGCTAGGCCAATGTTTCGAGGGTTCTCAATGAACTTGCCTCCGAAATCAGGTTTTGGTGTGAAGCCAAAGTAAATATTCTTCGATCGAGTGCAACTTTTATAATATCAAGGACATTTGGAACATTCTTTCTTAAAATGTTTCGTCTTATTTTAACTAAAAGACAACTTATTGTGAGAACAGATTTTCCCCTCTGTGTAGATAAAATCGAATAATTTTAAAGGGAAACGCTATCAAATTGTTCCCTTATCAATGAAACTGCAAACAAATAAAAACAATTGGAGTTTCACAATTGGTGTTGCCATGTTTTAATGCCACACATTAATCAATTTACATATCAATACCAAATCGCTTTAATTTATTTCGAATCTCTTGGAGTGCTAATAAATAGATCTTGGTTATTCCAATGGCGATCAAATGATTGCCTCAGTTTCCTTTTGGCCGACAACAGCAGTTTCCCTGCTTGTGGTTGTTGTTGTTGTTGCTGGTAGCCTGGCCTGTGTGCACAATAATTTGCATATTTGTATGTTTAAACACACACACACACACATACGTAGCGGCGTCTGCTGGCCTTTGCGCCTGCGCATGCAATATTTTCTCGTGTTGTGTTGTTTACTCTTTTCGCTTTTATTTAATGTCCATGTTGGTCGGCAGCCTCCTCTTCTTCTGCCACTTGTGGCATGGCTTTTGCGTTTACAGCAAAATTCTAAACAAATTGCTTCCGCACCTGCAGGTAAAACAGCTAAAACAAAATCAATGCTCGCCTGGAACCCTTTATGTAAGTTAAATTCTTTGTATATCTGGCATAAAAGAAAACGCTTTGTGACCGTCGAAAGGAAAACTTTCCAGCATTATCAAAATAAAACATTTCCCAGGCCCCATATCATCATAATCCTGACAATGGCTGGCCAGAGGGCCATAAACACAACTAATATTGACCAAAGAAAGGGCAAGTGCCAAGAAAATGGAACCCCACACGAGAGAGATTTAGAAGCGTTCTCAAAAACCAAATGATTATACACACACCTTGATTTCGTTGTTGTTGTTGTTGTGTCTTAAGTGCAGCCCTTGGGCGCTAACAAAATTACACGGAAAGGGCTCAGCTGGGTGTGTGCGTGTGTGTGTGTGTGTGTGTGCAGGCTCTACTCAAATTTATGGTCTTTGCATCGGCATTTGGATTTTGAATTTATGAAAACTCTTCTCTGGCTGCTTTCTTTTTACACCTGAAAAATCTTCTCGAGATGCTTAACTGCATTTTCTTGGGAGTCCACATTCGAGTCAGAGTTCGAGTCGGAGTCAGTTGCTTGTTAACATTTGCTCGGAAAAGAAGAAAGAGATGAAAGGTTGATAGGTAAAAGATATGATAAAAGACAAGAACATGGAAATTTCAAGCTAAAACATAACCTTTGGATTGGGTTAGAGTGAGAGAGAAAGAGATAGCCACTGGCAGTATTTTATACGAGGTCAGTTCGATAAGTCATTGACTCGACTAATCAAGGTTAGCATCTTGTCTTTACAGCTGATCCATCAGTAGACTTTGCTGATTTCTACAGTTTCGCAAAAGTCTGTCCCCAAATGGTTCCTCTTTGTTGTTTTTAACATCTTGTGCTACAAGTACATGGAGACTTATGTTTATGGCTCTAATCACAAAAATTTACTGACTTTAACCAAACATTTTTTATGGGAAATAATATAAACAATTACTAATAGGATTTAAGAGAAAAAAATAGGGGAAAGTTAACTTCGGCTCGGCCGAAGTTTTGTATACCCTTGCCGCTTCCATTGAAAACAAAAAAGTTTTTCTAACTAAGACTAACTAAGACCAAACTTGGTGAAATCATGGCAAAGCATAATACACTGTTAATTACGAAATTTGGAGGCGATCCCATTTAAAACCAAAAAAAGTTTTTCTCACTAGAACTTCTTTTTCGACCGATCATTCATACTGCAGCTGTATGCTATAGTCATCCGATTTTGAAAAAACTTTGTAGAATTGTGAAAAAGTATATAAAATAAATATTTGCCAATAAAAGGGACGTTTTCATTAAAAAAAAAAAAGTTTTTCTCACTAGAACTAGTTTTTCGACCGATCGTTCCTATGGCAGCTATATGCTATAGTCATCCGATTTCGACCAAACTTTGTAGAATTGTGTAAAAGTATATAAAATAAATGTATGCCAATGATAAGGACGTTTTCATTAAAAACAAAAAAGTTTTTCTCACTAGAACTAGTTTTTCGACCGATCGTTCCTATGGCAGCTATATGCTATAGTCATCCGATTTCGACCAAACTTAGTGAAATCATGGGAAAGAATAGTAAACTAAGAAATACGTACTTTGGAGGCGTTTCCATTAAAAACAAAAAAGTTTTTCTCACTAAAACTAGTTTTTCGACCGATCGTTCCTATGACAGCTATATGCTATAGTCATCCGATCTGGCCGGTTCCGACAAATGTGCAGCGTATTTGTACGAAAAAACTTCGTGCAAAATTTGGTGAGGAGAGCTTTAAAACTGACGGAGAAGATAGCATAGAAGCAGACGGACAGACGGCTAAATCAACTTAGATCGTTGTGCTGATCAAGAATATATATACTTTATGTGGTCGGAGAAGCTTCCTTCTTTGCGTTACAAACATTCGGACAATTTTATAATACTCTCTGCAAGGGTATAAAAATACTTTTCGTAGACACTTATTGTGTTCTGCTCATTTGCAGACAGTTGTTTAGTGAGCGTTCGCTCAAAACAGTTGCTGTCGGAGGTTGTCGGATGACCGACACGTCATGAGGTGCTAGAAAAAGTGTTCCGCTCAATGAGTGACCGCTTGTGCTGCGTTTGTTTCTGTTTTTCACTGAGGCTGGTCGCATTAAAAAAGTGTTAACAGTTTTTGGCGAGTTATGGTTTTAAAAAGTAACACTTGCTGGCCGGTGAAATGAAAAGTAATTGACAAATTACGCACTCGTACAGTTGCGAAATGTACATTAAGTTAATTTTCCTTAATTCTGTGAGCAATGTAGAACTTATTATTACACAATGCTTAGTATGAATAAGACAGTTGCTTAAGAGTTTTTAGTTTTAACAGCTGTGCAATGGTGTTCTATTCATATGAAGAATTGTGTCAAAAATAAAATTTATTGTTCCTTGGAATAGGCCTTAAGTGTCGCAAGAAATCGGCAGCGCCTGCCAAACCGAAAAGTAAAACGTAAAAGTCAGCCTCTCTCGTTTCCGCATGTTCCCTTTTCCATCGTTTTGCTTGATTCTCCCGTGCCGATTTCGTTTGGCCCGTGGCTGCCAAAAGTAAAACGTAAGCAATATCATTCGGAATTGAGAACAGCAAATCCAAACCGAAACGGAATTGCGTTCGGTTTACTTTTCAAATCGTAGCGGAATTGAGAAAATGCCTGATTATTCCACTTCACAAAAGAGGGTCTAGATCAGCGATGACCTTTGGGTACGTTTTGTTTTTGTAATTGCATCGAAGACAGGAAATCAATGACCGTATACATGCAGGGCGCGAGGTATACAAAACGACAAACATGTAAACGATTTCGTGTGTATGCGTCGCGTAGAACAATAACCGGGTTTGTTCTCTTCTTTGATTGGTGTTTGCGCGCGCAAGCCAAACTGACCAACAAGAATTTCATGTGATTTTGTTGTTGCCTTACCCAATTTCATTGGCCGTGTTCAGCAGAAGAACTTGCTACCTGATCAATTATACATTTCCAATGATTTTCCTGCTGAACTCCAGAGATACGGTACCACGATAGCCAATTTAACGTATCATGATAGCGGAGCATATATCAAGGAATAAGTAACGCTCCTTTTAAGTGATACTGATACCACGAGTTGCAATTGTATATGTTTTTCTGATACCTGCTCAGTGATCAATCTTTCTGCTGAGCACGGCCAATGTGATTATTGGTGAGTGCTCTGCTGTATGCTGCTTTTGGGCATGCCTGGTCTAGATTGAATGTTGTGAATTGCCGAGGCATTGCAAAGCTTTCTGCAATTCCTAAACTGTTCGTGGAGTTAGTCACAGTTACAGCATTTCTGTAGTAACCTCATATCTTCTTCGCAGCATGGGATTGTTAAACGTCGATCGATGACGACGAATCTCCTTAAGTTTTCATCACTGATAAATCGCAGTTTTCAGTCCGGTTCTCAAATCGTTTAATCATGCTCTTCTTCTCCACAAACTGTCACTATTGGCCTTTCCTCCTAACTTATTCTGGGTTTATACTGCACATTCCGGTGTCACAGAAACAAATTCATATTGTGTTGAGACACTAAAATGTGACACTCTGTGACGCAGTATAAACCCAGCATTACTGTACTGGATCTCCGTATTTCTCAAGTAAAGGATCTTGGAGTACTTTTTGATCAGAAATTGTGTTTAAACACTCACATCGCCGCCACAGTATATAAAGTCAAAGGAGTATTGGCATTTATTAAGCGCTGGTCTAAAGAGTTTGACGACCCCCATATAACGAAAACCATGTACATATCCTTTATACAAAGAACAGCAATCGCTTATCGAATCTGATCAGAAACACTTATCGATCAAGGTTACAATTAATCGATCTTCGATCTCTGCATCATCGCAGAATATGCAATGGTGTTCTATTTGTGCATAAGCTTCTTCTCGGATTGGTTGATTCTCTTTCTTCAATAAATTTAACAGTTCTCTCGAGGTTTACTCGCACATTCCGGTTTGTCAGTCTGTAGGCCCTACATGAACCTTATCGAGTCTTATGCTCTAATTATAGTTCCAATTCACTTAAATTTTTCATTTGAAAAGTCATCTAAGGTTATCTTTAATGAAATTGATCATCACCTTGAGTCATCCAAACTGTAAACCAATTACTTTTCCATTTTGTTTAAAGAAATTAAGTCTAAGTTAGCAAATCATTTCCATTTCTTTGTGTAAAATAAAACAGTCGGGAGGACCGTTTGGTGTAGTCCAAGAGGGAGTTGTAAGTATCACAGGCAGTACTCTCTAAGAAAGCATCCTTACTTCACCCACGAGGTGCCAGTGACCTATGAAATTACCCTCGTATAATAAAAGTCAAGAACTTGAAAATTTCAAGCTAAAACATAGCTTTTGAATTGATTCAGAGAGAGATAGCCCCTGGCGGTATTTTCGATGTTTGTCAATTCATTAAACGATTTACTGATTAATTTAACAAACTGGTCAATGATGCGACTGTCGCCTGTCGCCTGTTCGTAGGTTGACATTGACGAAGTAACGAAATTTGTCTGGGTTTTTGGCTCTAATCTAACACCAGACTTTCCCCCATATTCTCCTGTCTCTCTCTCAACCTGTTTTCGTTTGTTTGAAATCTTTTGCTTCTTTTTCTGCTTTTTTCTTAAGTTACTTTTTGTTGGTCGAATCAGGTGAAGTGAGTTGATTGATTGCGCTAATTTATAACGACAATGGGTCAGATCGCACATGGACCTTTGAGCTTCGTCTGGGTAAACAACATTGTTGTTGGGCTGCCAGCTGGCTACCTCTGGAATCCATTAAACACGGCCCCAGCCCCTGCCCCTGTCTGATGATGATGCGCACAGGCTGATGAATGAATCTTTTCAATTTTGAAATTTTCAAACAAATTTGTCAAAAACGCACAAGAGAATCAGGGAGAGTGAGAGAGAGAAAGAGAATTTAACTAGTTAATTGCTTATGATTGAATTATAAATGTATGCTGGAGTCTGGGGATCTAGCTAATGTGCTACATAACCGAATCAGATATGCCTTGGCCCAAATCTGAAAACAATCTTTGATGGCCCAGACAGACGACTCCACCAGAGAGTTAAATAATAAATTATAAGCCTACAAGCTCAAGCCAGCTCAAAGGAATGGAAACTGAAACCGAAGCTTTAACACCTTGGCTCCAGCCAAAGATTTGTTCAAAAGGGCCAGACGAGTTTCAGCCACTTACAGACACCTGAAATTGGCCTCGTAGAGAGCCAACGGAACGCTTTAGATATGCGGGCTCCGTTGTGGAACTATTTTCGAATAATTAAACCCAAAGCCATAAAAAGAATACACAAGAACAGATTAGTTTTGTGCAAATGTGAGCGCTGGGGCAATGCCTTCATAAAGTGTACACAAATAGGCTCGATTTTTTGCCTAAAACTCCAAACATTCTGCTCGGACCTCCCGCAGTGCCTAGCAGCTCAAAAGTGTTTTCAATTATAATCAGCGTCCATGCATCAGTTTAATTAGCCTGAAAGGTCGCACCCCGAATCGCTTGTAATCGTGTTGTTAACCTTCAAAGAAAAACGCATTCAACGCAAATTACAAGCCAGCCACCATCTGAACAGCACTAATCTGCATAATGAAAATTTATGATTGCTTATGATAGATTTTAAGCAATAGATATGTGTGTAGACACAAGTACGTTCTAGAGTAATTGCCCCCCATTTGGGTTTCAGTTTGAAGCTTTCTGTGAACAGAGCGCACCGCGGCGCCAGGGCGACAAATTCGCTGTAATTGCAAAACGGCCAATAGGCGAGTTCAAGTTTTATTGCATGTTAGTTGGCTTTGGCCTCTGCGATCTATTTATAAATTTGTATATATTTAAAACACTTTAGCGTACACTTGGAAAATACAAAAACGAATTTATTTTCAAGTCTTTGTTCATAAAAGAAATCCAGCGAGTGTAGAAATGTTAAAAATTCACAAAGTTAGTTAAGTTGTTCAGAATGTCTGTAAATTCAATGTTGGAGGATAAAAACTTAGAAAATAATAAATAAAATGCCTGTAATAAAAAGAACGAAGCATCTTAGACCTAGAGAGTCGTAGTCTTTTCATACCCTGGGTATTGACGGCACGGTTCTAAGCAAAGTCCCAAATAAACCATTTTGAGGTGTCGATAAAAAGAGTAGCTTTATAAGTGAAGGAGTTCGGAAGTCAGAGAGATCAGAGCTGTGGCAGCCAAGTGAAAGGTCCCATATACCCCATACCCCATACCCCATACCCCATACCCCATACCCCATACCCCATACCCCATACCCCATACCCCATACCCCATACCCCATACCCCATACCCCATACCCCATACCCCATACCCCATACCCCCCATACCCCATACCCCATACCCCATACCCCATACCCCATACCCCATACCCCATACCCCATACCCCATACCCCATACCCCATACCCCATACCCCATACCCCATACCCCCTACCCCCATACCCCATACCCCATACCCCATACCCCATACCCCATACCCCATACCCCATACCCCATACCCCCATACCCCATACCCCATACCCCATACCCCATACCCCATACCCCATACCCCATACCCCATACCCCATACCCCATACCCCATACCCCATACCCCATACCCCATACCCCATACCCCATACCCCATACCCCATACCCCATACCCCATACCCCATACCCCATACCCCATACCCCATACCCCATACCCCATACCCTATACCCCATACCCCATACCCCATACCCCATACCCCATACCCCATACCCCATACCCCATACCCCATACCCCATACCCCATACCCCATACCCCATACCCCATACCCCATACCCCATACCCCCATACCCCATACCCATACCCATACCCATACCCATACCCCATACCCCATACCCCATACCCCATACCCCATACCCCATACCCCATACCCCATACCCCATACCCCATACCCCATACCCCATACCCCATACCCCATACCCCATACCCCATACCCCATACCCCATACCCCATACCCCATACCCCATACCCCATACCCCATACCCCATACCCCATACCCCATACCCCATACCCCATACCCCATACCCCATACCCCATACCCCATACCCCATACCCCATACCCCATACCCCATACCCCATACCCCATACCCCATACCCTATACCTATACCCTATACCCTATACCCTATACCCCATACCCATACCCCATACCCCATACCCCATACCCCATACCCTATACCCCATACCCCATACCCCATACCCCATACCCCATACCCCATACCCCATACCCCATACCCCATACCCCATACCCCATACCCCATACCCCATACCCCATACCCCATACCCCTTACCCCATACCCCATACCCCATACCCCATACCCCATACCCCATACCCCATACCCCATACCCCATACCCCATACCCTATACCCCATACCCCATACCCCATACCCTATACCCCATACCCCATACCCCATACCCCATACCCCATACCCTATACCCCATACCCCATACCCCATACCCCATACCCCATACCCCATACCCCATACCCTATACCCCATACCCCATACCCCATACCCTATACCCCATACCCCATACCCCATACCCCATATACCCCATACCCCATACCCCATACCCCATACCCCATACCCCATACCCCATACCCCATACCCCATACCCCATACCCCATACCCCATACCCCATACCCCATACCCCATACCCCATACCCCATACCCCATACCCCATACCCCATACCCCATACCCCATACCCCATACCCCATACCCCATACCCCATACCCCATACCCCATACCCCATACCCCATACCCCCTACCCCCCCATACCCCATACCCCCTACCCCATACCCCATACCCCATACCCCATACCCCATACCCCATACCCCATACCCCATACCCCATACCCCATACCCCATACCCCATACCCCATACCCCATACCCCATACCCCATACCCCATACCCCATACCCCATACCCCCATACCCCATACCCCATACCCCATACCCCATACCCCATACCCCATACCCCATACCCCATACCCCATACCCCATACCCCATACCCCATACCCCATACCCCATACCCCATACCCCATACCCCATACCCCATACCCCATACCCCATACCCCATACCCCATACCCCATACCCCATACCCCATACCCCATACCCCATACCCCATACCCCATACCCCATACCCCATACCCCATACCCCATACCCCATACCCCATACCCCATACCCCATACCCCATACCCCATACCCCATACCCCATACCCCATACCCCATACCCCATACCCCATACCCCATACCCCATACCCCATACCCCATACCCCATACCCCATACCCCATACCCCATACCCCATACCCCATACCCCATACCCCATACCCCATACCCCCATACCCCATACCCCCATACCCCATACCCCATACCCCATACCCCATACCCCATACCCCATACCCCATACCCCATACCCCATACCCCATACCCCATACCCCATACCCCATACCCCATACCCCATACCCCATACCCCATACCCCATACCCCATACCCCCATACCCCATACCCCATACCCCATACCCCATACCCCCATACCCCATACCCCACATGCCCCGAATACACTACCCGTACCGATCTACACCCATCTAGCAGCGTACTGAAGGAGTCGCAGCCATTGGCTATTTGTTTTTAAAAGTTATCAACAAACATAACTTATTGACCTGGAGCCTGCTAAAGCGTTCTATGATTGATTTTCTAAAAGATCACTAAAACAGTCATGTTCTTTGATTAACTCTTTGATAATTTTGTGAAAGAAACATATCAACATATCGACTTCAGGTATGTAGCCAGTTTATAATAAAATCGAGCAGGTAATTCTACTATTGATGAGCTGAAGAGCAGTAAGGCTGTGACTTAGGTGCTTGAGCGATAACTGCAGAGTTCAGAAGAGATGTTAGTCCTAGCGCGTTCCTGCACGGAGAGATCCTTCTGCACAAAACGGGGTATACATACCTAGGATTGACCTTGGACAAGCAACTCACGTTCAAGCAACATGCTATCGAAGTTGTTTGAAAGTTGCATATTAAGGCGATAAGGATGAGCTTTCTCCTGAACGAAAACAGCCAACTGTCGCTTAAGAGCAAACTTCATATTTATCAGGTTATCCTTGCACCGATCTGGTGGTACGGATTTCAGGTTTACGGTATATCTGCGAAACCCACATGGACGAAATATTTCCGGCTAAAATCTTTAGAAAAATGACTGGTACAGTGGTCAAAGTGGTAATTACACGTGGCATTGAAAGAGATGGTTAGTGACACCATGAACAAGCAGGCTGCTTGCCACCCAAACGAACTTGCTGGATTCTCCTCAGAAGGCGAACGATAAATGGGCTTGAAGGAGACTACAATCCCACAGACATGGTAAATAAAAGAAAATTATCTATTCCTCCGAACAATATAGAATATCTACAAATATTTTAATACCCAAATGAGTTTATAAATACTCACCTTACTTGAAAGTAAAGTTAAAAATCTACCCAAATCAAGACCATTCGTTGACAATAGTAGAGTAATCTCGCTTTTTCGTGAACTGTGAACGTCGGTGTCATTTCATCAACGCATTTTTAACTCGCTTAGTTCGATCTCTACTAAAGCTTAGGTGTTGCGTTAAAACCATTTTCGGCTTAATTTGGTAACATTTTGGGGTCATTTTACAAACTTTCGGGCTTCTTTTAGAAACATTTTGGTAACGTCTTAAGACCACTTGGAGCTCTTTTTTGTATTATTTTGGGAACAATTTTGGAACATCTCCGTCGTATTTTACTCATTTTACTAACACATTGGGTTAAATTTTGGAAAAATTATTGTGAACATTTTGGTTATACCATGTGACTGATTTTAAGACATTTATGATATTCAAACCAGCAAGCTTAAGCCAGTAAGAGATCATGTTATGTTTTTACATAGCTTTAAAAGTCAAACACAACAATTTAAAGGAGGTTGGTCAACTGAACAGGAGGATTAGGAACCTTCCGGTTCTATCATTAGAGCAGAAGAAGAGGGTTCCTCATGACAGCATTGCTATAAATGATTGGGAATTTCAAAGCAGCATAAGTACAAAACCAACGCCAGAACACCAATTGTTCATGATTTCCGAACAATTGTTTGCTTTTTGAACGGACGCGCTTGTTTGTTGTAATGTAGTGTGACCAGAGCTGGTGTTTTGCCGTGAACATCGGGCTCCTTCAGTGAACAAAAAGTCATGAACGAAATGGTTTAAAAAGGAGTCCGCTTGGGCTGAATTTTGGACCGCAGTTAATTTATTAGTGTACTTATTTGGTGCTTATCATCTTTCTGAAATGTATTACCCCAGAACTCACAACCACTTACCTTACGATCTTAAAAAAAACGGCTAAAGCTATATTTAGGTAATAACTTAACCATTACCATTGAACAATTAATGAATTTTATCAAACTCTTTGTTAAGATGATCCGAACCATTTGGTTTTTGCTGCTTACGGTATGTTTCAGGATTTTCGATTCGGTTTAGGGGCACACACTAGCAATAGTATCGGTTCGGTTTAAATCGAGTAAACCAAGCAGGGATATGGTAAGCTAGTATCATATGATCTTTACCCAAAGCCTGGTTCAGTTTTCTCTCGGTGTACTATTCACCGTTTTGCTATGGACACTCGATTTTCTCACACACATTGCCACTAAGCCGCGCGTTCAATGTCGCTTTTGGCGCCGTTTTGCCGTCGGAGCTGTTGTTCTGGTTTCTACTTGAGATTTGCGTGGGCGATGCAGTATGTGCCCCCTACCCAGACAATGTGTTCTAATTGACTCGCAACAGTTGTTGTTGCTGCATGCAAGTGTCTCAGGCTCTTATTTTTATGTAACCTTCAGAGCGTGTTTTGCATTTATTATTATTATAAAATACAAGATTTTGGACAAGAACCGCATCGGCGGCTGCAACATTTTAACGCCTTTGTTGCACACGGGAGTGTGTGTGTGTGCGTGTGTTTTCCTTTGTCATTGTGTTGAACTTTCATTAGCTTTCTAATGTTTGTCACTGATCCCCCGCTGTAGCCCCTCTGGCCTGTCATTTCATTTTACTGTCACTCAAATCTTTATAAGATTTTTCTTTCTCTTTGATTTTCTTGACTTAGCGTTCTGCTTACGGTTGTTTCGCCCCATTGTAAATATTTTTCCATTATTTTCCATTAGTTTTCACTCGTTTGTTACATGCCCGATTGTTTGTTGTTGTTGGAGCTGGAGCTGTAGAGGGAAACGTAAGGGGAGATGAAGACGAAGTTTGGTGTTTGGTGTTGGCGTGGTCGTTACACAGGTTGCCGTTGTTGTTGTTGTTGTTGCATATTGGTTATTATCTTTGAAGCGCATCGCTTTGGTGCATTGCCGATGCCTCAGTCTGTGGTTTGAGTCTCTTGTGCGTATTTGGCCAGTTGACTGGGCGCGTGAGTGACGGAATGATGTTACCCGAAACCAGTTTCATTGACAATTATACACACACACACACGCATGCATGGGCGCACGTACAGGATGGCTGCATCTTCATAGGCTTGCAGCAGCTCATTATGCCAGTGTCGCGCTCGTTGATCAAACATCGTCGGCGGCGGCGGCGCACAGTGGTTCTCGTTTGCCAAAAACAAACAAGTGGCGAATATGTTATTTGGTTTCAAATTGAGAATAAATTTACGAACTTAACAAAAAACTTAAACAAGTTCAACGCAAAAGCTTAAGTTTAACTGCTTAAAGCAGTAGTCAACAGCGGAGTCTACTGATGAGGAAACTGGCAAGTTTCTGAAACAGTACTGTATACGCAACCTGCTGTTTTTGTTTTCAGTTGTGAACAAACGCAACTTTTTTGACCTCGAGCCAGCTAAACTCATAACAGTTTTCCTATTTTAATATCTTTTAGGTTCAATAAGAAATCAAATGCAAAAAAGTAGGGAATTTTCTCACATTTCTTTGAAATATTTTTAGTCTTTACACCAAACTTTTGATATCATCAGTTTCACTTCTAACCCACTGTGCAGCGGCCTCTCCTCTCCAAACTCTGTGTGTGTGCGTTGTTGTATTTTTTGTAGTTGTTTTTTTTGGTGTTTTCGCTGTTTGGTTTCGCCGTTTGATGGATGGATGACAGAGGCAGAGCGTCCCCAGTCGCTCTGCCTGTTTATTTGTCTTGTTTGATTTGAGTGCACACACAACTGTCATTGTCGCTGTCAAATCGCGTTAATATCACTGAGCTGTCAAATTACAGCCAACCGCAGCCAAATGTTTGCCCAGCCCATGTCCCAATGTCCCATGTCCGTGCGCTGCCCACTTGGTAACTCAATTAAAATGTTATTCATGGAGACGACGTGCCTCATTTTCGGCCATCATTACGCGTGGAGAGGCGCCGCCAATTACCAGCAAATCAACGGCAAATTATATTCACCTGGTTGATGTTAATAAGCCAAAATTACGCGACTCCCGTGCGCTCTGATTGGTCTATTTGCCCGTCGCTCGTTGGATGTTGTTTGGTTTGTTTTCTTAATGACTTTTGCTCATTTACAAAGCCACGAAACGTTGTCTCTTTGCGCCATCTTGTTCTTTGCGTTGGGCCCTGCCTCCCCAGCAAACGATTTGCTTAGTTGAACGATCAAGTTTGTGTCTTAAGTCTTTTGTTTTTGTTTCTTTTTGCTGATGGCTTATCGCCTAAGCTTAATTAGTTAAGATATTGTGATTGAGGGGCTTTTTGTGGGTGCGGTTGCAGGTGCTTACACGAACACACACACACACACAGCTGCAGTTTAATTGCTTAATTAATGCCACGATAACAACTACAAGTGCGGATAATATCACCATTTAACCTCAAAATTCATTCAAATCATGCAAAATCTTACCAAATGCATTCCTCTCCGCCCAACAAATGCACTGTAAAATCATAAAAATAGGTAACTGTAGACACAAAGAATTGCTCTGTCTGGTCGGCAATAAAAAAAATAAGAACACACACAAAGGCTTGAACCAATAACCCAACCAAAGTCACTGTAGGTAAGTTTACCATTGTTCTGGCAAAATGTGAATCTCTAATCTTTAGAATCCCCCCTGTTTTATATGTTTGCTTTTAAAGTCAGCTTGTGCTAACGATTGACGAAGAAATGTTCAATGTTTATAGCTAAAATTATTTTTAGATTTTTAGCGCTTACTTAACCCGCACCCGTTCCCAAGAACTCTGATGCCCAAATAATGCATAAATTTTTAATGGTTGGTAAAATATAAGGTTCAGCCCTCACTTCATCTTCAATCCAATACATTAAAAACTCAATTGCTAAACGATTTGAGCCGCTGCTATTACCATTCGCCATTCGATTATGTTTCGTACTTGCTGCCTCTAGTTATTCACAGTTAGCTTGTCAATCGTCTTTCCCTTCTACATATCTGTCTGGGGGATTCGCAAAGTAGTTCGTTTTCGAATATATACTTGAACTTAATCATCCATACAGAAAATATGTTCTTTCCTATCCTTGCAGTTTAACAAAATTGAGACAGTGCTGATAATGATCAGTACTCTCAGCTGCACATAAGGACAGCGAGATTGCTATTGTGATTCAAAAGAACTGTAAACAAAATCCTCCCAACTATGGAAAAAAGCAGCTACACAGAGGGAAAAATCCTGTTCGGAAAATAAGATTTCTTCATCTAAAAATTAGAACAAAATGTTCTTTTAAATATTTGAGAACAAATGTTCCGAATGTTCTTGAGCACAATTCAGCTCACTTCAACCACCGCACCGAAAAGTATAAGCTTCCATTCAGACGCTCGGCTTCAGCACTGGACAATAGCCTAATCGTCTAAAACAACCGCCGCCGTTGCGCTCGGCAAAGGTCTTGGGTTCTAGTCGCAGTCAGTCCGACAAATTTTGATTTCCTCAAAAAATTAACCAAGGCAGGTGGATTGTTGTACGGGGGAACTTTGACGGTGAAACTGGACGGTGGACACCTGGACAGTGTACCATGGACTTGAACGGTGGATATGAACAGTGGACCATGGACGACTTGTGAACGGTGGACCTCAAATTTGTTTTGAGTTTAAAATGTTCTCAAAAATGGAACATATCAACTCACATCAAGATTTTGCGTTCTCAACAAAAAAGTTCTTGAAGTGAGAATTTTTTCTTAAACCGAATGTGAAAAAAAATTTTTTTTTTCTTTGGGTCTGAGTATCCACTTTTCACGCGATGAGCCTATGGAGTAAAAATAGTTCACCCTCCTTAACAGTGGTGTAGGCAGAGGGGGGTTTGCGTGTTAAGCTCCCACCTTGATATATATTTTCATGCAAAATACTAGATTAAGGAAGTAGCGACCAAAGGAAAATTTTCTTAAACCCCACCCAATAGCCCACCGACATTTTATTATGCCTGTCATCAAACGGCATTTTTTTTTTGGAAGTTGCTAATAAATTTGTGTGCCCGTGGTTCGATCCCGCCTCGGAACATCTAATAAAAAGTTTCTTCTTTGAATAAACTAACACACCCGGTCATCTCTCACTGCTGTTGGCGTCAGCTTTGTAATAATTAGCCAAACAAAAGCTTCTCAAACTGTCGTGTCTCTTCATCTAAGTCCAAGTTTATCCAGGAGAGTGTTTTCCTAAACGATATTTAACAATTTAAAGGGCACGGTGCGTGTTCCTTTCGTTCGATTCAGCAATCCGACGTATCTGACAACAATCTAATCGAATAATGGACTGATTTCGAAGTGAAATCCTTTTGGACTAAGATCGAATATAAGATTTTTATTACGGTTTTAAGGCTATTTAAATGTTTATTTCACCAGTTCGAACCAGTTCTTATTTCAGAGTGGCTTGCATCTCAGATATATATAAGTGACCAGTGTAAATCCTAAGAGGTATGTGGATATTCAATGTAAAATGTGAAATCTGCTTATAGAGTGCTCCAAAATAAGCTAAATTTGTTCACAGTTAAGTTTAAGTTGAGGAGCGTTCAGCATCTTCTGTGTCCAACGCTCTGTGGGAAACCTTACATAGGTACAATCCTATTCTCAGAGAAAAAATAGAGAATTTCATACTTGGATCAAGAATTGTCGTACTCAATAGTTCGATAAGAGTGAAAATTCTCGATCAAAGAACGAAATTCTTGATCCAAGTATGAATGTTGATCCCGATTTTCTAGATCCAAGAGCTGCAATTCTTGATCCAAGTCGGGTACAAAAATTCTTGTGTAAAAAAGAAGGAGGGGGGGGGGGGGGGAGGAGCTGTCGGGGAATTTTGGGTTGAAAGCGGTGAGGGGTTGATACCAACAACACCAACCCACCACCCCACCCCACTCCATTTATTGTGAATAATTTTTTTTTTTTGTTTTTTTTTTGCTTACCTTTACTGCGACTCGAACTCGGGATCTCGAAAGACTGCACTCACAGACACCACCGCTTAGACAACAGCACCACATCTACAATGCCTTAAGCATCGTCCAAATTTATATTATAAACTGACGCGAGCGCTCTTCACTCGATTGTTTCCCCACACACCCCTCTCCCAAAAAAAAAAACGATTTCAAGCGCGAAGTTCATAAAAGTTCAAGAATGAATAATTTTTTTTCAAGAGCGTTCGTACTTAAATTATTTGTTCTACTTTTTTTTGGGTGTATGTCAGTTTTTGTAAACTTATCTGATGATTGTATTGACAAAATACTTTTTCGTAAGGTCAAATTGTAGAGCAGAACCAGCTTTCGGAGTAGCAGAAACCGATACATATAAAGAAAATCAATAACACAAGCAAACTTGTTGTTACTTCGACTTTGCAACATACTTAGGAAATGGAAATTGTTTTTCGTTATTGCTCTCGTTTGTGCAATGTGCCTTGCTGTCAATTTAAGGTTCCAATTTTATCACCAAAAAAGGCAAACATTACCCCTAGTGCAAAAGGTGTCGAAAGTTCATATGTTACAACCGCACTGCAGCTGAATTTTATAGCCTAGACGATATCTTAAATAATGAAAGCCAGGAATGCTGAGTGCAATAAATCTTTTAACGACAGTTGATCGTCTTTCTCTCTCTCTCTCTCTCTCACACACACACTCTCCCTCTCGCAGTCGCACTTGACTTTGACTTGTGCAGTTAATTAGAATTGTTAGAGCGGAGCAGGAACGAATTTATCCGTAACTTTCAGCTCCAGTCTGTTCCACTATTCCCTAAAATCGGTTCTGGTTTTTCATAAAACTATGTAAATCAGTTTTTGGGTGATTAATTGCTTGCCTAGATAAGGCTGCGCCTTTGGTCTACTCTTTCTTGTTAGCATTTTGTTTGGTTTTTATGTTTGTTTCTATTTATTTTGTGTTTCAGGTGTGAGTGAATGGCGATAAGCTCATTCTAATTCCTTGCGCGCCCTAATGCGTTTATAATTAACGCGGATCATGATGCGGGTCCCCGTGGGGCGTGCCATGGCATCAACAACGTCCACCTCTAACACAGCCTAGCTGCACGTAGTTCAAAACGGTAGCTCTCCCAAGCTGCTCGTTGTTTGGTGTTTGATTACAATTTTTGTTCAGTGCTCGCCAAAAAAAAAAAAAGAAACCAGCAATTTTTGCCCACAATTTTGCTACGGTGGCCGGGTGTCGGTTCTTATGGTCACGTCGTCGTCTTGTTTTACTTGCGTGAACATGCCCCAGACTCAGAAAGTTGAACGCGTGTAAACGCAGTAGCAACTTGTTTCGGTGTTCGATTAACATTTGAAACGTGCAAAATGCTGTCGATTGCCACCACCGAATCGTATGAAATCAAATTTTGTTGCCAAATTTGTTATTGAAATGTGATTAGTTATAGGTTCTGGTCGTCGAGTCGAGGGAACACGTGTCTGTGAAAAATTTTTAAACTTTGAGATATTTTAAGATATTGTTTTGTATCTTTGAATGGAGATTTTTTTATTAAAACATGCCTCACTATATTTACCACCAAGTTTTACATAGCGTTATTTTTTACCTCACTTAGCGGCCCCAAAAAAAAAACTTTTTAACCCTCTTCCTGTAAATAATGAAAATTAGTAATTCAGTATTTTGGGCAAATTTTGCACCACATATTTTGCCCAAAAACGGAATAATTGGGCCTGTTCCGAATTCCGAGTCGGTTTTCGTGTAAACGTTGATTTTTCTTGTTTAAAGTTCACAGATTTATATGAAAAGTAAGAAAAATGTCTGTGGCTACTAGATTAGTTAGTCTCTTTTCTACGAATTGAATCCATTTGGCATTGAGCAATCGGTATCAACTGCTTAAGCAATACCGATTTTCCTCAAACCTGATCTAGTAACCGTTGACATGCTTGTCAACTTCCAAATAACATTGTAAAATTTAAACTCTAAATGCAAGCGTTTACACGAAAACCGTCTCAGAATTCAGAACAGGGCCGTATAAACTTTTTTTTTGGGGTCAAACAGAAAACATAACAAAGTTACTTTTATGACTGTTGTTAATGACCTTTATAATGTTAACTTGCAGTTTTTACTGGCTCGAGGTCTTGTTATGCTATTGGCAACACAACAAAGGAGGCTTCAGGTTGATCGGACGCGTTTCATGAGGGTCCAAATCCTCACTCATCAGCGATCTTGAGCCTGAAATGTCTATCAAAAGAGCAGTCTCTCCATACCAGTGACAGCAAAACTGTTTGGGAATTCCAAAACAGCACGCGCGCAAAACACCAAAAAGACCGCCTAAGACAGACATTCCCCTGACATTCAACCTGAAGCCTCCTTTGTTGTGTTGGGTGCCTCTGCTTAAAGTTATGCCAATAGCATAACTAGACCTCTAGCCAGTAAAAATCGCAACATAACAAAGTTATCTATTTTTTTATGGGTTGTTTAAGATAAAAAAAACTGCAGTCAGAAAGTCTCAGCTCAAAACTACAAAATTTTCCTGACACCTTCTAACTAGGTTGAACATGCTTTTGGGCAAAAATACCAATACAGTCAAAAACGCAAGAGTATTCAAATAAAGGGTGATTTCTTAAGAGCTATAGGAAAGTTTAAAAAAAAAAAACACATAAAATTCAGAAAAATGCATGAAATCTTTATTTGAATCGATAGTACGGTCCATATAATTTAATGTTTGAAGATTATTTCATGCAAATGTTGACCGTGACTGCGCCTCAAATGGTCCATCCGCTTAGTCCAATTCTGGCATACTCTTTCCAACATTTCGGCCGGTATCTCACGAATAAATGCTTCAATGTTGTCTTCCAATGCGTCAATTGAAGCGGGCATGTCTATATAGACATGAGCTTTAACATAGCCCCACAAAAAATAGTCTAAAGGCGTTAAATCACACGATCTAGGCGGCCAATTAACCGGTCCCAAACGTGAAATAAAATGTTCACCGAACTCGCCTCTCAATAAGTCCATTGTCTTGTTGAAACCACATGTCTTGCAAGTCAAGCTCTTGCATTTTGGGCAAAAAAAAGTTGGATATCATCTCACGGTAGCGCTCACCATTCACAGTTACGTTACGATTCGCATCATCTTTGAAGAAGTACGGTCCAATGATGCCACCAGCCCATAAACCGCACCAAACTGTGACTTTTTCTGGATGCATTGGTAGCTCTTGCAATGCTTCTGGCTGATATTCACTCCAAAATCGACAATTCTGCTTATTTACGTACCCATTGAGCCAAAAATGAGCTTCGTCGCCGAACACAATTTTTCGGTAAAAAATGCAGATCTTCGGCCAACTTTCCAAGAACCCAAAAATTTTACGTTGCGGTAGGTCGTTCGGCTTCAATTCTTACACCAGCTTTATTTTGAAAGGCTTTACACCTAAATCCTTCCGCAAAATTTTCCACGTAACAACAGAGTAGCAGAGGCCCAATTGCTGCGACGAATCGATAGTTGATGGTCATCATTTACACTGGCCGATACAGCTGCGATATTTTCTTCAGTTCGCACTCTACGTAAGCGTGTTGGTGGTTTAATGTCCAACAATGTAAATTTGGTGCGAAATTTAGTCACAATAGCCCGAATAGCCGCTTCAGTGGGTCGATTAAACTGACCATAAAATGGAAAAAGCGCGCGATGAACTTTCATAACAGAGCTCGCATTTTGATAATAAAATTCAATAATTTGCAAGCGTTGTTCGTTTGTAAGACGATTCAAGGTTAAATTATAGGCCAAACTGAAGATGTTTGACAGTGAAACAAAACACGAAACATGCGTGAGCTGTTTAAACCAGTTTTGCCAAAAAGATAATAGCTAAAAATCACCCTTTACGTTTATGGCTCATTATTTGCTGAAAACAGTTCGCTTTCTTTTAAATTCAGCAGATAACAATAATATTTCAATGAACAACATTTGGAAAAAATTTAGCGTAAAAGATGCTGCAAAGGTTATTGATCAGTCGTGGAAGTACCTTAAACCAGAATCTTTGACGAGATCTGGAAGCAACTATGGACTAACTGCGCAAAGGCCACGACATAACTACAGATTGACGACTCATCAGATTGTTGCTTTGGCTACTGATGCAAGATTGAAAGACTTTACGATCAGTTGAACAGTTTATGAATGTGGAAAGAGATTCACTCACAAATGAGGGACTTATAGAGAGAAATGAAAACAAAGCCACTGATACACACGAGGAGGGGAATGTTAAGGAACGATTTAATTTACATTGAAATAATAAAAGAAATTCTTGGTCAGGTTGATGAATTGATTGATAAAATGTTACCTTCTGATCCTTTTCAAAGCAGAATGCGACCGCGTTTCCCTACAAAGACATTTTAAAACAGGCAAATTAAAGCATCAGCAAACTTTTAAAGTATTTTTTAATAACAAAATTCATATATTAAATAAGTTTTTTATCTGAAACCAGTTGGAAAAATTTTCATTGAAATATATGAAAAACGACGGAAGATATTGATTCACTTTGGTACGAGCACTTTGTTGATGTAGCTTTCGTATGTTTGCCGAAATCTTTCTTACACAGTCAGTCTATTTAACGACTGCCCTTCACTGATAAAATGCACGCTCTAACTCACATTTTGCATACAATTCACCAAACTCTTGTTAATCCCCTCGTACGAATGCGACAATTAGGCTGTCCCATCAACAAGTGTGCGCAAATAAGTAGAACTAGTAACTCTGTTTTTTTTTTGTAACTCGATAACTCATGCCTATGCATGTGTCATATATTGAAGTGATTCCCACAGTAGGAACTTTGGCCATGACATGCCAAAAGTGCCGTGAGTTGTAATTATGCATAAAGAAATCATTTAAAAGCTGCCGCTTCATGACATTTTAATGGACGAGTAAACAGACTCGAGTCGAGTGGAAGCACAATGATATTATTCCGGCGAGTTTGTTTCGGTTTACTTGCAACAGAAACAGAAAATGTGCAACAAATTCGCCTCAAATGTTTGTGTTTGTTTAAATGCACATAAATCAATGCCATAAGTTTTCTTAGGAGCTAACTAAACCCATAAAAAGTCATGCTCTGGAAAAATAGGAAAAAACGAAAACAAAAATCAATTACAAAAATGTCTCAAACGGCTAACACAAAATACACAAAACGAGAAAAAAAAACAGAGCGAGGTAAAAATGTTTATTGCCATGGCGCTGGAATTTTCAAATCAAATCTACTTTTGCTAACCTGTCAGTGTGGCCAACTATCAAGCAACAACAAAACTGCCGGCGTTTGAAGTAGCAACGGCTTTCATTGTCAATATGAGTTGAAGTCAGGCAGCAGGCGGCGGCTGCAAGTCCAGCTTCGACTTGGGCTCTGGACTGCACGCAGTGTGGTCGGGGCAGCTAACAAATGTTGTTAACAATTTCATGCTGGCAACAGCAACAACAACTTGAACAACTGTCAATGTGCATGAAATAGAAACATTGGCAAAAGCTGCAGCTGGCGCTGGGCCACTGCGTCTGCGTCAGTTGAGGAAATGTACAATTGGCTTCAAGAGCCCAGACAGACAAGCGGCCAAGGCAGACTGACAGTCCCAGCCAGGCCAAAATGCAATTGAAAAATTGTGAGCCAAACAATAAATTCCTTCTGTGTGGGATTGCGAAACATTTGAGCTTGATTGAATTATGAAGTGCGTAAGCGAGGTCCGGGCGGTAAAGGAGGGTGGAGAGACTGTCACAGTGACACAGACACACACACACACAGAGACAACCAAACAAAAGACTGAGGCAACGAACACGAGTGTGACTCACTTTCCATGTGCAGAGTTGTCATTTTATAACCCATTGAAATGTAGGTAAGCAAGGGTATTCTGTTGTGCAAATATACTTATATAACAGGCAGGAAGAAATGCCAATATAAAAAATTGTTTGTCAAGCAACAACAACCACAAATAAGAAATGGAGATTACTCTGCAATCGCCCGAGATTTATACAAAAACCAAAGTGCCGCTAGGCTATAGGCTTGGGTTGCTCTGGTCTATAGACACCGATGCAAATAAAGAATAACTTTTGTCCAACATCAACAATTAGACATACTAAAAGAAGAATGTAAGATTTTAACAGATATTTACTTAGATATAAGACAAGAACGGACCAAAAATAACCCGGAAGTTATGCACGAAACAGACGAAATATACGGTACCAGTTCTCTTCACACGGAGATACAAAGTTTCAGACCTTATCCCTCCAAGACAAAACAATATAAGTCAGGAGTTTAAAAACAATGTTAAGTACCTGGACAGGAAACTACTCTGGCACGACAATACCACAGAACGAGTAAATAAGGCATCCATTGTCCTCTTTTCATGCAAGCAGGTGATAGGCCTCAAATGGGTATGGTTCCCTGCAATAGTACATTGCATTTACACTGCCATAGTATGTCCCATTCTGCTCTATGGAAACCAGCAGTCCTGAACACCTTACATAAAAAACTTAGAAGTGCTGAAATATGTATAAGCGGAGCCCTTCGAGCCATCCCAACGGAAGAGCATAGTATTTCATCTTCTTCCTCTAGACTTAGGCCCGTTTTCTCATGTTCCTGCAAATCCAAGTGAATTTTGCGCGTTTGCATAGCCCATGCTCAAAATGAGCAGTGCAAATTCTCCAAATCCAACTAGATTTGCTATAACAGGAACCCGATAAAACGGCCCTTTATGTCTAAACTGATAGAGATTAAGAGAGTCTGAAGCCTGAAACACGCTTAACATAACTCAACCATCAAAACGCGATTCCCGCCATTACTGATTACTTTATACCCACGATGCCATTTATCCCTAGTAAGTATACACGACTGGGAGAACATACCACATAACAAAACTAATGCCATCAAAATCTGCACTGATGGATCTAAGTTCGATAATAAAGTAGGAGAGTGTGGGGTGCTTTCTCCAACGATCTAGGCATGGAAATACCATTCCGACTCCCGGATAATGGCAGTGTATACCAAGCTGAACTGGAAGGCATCCAGGAGGCTGCCAAGTACCTTAGCACACTTAGGATCGTAGAAGGGAACAGCATACACATTTACTCAGACAGTCGAACAGCTCTACAGGCGCTTGAATCTTAAAGCCTATTTCCACTGACCTATATTTATACTTATTTTGAATGTACATTTTTCGAATTATACCTCCCAGGACAGAAATACGCCCATTATTTTATTGATATTGGTAAATTTTCAAAAAAATGTACATTCAAAATATGTACATATATGTGTCAGTGAAAATAGGCGATTACATGTGATCGCTCGGTATCTCTGTATCCACCTTATCTGGGTGTCTGGAAAACGCAACACTGAGGGAAAAGTGTTAGCCGACAAACTAGCTAGACAGGGTACTAAACTCCAAAAAAATTGGCTGCCAGCGTGCTAAACCAAACGAGACTGATACTTTTATGACTTTTTGTACTTAAAATTTCAAGTATGATTCGTTCTTGGGTGTACTTAAATTGAATACAAAACATCCTAAATTCGAAAAACAACTGTTAGTATTATTGAAATGAGAACAAACGTTCTTGAATCAAGAACATTTTGTACTTACAGTAATATGAAAAATTCAAGTAAAGCGAGTTCTTACTGTTCAAGTGCAAAATATGTGAGATACATTGCTAGCTCCAAAAAGTGAGCAACGGAAAAAGAGAATTGTTCTTAAGCGAGTCTGTTCTTTAAATTCACAACCGGATCTAAAACTTTTGTTATGGAGTGATGGTAAATTTCTGACCTACAGTAATTTTTCCTCGGTCTTTGGTTAATTCATGGCACTTGGATATTTCCAGCCAACTTTGGTTCAATACGGAATATTCGTTTTAGAACATATTGAAAATAGCTTTTTGTACTTGTTTGAAATACTCTTATTTTCTTTTAAGAATGTTTTGGGCTAACTTTACATAGTATTGGACTTTTAAAAAGTATATCTTGTACTTATTTTGAGAGTTAGTCGGGATTAATGGATGATAAAAATGATAAACGAATCGGCGAGAACGAATTCTTCTATGTTTTAGTATTTTTCCTCTTCATTTTTTTTAAGAAGAAATCTTCTCGGATCCAAAAAACAATCGTTCTCGACTTCGAGATTGATGTCGAGGGAAGTGCGGGGAGTCAAAAATCGGAGAGCGCGAGCAGCAAATGAGAACAATTCTCTCTCTTGCTCTCAGCATTGGCCGGCACTAACACCGTCAATTTATAATACGACTTAGAAGCCGCGGTAAACACACGAGGTGTGGTGGTGTTGGCTGAGCAGTGATGTGAGTGAGTGCTTTCGAGGTCCCGAGTTCGAGTCCCAGTCAGGATAAGAAAAAAATAAAATAAATTTAAAAAAAAATTTAAATTAATTACAACAAAAGGAAGTGGGGTGGTTGGTATTGTGCTACCACTGCTCACCTATCATATATCACGAAAATTTCGTACTTGATGCAATACTTTAGTACTTTGATCAAGTATTTCTGTACTTACCGTACTATCGACACCGTTTGTACTTAATTCAAGTACAAAATTCTCGGTTTATTCTGAGTGTACCATCAAGCTACTTCCAGAGAAGAGCACATTAGGGATGCCATTGGCTTCGTACAAACTATTCACTTCGCCTGGCTACTGAACGATGGAATAACCTTCCGGCTTGCGCTGTAGCTTGGATCACGTGGCCCACGCTCATCCTTAAACGTACCAATATCCTCTTACGTCAAAGCAGAGGAAACATCTCACTTCTAGACGGAGCTCTAACGTGTCACTGCCTCATCGGTAGACATGCAGCACGCTTGGGCGTCGCTCATAACGACTTCTTTAGAAGCTGCAAGTGTGAGGAAGAGGAGGAAACAATACTGCACCTTCTATGCCACTGACCAGCACTAAGTAAGAGGAGACTTAAAACACTTGGTCACCCCTTATTACTCAAACTCTCGGAAGTATCTGAGATGGAGACTACGTCTTTACTAAAATTTTTATTGACCTCAGAATGATTCAATCGGGAGGAATCCCTGGTTTAAATAGGGCATAAAAGGTATCGCAATGAGCCTAAGGCCTAAGGCCGCCTTTAGGAATACTCCCGATCCTACGATCTCTTAGGGACGCCTGCTCATTCTTCATTGTGCTCTGACTGATACTATTTATTTGATCGTAATCGGTGATTTCTAAAACTCGGGCACTGTTTTAGTCACTCTTTTGGTCACTGTCTTTGTCGCTGTTTGGTCACTGTTTCGGTAAATGTTTTAGTCACTGTTTTGGTCAATGTGTTGGTCACTGTTTTGGCCACTGGGTAGGTCACTGCGTTGGTCACTAATTTGGTCACTCTTTTGGTCACTGTTTTGGTTACTGTTTCGGTCACTGTTTTGGTCACTGGTTCGGTCACTGTTTCGGTCACTGTGTTGGTCACTTTTTTGGTCTTAGTTCGGTCACTGTTTGATCTCTGTTTGGTCACTGTATTTTCGACACTAATTTGATCACTGATTTGGTCACTGGCTCGGTCACTGTTTCGGTCACTGTTTTGGTCACTTATTTGGTCTTAGTTTGGTCACTGTTTTGGTCACTGTTTGATCACTGTTTGGTCACTGTATTTTCGTCACTAATTTGGTCACTGTTTTGGTCACTGTTTCGGTCACTGTTTCGGTCACTGTTTCGATCACTGTTTCGGTCACTGTTTGGTCGTCGCTAATCCACCACCACCACGCTCCCACTCACAACCCACCTGCTTCTATGGCTGTCTTGCAAAGACCAAAGCTGCTGACTTTGCAAAGTCAAAAGCGTAGCCAAAGAAATCTGTCGCAAAGTCAATCGATTTCCGGACTTGCCCCCCTGTCGACCGTCCGTAAAAGATCTTCGCTCTAAAAATATTTTAAGGCCTGATCAAAAGAAGGATTTCTCAGATTACAGGCGACAACTTCGCGATCAACTCAAGCGCATTTCTGTATGTGTGAATGTAAAAATGAATGCAAAATTATTAATTGCAGGGTACAGGGTATTTTGTAGTCGGATCACTCAACTGCATCGATTTTACTTGTTTTTTTTTTTGCATATATGCAAATCATGCATTACGCATAGCTCCGTAGACTTGGCATCTGGTCTGCTGCTCATAATTTCAGCTTTAATGCATTAACCGTTAAGAGGCGTTGCGGGTTATGACATTCAGTGTTTCAGGGGCTACCGTTGATGTCTGTGCTGATAGTTCCAAATCCGGTGACAGCTACATTTGCATATTGCCGCCGCCACAGACAACTAAATAACCTCCTCGCGCGCGTGTCAAATAAGTTACCGGAGTGTTAATGGAAAGCTGCCTCGGGACTTCCATTTCCATTCCCATTCCCCATTTTCTCTTTCAATTACGCTGCCTGCCACAAATGTCAACCGCTGGGCCGGCTGTGGTTACCAGCTTTCCTTCGATTACAACTCCATTGGCATTTTCCATTACCATTTTGCCATAACCCAAATCGAATATTCACAATCTTTGACTGCGTGGGCCCCAGCTGGAACCGAGGCTGAGGCCAAAAGGAAACAAAAGGCAGTAAAATCAGTTGGATGCATGTGATAAATCTGCGCCATGCATTATATTTCATTGCTTAATAAGCCTCTCTCTGCCCCCTCACCCCTTCTCTCTCCATTCGAATATCTATCTATTTTTTTGGATTTTGTCAGCTACTGGCAAGCAACTGGATTGTCTGGTCTGGGTCCTGAGTGCCAAGCGGGTCAACATTATGTTTTTATTTTTGCTTATTTACTTATTTTATTTTTTTAGTTTCTTTTTGGTTTTGCGGTGCCAGACGAAAATCGAAACTCGTGACTTTTCATATTTATGGCAGAGCAACAAGTTTTGAGCTGCAGCTAATTTAAAATTATATTTCGAGTCAAATTGAACATTAGGATTAAGGGTAAAGTTCAATGGCGCTGTTTGGTTTGAGTAATTAAAATTAATATTTAGCCATTTGTTGCGAAAACGAAACTGAGAATTGAAGTCGAATTACGTGGGTGGCAGACAATTGGGAGCCAGACTTAAAACCTACAATAAGTTATATAATTTTTATGAAGACATTAAGACGAAACCAAATTGCAAACCGACCGGTTGACTTTTATGAGGGCAGTTCGACAAGTCAGTGTCTCTTTGAATGCAGCATTGTGCTACTGTCCATCACCGTCTGTCAAAATTTGAGTCAACAGCTTCATTTAGTTTGTTTTTGACAGCTTTTGAGGGCAGACAAGCCCGTGAACTTTGGCGATAAAGAAAAAAGTGAAGGTTTTCTTTTGCATGTGCAAGGCTTTTCCGAAACCAAGTGGTTTCTGACTATCCCATAGAGTTTAAAAGCAGCTACAAAATATGAATTCAACATATTACAACAAATAAAACAGTCAAGACTGTGAACCTTTAAGGGTCAGCTTGGCACTCAAAATTCCATAATCGGTTTTGGAAACTTTTTTTTAAATCATTTACATAGATTACCTGCAAAATAGTCTTAAAGATTACCAGCGAAAATTATTCAGAGCTATTGGACAGATTGGAAATTGATTTAAAGCAGCGGTGGGCAAAAAAAAAATTGATTTTGGGAGTAGTCAAACAACAACAACAGAAAAAACCAGAAAGATAGTCGGTCAAGCCCGACTATAACATACTCTGTACCTGTGAAGTGCTGCCCATCACCGGCTTTGTGGTTTTGGGTAGTACGTAGGGATAAAATAGAGAGAGAGTAAGATATGTTAGAGAGAGAAGGTAAATAAGAAAAGGGGTTTATATAGATAGTGGGATTAAGAGGATAGATTAGATGTCGAATCTCCGAGTTCAAGCCCCAAGAAGGTCGCGCACTCCAGCGGATGCGTCCATAGGTCTTCGGGCGTCAGGTGTGTGGGGTCATTTGGGCAGGCGAAAAGGTGCTTAGTGTCGTGCGGGCTTCCTTTGCATTTTGGGCACTCATCTGCTACCTCTGGGTTTATTCTGGCTAGGTAGCCATTGAGGAAGCAGGAGTACCCTGACCTGAGTTGGGCGAGGGTTGAGCCTGCGTTTCGGGGTAACAGTTTTTCTGTTTCACTGATGGGTGGTGGGCGTCCTCCAATTGTGATGTTAGGTTTAAGTCCTCGGATTGCATTTTCCACTGTGAGCTTGTGGATCTCCTCCCTCACGACCAGGGTTTCTGCAACAGACAGATTGGTGGCGTCGTTAGTCAATTGTCGCAGAGCTGGCATGAAGATGCGAACATCTTGTCTGCTGGTTCGTGGGGGGAGGGGAACCGTTAGCGAGGCGTGATTAGGGTGTTCCCCTACAAGGCAATTTGTGAGGAATTGCTTGTCGAGCATACTGCAGTGGGCTTCCTCATGAAGGTGGTCCTCGTGGGTCATCGAGTGGCATCCGGTGACCGTCCTGAGTGCAGCATTCTGGGCTCGCTGCAGGTTCCCCCACTGCGTATCACTGATGGCCGGTGTCCAGGCCGGGGCTGCGTAATCCGCAAGCGTCCTTCCTATAGCCTTGTAGGTGATGAGCAAAGTTTCCTTTTCCTTCCCCCATGAACTGCCCGAGATTGCCTAAAGTGTCCTGTTCCTCTCTCTTATCTTGCGAGCTGTGTTATCCGCGTGCTTCGCAAAGAAGAAGCGATTGTCAAACGTTACCCCTAAGATTTTAGGGTATTTATTCGTGGGAATCTGGTAACGTCGAGCTGGGTGTTCACTATTTTTGTCCAGGTTGTGAATATAGTGGACGTGGACTTCTCTGGGGAGATGGTGAGGTTTCGAGCTGAAAAGATTGCAGTGACTGTCGGGAGGTAGGAGTTCAGGCTCGCAACTACCTTGTGGTGGTCCCGATCCGATCCGAGGATGGTGCAGTCATCTGCATCATCTTATCAGCTTGAGCTCAGGGGGAGGTTGCCCATCACCGTTGCGACCGGTGCTGCCCATAACTGTTTTTTTTTCCTTATAACTCGAATATCGTTCATCCGATCTTTAAAATTCCTTCAGCGGATCGACATAGAATCCCGAATACTAAATATGTCCAGAAGGTTCGAACCTTCTTTCCATAAAACTGTGGGAGATATGACGCTTTTTCGATATTGCGGGGGCGGGAGGGGGCGTGGCAAAAATTGAAAATAAACTTGATCTGCCTGCAAGTATAAGAAACATATGTTCCATACATGTCAATCCTCTATCTCTTACCATCTCTGTGATCTGTTTGTTCATACGGACAGACGGACAGACAGTCAGACGGACGGACAGACGGACACTTTTGCACAAACTTAATATACTCTGTGTACCTCTGGTACAGAGTATAAAAACTTTCCTAGAAAAGTTTTGAAAAATTCGGAAATTCAACGAAAAATGCAAGCGAAGCTGCGGGAATAGGTTCTTTCTAACATGACCTCGAGCTACCTAAAACTGGCTAGATTGAGTACAGGTTGCCAAACTTAAAAATTCTACAGAAAGTTCGGTCCTTAGTAACAAACCCGAAGTAAAGTTGTTAAGCTTATTGGCCGTAAAGTTCGGCTGGAAAACTTGGTTCAAAGTATCTTAGATCGCTAAACCAATTGTAACTTTGTAATCTTTAACTGTCTGAAAACCGGTCCAAATTGCCAGCCATTCGCCTTTGCTTTGTTGTGGAAGTCGCCACCTTCTTGATAATCTTGATAATTAAAGGTGACATCTAGCTTCTAACTTCTGCAAAATTGCTATTACTTCCCTATAATATGAAGAATTTAGCTATGATTTCAAAAGCGCATTTTCTGCATATTCTTTCTATATAACTTTGCCAATATGTAAAAAGTTCGACTGATAGCTTGCTCTTACTTTTATTTCTAGCAACGGACAGGCAATTTGTTCGACCATTTGTTGTTGCGTAGCAACTGCAAAACCAAGTCAAATAATTTGCATTTCGGCTCTGATTTTGACACAACCACACACAACTCCAACAATCAATCAGCCAAATAGGGAAAGGATTCCAGTTTTTCCTTCAACTTTTGATTATCCAAAACTGAAATCTATTTCGCCATCTTATCAGCCGCATCCGCTTTTCACATTGATTACACTGACTGCACATTGCTTTCCTTTAAGCTGGCAATACTTCATTGGGCACAAGCGCCTCCAGTGCTGACAATTTTCCCAGTCCAAGTGGGTCGCGCATATTCATTTCGTCGGAGAAGAAATCGAAAAAAAAAAATCCACGGAAAGAGAGTTGAATATTTGGGCAAAAATGCAACTAGTAGTAGTAGGCATGTATGCGTGTGGCTGTTTGGGAAAGTGGGTTAGTAGCCTGTCGTTTGACGTTGGCACTGGCACTACGCATAGAAGGCCTAAAGGCCTTGACTTAGTTGCAATTGCGTTTGCCGCCGCCGCCTTTGGGGCGGCTCCAAATTAAACCTAAAATGTCAGACGATTAGATAAGCACTCAGAACTGTGCGCTGAGATGAGATGGAAGCGGTTCCCTCTGGGCCGAAACTAGCAAACCACTTTGACAGGTCCGGTTTCTGGTCGCGGTGTTTTATTGCATTTTCCTGGTAACTCACACGCATTACCGCCGCCGCCCTCCTTTGGCTATAAATCTGGGCAGCTTGTGATTAGTGGCCAACACACAAAAACGTCAATGCGGCGCAACACAAATTAGGTTAAGCCAATATTTTCCTAGACACTCAAATGGCCACTGCCCAAACAACCCAAAAGCCAAGGCACACGCCCACCCGCCCAGCTTGGGAACAAGTCGGAGAATTTTGACAGCCCAGTTCCAGTTCATCAATGTAGGAATTTTTTGCAAATATTTCGCAAAAAAAAAATAAAACAAAATGCTCATAGAGCGGCAGCAAGAGAAGTGCCAGAGCAACCAAAATGGTGGCATCAGTTGATACCCTGTGCGAAATGGGGTTCTTAAGACAAACAAATAAAATGTGAGTAAGTTTTTAAACGAGAAAGTGTTGGGTTCGGTTTGTAAGCAGAACCAAGGGATTTGTCTATTGTCTTGTTTCTTTTTAGATTGTTGAAATATTTCAGGACTTAGATTTGGTTCATAGTTGATGAACCGAACCGTCTTTTAAGGTATCGGTTCTGAAGTTGTCTACAGCCCTTCTTCCAGCTATCAAGCTATCATATTGGAACCTCCTCGGATGTATCCAGCCTTTTATGAGGTTCAGAGCTGGTCACCCTAAAAGTAACTCACTCCTGAAGCTTTACGGTAGAATAAAGCTTGAATTTGAAAGACTTCCAAACCATTTTGAAACATTACTGAACCACTTTCGAACCCCTTGCTCTGCTTTATTGATTTTTCCTGCTCTCGACGAAGCCCAGTCCCAATACACCCTATCTCATCAACTGCTATTCATGGTAAACCAAGCTGGCAAAAAGTTCAAAATCATAAATTTCCAACGATATTAGGTTAGCCACAGCGGTAACAGCGGCGGCGGTGGCGGCGGCGTTGATGGTGTGGCCAGGGCCGCAGCCGGCGCAGCGGTCAAACCGGCGAGCCATACCAGAGTAGCTCAAGAGATGCCAAGATGCTGGGTGCGTAGTCTGTGTCCGCGTGCAGAGCTTTTGCCTAGTGCATGCAGCACATTTTCTTTTGTTGTGCGAACGCCGTGTGCCTTGTGGATTTATTGATTTTGGTCAAAAGCCATGCTTAAGCGTAAATTATGTGCTGGCTTAAACGCTGGCAAGTGTTGCAGACGTGGCGATGAAAGCCCCTGATTTGTGGCCATAAATCCAGCCAATTTCATAACCAAACAGCTATTTATCAGCCCAGTTTTTTTATTTTTTGCATCCATCTAATTAAGCGGCGGTGGCGACAAATTTGCAAGTGTGAAAAATCTGCGAACAAAAATATTATGCCAAAAATGCTGAGAAAACTGTGTCAACGCAGCCAATCTGGCCGGCACCGACAGACAAGTGGCTTAGATATGGCATAAAGCAACGATTTAATTAGACGCTGATAATTATTGTACAACTTGTTGATGTCGCGACGTCGTTCTGGTCTCGGACTCCAGCTTCAGGCTGTGGCCGGGGCTGCAACAGGCAAGAGACATGTGGTTGCTGCTGCTGCTGCTGGCTGTTGAGGTAGGCGCAACTGACGATAGTTGTAGTGCAACACGGTTTGTTGGCTATCGCAAATGTTAGATTTAGCTAATTTCCGAAATTGGTTAGAGTCTGATATCGCTGGCCCGGCATTGCCGCATTATTTATTAGGAAACTTTTGAGAAGGCTACATGAAATATGTGACTGGGTGACTTGCTAACATGCGTTTTCAATGTTCGCTCTAGGAAAAATTAAGGTTAATTTAACGGATGGGGGGATGAAGGGAGAAATGCTAATCGAAACTAGTTCCATAACCTACACAAGACGAGTGAAATGGAATAAAACATTCGCATTACCAAAAAGTTATAGTTGTAGCAAATAGCTGGGACCTTAGACAGCAAGCTGAATTGGAGACCCAATTTAGAGGAAGGCGTGGAAAAGTCCACAAACTTTGCTATTAACGTTACTGTTAAAGCTCTGCTATTATCACATTCAGAGATAAAATTAAGCTTCTCCAGATTATTCCGTTATTTGTTTGTTCGGTGTGGCTCATCAAATGCAAATTCTTAACCATACATAGGATTAACAATACAATATTATATTTTTGAGGCACAAATTGTAGCTTAAAGGTAAATCCTGCCCAAACGCAAACCGCCGGAAACAAGGACTGGTTCACAATTTTGAATCCTTCTTTTCGTTACATTCGATGGTTTTTAAACTAACTCAACCGTGGTGTCCGTATGGTTTAGTGTTTCAATCTTTATAATTTTATATTTTATGAAGGTCTGTTTCCGGTTTTAAGCCTAAAAATTTGGATTTGAACCTTGGTTTAAATCTTCTTAGATCATTAATATATTTTTTCCCATTTATGTCGAATTAAAGAAAATCCATAAAAGAAGGGACAGTTTTGGCGATATTATTGAAGGATTACTCATCGAAGTCGCCTGGCACCGACTGCTGTATCGTCCAAGTCCACATTTCTTTGCTGCCAAAATGACTCTTTTTTCCAACGCGAAGCAACGATTGTGCATGAATTGGTGGGCAATATTATACATCCTACATTTTCAGGGACAGAAAGTTTCCCATCGGCGACCCAATATATAACAAATAGTTGGAGAATGTGTCATCGGATGGATCTTGGAGCTTTTGTACGCACTTGTTTACTTTTAGCTGGCCTTCTTTGATTTGTTCAGTCCTTCTGCACCACTATCTCGCCTGTTTGCTACTTTCCCCGTTCGTCGGCCCGAATAGCGAGTGAGACACCGAGAAACAGCCTGCTGCGTAGTCAACTTTTTACGCATTATAAATTTATTAGCTGTTCTCTTTTATTTACGGTCTCTGAGTTATTTGTTGACAATGTTCATCTCCCTCTAACCATCTTGTTTTCCTATGTCTGAATAACTTTGAGTTAAGTTTAAAGCATAGTACTGAGACAAGCTAAACCTATTTAACTGGAGTCAACTCCAAAAGAAAAAAAAAAGAAAGTCGGTCAATGCCCGACTATAATATACTCTGTACCTGTGAAGTGCTGCCCACAACCGTTCATCCGATCTTTACTATTCCTTTGACGGATCGATATATAATCCTGATTACTAAATATGTCCACAAGGAACGAAAGTTCTATCCATAAAACTGTGGGAGGTATGACGTTTTTTTCCAATTTGCGGGGGCGAAAGGGGGCGTTTTAAAAATTGAAAACAAACTTGATCTGCCTGCAAGCATAAGAAGCATATGTCCCATACTTGTCAATCCTCTATCTCTTACCGTCTCCGAGATCTGTTTGTCCATACGGACAGACGGACATGACTAGATCGACTCGGCTGTTGATGCTGATCAAGAATATATATACTTTATAGGGTCGGAGATGCTTCCTTCTGCCTGTTACATACTTTTGCACAGACTTAATATACTCTGTGTACCACTGGTATAGAGCATAAAAAGCTAGCTAAGCGGTTGCTAAAACTTTTAGCTGGTCTCTTAGCTTCAGCCAGTTCTCAGACAAACTAAATGCTTTAGCTCATACCCAGCTAAAAACTCGTTGCGCTGCAGCCTTGACTGGTTAACTGCTGATTGAGCTTAGCTGGCTAGAAGCAAAAAAAAAATGGTTTGCAATTATTGAGCAACTTAACCCAGCTAAATGGTTTCAAAAATGGCTGCAGCCTGCAGCAAAAAAAAAATAAATAAAATCACAACCAAGGCGTTGTTCATGACTTCTGCTCTCCAAATATCATCCAAACACTCCAGCATTTCCCTTTTATTAATTAGTTCAATTTAAGTGTAAAGCCTAGTACGGAGAACGCAAAAAAGCGTTCGCAAAAAAAATCTCCATATAAAAATGATACTGTAAAATCGCTAGTATGCTATTATGCTGACAAGCAAACAGGGGGTGGTAAAATCCACACGGGCGTCGTCACGTTGCCAACTTCTCTGAGCATGTGGACTTTATTGAACAGCTGTTCGAGCTTTGTTTGTATGCCCAAACTAGTTCAATTTATTTATTTTGACGTTCGGTAGAGCAAAATTATGTGAAAAATAAAAATTTGATGAAACGCTTTCGTGAGGAAGAAAAAAGAGCTAATTTTTTGGGGCCTCATCAATAGAGTATTTTGTTTCAGTTGCCATAGACAGCCTCGAAGTCCAGAAAGATCAGCAACAAATTTGTTGCTTGCACCGGCCAATGCCGATGAAGAGAAACCACAGAATTATATACTAACTTTTATGAAATAAAACCAAAAAAATTATAAAGTATTATTGATCTAGCACGTCAGCAGAATAGCGCCTGGACCGGATGCTTCGGTTTGGAGTCAATTAAAACTGTTGGCGCTCGTTTGAAAGTTTTCAATGAACACTTCTGTAACTCGAACTATAGGGTGAAATCTTACAATCTCTCTTAGCTTTGTATATATGTATATTCATATGGCAAAAATCACCAAGTACCTTTCAAAAATACGCAGTGAGACCGTTTGATGTTTGGTAATATTTTGCTTTTGTGGGGTGGTATTTTGCTATTGAGCAGTCACACTGTAGCCTTAGCTAAGACCCCAGCGGAAAAAGTTTACTTGTAAGCAAGGTCTAGATTTAGTTTGTCTGATTACTTGGCTTTATTCAATACAAAATGGTGGTGGTAGGAAAAAAAATTATCTAAAATATTGGTCAAAAAATAAAAATCAATATTCTACAGAGGGACACCCTAATCGCCAAACGGTATGAAATATACTTAAGAACCTGTTCTCATACCTACCAAATAAGCCTCGGGACATCTAATGAAAACGATTTTTCTTAAAAAATTTGCTCACCAGGCCACCATCCTTCACTAGCTGTAAGCGCCAGCTTTGAATTAACGATCCATGAAAAAGCTTCTCAAACTTTGATGTTCGGACTCGACGTAGAACTGTAGGCCCCTTTCTCTTGTGTAAAAATTATATGCACACTGGCCATGAGATTGAGAGGACCCTCGCTTTGCCACTTTGGGCTGTGTAAAGCCAGATTTTCTTTTTCGGACTTTTCGTCTATACTTTCCAAATTCCACGGCACTTTAATAGGATCGGTGCGAAAAACTCACCACTGGTGGCGATTTGTGGATATTTGGACGAGCACCTCAAGGTCGCCTTGTTTAGTTTGACTTATTATTGAGTTATTTCGGCATGAAAGCGTTCAAATGAATGCGAAGCATGCTTCAATAAAAACTATTAACCAAAAAAAACCACTGGTGGCAAAAAATCGCAAGTTTGACTCCTTTCAATTTACTTTCAATGCAATTAACTATCAAAATTGCACAGCACTTTGATAGGAAATGCGCCAATCGTTACGTTTTGTTCCTTACCGGTAGCTAGCGAAGGAGCTCACCACTAGCGGTTAGAAAAATCGCTTTTTCCTCTCCCTTAAATTTACTCTCAATGAACTTAACTAAAGGTATTTTACGGGAATTTCATACGAGAATTAAACAAGTTCTAAAAAAAGTCCCTCACGTACGGGACGACTAAATTTAAGAGGCCAAGTCCCGCTACCCCAAAAACCCAAAACGAACCAGTTCTATGAGGTTCGATTGCGAGCGTATCCAGTCATTTAAACACTCTTCGGACTAGAATTTAAAATTTTGTCCATTATAATGAGCGCATACATTCCCAATCGAAGTTAGATTAAACCTTTTGGTCTGTTTACTTTCGAATGAGTCTGCTAGCCAATCAGTTAGTTATTCAAAGCATGTGACTAAGCGTTTTATATTTACAAATTATGCAATATGACTGAACCGGTTAGAATTGCCAACTTTGCCATTTCTCCTTACATTTTAGGCAGCAAGAATTCTTTCTTCTTCTTTTGCTTAGTCTTTCCCTTCAGTTAAGCTTGGGGCTCAATTATCTAATTGATTCTTGATCAAAGTATCTCTAGTTTATCAAACGTTGTAGTTAGTCCATTTGAAACATTATTAATTTCCTGTATATCTTCCTACTGTCACCGCTGCTTCATTCGATTTCTGCTCTCTTTTATACTAGTTTTTATATTCCAACATTTTTCCTTTGCAAAATGTTTCTATATAATAAAACTTTATGCCCTATTAAAATGTATCGAATGCCTTATCTTTCCATTATTCATACTCGCAGTTCAATATATTCCCATACAACATTTCCAAACAAATTTGATTGCTACTCTAATCCATCTGTGCTCTGACTCCGAGCTCAACCCAATTGATCTTACAACTTGAACGCCATGTTAAACACCCTACACTCTTGTAATTTGTGTCCAAATGAAATAAATTTATGAACATCGATTGCAAAGTTGATTAGACGAAAGCCGCCGTCGCCGTAGACTTCGAATACTTGGACACATGGCTGGGCCAAAAGACCCAAAAAAAAACACAAAAAAATCAAAATAAAAACCCGTTCTCCCAGCCCAATATCTGGCGCTTGCTCTTGGCGGAATGCTTAGCGGCCACTTGTAATATTTTTGGGCTTCTCTTAATTGCGATTTGATGTTTGGGCTTCTCGCTTTCGACCGGAATGAAGTTGTACAAAATTTCTGAACAATATTTAGGCGCACTTAGCAGCAGCGTGTGAAAAAATGCATCCGCTGGGTTAGATTCACTTCTGCGATCCGATCGGTCCAGCATCTCTGCGGAGGTGCGAAAGATCTCGTGCGTGTTTATTAGAGGCGGCGTCGCTTCTTCCCTTGGTTGGGGTTTTTGCTCATGTGCTAATTGATTGGTGTTAAAGTTGTATAAAAATTGGAACAGAACCGAAGCTAAAGCTGGAGGTGGCAGAAACGCCTTGATTGCGATCGGAGAATCGTTTAAATTAGTTTGTTGTATTTGCCCAGTCATTAGCATGCGGAACCGCTTTGTTGTTGTTGTTGTTGCGGCCGCTGAGAAATTCATGTAATAAAGTAAAAATATTTAACTTGCCGCATTTCAGCTCTGCACTTTGATTTAACGCTGGCCCCATCCACATTCGTGCCCCAAAAAGTCACGATATGCCGAAAAACAAAAATGCAAAAAACAAAAATAAAAGCAGCCAAAAAAAAAAGTGATTGATGGAAATTGCTCAAACTGTCATGTTTATGAACGTCCGCAGGATACGATGCCAAGACAAGAGGACTATGGTCAGAATGTGCACGCAATGCGACAGCAATTTGGCCAGCAAAAAGAAGAGAAAGCTGCATTTTGGAGTAACCGAATTAGGAATACCCTGGATCACGTGTTTTTTTTTTTGCTCCGATTCTGCTACGTACTTAAATTAAATCTTTAATCTCTGATTCAGGGGAGTAGACGGCAAACAACGAACAACGATCTTTAAGCAACGTTAAGATAAGATGCATTTTGAAAGCACTCTGCAAGTTTTCAGTAAACGCATATTTTCTTAGTTGCCAGTGGCTACTTCTTCGCTCACATTGCCTACCCCTGTTTAAAAACAATCGAATTGATAAACAAGGTTCCTAGAAAAGAAATAGGAAGCTACTAAAAGCTCTTTACCTGTATACTAACAATGTTCTCAGTTGTCACTGGCAACTTCTCTGACTTAAGTTCCGACCCTTGTTTAAACTTCAGTGATTTTTCAAGATCTCTTCCCATTACTTAGTATCGAGTAATTAGAATCAAGTAATGAGTATCCAGTTCTGATACTCGAGTACTTAGTATCGAGTACTGAGTATCGAGTACTTAGTATCTGTATACATATATATTCTCAGTTTCCAGTGGCAACACCTCTGCTTACATTGCCGACCAGTGTTTCAAACCTAACCACTTGACAAAGGAGGTTCCTAGTGACCCAGTGACTTTACAAAAGTAGCATTAGATAATTTTGTGGGTAAAAAACTAGCTACAAATAGAAATCCACTAAATGATTGCCAACTCTCCCAGAAACGTGCAT
Source organism: Lordiphosa collinella (assembly GCA_018904265.1). Taxonomy (NCBI): domain Eukaryota; kingdom Metazoa; phylum Arthropoda; class Insecta; order Diptera; family Drosophilidae; genus Lordiphosa; species Lordiphosa collinella. Next base: position 85,475 of record JAEIFV010000077.1, read on the forward strand.
TTCGCAAGGAACAAATAACTGTAAAGTTAACTTTAATGAACTATCGTGAACAAGTCTCTTACTCCCATAAACTATGAGCAGAACGCTAAATTTCTGGCTTTTCAGAATAAATCTCAAAATAATTTATTAGAAAATTTTTAAGCAAGCCTCCTGCAAAGCTAAAACTCCCTCATCAAAAAAGAGTATACCCCAAAGGAAGGCAGGAAATCTGGCTGTTCGCTTTATAGAGGTTTTCACTAATTTTCACTCACTTTGCTTACAAGTTGTTGCTGATTCCTGTTCTGCTGTAGCTCTGAGCCACACACAGCGCCCTGAAATTGAGGCGACAGGAATCAGGCAACAGCGTCCAGTTTGCCGATTGCGTGTTTGTGTCAAGGTGTTGCAACAGTTAACGAAATTGGCATTGTGATATCAACGGCCTTGGGCAGATTTTCGAAAAGTCATTGAACAATGCATGGCCTGACATTTGATGCACTGTGACACTAACTGCAACAAGTTGCTGCTGCCCCAAACACAAGAGAAAGAGAGAGATGGAGAGAGAAGAAATTGCCATAAATTATGGCAAGAGCCCAAAACTATGGCGCTGGAATGCTGCAGAGCAAGTGCAATGATCTATGAGCTTGACCGCTGCCAGTGGCTACCAACTTCCCAGCAGCTAGAAGCTAGTTGCCAGCACCAATCACGGCAGCCAATCGCCGTTCAAGTGTGCAAAATCGCGGCCATGCAAAAAACATGCCGGCGCAAGGCTTAATTATGCACTTGCAGCAGTTGCAATCATACACTTAAAAAAAAAACGGTGGCACATTTACAGCTTTAATTTATAGCCTAAGGGGCTGCTTCCAAAATTTTACAAAATAAAAAGTGTTGCGAAGCAAAAGTAAATAAGATCATTATATAAAAAAGGTCCTTTATCTTCTATGCTATGTCTCAAATAGACGCACAATTTACTCAGCTATTTGTAAGTTTATCTGATATATAGCTTCATGTATATGATGAGAAATCGGCCCTTAAATTATGGAACATTTTATGTAATGTGTCTTGTCATGGCGACAGCTGGGGGCAACATTGTTAAAACCCTCTCAAAATAATTTACTTTCAGCGTTTCAGCAAAAAACAGTTTTGTTACGTACACAACGAAAACAGGGAGCGGATGACGGTTTCAGTTATGCTTTTGCTCAACTCTGTTGCGCTCAGAGCAAAGACCGATTTTTTCGTTTCTGTCTCTCTCATGTCGTTCACTGACCGTTTTGCCGAGAGCAAACTTCCAAACTGTCTTTTGCGTATGTATGAGTGGTTGTGTGTTGCGCCCTTGAGTGTGTGTCTTTGACAACAATCTTTGAATAACTAACGTCGCATGCCTCAGTGAATTAAATGCGATTGGATTATTTTGAGACTATGAAACTAAAAAAAGAAAATATAACCTTTTGACTTAGCTTAGCGCATACATAAGCCCATCGCCTGCCACACGAACAAAACAACAACAAACAAAAAACACTTTTCGCAGACACTTATTGTGTTCTGCTCATTTGCAGACAGTTGTTTGGTGAGCGCTCGCTCAAAACTGTTTTTTTCTGTGCTTGTTGGCAGACCGACTCGTTTGTTTTGCTCAACCGAACACACGCAACAGAAAACACAAGAGTTGAGAAAAAAGTGTTCTGCGCAATGAGAGACCGCGTGTGCTGCTTTTGTTTCTGTTTTTCTCTGAGGCTGCTCGTATTGAAAAAAGTGTTAAAACTTATTTGCAAGCTATGTTCAAAACATCCACTACTCAGAACATACTTACTTAAAGTTTTTTCACCTTACTTAGGCCTTAAACCTTACATTCTACTGCGCTATACGCCGCGTGTAGAAACGGCAATCCTAATCGAAACGTAGTTCGCCATGCTAAATTTTACACGCTAAATGGTGAAATCAGAAAGTTTAACGTGGCATGTGGAAAAACTGCATGCTACATGTAGAAATGAAAAAAGTAAACGAAGCATGCAGAAAAGTTAAATGTCGCGTGGACAAAGGGAAAGGGTACATGAAATGAGAAAATCAGCTGATTTTCAAATAACTTCTACATTTGTTTTTTACATTTACGTTTGGATATTGAAAATATACATGCGCTTGTGGAAATTCTGATGGAAAATTGTAGCTCAAAATCAGTACAAAATAGTTATATACAACCATGCTCCCATTTTCACCTTACTTTTGCGATTTCAGCACGTGAACTCTTGAATTTACAACAAATACTTGCTGCTTTATATGGAAAATGGCACTTATATCTGTGGCTACTAGATGTAAACTACAAAATTTGAAAATATAAAATTGTACAATTATATTGGAATTTATCTATTTACCAAAGAACTTAATGTCACACACATATATGCTTAAGCAATTTAAATGTGAAATTCATGCCGTTTACATGTCCAAATCGTAAAAATAAGGTGAAAATGGGAGCATGGCTGGTAGTTCATTTAGAATACTGTTCTTCACACGTGAAATGTAGGTTTTCAAAATTTTCGTTAAGGATTTCAAATGCTGCATATAACGTGTTGTTAATCCTGTTCGTTTAATGTTGCTTGTCGCTTTTCTTTATTACAATGATTTATGGCAATGCCGTGCAATTGTTGATAGTCGAATGGACTAAGATGCCGGGACAAGGTAAGTGAGTTGTGAGTTCGAATCTCAGACAAGGTAAGTACCTTCTACCCACAATCCCCACACAATCATCATCCCCACACTCCCTTGTGTAAATAGTGGTGTAAATCAGCGGTGGGGAAAGCCCTAGCTCCAAAGCTCCCGAGAGTTATTTTACGGAAAATGGCGCCACGCAGACGCATTAAAGACTGCCTCACTTCTTGGCACCGTTGCGCCCAGACAGACAGAATGACAGGCGCAATTGCTCGCTTCGAATCGAGAACAACAACAAATCTATTGCGTATCGGGGCACGGCTCCAGTGCGCGGCAGAGACGTCAGCAAAAAAAAAAATATATGGAGGGTGATGGGCGCGTGCCGAATATTTTCAACACGGCACGACTCCAACACGAATGGTATATTTAAAACACGCCCCACGCAGGTAACATTCCCAACACCACCAAACATATAATTTTTAGGATTTCGCCTTTTTGCAGCTGCTCGCTTATATTTCCGTGGAAGATTTGCCTTAGTTTTTATTTTTTCTTCTTTTTTATACTTGTGTACCTTCCTAGTAACCCCCGTAAAAACCTCCTATCGAACGACACCACGGCTCGGCAGTTGTGTCTACTCGGACACGCGCTTCGAGTACCTGAAAGGTTCGGAACTGGTGTAAATGGATCACCCGCCCTTAACTCCCAGGCGTCTTCCTTCCGGCCGAGGCTCACTTCAGCCCGTGTTGCTCTCTCAGAGGCTGGTGTGCTGCACCCAACAACAAACTCGCTGCAACAAGGTGCTGATATACAAGTGATTCTGGCGCCTTTTGGAGGTACGGTTCCAGGTTTATGGCATCGCCGAAAACGCACCAAACAGGTTAAGTATCCAGGCCAGTTCCTGAGGTCCTGGGCGGTGGTTCCGAACCGGACCCGTAATTGTCCAGATGGATACTATCAACCTTAGTCGCCACACACCCAAACAACTCCGCCTACCACGTAAAACTAACACCTGGCTGGCCCTTCTAAACACACAAAACCACTGTCCCCTCACTCACAACAAATACTCACCTACCACTACCAACAAAAACTGTTGTTACGAACTCAAAACAAAAAACGTCTGCCATCTAAAACAAAAACAAACAAAAACTCGTATAATACACCCCCAAACAAATAAAACTTAGAAAATAACCCTCCCCTCAAACGTACCTCAGAAAATGTATTCTGTACTAAATAATAATAAACATTAAAAAGTTAAAAAAAAAACAGAGTAACACATATAGGTGTCACAACCCCGATAGCACGAATTGTTATTGTATGTTTTTATATTTGTTTTAGCCGAAAAAAATAAATATAACAATCTTTTGACACGTTTTCAAAAATGTAAAGTTCCTCAATCACAATTCGCCTTTTAACAAATTCTTGGATTGTGTTGGGTAGTACTTTACCTTTCCCATTGTCATAAAATCTTTTACTCGACTTAAACAAACTCCATTTCGGGGTTTCGAGTCACTCGGTTTTGTCTGTTTCGTCGCGACACGCCCGATCAACCGATATCTCTTCTTACACGTAAACCGCTCGGCACGGTGGGTGGTTTTCTGTTGTGTGTTGGACTGCTTCCGCCGTTCTGGTGTACACCCGCCAACATGTTTCCTCCTACGTTCCCGTTGGCCACCTTTCGTTACACCCTGTCACGACTTTCTCCTAATTTTTTAATTCGGGCAGGGCGGTAAAAAAAATACACCCGTAACACCTACATGCCAACCTCAATCCTACCACCTGACTGGATGGAAACCGAATGACCCTACATTTCTTTTGTTTTGTCCTGTGTTCTTTCGAATTTTCTAAAATTATTCGAAATTTAGCCGTTAGTGGATGTCTTAAAATGTAGAACCGTGCACGAGTTAACCCGTCCCAATTGTTGGTTTTCGGACCGGTTTAAAAAAGAACCCCAGATTTAAGATAGAATAACCTTTCAAAAATCCCATTAGGTTCAGTCCTTAACCTGCTTCGAGCTTTTCTTTCCTCAAAACCAATATTGTATTGCTTAAAGAAATGGTTATCGTTGTGTCCATTCTAAAATCAGTTTAGGGTGGCCACCTACAGGAAAGCACCGTTTCCATCTAAAATAAATTATAGTTTTCTAAATAAAAATAACAATTAGTTATAATTTAGCAACATTTTTTTCCAAGTGTAATTCCCTTTTGGAGTCGCCATAGAACTTTTAAGTCGACCAACCAAACGCTCCGACTTTAGCTCCAGCTCTCCAACTCTTGACTTTAATCCAACGTGCGGCCATTTTTATATATATGCACCATCATGTGTGTTGCCTCCCATAATTTTATGCTTCATCAATGACAGTGCGGCAACAGCAGATGTCTGGAGTAGCTAGACAACGCCTCTGCAACCACATCCATCCATCCATCCGCAGCTCCAACAGAAGCCGCAGCGACAATCAGAATGTGGCATGGCATCCTCCTCCTCTCATCCTTTTGTGACGCATGCTTTCAACATACTCCGTACATACTTTATCCTGGCAATCTGCCTGCCATTTTCCAGTTGCACCGGCCAACAACAAAAATTGTTTTCGTGGTAATTTGCACCCGAGGCTGTTTAAATTCCTTGACTGGCTCTAGCTAAAGAGCCCGGGCGGCACATCGTCAACGTCGTCGTTGTCGTCGTTGCCTCTCCCTGTTGCTGTTCATCATCTTCATCTTTGGCTTTGACAGCTGTTGCTGCTTCGCATGGCCGTCATCCGGTTGTCTCTCCTCCCGTTTTTTATTTTTATTATTTAGAACTTTGTTGCCCCTTCGACAGGCTACGTGTACTTGGAGTACTTGCCCGGCCTGATTATTGTTATTAACCAGTATAGATACTCATCCAGTGCCTTGCTATTTAGCTGGAAGCCATGTGCTAATCTTCCATCAAAATCGATTGTACAAGGGCCCGAGCATCACAATCTCAGAGCCGAGAGTCATCTGCATATGTGCGCATGCGCATACACGTATACTTAGTAAGCTTAATTTCAATGGGTTCCGGTCGCTTTAGAGAAACGCTTGTATAACTTTCGGCGCCATTAAAACCTAAAAGCGAGCAATTCAAGCGCTGTCATAAAAGCCATTCGATGGGGCTTGATTGGGGCCACAAGATGATTTTCCCCCGTCCATTAAGGGGAAAACTTACAAAAGAAACAATTTGAAGAGCTGGAATTTTGCATATCAATGTGATCAAGTTTTTGGTGTAGAAATTTCCAATAAAGATACGAAATTTTTTTTAAGGTAGCTGACTGATTAATTTAAGTTAATCACAAAGTCCACTTAAGTGGAAATGTGGAAGTGAAGTAGATATAATTAAATATATGTATCAGAAATGAATTCGAACTTTGGGCTATGGTTTTGGAAACAGTATCAATAATAATATATTGATAACAGAATAGTTTTGGCCGGGCGTTAGATAAACAATCATGAGATAGAACATAACCCAGCTGATCTGACCAGTAGAGCAAAATCGGCTATAGACGTGGTCGACAATAAGCTTTGGAGGCACGGTTCAGAGTGTTTACAATATCCAATGAGAAGTTTAACTCCATTGTCAACTGACCGCCTTGAACGATTCTCTGATCTGATAAAATATTTGCTAATAGTAAGCTAAAAGACGCTGAACGAAGCCTAAATGCAATCAGTCAGCAAAGAGAATTTCCGAACGAGTATCAATGATCAAGAGAAAACCGTCCGATGCCATCATCCAGTGGCATCCTAAACCTAAATCAGTTCCGTGACCACTATGGTGTTATGAAAGCATAAGGACGTTTGAGTCCTTCCACTATTCTGCAGTTTAATGCCACTTAGAAGCCACATTGAACTTCTTCTTCTTCTTTAGTTCCGATCCCATGTGGGACATAGGGTATCAACCACTCCTCTCTATCCAAGGCTGGGTTGATGTTTCGGTAGCTACGGCTTGCTCAGAAAGTTGGGTCGCTGGCCCTATTCCCCCATCCTGGTGATGAAAGTACCAAGTATGTGTCCAGGGCCTCTATTTATCAAGCTTTTGCGATTTCTCACCTACTTACCAAAGACGCACCAGGGCCAGTTCAAGGAACCAGAGTCCGTTGCTACCCAGAAGACACTTGACACGTTTTATAGGCTCGGAAGTTCGTGAGCTGCTTGAGCCGACCGTACAAGCATAGATGAACCTATCTTTAAACTTAACATCGGAAAATTTTTTAGCTAAGTTTGCTCTATTCGTAGCGAGAAGAGAACTCTGATAGCAGTAAACCGCAGTACCTTCAAGTCATTAAGGCAGGCGACAATGAATTAAAGTGAAGTTACATATGAGAGGTACCCCAGATTTTTTTTGGACAACCAGCCGAACATATCACAGTCCAGGATATTCACAAGCCAAATTCACAGATTTTGGAATGATATGATAGCGATGTGTACCCCGTTTGCTTTCAGTCGAGTGATCCACTTGGTAACATCCATAAACCTTAAGAGCCCTTTTAAGCTTTGAACAAATTTTGCACTATTTATCAAAAAGTTTTGACATTAAAAACTTAGAAATGTCAAAATAAATTAATAAAGTTTATTTTTCGTGTCCAATCACATAAATATCTAACTTAGGCTCTGACTTTCTAAATGCCTGGTTAGTCAAAATGACCTGCGTTTAGTCGAGTTTAAGTGTCTTCGAGAACCGAGCAACATATCTAACCGCAGCCTCAAGCTCAGTTCAATTTTTAAACTTTAAACTAGTCAGCCTAGTCTAGAACTATCAATACTCTTTTCGATGAGACCAACAGCTAATTCCAACACTTGCTTGATAGTTGCTGTAACAAAATGTTTATGAATAATCGATTTTTTTTACCTCCTCGCAATGGAAATAAAGTTCGGAAAGCACAGAGAATCGAATAGGTAGTACAAGAAAGTGCCGGGAGAGGCCCAATTATTTTACTGCTCTGGATGATGCCAATTTTGTTAACCGATTCATGTCGACAAATCATTATGTAAAATATTTCTTGAAAGGTTTAGAGACTTAAGGCCGATTTCACATCCTGTAGTAGCTGCTAAGTGTCAGATAAGCTAAGGATGCGGTCAGACAGACTGGCAGGTTGCATATTTTAATACCCGTTACTCGTAGAGTAAAGAGGGTATACTAAGGTCGTGCAAATGTATGTAACAGGCAGAAGGAAGCATAAAGTACAAGTACAAGTAAAGTACAAGGTGGGCCAAAAGAAATCATCCGATGTTTTTTGGCTTTCATTTTTTTTTTCTAAATAAAAAACGATTATTCTGTTTTATGATTATATTTATTTGAACTTTTAGAATTGTATTGGTCATTTCGAGAAGATGATATCGGCCAAATGGGCGCCGTTACAATTGATTGCCATTCCGGCTCGTTTTATGGCATTTTTCATCACTTCGGCAAGACTGGACTTAGACTGTACGACCAACTCTTTAACGTAGGCTACGCCAGGTCTTACTCGCACTCGTGTCGAATGTTGTCCTCAGCGATCTTCACCACCAGCCTCCCCACACCGTTGACCAAGGCACCGCCCCACACTTAAGACGCTCTTCGGACAGTTTTTTGGTTTTAAAGAAACTTGTTTCAAACAACCGCCGGGGACAGACTGTTTCAAAAAACCCAACAAAAAAAGTCTGGAACGGTTAAATCGGGCGATCTTGCAGGCCAGTGCAAATCGCCAAAACGAGAGATGAGACGACCCGGGAACGCCGCCTTCAGAATGTCGGTGGTGGCTCGCGCTGTCTGTGCCGTTTCTCCGTCCTGTTGGAACCACTTGTCCTTCAGTTCTAATTCGTCCAATTGCGGCAGAAAAAACCCGGTTAACATGACCCTATAACGCGCACCGTCCACTGTTGTCGTTTGACCATCGGCGTTCTCGAAAAAAATGGCCCGATGACTCCTCCAGCGTGAACAGCGCACCATGCAGTCACTTTGAGCGGGTGTAATGGCTCCTCGTGCATCACTCGTGGATTTGCGGTGCCCCAAAAGCGATAGTTTTGCTTGTTCACGTACCCGCTGAGGTGGAAATGAGCCTCATCGCTCATTATGATTTTGGTCGAAAAATCGATTATTCACGATTATTCCGCGTTCTTGGGGAGTATATAGATCCATGGCTTGTTCAATTGTATTCTACATCTGTCTAGTCCACAAATGTCAAAGCAGATCAGACTTTGGCGGCTATTTGTAAAAATAAGAGCATCTTCCAATAGGGTGACTTCTTTTGGCCCACCTTGTTTATATATTCTTGATCAGTATCAACAGCAGAGTCGATATAGTAATGTCCGTCTGTCCGTCTGACCGTATGTCCGTCTGTCTGTATCTGTACCTAGATCTCGGATACTAGAAGAGCTAGAGCCACCAAATTTTGTATGTAGACTCCTATTGTCCCTACGCAGATCAAGTTTATTTCAAATTTTGGCCACGCCTCTCCCGCCCCCACAATAAAAAATGTTGAATAACTCCGACAATTTTAAAGATATCAAGCTCAAAGTTTCTGAAAGTTTCATAAAGATCGGATAATATATATCAAAGTTATAAAAAACGTTGCATACTTTTTGACGCTAAATGCGCTTTTTGCTCACATAATGTTGAAATGGTCACATTAATGCTAATGCTCTGTTAATTAACATAGGGAATGGCTATTAAACACTAATCGCCCTGAGTAACGGGTATATCGAAGTCGGGCAGGATCGACTTTAACTTACGCTCTCGTTTTCTATAACTTTGTTAACACCTCCTGATTGATGGCTTGCATGTAGAATAACAGAGCGTAACATCTAGTGGCGACAATATTGCATCAGCTGCTCAACGCAAAGTAAGGCCCACTGCCTAATAACATAGAGTCCACGCATGTGCTGTTAAGCGCAAAAATTTGTTTTTAAGTGCGTCATGCAAACTGATAAATGTTAGGAAATCGTTACGCCTGCTCCTTCTTCGCTCAATTTTTCAAATATCCTCAAATAAATTGATCTTTAATCAACAGGTTCTAATGACCGATTGCTTGTTTATCGCCTAATCTTATCTTCAGCTTCCACTGTTGACTCAGCAGCTCTCTAGGATGCGAAGTGCATAGCAAATTTCTGGCATCGATTGCTCGGCTGCTCCTGCATTTCTGCAGATCTTAATATAAAATGCACTACCGCTTCACTTTTTAATTACGCTGCGATTGAGATTGTTGCGCAGACTCGGCAGCTCTTAGACTTTTTGCAAGCTCTCCTATCCGCTTTACGGCTTACCTGTTGCATTCTCCTGAGCTCCGATTGCGAAGAAGTTTTTTGACTTCTCGTTATAATCATCCCTCTCCCTTTTTGAGGTTTGCGACAAGTAGAGCTTTCGTTTTCCAGGCATGTTTTAGAAAAAAAAAACAAATAAAAAAGTCGGTACAGCCCGACAATAATATACTCTTTACATTTGAAGTGCTACCCATCACCGTTGCGACCGGTGCAGCCCATAATCGTTTCTTTTTCTTATAGCTCGACTATCGTTCAGCCGATCTTTACCATTCCTTTGGCAGATCGATAAAGAATTCTGATTACTAAATATGTCCAGAAGGTACGAACTTTCTGTCTATAAAACTGCCGGAGATATGACGTTTTTTTCAAATTTGAGGGGGCGGAAGGGGGCGTGGCAAAAATTTAATCCTGATCTGTATAAGAGCATACAGGTCAAACCTCCATCTCTTTCCATCTTCGAGATCTGTTTGTTTATAGGGACAGACGGACGGACAGACGGACGGACGGACAGACGGACGCACAGACGGACGCACAGACGGACGCACAGACGAACAGTCGGACGGACAGACAGACGGACAGACGAACGGACAGACGGACATGGCTAGATCGACTCGGCTGTTGATGCTGATCAAGAATATATATGTACTTTTTAGGGTCGGAGATGCGTCCTTCTGCCTGTTACTCACTTTTGCACAAACTTAATATACTCTGTGTACCTTTGGTACAGAGTATAATAACAACAGAAGTTAAGGTGAAAAATTTAAGCTACTCTCTCCAAGGCAAAAAATTAACTTTTTAAATAATTTGTTGTCACGCAGAGATATAAAAGAGCTCAAAGTTATTGCCTAGTTAAGTCAGATCTTTTAATTCTTTAAAACAAAATCATAGAATTTGAAATTGGATGAAATATTTGATAAAAATATTTTTCCTTTTCGTATGGCCAAAGCTGTAAGTACCCATTCCCCTGCTTTTTTTTAACTTTCTCATCTTCGCTTTTGGCATGTAAACCACGGTGCAAATGATCGAAGATTGATCTGCTGCTGCGACAGCTGCCTCTTGCACTTGATTGGTTGCCTTCGCCTCTGCCTCATCTTCGAATTGCCTTTTGGGGATGCTGCCCAATTTGCTTTGGCCGGAGCTGCTCTTTTGCATGGTGCATGATGTGGACGGAATGGTGTATGCCTTTCGGAAGTTGCCGCCCCTTTCATGCACCGCTCAGAGTGCAATTTCGCTCATCATCTTAATTTTATTATCGACATAAATATCAAACGAAAATTGTGGCATATAAAATGCGATACAAATCTGTTACAAGTTTGCACTGGGTCTGGGACCTGGCAAGGTGAACGTCTTGCTGCATAGTTCACCACTTTATTGAATGCACCTGAGTAGGAGCCGCTGCTGCTGCTGCTGCTGAGACTCCGGCTGCGGCTCCGGCTGCTGCTGTTGCCCTGTGAAGGACATTATGGAAATGATCTCCGCGGGCAGTTGGCGGCCATTACTCAGTCGCATCGCGGGCAACGCCCAATTGATCAATGCTGAACGATAGAGAGACGCAGACACCGTGGAAGATGAGATCCAAAGAGCATTCCTTGTACACTGGCCGACTGGCGGACTGGCTGACCGGCTAACTGCCTCGGCTGCAATTTATGTTTGACATGGTGGAAATTCAATTGCGTGGTGCCCAGTTAAGCAGCTCCAAATACTTAGTTGGCATTGCCGTCTCACATGTGCCACGCCTATTTCTTACACTATCAGTCATAAAAATGCGCAATTTATGCAATTGTTGCACATGGCGTGCAGAGAGTCCAGATCTAGCCGCACACCCACCGAGTGCACACCTAGAAAATGCACTGAGAGAAAGGCGAACTCCAGAAGGTGTAGAAATTTAAAAAAAGTAGAGGTTTAATTAACATGATCATGAGACAACGGACCAGAAAGCGGGTGAATTGTGAAATGTTGGGTTAATTTACCATAATTTTGCTCAGTGCATTTAGTTATCAATCCCCTTCCCTTCTACTGCCTGCTCTTCTCCTCCCACCAAGATGTGCAATGATATTGACGTCTGTGCGCATGCGTATGCCGCGTAAATTGGCCTACCCCCCCATCTCTTCCTCTCTTGTGTCCGCCAGCAATGAACATTCATTTCACAGAGTTTAGTTTTTCCAAAAATGTCCGAATACAAATTGATTTCGCTGCCACTCTGTGTCTGCGTCTGCGTCCATATCCGTGTCCGTGTCCGAGTGTCGTGTGTGGCAATCGTAGATTTCTGTACGTTAAAGCGGTTATTTATGCTAGCGTAATTGTTATACTTTGGCCACATATCAGATGACACCGAGAGGGACATTTGCATTGGAAATGTGTCTAGCGACAAATAAATAAAATTGTTAAATCGCTGACACGCAAATGGAGCTAAGCGTTGGAAAAACCAACAGCAAATTGACAGAACCAGATTGACAAGTTGAAACTGAGCGCTCCTGCAACGGCTCCTTCCTCCTCATATCTGCGCCGGTGTCGTTTCGTTTTCGTCGTCGTCTTCGTCGTCGTCTTCATCATCAGTCAACCAATTTGTTTCGATGAATGACTGAATGAATTTGTTCACCCCTTGGTCATCTTGATAGTGGGGCCAACCCAAGAGGCAACAGGTTCTTCTGCGAAGAGAGCAAGAACAAGACGAGGGACTTTGCATAGAAGCGTTTGGCAGCCAGGGCGATAGCGATCTGCGAGCTTTTGCGAGTGTATGTATGTGTGTGTGTTCGAGGCAATTGCTGGAAGCAACCGAAAAACACAACACAAAGTAGGCTGGACAACCGTGCCGCCGCTGATTCCGTGGTGGCACGGCACAGGAGCTATAGCCGGCGCAGGGTGTAGCGATAAGAGCAGCGACATTGCTCGTTAACTGTTGAGTACGCTTCTCGCTGGTAGACAATCCATCTGTACCGGGGGTAGAAAGTTTTGTTAAGTGCTGGCTACTTCACTTTGCCACTTCCATTAAAAAGTTTGATATATCTTAGTCAGAACTTACTCAGAATTGCGTGTTGTACGGTCACTTTGCCTAGTGTTTTCATTGCTCTCGTTTTCAATAGCGAAGTAAACACGATTACAGTTGACGAATTATGGATTTGTTCATTTAAGATCTCAACAAACCACATTTCGAGTCAATTCTAAATAAATTTGTTTGAGATGAAGCAATTAAAAGCAAATTTTCGATTTCCCCCATCTTTTTAGGTTAATGCTTCTGACTTGTCTTATTATACCCTTTTGCTCAAAAGTTTCACTCAGAAAAAAATCCTTTTAAAATCTTCCGAAACCAAGACCATTCGTTGACAAAAGTAGAGTAATCCCGCTAATCCCGAACTGTGAACGGCGGTGTCATTTCATGAACGTAATTTGAAAACCCGTTTTGATCCAACGTTAGGTTGCGTTAATAACATTTTGGGTCAACTTGGGATTTTTGGTTTTTTTGGGTTTTATCTCCGTCTTATTTCGGGAACATCGCGGTCTCATGTTTGTAACACACTGGTTTTAATTTTCGAACCTTTTTGGTACAATTTTGTATACATTTTGTTTATACTATCCCTGTCGTTCAGCCGCACCGGCTGACGAATTCCCTAACTCTACGTAGTGAGCACTCGCCACCAGACCAACACCCAGCCAAGTATTTGCCTAACGAATTTTGTAAGGGAATGTACGGAAAACGTACCGATCGGTACGACCCTGCATTACCAGTCGTTAGTGTGGTGATGGGTGCACACTATACTTCAAGTACTTGACTAGCGCTGTGATGCATTACCTGTCGTTAACGACGCGACTGACGCTCAGTGTCGCATCAGGTCGTTAGGCCTGGTAGTGCCTTGACACCAGCTGAACTACAGGGATGTGACTGAGGCATTTATGATATTCAAACTAGCAGGTTTAAGCCAGCTAGAGGTATGTTATGTTTTCACATAACTCTAGTTGTCAAGCCCAACACCACAAAGGAGGCTGGTCGACTGAACAGAAGGTTTAAGAACCTCCCGGTTCTATCATTAGAGCAGAAGCGGAGGGTTCCTCATTCCAGCATTGCTACAACTGCTTGGAAATTTCAAAGCAAAACCAACACCAAAACACCAATTGCTCATGATTTTCGAACAACTTTTCGCTTTTTGAACGGAAGTGTTTGTTTGTTTGTAATGTAGTGTGACCAGAGCGTGGATATAAAAATATTACCTTGTGTTTTGTCCTGAACGTCGGACTTGTTTTGTAAACAAAAAATAATGAACGAAATGGTTTAAAAAGGATTCCGCTTGGGCAGCATTTTGGACCCCAGTTTTTTTCTTAGTGCTGAGAAATATTTATTTGCGACCCCATAAACTGTATTTAAATTTTGAGATTACTTGCTTGAGTCTTGCATCAAAGACTATCTACCAGTTCAAAATAGATTATATAATTTTTACCGCGCTTGCCTCTTTAGCTAAACGTGTGCGATATATTCTTGATCTGTGCAACGGGCTGACACGATTTACCTTGGTCGGTCTGTCTGTTTGTCCGTCTGTCTGTTAATATCTAGGATCTGACCGAATCTGATGATTAAATCTTATAGCTTCCATAGGAACTGTCTTCGTCTTCGCCCTCACATTCGCGATATTCTAGTTTCTCCACCGTTTCCACTTCTTTCTTTCCCTTTTTGCCATTGCCCTTGGCATCCTTAGCGCATTTCTTATTATCAGCCGATTTTGCACTATCTTTCTCCACCGCCGTTTGCACCAAACCCACTCTTTGGTTTGATAACAATCTTTTTATACAGTTCTGTTGAGCCGACTGTCGTCGTTGCCAACTCTATTGGACCCGTCCTTCTTAACTCTGCTGTCGAAATTTGATGTCGATATTCGTACAATTTCTGTTTCCAACCTTACGGTATCTCGCTTCTGTATGACAACTCATTCTGCTGCAGAAAGTCGGGTTGTCAGCTTTGGCGTTATTTGACCATCAGGTACGATCTTTAGTTCAATTGCTAACTGAATTGGCACTGACGCAGGCTGGTATGCTGCAGTCAATGACTCCACCTATGGCATATACTGCGGAGGCGTATGTGTATCAGCTTCGGTTTCAACAATATTATACTTAGCACTTTCGACATGTTGTCTGGTTTCCACAAAATAAGTGTAACAATATTCTGCAGTAAATATACTTTTCGGATGGGTAGATTCAACTAACGAAATTCTTTTCTGTGCAGCGGAAAGATGGTAAAAAATGTCGTAGTTTAGACAAAGGTTTTGAAAGGGGTGAAAAAGGATGTAAATAATTCGAAACATAGTTCCTCGTAATGTCTTCTACGTGTAGTACCGGAACCGAAAAACTTATTAGGCTAAGCAGAACGCTTAAGTAAATCTCACCATTATTGAGGGATGAAAGATC
Organism: Lordiphosa collinella; assembly: GCA_018904265.1. NCBI lineage: Eukaryota > Metazoa > Arthropoda > Insecta > Diptera > Drosophilidae > Lordiphosa > Lordiphosa collinella. The sequence continues at coordinate 100,732 of JAEIFV010000077.1, forward strand.
CAATAAACGAAGTCTCTTATGATGCCTATTATAATCCCAATTTAGGCCCCGGAGGGAAAAAATTAAAAACTGTGCTGTACAGATTCGAGTTGGTCCTGAAATTTTTGGTAGTAAGGTCTGACCAGAGAAACATATAATTGTTTGGTGACTTAATAGTCGTTAAATTCCTTAGACCATCTTTTGAAAAAGCCCACAACTCCCATACTTTATTGGCAATGACCAATATATGACCGTTGAAACATAATTTGAGCATAAATTGCATTCCCAAGTCGTCAATGTGTGGCCGGGTGGCACAGCGACTAGTGTGCGCGACCGCTGTGCAAGAGGTCGTATGTTCGATCCCACCTCGGAACATCTAATGAAAAGCTTTTTCTTTGAATAAACTTTACACTCGGTCACCCCTCTCTGCTTTTGGCGCCAGCTTTGTAGTAATTAGCCATGCAAAAGCTTCTCAAACTGCCGTTCGGATTCGGCGTTAAACTGTAGGTCCCTTTCTCTTGTGCGAAAATTAGAAGCGCACAAGCCAAGAGATTGAGAGAGGCTCGGCTATGACCCTTTGGGGCTGAGTCAAGCCATTTTTAAGTCGTCAACTTTGTAGATGCGTTTCAGTGACTTATCATCAATCATTTACAGGGATGTTCTCAGTTCCACTTCCAGTGCAACTTTTAGGAAACGAAATTGATTCAGCTATGTTTTTCGGCCGGTGAATTAGAAGTAATTGGCAAATTACGCACTCGTACAGTTGCCAAATGTACATTAAGTTAACTTTCCTTAATTCTGTGATCAATTTAGAACTTATTTATGTAATTTGAATTGGACTAAAGTTTTTAACTGAATTAAAAATAGTTTTTTTGTAAAATGTCTCGAGAAATTGGCAGTGCCAGTTAAAACGAAATGTAAAACGTAAAACTCAGCCTCTCACAATTCCGCAATTTTCATTTTCGACCGGTCCGCTTAATTTTCTCGTTTTTCGTTTGGCCCGAGGTTTGCCAAAAGTAAAACGCAAGCATATTCATTCGGAATTGAGAACAGCATATCCAAACCGAAACGGAATTGCTTTCGGCTTACTTTTCAAAACGTAGCGAAACTGAGAACATGCCTGATAGTCATAAAAATAAGGCGTGCTACAATGTTAATTATTTACACTTCTCATTTTTGAAAGGCAGACTATTGATCTTGCACCAATTTGCAAGGAGAAGAGGTGATACTGGATCATTATAAGACAAGCTAATTTTAAGATCGTCCGCATACATTAGCACATTAGAATGAGATAACGCATTCGGAATATCATTTACAAATAAGTTAAAGAGTTGAGGTCCAAGATTACTGCCTTGGGGAACACCGGAGAATACACAAATGGGTGTAGAAAACTGTGAGTTAAATCTAACTCTTTGGGACCGATCACGTAAATAAGCCATGATCCAAGTAAGTAAATTGGGAGGAAAGCCAAGAATGTACAGTTTGCGAAAAAGAGCTCATGATCAACGGAATCAAAAGCTTTGCTAAAGTCAGTGTATATCACATCCGTTTGCGGCGTTTTTACATCTCTCATCTCTAGTAAAAAAACCATATGTTTGGCATTTTAATAATAACAAATTTTTGATCCAGTCTTTCAAAAACCAATAGCTTGTCCCTAAATCCCTTTTTTGGGATTTGAACATCTTCTAAACAAGTGACAAAAGTTGTTCTAAAATAAGCTTCGAGTAAGCTTTTTACCGACGGCAAAACAATACCAAATGAAGAGCTGCTCTTCAGTCAGGCGAGGAAAGAAACTCCATTTTGCCAGAGCTCCGCCTCAACTTACACACACACACACTCGCACACACACTTGGCATTCGCATGTAATTGAAGTCGTTTATGGGAACAGCTGCAGTAGCTGGGAAAGAGGAAGACTAACCGCAACCGGCAGCCAGTCGGCCATCATCATCATTGACGGGGGCCGCCAATGAAAAGCATGTGGCAACATCATTAACTTTTTTTTCTGCTGAACCAAAAAAAAAAAAAATTGGCCCAGAGAAAGTAATTGGCACTTGTTGCTGTTGTTCACAACAAAATGGCGCCAGCAGAAGCAGCAGCAACCATTTTGGAAAGGTTAACTGTTAACTGTATTCTCCCTGTCTCTGGTGCCATTATGACACATGACACTTTGTCTTAAATATGAATGCACACCCAGCAGAGCAGAGCGGATGCCCCATACCCATTCCCATTCCCAGCCGGAGCGGAGCGAGGCGACAGCGCGTTCAGTTCTTTTCGCATAAATTCACAGCAGGAGTTCCCCCAAATACGTTTCACGATTGAAATTTTCGTTGCGTCTTGAAATTCAGTCATTTGTTGTGATGGCTGAAAAATTTCATGCCCGAACAACGGCTCGTTGTTGTTGTGGTTGTTCTTTTGATGTCTTAATCTGTGGCCATTAATATGCCGACTGATAAATAAACTGTATTAATTTATGCACATTTTTTGGGAAAGCTGAAACAGAAGATTTGCCTCCAGTTGATGATTATGATTTAGATAAATGTAAATTTCAGTTCTCTAGCCCCGCCAGAGAGAGAGATACAATGAAATTTGAGGACTGATTTGAAACCAAACACCGCCAAAAAAAGTATAAAGCAAAATACAGGAAGGCTAACAAAATACCCAGAAAGCACACAAAACGGCAGCAGCCAACGCCAGCTTATCCTCAGCCAAGTCAGTGTGGTGGCACGGCATGTGGTGGTGGGGCTGCTGGTGGTTACTTCAAGTCCGAGGTGTTGCCTTCAACTTCAAGCAGAATGCATTTGTCGCAACGCATCAGGCCGTGAAATATGCGAAATATAAACGCTTCTGACGCTTTTCCATTGGACGCACCAGTGGCAAAAAGTATCAACATGAATCGCATTTAATTAAAATTCCCTTGCATAGACCGCACAATGTTTTGTTTTTTTTTTTTTATACAAAGTGCTAAGCGGAAACCTCTCCAACGTTAGAAGGAGGGTGAACTAGAACTAGAGGTTTAAGATGTATGAAGTTTGGAAATGATCGCCAATTGGAAAAAACGTCATAGCTCCCACAGTTTTATAGTTAGAAGGTTCAAACCTTCCACACAAACGTATTAAGTATTCAGGATTATTTATCAATCCGCCAAAGGAATGGTAAAGATCGGATGAACAATAATTGAGTTGTAAGGAAAACAAACAATTATGGGCAGCATCGGTCGCAAAGGTGATGGGCAGTCCAGCCGAAAGCAAGAACAATCCAAGTCGGGCAAAAAGCTAGAAAGATTGATTCTTTAACAGGTGTCCAATTGGACGGGTAAAACTAACCAACAATCAGTGGCAAGTCCGAGTGTTCGAGAGTGGAAAATTACCAGAGCTTTATCTAGAGATGGAACTTAAGTTTTTTCCTGCTGTTGAGGTGCGCTACTTGGCTCGATTCAAGAGAATCGACAGCGGTTATTAGGACTAGTTAGTTACAATATCATAGAAATGGGTGCTCGACCCCCGATTCTTGAAAACTATTGTTTGTTTTGCTTATAACTCGACGATCGTTCATCCGATCTTTACCATTCCTGTGTCGGATCGATAAGGAATCCTGATCTCTTAACTATGTCCAGAAGGAATGAATCTCTATCGATAAAACTGTGGGAGATATGACTTTTTTTCGTTATTGCGGGGGCGGGAGGCGGAGTGGCCAAAATTGAAACTACTGAGTAAAAAAATAATATCTTGTACAATTTCATTTCTTATTTCAATGATATTAACGTTCGCACTTAAATTTAAGAATTATGCATACCTAATTAAAGCACACCCAAGATCTTGATCTCCAAACATCTAAAGTTCTTAAGAAGTTTCGGTTCGTAGTCATAACCATATCAACCCTTAGATATTGGTTAGAATAGAAAACTGACCGGCAGAAATGAATAACGTGGTTGTCAAAATCAGTACTCGGGGGTTTTTGGGTGCTCTGATTTCAGCTCTGGCCATGGTTTATCGAGTGGAAAGGGGGTAAAACTTAATCAAAAAAATAGATGAGGTATCGTTTTATAGGTTTTTGGGTGCTCTAGTTTCATTTCTGGCAAAATTTTTTAGAACGGTGGTGAGGGGGAAAAGTTTAAAATCTAACAAAAATCAAATAGGGTATCGTTTTATAGGTTTTTGGGTGCTGCAATTTCATTTTTGGAAATATTTTTCCGACCGGGTCGGAGGGCCGACTTATGAAGGGGAAAGGGGGAAAAATCTAATGAAAAACCAAAGGGCGTATCATTTAATAGGTTTTTGGTTGCTCCAATTTTATTCCTGTCAATATTTTATCGATCATGAGGTCGATGCGTAACCCAAGAAAGAGAGGGCGATGGTTTTCATATGGGGTACTCCTAAAACTAGTCAGATCTGGACAGTTTTTGGTACACATTTATTTTATGTGAATCCTAACTTTGGCCGACTTTCGAGCTCCCTTGAAAAGTAAATAACCAAAAATATATGGGCACATTTAATAAAAAAGATTGTTCCTTATCTGGCAGTATCTGGCAACCAAATAATACAACATTTACACTAGGACTGCCTTAAGCTTAAATAGCCAACACTTGGCTTTTTTGTATGGGAAAAAGCTAACTGTTAGCTATTAACGCCGTCCTAGTGTAAATAGCCTATAAGATTAGTGACTTCCGTAAAGGTCCAATGTAAAAAAACTGACAATCTTAGGCCGGAGCTTTTTTTTCCCGGTCCAAAAAAAAGAAGAAAACAGTGATTTTTAGTCCACTTCTTTCAGCATACTTCTATTTGCAATCTAATGTAAATTCAATTAACCTAATATGCAATTTCGTACTTCAAGAAACACATAATTAATAAAAAGAAGTAAGAAAGTCGGTCAAGCCCGACTATAACATACTCTGTACCTGTCAAGTGCTGCCCATCACCGTTGCGACCGGTGCTGCCCATTATTGTTTGTTTTCCTTATAGCTCGACAACCATTCATCCGATCTTTACCATTCCTTTGGAGGATGTCAGGAACCAGAAACATAGCCATCACATTTTTGACTTTCGACTTTGGACCATGCTCGACTTTGATTCCTTGACTGCGGAACATTGTTCACGGAACCTTCAAAACTGTAAATTTTCGAACTCATGGGGTTGCCAATTAACCTCTTTTAAAGCCATATAATGTACCAGAATTGAAACCTCGATTATTGAAATTTTTGCTGGGCAGTTTTTAATTCTGTCGTCAGCTAAGCGGTGGTGTCAGTGAGTGCAAGCTTTCGAGGTCCCGTTCGAGTCCCAGAAGGGGTAAGAAAAAAATTACATAAAATAAAATTTTTCATTAATCACAACAAAATAAGTGTTTGTAGGTCTTGTGGCACTATCACCCACCCCCGGCACGCTTGCTGCCACCAAAGTTATTCAAGACCAGACTCTTCACTTGGCCTTTCTGCCGCGCCTTTTACATTTTATATTTTGTGGTCGGGTTGTCCGCGACCGCTGTGCAAGAGGTCGTGGGTTCGATTCCGCCTCAGAACATCTAATGAAAAGTTTTTTCTTTGAATAAACTTTACACCCAGTAACCCCTCTCTGCTGTTTACGCCAGCTTTGAAGTAATTAGCCATGCAAAAGCTTCTCAAACAACAGTTCGGATTCGGCGTTAGATTGTAGGTCCCTTTCTCTTGAGCGAAAATTAGAAGCGAACAAGCCAAGAGATTGAGAGAGGCTCGGCTTTGGCCCTTTGGGGCTGTGTCAAGTCATTTTACATTTTACACTATATCGAGAAGGTACAAACCTTCTACCTGTGAAACTGTGGCTGAAATTCCTTTTTTTCTGGATTGCGAGGGCGGGATGGGGTGTGGTAAAAGTTAAACATAAAATTGTTCTGCCTGCAAGTATAAGAAATTTTTGTCCCATACACGTCGAACCTTTTTCTCTTACCATCAGTGAGAACCGAGCTTCATACGAACAGTCAATTCAAAAAACTTAGTTTACTTTGTGCATCTGCAGGTGTCTACAGCTTAAATAAACACTTTTTAAATCTTAACACATTAAGAAACAAGATGTATTAAAAATAGTTGAGGGCAAGGGAGGGCAAAGCTCTTAAAACTTCAATTAAACACTTGAAAGATGAACCAAAATCAAATCACAAAAACTTATTTGTCTAAATGAACAACTTTCACAAAACCCAAAAAGATTTATCGTGAAGTTTAGTTTTAGAAATAAAGTCAAAACCTTTAACAATATTTATTTTAAACAACCTGATATCCAATAACTTTTCTTAAGAAATTAATTTCACAAAACTTACGAGCTGCTGACGCTGAACAAAGCAAAAAAATATGTGGTCACACTTATGATTGTATTTTCAGAAGACACCGTAGGAATCAAAACAAAACAAGAAAGGGAACTCTGATATTAGGACAATTAGCAGTTAATAAAGACAGTTATGACTTCAAAATTTTGATATTCATTCCTTGTGTTATGTAGAAACCTTTTCTGACTTCATTCTCCCGAGGGATCCAAACTTTTAATACTCGTTTCCATGAATGTAATAGCATGTGAATGTCCATTACGTGATGTCCCGAAAATTTCAAAATCTTTGAGTTTTTTTGAACCGCAGATTCCGAGCCAATTTTAAGCAAAAAAAACTGTCTTAAGCTCTTACTAAAACAGAGACTTATTCCAAAAATTAGAGCGGAATATCATAAATGCTCACGTTTTAGTACATGGAACCGATTCCGCAACCTTTGTTTCTGGACCAGTTTGCTGTTTTGCTATTAAATTCAAAATCGTTACTAACTCCATCTCTGACACTCCACTTTTTCCACAGTATGCGAAGTATGCGCATACCCTTTTCGAACTCAGAGATTCAATATGCCTCCTCTCAACCGCAGATGTCGCTGCTGCTGAATCATTGATACTTGTCGTCTGCCCTCTAATGCCCAAAAGACAAACAATGAGTTGGCCAAATCAATATACAAATGTGAAATTCCTATGCAAAATTACTTTATAATTTAATTTTTATACGATTTCTGGTCACTCCCAGAGGCGCCTTTTGTACCCCAGGCAGCTGTCTCTCAAGGCATTATCTTTGGCTGTAAATCTTGACTTTTCGCCTTCTTTGCGAACAATCCACAATTGATTAAAAATGTAAATTATTTATTTATTTTAAACGATTTTTTCCCCATTTCTGTGTGTGTGTGTGAGTGTTGGCCTTTGTTATGTTAACCACAAAATATGAATGACTCTACGAAAATGATTGTTTATGACGTTCCGTTTCGTATCTGCTCCTAACAATGTTTGTCTTGTGTATTGATTGTGGACCTTTCGGTATGGATTAAGTCATAAAAAGGCCATAAAACTTGTCAAAAAATATGTGCACAGAGAAATCGTGTAACTATATGCGATATGGGGCCGGCCTACATAAAAGACGCGTTCTTGGTCATTAAAAATAGCTGCTGCCTCCGCCTCATAAAATGTTTCGCCATAGTTAAGCCTCGTTTTATGATGTAGCAGAGGGGGGAGGGGCTTGCCGGGGACTTCGAGGTATAAATTTCACGACTTATCAGCTGCGGCTACCGTTGACAATGGCCCAAAGATTGTTGTTAAGACTCCCCGCACTTTCGATCCGTACACTTGAGAATAAAATTCAAATTTAACGCTTTTCAAGTTGCGGCATTGTCAAGTGGCAGAGATCGCTGTTGCCACAAGTGGAACAAATAGACAAGACAGCTTGGCATAGTTGAAATAGTTTGGACATGGCCCAAAATCAAGGTGTGTGGCAGTTCAAGTGGCCAAAAAAAAAAAAACAAAAAATACAAAAATTTCAATAAAATTTCATTTAGTTTGAAATATGATGAGGCAAGTTTTCATTAACAACAAGTGACACGATTTTCCCTCTTCTTAAAGGTGACTTTCTGATATAATGGCGCGATACTTTAAGTTCAGGGTTTGGGTACTTCACTATTCCATCAGGATAGGCTAAAGGAAATTGTGGCATGTGCCTAAATGTATGGATTTTTGCTGTGATGAAGGGTAGCCTCTCGTCCATCATCCATGGTCGCTTTCGTGGGTGTGCGACAGGTTGACAAGGCGTCGCCTCTCACGGTTGTTTACTGTTCTTCGCTCGCCCTAATTGACAGTCTTGTGTGTGTGTATAACTTTTGACACTTTTGTCTTATCGTAACAAATTGCCAAGTGCTTAAAATCTGTCATTCCAGGGGGTCGCTTATACATATGCGTGGCCCATTGTCTTGTTTCTTCTTTGAATGGCATTCTTGGTCGAATGCTTTGCATTTGAAAAGCATCCGCGGACTGTCCGCGGACTACAGGGAAATGGTAAACTTTTGTAAGCACTTCCGCCCCGAGCTGGACTAAAGCTCTCTCTCCCTCTCTCTCTGGCTGCACTAATCCAATAAATAATTCAATTGTGTCACAAAAATCAAATCAATTGCGTGGGCAGGCCAAAAAAAAACAAACAAACAATACCCACCAAGCAAAGCGGATCAGAGGAGGGTTTTACATAATCCCACTGATGCCGGCCAAAGATACATTCCGCTCCGCTCAAGTGTGTACTGTGTTGTGGTAGTCGGGTTAACGACCAAACAACTGCCGCAGAAATCACTTAGCCATTGTCTAGCCAAAAGTATGCCACATCCCAGAGACAATTCTCCGAGTCGGAGTCCGTGTCTGTTCTGAATGGTGATTGAGCCCGCCCGATATGCCATGGCGTGAACAATTGCCAATTGCTCGAGATCGAGACAAACAAACAAATGGCTGGTAATAAAAGAACCAACAAAATGGCCAGCAGAGGATTGACAGACAATTTATAATCCATAATGTTAATCAAAGGCAAATCACGTTGAACCTGCGGCCTTCGCCGCCAAATGACTTCATTAGCAAAGAGCCGCGCGCTCACAAAGGCAACAATAAATTGGCCAGAGATTGCACAAATCGCTGCAAGGCTGCCTTGGGAATTTAGTTGCCCTCGCACCGCACCCAGCTCATATTTCTCACCAAGCATCAAAAGTTGGTGAGAAACGCGCTCCTTGTGTCATCAGAGCAATCTGTGTCCTAACTATACAGCACTCACTGTTTGATTACACACTGGCAAGTGTGTGCTGACCAAATTTGGTGTGTAATCGAAGAACTGCAGTTACGAGTACATACGAGTACATGCTTAGTGGTAGCGATGGCCCCATTGTGGTTGAACAGCGACAACATGTTGCTAGTTTGTACTGACAACTGTAGAGAGTTGCCCACTGAAGCTGTCGAGTTGCTGGTAAGCTTGTGCTATATAATTATTCTTATGAAAAAAGTATGTCAAGCCCCTTGATAAGTAAGTGCTGCGTTGCTGTTCAAGTCATCCGGCTCGAAGGACCACCATGAAAACTAGGGCTTGTTTCAACATTTGTGCTAATTACATTTAATTTTTGTTTGATTTAGATGAAAACCAAATAGACTTCCTTTCCAAAAAGCAGAGATTTATAATAAACCAGTGTATTGCCCTATCAGTGCAGTCAGTTCCCACCCTCGGGGCCCCAGATCTCAGCTCCAATTTCATTTCAAGTGCCAAAAATCTGGCAGACGGCTGTCACAACAGGCGCTAAAACAAACAGGCCAAGCAAAAACGTTAACCAGCTAACCAGTGTCGGCATATCAGCCCTTTCTCATTTCTCCTCCTGCGACTGTCAGGCAGCTGACAAGCGTGCATCATCGGTCCGGGTCCAGCTCCCAACTCCAACCATGTCATGATGCCAAATTGTTGACTTTTGGCTGCCATGGGCAAATGCTCGTCGGATATTTGTACATAAATAATGCATTTGCGGCCAGGCCCCGACCACATAGGGCGCCGAGTGGTGGTCACTGGAGATTGGATTGGTCCACCTGGATTTGGGTCAGTGGAGTGGTAATGCTTCCGGTGCCAGTATGTGGTTTAACAAGTGGTGTCCGGCGTTTATGACAGGCCACTTTGCGGGCCCTGGGATGGGATCAGCCTGTTTAATTGCATTTTGACCTGGCAGTTCATTAAAACGCTTGTCATAAGGTGGACACACCTGCCAACGGAGGATAAGGCACTGACAATATTAAATAACAATAATCAATAAATTGCTTTAGTTTTCATTAACAGCTCGGGCCGATGTCTTAATCTGCCTAGGCGCATCCGCGCTTCGCCTGCCAGTGCACAGTGGAACAGATATGAAATTTTTTTGCCCAAAAGACTGTAGCATTTGTGCAACAGATAGTAAGGTGAAATATTTTTACCATGTTTTATTAAAAGATTATGTCTTTTAAAAAAATAAACGATTGGATATTTATCCAAACCAAAGTTGAGGAGAGGTTCAATACTTTCTATTAAAATGCTTAAAAAGTGATTGGAACTCAACCAGTTGTTAAACAGAGCTTAACTAAATGTAGCACTTACTATTGTATAAGCAAAAACGGTGTGAGCCTGGCTAACACTCACGAGGCCTTGATATGGAACATGTGATATACGATATGCTCCGACTTTCAGATATTTGAGTGTGTGTGTGTTACTCTATACTGGATAATCAAAACTCGATACTTAGTATTCTATTCTGACCTGAATACTTAGAACTTACCACTAAGTACTCTGTGCTAAGTACTCGATACGAATGTCTTGACACAAAGTCCTCTTAACTTTGTATTCGATGCTCAGTACTCGATTCTAAGTTCTCGGCACTAAGTACTCGATAATCAGTATTTAATACTCAGTACTGGATTCTAAGTACTGTTACTAAGTACTCGACTCTCAGTATTAGATACTCAGTACTCGATTCTAATTACTCGGAACTAAGTACTCGATACTAAAAACTCGATATTAAGTACTCGAGGCTCAGTACTCGATTCTAATTACTCTATACTAAGAACTTGATACTCAGTATTCGATACGTAGTACTAGTTACTCAGTAGTCGATTCTAAGTACACGACACTAAGTAATGGACACGAAGAACTCGATACTCAGTACTCGATACTCAGTACTGATTCTAAATACTAGATACTAAGTCCTCTAAACTTTGTATCCGATACTCAGTACTCGATTCCAAGTACTCGACACTAAGTACTCCAACTCAGTACTCGATACTAAGTATTCGATACTTGGTACTCAATTCGATTTTCAGTACTCGATTTCAGGGATTAATACCGGTACCGGAACCGGAACCGTTAACCGAAATAAACCGTTTCAAAAATTGCAAACCGGAACCGATTAAAACTTTTCTTTGAGAACCGAATACCGTTTACTGTTATTATTGGAACCGATCAGTGTTGCCATATCAGCTTTTTTCCGTAATTTCTAGCTTTTTTTTTAAAACTATTTCCGCTTTTTTTGAAATTTTTTCATTTAAGTCAAATCTTATAAGAAAATCGTCATTTAACGGTGCTAATTGCAACCACTAACGTTCAGCAAGCTGTGATTTCTAAGTGAGTGCCAAGTTTGCAGATCGATTGACAAATATGCTGAACTTTTTTTTCGTAAAGTCCGTCTGCAGGTCCCGATGACCGTTCAGGTAAATGCCTTGGATAGCTAACAAGTTTATTATCTTACCAGATTAAATAAATTTAATACAAGTAGGCGATTTTTTTGGCCACGCCCCCTCCCGCCTCCACAATAAAAAATGTTGAATAACTCTTACAATTTTGAAGATATCATATTATGCAGTGTAGTGTATGAGAACAATATCTGGGAACAATAGATGGCAGAGTTATAAAGGTTATAAAAACGTTGCATGCTTTTTGGCGCTACATGCGTTAATGCTCTGTTGATTAACATAGGGAAAGGCCTTTAATCACTTTTTGCCCTGAGTAACGGGTATATCGAAGTCGGGCAGGACCGACTTAAACTTACGCTCTCCTTTTCTCGACAAAAGATGACAACACCAACCGATAGAACCGGAACGAAACCGAAACGTTGGTACCGGTACTGTTTCGGTTTATTTTTGCCTTTGCAAAGCCCATCCTAATTTTGGTCAGATGTTTGTAATGCGAAGAAGAATCCCTTATACGATGTCAAATTTTCCTGTCACTTTTCTAAGAAGGCATAAAACGTCTGGCAGAAGACAACTTCAACATTTCTTTTTTTTTGCGGACTCAGATAACGACATTCTTTTACATCGGAAAGTGTGGACTCAGTTCCCGAAACAGTACGCATATTAGAACCCGGTGAGGTGACCTCAGCTAAAGTACAAGCCTAAAATCTAGTTTTGGGTGATTTTTATTCCATTTGGAAACACTGCAAATTGGAAATATCCAAAAATACGCCCACTCTAGCGAAATGGCTAGTTCAGGAAATAGAGAAGCGTGAGAAATCCCTTTTTGGAAACAATGCTTTTCTATGTGTCAAATTTTTGGACCCAATGTATAACGAATGCTAAGTCCTGAGCAAAAGAAATCTTGTATTACTCTTTTAACAAATATTAATGATAAAATTTCGTCGGTTGCTGATCAATCACTGCGTAATGATGAATGTTTTAATACTAGCTTATCGAAAAGCGCAGACGAAGTTGCAAGAAAAGAAATTTGGTGATAAAAACACATCAGTTTTGTCAACAAGTAAGCTGCTGTGGATTCCTTTAACATTTTACTTGCAAATAAACATATTTGATTTTCATGATGGTCTTAGAAAACCTAGATATACAGTTCCCAAATGATGCTTAGCAGATAGTCTGGGAGCAGCTGAGTAACGCGTTCTTGTTCTTTCCATACACTGTCGGACCGGTCTCTAAAATAAGCACAGCTGCCTTCTTTAAATATAATTCAAAGATTGTTTGGCTATACTAGTATACAAAGCATCGATTTAGAACAATTTTTTAGCACTTACATTGTTGTTAGCAATCAGAACCCTAGAAACTTATTTTTGTTCTGACAAATAAGTTTACCCAAAAAATGTTAGTGTAATAAATAAAAAGTAAGAAATAAATCAAATCAAATACATAAAATGCAGATTAAATTGTATTTATTGCGATTTATAATACGTGATTAATATTTATATTACCTTCACCAAAAGTTGTAACTTAAGAATATATTATATCATTTTTGTTGATACTTTCACTAAAACTGTTAGGCCCCAGTCAACGGCTCCTGTGGCTGTGAATTTTACTTTGTAAAATCCTTCGGGGACAATATCCGGAAACCCATCACCATTGGGCGAACATTTATCTAACGTATATGTCTTTCTGGGAAACGGTGGCTCAAAGGTTCCCTCGAAGTTTGGTAGATCTGAGCAACTTCCAAGATTTGGGAGAACCAGCTCTTTGTAATGGGTATTCATAAACTCATTATACGGCCCCTTGGGTATGGACCAGGGTATTAATTTATAATCTTTCTCATCGCCAGTTATACTGCGCCATGCCGCTACCTCAAACTGGAGTATAGAAAAGAGCATGCTGGAATGTTATTTACTTATAAATTGCAGACTTTTAGACTTTTTAAGTTTAGGGAGTGGCAGACTGCTCTAAGCATACAAGTGCGATTACATGTCTTTCTATATTCTAAAAGAAAATCAATCTAAGAGGGCTTAATTTAATCCTAAGTAATGTAAACAGGGTAATCCCGGAGGTATGGAGGAAACCCTCCATATTTCATAAGACATTCTTTTACACTTCAAGAACTGTTATTGCTTTCATTCGTTTTTTTCAGTCCCCCACTTGCATGGAGAAACAGCAGTCAGAAGCGAAAGCCTACTGAAGATGGAATCGGGAAATTTTTGGAAAAGTACTCTATAGGCAACGAGCTCCATTTTGGTGTACAATGCTTAAGTTGCTTACAGTTATGAACAAACGCTACTTTCGTGACAAAACTCGCTAACTAAACTTCAAGAACAAAGAACTTAATGGTATAAGCTCAAAAGGCTTGGGCCAAGCATTAACGGCTTAAAATAAAATATAATCTTAGACAAGATTAAATCTTTAAGCCCATGCCAGGCAAAATCTTACTATAAAAAGACTAAAAATAAACCCTAGAACTAAAATAAAATGGCCTCAACGGATAATTTAAAAGGCTTTAAAATACGATATATATTCTCAACACTGATTAGTGAAAGGAGGTTTGGTGGATTCCTTCACTAAAAAAAGGATACCGCATGCTTTTGAAAGATAATTTATTCCTTTTGGAAATTTTTAACAATTTCGTTCATGAAATCGAACTATGTTCCGAAAATCTTTCGAAATTCTGGAGTAAGGATATGTTAGAAGGAACTTACGCGATAAAGCAAACTTAATAAAGTTTTCTGTACTGACGAAGGCTTTGCCATGGCGGCAGCCGAAACGGCCGTCTACACAGCCACAGCTACTGTTCATGTTTAGATGTATTCTCTGTTGAATTTTCTGGTTGATTATTGAACTATAATCAAACCTCGATCTTGAGCCTGCTAACATTCACTTTGACTAAAATCAAAACAGGTCGTTAAACCAATATTCAGGCCGGAAATTCCAGTAAAAATTGGTGGAACTTACAATTGAAAGGCTTAGAATCTTACCTGATTCTCTCGCCTACTGAAAAACTTCATGAAGTTTGCTTCATCGTGTAAATCCCGACTAACAAAACAAAGAGAGCAAGTGAAATTGAACCGTAGCTCGGGGATCTAGAAATTTGGGATTAAAAACTCAATCAAAAATATTCATCTAAAATCTCTTTTTTTTCGCCGTATACCTTACTTGTTGAAACTGGTTAAAAGAGGAACAATGCCGAATCGAGTTCATTTTAAATTACTTAGAAAAATAACCCAAAACTGGTTTCAAATCACTAAACATTTTCAAAAGTGAAAGTGGAACACACTGTAAAATTCTATAAAATAATATCTTGAATATTGTTCAAAAATGGTTCGATCTGAATTCGGTCTCAGAGCGACCTCTCGCGGCGTTCCAATGGACAAGGCTAAAAAAAAGGCTATTCCCCAAGCAAACAAGTTCGAAGAAGTTCTCTTACCATGGTGCTTTCATCGAAATCATAGTTAAGCTCGAGTGTGGCCGTTATAGCAAATTCGCCACGTTTAATGCGAATAATTTTGGCAGTTGACTTCATTTTACTTTCATCCGAAGAATTACAATCAACAGATACCAACTCGTACTCCCAATTACGCTAAAAGTTCAAAGCGTTTAATTAAGGATAAAGGATAAAAGATTATTCTACTCACCTTGGCGGAGCAGTTATGCAGCATTAAGGTTAATAGCCATAATCCGGCGACTGATGAAAATGATTTCGAAAGCATTTTCATCAAACGTAAACTCACATGAATGAACGCTATGACCCTTGTATATATACTAAAAAATTAACAGTGAAAACGATGTAGATGTTTAATTAGATCAATGTTAACAAGGGCTTGCGTGTTATTAAGAATTCGTGTAGATCGCATGAAAATGTTGCCGTTACTTTGTGGCGCATTATCACTATGAATAATTGGAGTGGTTATGCTTACTCGTGTGGAGATCATTAAATAAAGCTGTTACTGACTGGGGTTGACCATATCATCACCGATATTTTTGACGAAAAATAAGAATACAATTATTATTCTATCTGATTTCATCGAATTGGATTACGATATATGTATGTACTTGCTAGAGGAACGAGAACGCTTTTACATTTTTTAGTATAAAGATTGCATTCTGTTGTAGAATTCTTCTTCTTTGGCTCGATAAAATTATCACAACCGTTGAACACATTCCTTTGGCGGATGGATAAATAATCCTGATTACTAAATAGTTCAGAAAGAACGAACCTTCTATCTATAAAACTGTAGGTGATATGACGTTGTTAACAATTTGCGGAGGCGGGATGGGGCGTGGCCAAAATTGAAAATGAACTTGATCTGCCAGCAAGTATAAGAAGCATACGTCCCATACATGTCAAACCTCTATCTCTTACCGTCTATCAGATCTGTTTGTTCATGTGGAAAAATGGACGGACAGACGGACGGACAAACGAACGGACAGAAGGACATGGCTGTTGATGCTGATCAAAAATATATATACTTTATAGTCTCGCAGATGCTTCCTTCTGCCAGTTACATACTTTTGCACAAACTTAATAAACTCTGTGTAACTTTGGTACAAAGTATAGAAATCGTCGCCGAAAAGTCGATTTGGCATTACCATACCCTTGCAGAGGTTGTTATAAAATTGTCCGAAAGTTTGTAACGCATTGAAGGAATTATTTCCACATAAAGTTTATATGTTCTTGATCAGCATGACGAGCTGAGTTGATTTAGCCTTGTCCGTCCGTTTGTCCGTCTGTTTCTATGCTATCTTCTCCGTCAGTTTTAAAGCTATCTTCACCAAACTTTGCACGAAGTCTTTTGGTACAAATACGCTGCACATTTTTCGGAACCGGCCGGATCAGATGACTATAGCGTATAGCTGTCATAGGAACGATCGGTCGAAAAACTAGTTTTAGTGAGAAAAACTTTTTTTGTTTTCAAAAGAAACGTCTCCAAGCTTTGTATTTCTTAGTTCGCTATGCTTTCGCATGACTCCATTTAATTTGGTCGAAATCGGACACAATAGTATAGCTCCCATAGAAATGTAAGGTACGAAAGGTAGTCTTAGTTAGAAAAATCTTTTTGTTTTCAATGCAAATGTCTTTAAAATTGGCATTTATTTATTTGATATGCTTTCACACAATTCTGCAAAGTTTTGTCAAAACGGAGACTATATATACTCCATAAACAATCGGTTGTAGTGAGAAAAACTTTTCAATGGAAATGCCTCCAAACTTTGTATTTTTAGATTACTTGCTTTCCGATTCCACTAAATTTGGTCAATCGGCTCTTATAGTATAGCTGTCATAGTAATAGAGTCTGAAAAGTAGTCTTAGTTAGAAAAACTTTTTGTTTTCATGGAAGTGTCCTCAAATACTGTATTTGTTTTTATGCTTCTATTTGTCAACACATAGCATATAGCTGTCATAGGAACGATCGGACGAAAAACTAGTTCTTGTGAGAAAAAACTTTCTTGTTTTTAATGGAAACGTCCCTTTTCACACAATTCTACTAAGTTTTGTCAAAATCGGGTGACTATAGCAGCTAGCTGCAGTACGAATGATCGGTCGAAAAAGAAGCTCTAGTGAGAAAAACTTTTCTGTTTTAATTGGAATCGCCTCCAAATTTCGTACATGTTATTTTGATATGCTTTTCCATGATTCCATGATTTGGTCGAAGTCGGACGTCTATATAATATAGGTCCAATAGAAAAGTAAGGTCCGAAAAGTAGTCTTTATTATAAAACGTGCTGCAATGGTACACAAATCTTCGGCCGAGCCGAAGTTAACTTTCCCCAAATGCGCTTATTTCCTAACCTAATGATGAATTAGGGCGCCCTTATTCAAGAATATACGTTTAATATGAATAGTGATTATATAGAATAGAGATGTTATTTGTGATTGTTACATCAAACCGCACACGTTTAATTAAAAAGGCACATCTCAAAATGGAATAATTTTCGACCTTTCGCACATTTTCTTTTTTGCTCATTGCTGCCTAGTTGCAATGGCATAATGAAGAGGGATTTAACTAATATTTGACAGCTAAACACTGTACAAAATAGGAATAAGAAATAAGAAAAAATAAGAACACGAAACCTCGGAAAAATAAACCACGATTTAAGCACACTCTGAGACGAATTTCTCAGTATTTACCTTGAACAACCTTCAATGCCAATGCATAAACCTTCAGCTACCCTAATCAGCGGAAGCTTAAAGCTAGTTGAAATTTCGTGCTATTTGTGCACTTGGAATTCTGAACTCGTTATTCGCCGGTCGGGTAATATAAATAGGATTTGCAAATGGTTTGTTGGTGTGACAGCAACTGAAAGTGTACAGACGAAGGCTTTGCCATGGCGGCAGCCGAAACGGCCGTCTACACAGCCACAGCTACTGTTCATGTTCATGTGAATTCTCTGTTGAATATTCTGGTTGATTATTGAACTATAATCAAACCTCGACCTTGAGCCTGCTAACACTCACTTTGACTAAAATCAAAACTGGTCGTTAAACCCATTTTCAGATAAAATTAGTAACGATAATGGAGAATTAAAATTTAAACAGAGATTTATTTAATTTGTTGGAGAAAAGATTTCCTTTGGCGGTTTCTTAATTTTTCATTATTTGCGGACCTTTATGCCCAAAATTTCGTGTCGCTCGCCCATTGTGCAATGGTCATGCAAATTAAGCAAAACAGGAGAACGCCATGAGTTCCGAACATTAACTGCGCTTTGCTTAAAATTTATGTTAATCGCTTGTTTTACTTTTAATTTCGCACTTAAAATTGTCGCCAGGCTTGGACCCGAGCCTGGTCGTGGACCAGCACCAGGGCCTGGGAACCTGTTCCCCTTGGCTGGTCTAGCGACAGCATCGATAAATTTTATCGATTCTTTGACTCTGGCCAGCGATTTTAAGGCACATCAAAAGACAATAAAATATATCCACAAATACGTGGAGTACACCAAGGCGAAAATGCTGTCGCAAAGGAACCTGTTTAGGCCAGCGACAAAATTTAACTGCACTTGCAGGGGACGCGGTGTGGCGGCGATGCAGATTCAGATTTCTTCTTTGTGACTGCATTAGCATTACCGTTGCGACCCCCAGTCCAGTTGCCAGTTGTTGTAATTTTAGCATTTTATGTGGCAACGATTGTTGTGGGATTTGAAATGTTCCAGCTAATTGGATAAGGTAATCCTCTCCTTCAACTCCAACTGGCGGGATATGACAGGGGGCAGAGTGCTGAGGGATGTGGATGTGTGGAATGGCCAAGCCACGCCCCCAGCGAAGTGAAATACAATAGATATTAGCGAGGGTCGATACATACGTAGCTCGTTTTAGCCGCACGTACAAAAGCAGTAAGCATTGTTTTTGTACCTTTCTTTTTTTGTAAGTTTGAGTATATATTCTCATTTATATTTATAGATTTACATTCACTCATAAATGAAATAGTGCTGGAAACGTCTTAAAGTCGTGGCAAATGAAGCCCGTGCGTGTTTGGTTAGAACCACTTCGTGCACATGTCGTGCCGTGCCATAAAAATCCGTGCACGTGGCCTTCTCTAGTCTCTATCAATGACCAAACAAATGTCAAGAGCGAAACAAACTCTACACTTAAGCCGCATGACAATTTGGACCGACCTGAATTGGGGTATTGGGGTGGGGACGGTCTCCGGGGGAGAGCTTTAATATTGGGAATTGTCAGTCAGGGCTTAGGCGTTGCCCATGTATGTTAGTTATGTAAGTGTGTGTGTGTGTGTTAATCCGCCCACACAACACACTCGCCAGACATAACCTCAACTCATTTTAATTGAAAATTGTCAACAACTTCCACTCCGAAAAAAGCCGCAGCCCCAGCCCCAACACCAACAGCAACACTTCTAATCAAGATCGAGTTTTGGAAACCTTTTTTCGTCGGTTTTTCGGTGGGCGTTGCTCGCCATGACCAATGCGCGTCCTGGGTTGCAGCTGCAAATGCGGAAATGTTGCAACCTTGGAACAATTCTGTTAGTGCAACAACGTGTGGCAGATGGCGGACTCTGGTCTAGAGTTTGTGGCAATGCACACGTAAATTAGCATAAATAGATTTCAATCACTGGGCAATAATTTCATTATGAGAAAGGCATCGGGATGGCGCGGGAATAACACGCATGTGCCATCGCAGCGAGCGATCTTTTTATTGATTTTTCTCAAGTCAAATATGGCTTTGAACTTGGACTTTTGCGCCAATAATACACTCACACAGCGGGCAGGCAGGCAGCCAGGCTGGTCGGCAAGCAGGCCGAGTTAAGGCCAGATAACAAACAAACGAAATATGCAAAAGGTGCATGCAAGCACCGATACCAGGAGGAGCACCCAAAGGAGGCGGGGGGGGAGCAGGAGGTGGAGGAGTATGCTAACAAGACAAGCAACTGCGACTGCGATGCCAAACTGGCGGCGGCAGCATGAACTGGCAAAATATTAATCAGCCATGGGAAGCCGGCAGAACCGTAGAACCGTAGGACTGCTGAACGGGCCAACTGGGCAACTTGGCAGCAAGTGAGTGGCCAGAGTCAGCATTGAAAACGATTAATTCGCAGCAGGGGACACTCAGCAATGACCTGCAGTTGGACGATGGAGGGGAGGATGCTCTTTATGTAATGCACCGAGATAAAAGATGGGCTAGAATCTCAAGCAGTCTCGGAACGGAACGCCTAATGACCAGCACGGTCCTGGTTTTGTACTGTCCCAATCGAACTGGAAACCATAACCAATTTACAATGATTCCTTACTTTTGAACCGGAGATAAACCCCTTTGAGTTTTACGAAAAGGTTCGGTTGTTTAAAATATGTTCAAAAACCTCAAAGAGTTTATCAACTTTGGCAGTCTAAAGAAAGCATTCCGTTGTTTGTCGTTTTGAAATATAAGATCACACATACATATCCTTACATTGAAAATAATCATTTTATTTAAAGAAAAAATTTTACTGCCTAACGGATGCTGCCTTTCGTCAAAAGAATTATAAAGAAATGACAAGCTGTCCATTTATTCAAAGTCTTTGAAATCTTTTTAACGCAATTAAAATGTCTTTTTATGACTTCGTAGATCTACAAGACACAAAGTATGTTTTCGTAGGAGACTGGATGTCCTGTTGCGGGAATTAAAAAAGGCTCATGATGAATTAATCGTTCTAAAACTTCTCTTTATTGGCAATGGAAGAATGATTGGTCTGATCGTCTTGAGTTCTCAGACCTTATTGTCGAAATAGAGAGTTTCATACTTGGATCAAGAATGTTAAATGCCAGATGTTCGATAAGAATGAAAATTCTTGATCCAAGTATGATTTTTTGATTCCTATTTTTGTTGATCAAAGAGCTTCAATTCTTAAACCAAATTCATAAATCATGTCGAAAAATTCTTAAATCAAGTGCTTCACGTACTCGACTGCAAGATTGCTCATTCTTGTGTCGAAAGCATAGTGGAAGAATGTTCGATCTTGTATCATGAGCTTATCAGGCTTAAGAGAAAGTTCGTTCACTCTTGAATCAAGATTCAAAAGTGAGGTCGCCATATTCCAATCAATCAATAATTAGATTTTTTTTTCTTTTTTGCTTAGTTTTATTACATAGAAAATAAGTTATCAAACTATGCAGCAAGTTTTAGACGTCTCGAGGATCAAACAACATCATAAAGCAGCAGTAATCATTGCCTGTCAACAGTCAGTATCTCCATGCCAGCAATGCCATAACAGCATTAAGGCGGGGGACCGAAATTCATTGTAATTTAAGCAGTTCTTAAATAGAACAGATTTCTTCAAAAGCATTCAAACTCAAATTATTCGCTCTACTTTTTATACCCTTGCGGAGAGTATTATAAAATTGTGAGGATGTTTGTAACGCATTGAAGGAAGCACCTCCGACCACATAAAGTATACACATATATTCTTGGTCAGCACGACGAGCTGAGTTGATGTAGCCCTGTTCTATTTCTATGATATCTTCTCCGTCAGTTTGAAAGCAATCTTCACCAAACTTTGCACGAAGTCTTTTGGAACATATACTCTGCACATTTGTCGGAACCGGCCGGATCGGATAACTAAAGCATATAGCTGTCATAGGAACGATCGGTCGAAAAACTAGTTTTAGTGAGAAAAACCTTTTTTGTTCTCGATGGAAACGCCTCCAAACTTCGTATTTCTAAGTTTACAATGCTTTTCTATGATTCCTTCAAATTAGGTCAAAATCGGACATCTATATAATATAGCTATTATAAAAAAAAGCGTCAGAAAAGTAGTCTTAGTTAGAAAAACTGTTTTGTTTTCGATGGAAATATTCTCAAAATTGGCATGTATTTGTTTTATATGCTCCCACACAATTCTACAAAGTTTGGTCAAAATCGGATAACTATAGCATATAGCTGCCATAGAAACGATCGGACGAAAAACTAGTTTTAGTTAGAAAAGCTTTTTTGTTTTCAATTGAAACGTCTCCAATCTTCGTAATTCTTAGTTTACCATTCTTTTCCATGATTCCACAAAATTTGGTCGAAATCTGACAACTATATAGTATAGCTGTCATAGAAAAGTAGAGTCTGAAAAGTAGTCTTAGTTAGAAAAACAAACTGCAAGGGTATACAAAACTTCGGCTGAGCCGAAGTTAACTTTCCCCTATTTTTTCTTATTGTAGCTAAGACAGATTGTTGTAGACCTTAAGAATGAGATGTCATAATCATTACATCCGTGGAAGATGTGCGGACCTATAGATTTACCTGACTTAATAAGTCTGTAATTTTATTTTACAAGCCATTGATGTATGTGTGTCTTCCATTTCTTAATATTCCAATCCATCAAGAGCCAGGAACGTAGGTTCTAGTACTCTTAATAGCTTTTGAAAGGTACATGGAAAATATTTTTTCATTCCGAGCATAACCTGACTTCAACTTTTATGGGGGAATCCAACATATCCCTTTCAATACCAGCATGAAATATTGATTAATTTTGTATAAATTTTTTAATTAAGTCACATTTAACAAATTATTTTAGAATTTAACTCATTTTCTGAGAAAAAACACATAGGAACCCAGAAAAATTACGCACACAAACGTGCGGGCTAAAATACAGCCGGAATACGAATTTTTCGGAAATTTTTGATGCAAAATTTGCCCTACAAATGTGTGGGTAGGCACTGAAAGGGATATCGTTTATGTTAATGCCCTGGTGGTAGTGTAAGCCGAGTCCTCCAGCCCATTGCTAATACTTCCTGGTATGTGATGTACCGCGATGTTGACATATTGCTCACTTCAATAATCATGCTTCTAATCTGAAAACAAACAGGCTCAGACAGAAGATTTATGTCGTTCGGAAAGTCAATAAGGGGAATAGGCCTGATTTCAAATTAAGCGTGAGCCGAGCCTTATTTCCTATAGGTTTCCATCTTGCTTTATTAACACAGAGAAAAAAAGGGTATTAAAAAATATCCATTGGATGATTTCCCGTATACCGTATCCGCAGAAAATCATCCAAAGGATATGGAAAATTATCATTCTTTGATGAATTTTAGCTCCGTTGAATGATTAAAAAAATACTAAAAACATATTAAGTAGAGCTGCAAAATAATCGATGGTGACGCCATTCGATATTTTCGATAGTTATTAGACAAAAAGTCGATACTATCGATAGTATTGGTTTATCAAATTTCAATTAAATAAATGAAAAACAGATAATAAAAATATGGGAAAGTTAACTTCGGCTCGGCCGAAGTTTTGTATACCCTTGCAGCCTCCATTGATAACAAAAAAGTTTTTCTAACTAAGACTACTTTTCGGACCTTACTTTTCTATAGGAGCTATACTATCCCTGTCCTGCTATACGGCGCAGATGCATGGACATTAACAACAGTGGATGAGGAGGCGATCGGCGTGTTCGAGAGAAAAGTCCTTCGGAGGATTTATAGACCTGTAAAAGTTGGCGATGAGTTCCGCACCCGTATGAACCACGAACTGTATGAGCTCTATGGGGACACTGACCTAGTCAAGCGCATAAAACAACAGCGGCTGCGCTGGCTTGGACATGTTACTCTTATGGATGAAGAAGCTCCAGTAAAAAAAGTGTACAGGCGGAAGGCGAACGAATTAGGGAAAGCAGGAGCTGTAGGATGACCGAAACTTAGTTGGGAAAAAACAGGTGCTGAGAGACATAAAGGCGCTTGAACTGACCAACTGGTGCCAGCTCGCACAAGACAGAGGCGAGTGGCGGGCATTAATAGCAGCGGCCGAGACCGTCAAACGGTTGTGATAGAAATATCAGGCCAAATAAGAAGTAAGAAGAAGATGAAGCTAAACTATATAGATGTGCGATTTCGACCATACATAGTGGAATCATAAAATAGCATAACAAAGTTTTTCTCACAATAATTTCTTTTTCGATCGAACATTCATCCGATTTTGACAAAACTTTGTAGAATTGTGTAAAAGTATATAAAATAGGTATATGCCAATTAAATGGACGTTTCCATTGAAAACAAAAAAGTTTTTCTCTCTAGAACTTGTTTTTCATCCGATCGTTCCTGTGGTAGCTATATGCTATAGTCATCCAATTCGGTTACAGTAAAGATTTCAATGCTTTTTTGCATGTATTCCAAAGCATCGAAGAAACGAACCTAAACAAATTGAACCGTTATCCAGTGCGCTTTTGGTTCTGCTTGAAAAATTTAGAAAGACGTTTGACTTGGTTCGAAATGGGTTATATAAAATCGCCTTTGCATCCCTGTCTTATAGTAAACTGTGTACAGAATTCATAGCAATTACATTACTTTAATGACATATCTCTTGTGATTTGAGAAAACCTTTTGAAAATCTATTCACTAGACTTGGTTTCTCTCAGTGTGAATACATATTTTTAGGTATATTCAGTGATAAGCGGCAGTTTTGAGCAATAACTGTGATTGATATTTGTAAGTCAAAGTGATTTATCACCGAATAAGAAAGTTTAGTATGGTAATTACCGTTTTCAATATTTATTCTTTTGATGTCGCTTCAAATTCCGTTCGAATGCTGATTGGCGTTTTTCAAAATTAACGCAGATCCTGCAATTAAGTGATAAGCAATCGAACAAACAGATGTGTACATAAAATCTCCCTTTACATGCGTATGGGTGTTTGCTTGTGTGTGCATATTACGTTTTCCACATTTCCTTGGCGACTGCTGCTCATCATGGCAAATGGTAAAGTCATTTCTCATGTTGCCAAGATTTATGGCTTCCACCTTCTCAAGTCGCATGTGGAAGCCGCCTCACAAACGCCTGAAATGCGCTGCCGTACAACGAGAAGAACAAACTGCCATTCGCACTAAAATTGAATTCTGCGCGTTTCGTTTGCTCCGTTCTCGCATCCCGCTATGATTGATCACTAAATTGCACAAGCTTAAGCCCGACGCAAGCCCACAACGCCAAATGAAGATGAGGGGCAGGAGGATGGGGGCCGGAGGGGGGGAAGGGGCTCACTCTTTGATGGGGCAGCGCTGCTGCACATTTTTGTTGCATGCTTACAATCAGATCTGTCAGATCAGTTTCCTCTGCGTGCGTTTTTTTGTTGTTTTTTCGGTTGCTTTTTGGCAGTTTTGTTTTGTTTTGCTCGTTCGCGGCTCTGGCATTTATTTAATCCGTTCTCGAAGATCCTCCTGGCCCAGGAGCAAGCACAGCGCACAGCAACCACCTCAAAAAGTCTGGGCGTTTCATGGGGCGTTTTATTGTTATATCGACACCAGTAGTTTTGTGCTCAGTTCGCGTCATTTGCATTTAGACCGCCACCATTCCCCATCCCCATTCCAGTCGCTGTCCCTCTCGTCCGCGGACCACCACCAAAAAGGCCGTTAAAATCGCTCATTGAAAATATTTTAAGTGTTTTTTTATATGTCATTTTATTGCTGGGGACATGCCCATCTTTTATGTATACACTTACCATCAGGGTAGAATTTGTTTATCGTTAATGGCTCCATTTACGATGTGATTCGTGATGAATATGCCTGAGCATTCATTTCTGATGGGAACCGGGAAGGCTTCCTGCAATTCTGGGCCTGTGCTTATCAATGGTGGCTTCCGCTGCCGCTGATCATCGATGATCCATAAAAATGCAAATACATTAATAATACACACTAGCATAATATCAAATGTGTTAGGCTACTCCAAATAGGGGCAAGCATTTTCACACCTTACACCGGGGAGAGAGACAGAGAGAGAGAGCGGAGGCCGCTTATGGACTCGATTTCATTTATGGCCAACACACTCACCTCGGCCACAAACTTCCACCATATAAAATGCTCTTAGAAAGCAGTCCCGCAGTTTCTGCGTGTGTGAAATTAACTTATTGCCTTTTATTGGCAGTATAAACAACTTGGCAACATTTTCCAACTTGGCCATTTGTTATGGAGCTACTAGTCGAACCGGAAATGCGACTACGGCTAGTGTTGTGTTGGGCATTTTTATGAGTGAGTGAACAAAAGTGAGTAGAGCATGTTCGTCTTCAATTGGTCTTATTTGTTTGAAATTGTTCCGATTTTCTATTGCTACTACAAACACAAAATGTTTCAATTTAGAACAGAAGATTAATAAAGGAGTTTATTGTATGGTTGCAACTTTAGAGCACAAAGCCGTGGTACAGCGGTCTTTAATGCCAACAAGAGCTCCTCCGCCCAGGTTTTGGATACTGGACGCCCGACCTACTACCCCTCAAACCGAAGAAGCACACCCTCAGCTATAGACATCTTCATATACAAAGGGTTTCAAACTGCCCAACTCACTATGAAGGAGGAGTACGAATTAACCTCAGATCATCTTCCAATTATGGCCACTATGTACACGTCCCCCCCAAAGAATCCCTAAGAGGAAATTCAAACTCCCAGCTGGGTCCTACATCCACAACTTTCGGACCGATTTGGCGAATTCCGTCAACCTTAATATGGAGGTTCAAACCACGCAGGATGTCGAAGATGCTGTTGCTATCTTCCTGAAAAAGGTACAACTCGCTACCCTGAAGGCAACTCCACTGGCCAAATCTATCAATCCGGAAGGCTCTCTACTGAACTTGGGAGAGAACATCCGCACAAATGACCCCCGGACTAATAGAATATACCGCAGGGCTGCCAACAGAGTAGAGAAGGTCCTTGCAACACTCAGTCGAAAGGCGATAGACCTGCATGCTAGGGAAAGCTACTGCACCCAGAAAAAAACAGAAGGAGTAATTTAAGTAAGAACGCTTTTGAAAAATACAAACGCCCCTGCAAAAAAAATCTATTCGTTCTTTAAATTTCAAAAATTTCGCTCCTGAAGCTAAATTCGTTCTCAGTTTAGAGTTTTTGGGGCGAGGAAAGTGAGCTAAAGAAACTGAGAGGAGAGAAAGCACTCTTAAGAGAATAACTAGCGTTTAGTCCGCACTCACAGTTTCGATTATTATGTGAGTGGGGTGTGTGGGCAAACGCAATCGATTTTTGTACTCACGTTGCTTTGGAATTCCCAAGCAGTTATGGCATTGCTGGCATGGAGAGACGGCTTTTGGACTGACAAAGGCTGCCGGCTTAAACTTGCTACATAGTTTGACAAAAAAAAAAACAACTGATTACTTTACATTTGAATCTCAGGAGCTCTTAATTCAAGAGTGAACGATTTTTCTATTAAACCTGATGAGCTGTTGATACAAAAACGAACATTCTTGGTTTTTGACAATGCACTATGCTCTTGATTCAAGAATGAGCAATCTTCGAGTACGTTAGCACTTCATGAGAATGTTACGTACTTGGCTTAAGTGTTAAAACTCTTGGATCAAGAAAAACGTGATCAAAAATTCATACTTGGATGAAGAGTTTCGCTCCTGGATCAAGAATTTTTATTCTAATCGAACATCTGACATTAAACATTTCTGATCCAAGTATGGAATCCTCTACTTTTTCTCTGAGTGTAATGATTATGCATAGCATAGTTTTGGGTAGAAGAGAATTTAGTGATATTGAACACATGTTTTCAAAGTAGTATATCTTCGTTTAAAAAAATCGCAAAACTACTTGAGTTAGTTTATTGCAAGGCTAAGAAGTAATACTTTACGACAATATCAAAGGGAATTATAACAATAGTAAAGGTTTCACACAAAAAGTGTCGAAAAGGGGTCATAATATGTATTTGAATCAACTTGTTCATCTATTGTTCAGTTGCTGTTTTTATACAACACTTTTCCCTTTTATTGCAAAATAAAACTGAAAAAATTAAAAGCAAGTGAGTAAGAAAATGAATTAAAAGAAACAACTGAGCATCAATGTGAGTAAAATGAGCAATTGACTTTGCTTCGATTAACCCAACACAAATTGACCAAAAGTAACGTTCAGTGTTAGTTTGTCCAAAGTTTTGTGGGATGGGGGATCCATTTAACTAGCTGGAATGCCCAACTCTAATTTGCATGCCAAGCAGCAGACGCACACACACACAACTGGCCCCGGCATTGGCCTAGAGTTGCTCATGTTGTTGCTGCTGCTGCTGCCGCTGACCTAACAACATGTTGCTGATGTTTCCACTTGAACAGCAGCAGCAACAGGAGGAGGAGTTGCTGTTTTGCTGGCAGTATGTTGTGATGATATCTCTTTTAGTCGAGTTGCTGTGGGTCACTAACAGCACAAGATGTTGCTATTGCTGCTGCTGCTGCGGTTGATGTTGCTGTTGCGCGCATTTTAATTGAATTAACATTTTTACTAGTGTAATGATTTCAATTAGTTTGCACCTCGCCAGGTATTGTCAGGCAGCGACTGTTGCTGCTGCGGCTGTTGTTGTTGTTGGGGCAGCAGCATCAGCAACTGGCGGAGGCAGATGCCTAGCCTCGAGTCTGGGCATTTGTATGTGTCTGCTGTCTTGATCTCGATGTGTTTTGCTGGCTTTTGCCTGTTACTCGATTTGGCTGCCGGGCTCTGCACATTTGCATTAATTGCTTGTTGTTGTTGTGGTGGCTCCTGCTGCTGCTGCACGTGTTTGTTTTCTGGCATTGTTGTACTCGTGTTTGGCTTACTAATGGCTTAATAGTTTTATTGGCTGCAACGATTTGCATTCGGTTTTGGCCTGACCCCGCTCAAGAGATTCACAAATCACAAATCCTCCCACTCCTCCAGCAGTTTCCGTCGTTGAACTACAAAAAAAAAAGAAATTCCTTGCCACAGTACCCGCTGATTGTCAACTTGTCTCTTTCTCTCTCTCGCTCTGGTGTGTCATTTCGGTGGGCTTATCTGCCCAGTCGCATTCATTTTCGATTTTATTTCTGGCCAGCCTTTTGACATCAGCCGCTGCGTCGGCGTTTGCTAAAAGCCCAAGCCACATTGATAACAACAACAGCAACCACCAGCAGAAGAAGAGCCCGCACCAACATTGACTGGTTCGGGCTTAGCCTCTCTTGGTCTTGGTTGGTCCTGGCGGGCATGCATTAACTTTAAGTGTAGGTTACTGATAAGCGTGCCTTGGCATTGGATGCATCACCATGGCCAATCCATGTGCCTCTCTCCCTCTCCCTCACTCGTGTGTTTGTGTGTGTATGTGTGTGTGCTACTTTTGGTGGCCCTACATCCTGGCCCGCTGCTGTGAAACAAGTTTGTGTCTTGAGTCTTTTGTTTTATGCACTGAATTTTTGGACTGTGCATATGCATAAATAAATGCGATAAGACCAGTCCCAGTCCCCCAGTTCGAGTCTTTTGGCCAACTTCAACTCAAATTCCATTTCTTTTTTTGCATATTTCTCTCTCTCTCTCTTTCTCTCTGGTGCACAGGTGCTTCTAAAAGGGGGATTTAAGGGAGTCTCCGTTCTGTGCACACCCCTTTTTGCTTAAGCCTCTGCCTTGACATACGATGTGTTGGCGCTGCAATTCCCTGAGATGGGACATACATTAAGAGGCATGAGCCAGAGCCTGTCCCGTCGCTAAATTGATATTCAGGTTTTCGCCGGGCATAAAACTCGCACAAATCAGCGTTAAAAATTAATTGTCTGTTATTATCATGGATTATTCATAATTTATTCTAAGCTCAAGTTCAAGTGGAAGTTATGCATTTCGTTATAAATTAAATTCAACTTCATAATTATGGTCATTTGGCAAGTGTTTACTTTGCGCTTAGACCTGGGCGTGACTGTCATTTGTCTTAATAAAAAAAACCAAACCGAAACCCAACCAAAAACAGTTGCCAAAAGGCCCAAAAAAAAACTTATTTGCATAAAGAGTCTGGGCCACCGAAAATGTCAGAGAAACACATGTAATGCGCCTAATTACCAGTTCGAGACGAGAGGCCCAGGCAACCAGTTGCCTGTCATAAGGCCGAAACTCTTGACTGGGCTGGACTGAGTGCATCGAGGGCCCTTCTACTTTTTATAATGGTCCCACCAAACCGTCCCTGGCTACCAACAATATAAAACCTGCGAACATGACTCAGGCCAAAAATAATAAACCAGTCAAGTCAAGCACGACTATGGTGTACCCTGTAATTAATGAAGTTACGTTGTCAGATACATATAAGATAGCACCAAAGACCCGTTAAGAGACTTCATGTTCTAGGATCTTTGAAAATAACTATAATGGAATTTGAATTTATAAGAATAGAACTTTCTGACTGATTCATCAATGCTATGACTAAACGGTCTTTAAAAAAAGAAGAAAAGTAGAAAAATTCGATAGCAAAGTAGAAGAAAAACTGTATTTGTCATCCGATTAAGTTTAAGCATGGTTGTACAATCTGTTACGAATTTCAGCTATTGAAAAAAAACTTCAGTTAACTTGTACTTGAATCAAGCACAATCTTGGCAAATTGGACTGTACGTACTCTAAACTCAGAGAGAATTTCATACTTGGATCAAGAATTTTCAATCCCAATAGTTCGATATGAGTGAAAATTCTCGATCCAAGAACGAAATTCTTAATCCAAGTTTGAATTTTTGATCCCGTTTTTCTTGATCCAATAGCTTCAATTCTTGATCCATATCGAGTACAAAAATTCTTGAGCAAAAAAAGGAGGGGGGTGGAATTCAGGGGGTTTCGGAGGGTGGGGGGCGGGGGAATTTCGGTTGTAAGGGAAGCGGGGAACGGTTGGTACCACAAGACCAACCCATGCAAACGTTGCAGAACTTTCTTGTAGTATTCCTTTCTAACTGTACGACCTCTTGGCAGGAACTCATGATGCGCCACACCATTGTAATCAAAGAAAACAGTGAGCAAAACCTTCACATTTGATCGAGCTTGGGGTGCTTTTTTCGGTCTTGGCTCATCTGGCCGATTCCATTGGGATGATTGGGCTTTGGTTTCGATGTTATAACCATATACCCACGTTTCGTCACGTTTCGTCGAATTTGGCTGCTAGTGCAAACATTTGCTAAACATATGTGTCCGAATATAACAAAAACAAAATATCGATAATCGAATGTACACAGCCCGCGAAAATTCACATTTTCCCTTGAACACACCTCGTAAACATTAAAGTATGTTTGTATGTTTGTATATTTGTTGTATATTTGGCGGAAAATGGTAAAAATTGCATAATTTACGGTTTGGATAAAACTACGAGGAATGCTTCTACGCTTGACCGGGAAGGTTTCCAAGTAAAAGAAATTGGCGAAAATGGTCCAAATATGGGAGTGGTTGGAGTGCTTGCCCGAAAAGGTTTCTTAATTGAAGAATTGGGCGGGAAATGGTCCGAAAACCGCGAAATTAAAAAAACTATACCGCTCATCCGATTGCGATGAAACATTGGGCAATGGTTGGACGCTTGCCCGCGAAGGTTTCTAAAGTCCAAAAACCGAGAAATTTACACAATTACCAAATGAGTATTTATGAAAGCGCTTAATGCTTATATTACAATGCAGGCGTTGTTAAATGGAAGCTGTAGATTACACGGTCCAAATTATTGCGAAATTTGCAAATTTTTGATTTGACGCTGGATTATTGTGTGCAGATTTGATGGACGGCAATTGTAGACGGGTTAATAGGTGGTATAAACCAAACGGTCAAAAAAGCCACGAAATTTGCAAAATATTCATGAGTTTAGATTATCAGAGATTTTGTCTTCGGTTGGTTTGCAAATCGCTCGAAAAATCTGTCGGTGTCCCAGAACTTCGAGAGATTTCATTTTCTTAGTGGCAAAGAGAATTGGTCCAATCGGGTTCAAAATAATTGTCCATCTCACAAAGCTGCATCACGCGCAAAAAAATTTCCCTTATATTAGTTTTGAATTAAAATGATGTTTAACGGAAATCTGTTAGCTGTGTTATAAGTTTTATGATTCATGCTAATATTAGAACTTAAATTAAAGTCGCGTTACCCAAAATAAAAATGAAAAATTTAAAAATATTTTCGCGCCAATCATTAAGCAACGCTCTCCAACCCTTGACTCGTTTGTTGTTGACAAATTTCCCATTTGGCGCTACTGAGAAGGCAGATGGCGCCACTGGTACGACGGCTTTGGCGGATATGGCAGCCTTCGGTTTGCTTTGCGAAAAATTATTAAAAAGCAAACTTCAATATTAAATCAAATAAAACATGTTATTTATTTGATGCAGCCTATCCAGTAAAATAATGTAGTTTAGATTTCCAAAACTAATTTTGCTTATCAAAAAAGTTTTAGTGGTGAATTTAGCAAAATCTCTAACCAAATCACTAGAGATTTGAAACCAACCGAAAGAAAGAATTGGTTTTGGGTTGAAATTTGGTTGGAAGTGATTTCTGGGACACCGCCGATTGTAGCTATTCCGATTTGTTTTAAATGCGAACTCGCTGTTCTTTTAAAATCCGAATAGTCTGAAATACAAAGCCTAAACCAAAGACCACATAGATATAACTAGAGATCTATCTTATATAGATATTAATACTAACAATCACTCTATGAGCAAAGTGAGAAAACCAGCTGGAAATTTTATGGGCAGATTCGAGTTGGAAAAAGTTTCATTGTTCTCTGTACCAGAGGTACACAGAGTATATTAAGTTTGTGCAAAAGTATGTAACAGGCAAATCAGCATCAATAGCCGAGTCGATCTGGCCATGTCCGTCTGTCCGTCCGTCTGTCTGTCTGTCCGTCTGTCCGTATAAACAAACACATCTCAAAGATGGTAAGATATAGAGATTTGACACCAATGGTACATAAGCTTCTTATTCTTGCAGGCAGATCAAGTTTATTTTCAAATTTTGCCACGCCCCCTCCCGCCCCCGCAAATAGGAAAAAACGTCATATCTCCCACTGTTTTATAGATAGAAGGTTCGTTCCTTCTGGACATATATATTAAATGGGATTCTTTATCGAATGGGATTTATCGAAATGGTAAGGATCAGATGAACGGTTGTCGAGCTATAAAGAAAACAAGCAATTATGGGCTGCACCGGTCGCAACGGTGATGGGCAGCACTTCACAGGTACAGAGTATGTTATAGTCGAGCTTGACCGACTTTCTTTCTCATTTTCAGATGCAAACTTTATGGGAATGGCATTGGTAATGAACGCATTTTATTCAAGAAAGTTGGTACTTAAATTATGAGCTTGGTCTCTAGAATTTTTTGTAAGATTTAATCAATTTTGGGTGCTTTGAATATTTTTGCAAAGACTTTAAAAGAGATTTTCTCGACTTTCCGTAACGCCTACTTCTGTGAAAATAAAGTGCTTCCATCTGTTCCCCAAATTTGCACAAATATATTATACCCCTTCTACCGTTCTTACAGAGTATTTAACAAAATAAATAAAAGCAAACGAAAAATGCAGAAATTTATATGGTAACAACTTCAAGGAATTTGTCAAGGCAGAAAATGAAGACGAAAACGAAAACGAAGACGTAGCCGGGTTCCGTTTCGATCTTTTTGGGTAACGTTAAATGGACAGCAATTTGTTTTGGGCAACTGTCACACAAGTTGGCACAATTGCAGCTCAGTCCTGTCAGCTTTGGGCGACCCTTCACTCCGCTCCCCCATGTAACTCAAGTGGCTGCGGCCTTTGTTAATTAACTCGTTGCTGTCTCATTTGGGCTTTCTCTCAAAACCACAAAAGTGTCACGGATTTGAAATGCATTTTGTCATCTGATTTGCAACTAAGCCCGAGACTATTCAAATTACATTTGGCGAAAGCCACTGCAAAAGCCGCTGAAGCGCAAAACCAACTCACTGAGCTTGCTTGTCGCCGCATTGTTTCACCTCTCGCATCGAGTATCAATTTCCATTTCCATTTGCACTCACTTGGACTAAATTGTAAATTATTTGCAATTTCTCAATTTGCAAATTGCTGAAATTTGTGGACAGTTGGCAGTGGCACCCACCCAGGTGATGGCCACATTGGTCGCAACATTTTGATGGCGCACGCGGCATTTATGCTGATTATGTTGCATATAAATTCCTGGACTGGGGCCGAACCGAGCCTCTCTGTGTGTGCTCTCTTGTCGCCGAAGAATGTTTACATGCGCTCATCGTCGTCGTCGTCGTCTCCGTTGGCCCTGGACTGCTTCTTACGAGTATTTGCTCGGACGACTCGAGCTGTGGTTCATAAATTTTGCTGCAGCTTTGACTTAACTCGTTCAACGCACTTCAGGCTAAAAGACAGGCGACCAACAGGCCAAAACAACAACAATAACAGCAACATCAGCGACCAAACAGAGGTAAAAGGAAATCCCACAGCAAACACATTGGGGGAAGAGAAAAGAGCTTAGACCATTATGTAGAACCAAATCGGTGATGCTCTTTATGATCTTTCTTGAATTAAAAAAAGTCAATAAAAATGCAAAAAGCACAAATTTTGCAATTAAATAGTTTGTTGGTACAACGGTTCGAGGTCAAAAAGTTATTTTCTCTCATAACTATAAAACCACTTATGGATTCTGTAATAAATAAAAGTGTACTTTTTAGCAACCTTCAGGTCCTCTCGTCATCAAAACTTTACGAAGTTGGGAATTTTATAAGTAACTACATAGCTGACCCAGCAAACGTTGTTCTGCCATATAAATTGTTTGTAGTTTTTGATGAAAAAGTTATACCCATAGTTTTGTTTTTCTTTTAGTATTTAGCCAATTTTCCACAATCATAAAACACAGGGAAAGCACAGAGAGACAGACTGCTGCGTCGTCAACTTTTTACTCAACAACTAAGCAGCTCTCTGAGTTATTTGTTGACAATGAAATAAAAAATGAAAGGGGAAATGGTAGGAGGGTGAAAATTTGTGGTTATAGGTTCTTTTTTAAAGACAAATCAAAAAAAAATACAATCTAAAATTGTTGTCAAAAAAAATAAAAAACGAGAAAGCAAAGCTAACTTCGTCGGTGCCGAAGTTTAAATACACTTGAAACTTTTGTGACCAATGACTTATTTTATAAGCTTAATGCCTTGTGTCATTGGGATATAAAGTAAAAAACCTAAGAATAAAAATTTGTATGGCAGCTACAAGAAGTGACCATCCGATTTTCGCGGATCCGACATATTCTGCAGTGTGCAGCTAAAAGATATCTCTGTGCAAAATTTCAGCTCGTTAGCTTCAAAACTGAGGGACTAGTTTGCTTAGAAACAGACAGACGGACGGATAAAGCTCAATCGACTCAGCTTGTCATGCTGATGAAGAATATATATACTTTAAGAGGTCTGAGTTGATTTCTTCAATGCGTTCCAAGCTTCTGGGTAAAATTACAATACACTTTTCAAGTGTATAACAATGTTCTGCAAGAGGGACACCCTAATCAACTAGCGGTATGAAATATACTTAAACAAACCCCCAACCTACCCAACCCAAGAAACAGATCTCAGAGATGTTAAAAGATTGAGGTTCGACATGTATGTTTGTGCCAGGGTGTGGCTCAGCGGCTGGTGTCCGGAAAAATGTACAGCGTCTTCACAAATTTTTCGTGTATCTTTCAAAATAATTTCCGGATTTTTTATATGCATACATATGTATGTTCATTTGCATGTATGTATTAAAACCAGTGGCTCGGACGTCAGTTGTACATGCCGAGAACTTCAACACGGGCCAACTCCACATAAGTACATAAATATGTACAAATTGTCGATCTTTTCTTTGTATGTACATTGTACAATGTTCCTTCATACGTACTTACATATCAAATTCAGTTGTTTTTCATATTTGCATTCGATTAGCGCCTAGCTCGAATCAGTATTTTTGTTCTTGCCACATACGGTCACACTGATCTCGAAATATATTAAATTTTTCTATTTTAGCTCTTTGAAAGCATTTCATTTGCAATTAACAGAGATTATGTCTGTGGAATGAGCCACATAATACGTGGACTAACTGTGGCCGAGCTATGCTGCTTTTGCTTGGCCAGTCCGGGTGCTGGTGTGGACACCAACTGGCTGAATATATACACCGACTCCGATGAAGCACAAGACTTGACTATTATGATAGAGGAGACGACTGGCCGAGGGATGAAGCCCGCTCTGGATCTAACTGAACACATATGTCCCTCTTGCTTGGCAGCGGCAAGAACTGCTTTGAATTTCAAGCGGCCATTGGAGCAGAGCCTGAAGCGCTTAAGCGTGTAGATCACAGAAGAAAAGACCTTCACAAACATTGGAAAAGCGAGCAGAGATCGGCTTTTCGAGTGTTCCCTCCGCCCAAAGACCTTCTCCACTAAGCACAACCTGGAGCGACACCAACGCACGCATACTGGCGAGCGACCCTTCGAATGTCTCCACTGCTCGAAGACCTTTGTCGTTAAGGCATAGGTGGGCACCGCACACGCATACGGCGAACGCCTTTTAAATGTACCCAATGACCCCAGTCTTATGCCCTGAGGAGCTCTCTAAAGGCAAACCTGCCTACTCATACTGGTGAGCGGCCCTTCCAATGTTCGCAGTGCTCGAAGACCTTTAACACAAGAAGCAATCTAAATCAATACCTACGTACTCATACTCGCGACCTTTCGCAACAAGCGCAATCTGGAGCGACACCAACTTTCATATACTGGCGAGCGACCTCACTCATTCCCAGAATGCTCAATGTGTTTTGGCCGAAAGAGCATTCTAAATAAACACCTACTTACTCATTCTGGCCAGAAACCCTTCAACTGCCCTCAGTGCTCGAAATCCTTCCTCCAAAAAGACTCTCTGAAGAGGCATATCCGTACGCATACTGGAGAGCGACCTTTCCAATGTTCTCACTGCTCTAAGGCCTTTAGCCAGCCAAACGATCTAAAGAAACAAAAAAAAATTTTAGGAGATTTCAAAAGTAGGTACTTTCTGTAAAATAATACGAAATGTGAAAATCGATTTTAATGTTACCTTATATTAAAAAGGAATAAAATGATTTCGACTTATCTCAGAATTTGCTTCTTACAATATTTAAAAACTTCTATTTATACCGGTACGTACCGGTAAACCTAAATAAAAAACTGGGTACCGTATCGAAACCGAAAACCGAAATAAATTAAAAACCGATATAGAACCTTTTACCAAAACATTCATTTCGGTTCGTACAAGTACCTGTACCGGAACCGAAAATCGTTTCGGTATTGATCCCTGTTTCTAAGGAGGTTCGGTTCGAGGTTCGGTTCACTGTAAAACAAAAGTCGGAAATCAGGGCTCGATCCGGCTCGGTTCAAAACCGGTTGCAGCCCTGATTAAATATTGCCATGTCAAAGCTAGGCGAAGAGGATGAGTTGGCTACTCAACGCCAACAACAAACTCTCGCTAAGGAACAAGGTCCTCATATACAAAGTGATCCTGGCACCGATTTGGAGGTACGGCGTTCAGGTGTATGGCATCGCCGCGAAGACCCACCCGAACAAAATCAGGGTCTTCCAGGCCAAAATCCTGAGGAGGATTACTGGAGCCGAGTGGTTCATCCGAACTCGAGACATTGAGAGAGAGAGTGGCGTTCCGATGGTTGGCGACACAATCAACAGCCAAGCAGCGAGGTACTTGGATAAGGTCGCCGCCCACCCAAACAACCTCGCCAGGCGCTTACTCCGATCGCGTAGGATCAACGGGATCATGGCAAGACACATGCTCCTAAGGATCCACCCAGGTGACCTAGCTAATCGGAGGATTTAGTCCAAACTTAGGCATCGAATTGGCTGCACACAACCTGATTGAGACACCAACTTACCGGCTAGACAATTTTAAAAACCATATACCCCCTGACCCCTTTACCAACCTAAAATTTAATCTTAGAGTTAAAATCCTTACATCTAAGCACACACAAAAACAAACCCCAAATATGCAACAAACTAAATGAATAGAATAACATCCCCCTACAATATAAGTTACTTCAAATAGTAACAGCAGATTGTAAAATTTAGCCTTAATAGCCTAAATAAATAAATAATTTAACATTTAAAAAAAAACTATTAAATCCTGAATGTAAACATTTCTCAGTATCTCAGTGCACTTTAATTTTTCCAAAACAATGTCAGAAGTGGGTCGATCGCGGATCTTCTTAAACCAAATTGCAGAGATTCGTTTGAGTTTCAATTACTGACTCATATATGAAATAAGTCTTAACGGATTGGAACTAGAACTC
Organism: Lordiphosa collinella; assembly: GCA_018904265.1. Taxonomy (NCBI): domain Eukaryota; kingdom Metazoa; phylum Arthropoda; class Insecta; order Diptera; family Drosophilidae; genus Lordiphosa; species Lordiphosa collinella. Next base: position 138,649 of record JAEIFV010000077.1, read on the forward strand.
TGGGATCCAGAAAACACATACTATTCATCGGAATTGAAAAAGGTATGGTATCCAAGAATCGATAAGAGTATTTTGAAGGAAACGTATTGGAATCATAACAATCGAACAAAGAAATATGTAAATTTGACATTAAAGTCCGAATAACACATTTGACATTTAACAATTCTAATTCCGCATGATTTGATCCAATTCGAAAACGAGAACATTTTTTTCTCTCTGTGTGTTGACTCTCTAAACTTTACTCAATTATGAAATATTGGATAAATTTAAAGAAGAAAGCCAATTTGGAAAGTCAAGCAGAATCATTATCCAAGAGTGTTTAAAGACTTTGATCAGGATGCAAATGAAAATAATATACAAAAACCTTAATGCAGAACTGTTCGAGTAATCCCTATTGTTTCTGCCCCACAAACGTAAGCAAACAGCTAAGAATACTGTTGGTTTCCCAGAGTATAAACATAAAGTTGCATACAAATTGTTGCCTCGTCTTTGGCCACTTGGCGGAGTCAGTGTTGGCGTCCGTCTCCAACATTGGTTCGTCGTTGTTGTCGACGTCGTCTCTGGGCAAACGCAAACATTTTAGCCTTTTGAGCGCGCCTTGACGACAGATTTAGACGTTAAGCAGCCGCGTTAAGTGTCCCCTGGGAAAACGCGGCTAAGCATGCTCGGTGTTGACAAAACGACTCCTCGGTGCTCAGTTGAAGCTGTTGTTGTTGTTGTTTTTGTTGCTACTGCCATGTTGCTCAAGTGGTGTTGTTGTTGCAACAATTTGTATAGCCATAGATGCAATCGGTGTACCAAATTTTAACACCATTAACTGACCAGCGGCAAGTTTTTGTATTTTTTGGTTTTTAGCAGCTCTCTTGCTTGTTTGTCTCACTTTGCTGCATATTTTCGCGCCTAATTTGCAGCGAATCGATGGAGCCCCACCCCGCCACACACACTTGCACACAAACGCATATGACCAGCTGGAGGAGAATTAAGCATGTGCTCCAAAATCGTGGGTGCCATACCGTTTGCCCCACCATCAAGATTGTGGACCAGGCGCAGCTGAACAGTGGTGAATATCGATTGGATTGGCTTTGCAATTTGCTCATAAATTATAAGTAAGCGGCTAAAGTAGCTGCAATTCGTTCTATTTTATTGTTATTAATCCCTGGCCATAATTTATAATGCCAATGCACACATTGATTTTGTTGGCAACGGCTGTTTAAGCGTATCTTTCACTGACTCATCAAGCTGCCCTCGTATAATTGGCTTAACCACAACAAACAACGACTTAAGCAGAGATTGACAATTGCTAGCTGATTGATTGGACCCCAATCTTGGCCTGTGGTTGAGGAAATTTAATCGTCAGCATCATAGAGGAGAAGTAGCTGGGGCTGGGGCTGGGACTGTTGCAGCAGCACCTTCATGATCATCACCAGCAGTCGGCAGTGGCAGCAAGTGACAAAACAGCCACAAAATGTCATAATTGATAGCGACAGCAGCAGCCAGAGGATGGAGTCCCCTCAGTCGCATGGATTAAGCACAAATTGTGTTTATGTTCAACACATAGAAACTGTGACAAGTTTATATACGAGGAGCAACAAATCCGATTATAGGCATGACTTGATTTCATTTGCATGTGGCCGCCGCACCTCGCTCCGTCTCCGACTGGGACTCCTAATTGCAGTTGGCCAGTGGTCGGGGGGAAAGGCATAAAAATTAATTATAAATTCCATATTTGGGTGCAAAAATGTCACCTAAGTGTGTGGCTGTGGCCATACCTTGTAGCCTGTAAGCCACACAAACAAAAAAAAAGGCCATTCAATTTAATTTAAATGTGTTTATAATTTATTTGTAACCACCAGAGACCACACATCGTCGCCAGCTCCGGCTCCAGCTCGCCTTTATACAAATTATCTCGTAGCCCATTTAGAGGCCTCGCTTTAAAATGTTTAATTTAACATAAAAATCAGAGACGACGAGAAAACCCATAAACAAGCACATTATTGAGAGAGAAAACAAAAGCCCAATAAGACAGACACGAATGCGATAAATTTGTACAATAAAACAAAAACTGATTTCCGTCTAATGCGATTGACACCTAGAAAACACCAAACACACAGGGGTGGGGGGGAACCAATACCCTCCTCTTTTACCATCTTTGTTTCGCTTCATTTCCAATTCCTGTTCGAAAAATACACAAACATAAATAATGTTATTAAAATACTAGCCCCATCGAAAGAGCTGGGCTCCGGCTTGGGGCCGGGTCAGTTTGATTAGCTCATCACTTAGGCCACTAAAAAAGACACTTCCAACTGACACTGATTGGTCGCTTTGGTCCACAAGTTGACAACGAGTAGTCAGTCGCGCGAGTTGAAGGCAGAGTGAAAAAAAAACAACAACAACCAAATATAAACAAATGAAAAGTATAGGCATCAGCATATAGACATGATACCTCCGACAAGTGGGCAGCCAAAAACTGTCTGAATGTCTGTTTATAGACAAACTGTCATTAGTTATGGAATTAACGCCAATTGAGAGAGGCAGAGGGGAGTGATGTTTGCATAAAAATGTCATCCCTTACGATTAATTATGTTAACTACTTGGTAAGCAAAAACATAATACTATTTGGAATTTAAATGGATCGTTAGTTTACTGGGAATGGAATGGATTTCAAAGCACAATAGCTGTGTTCAGTGGGATGCTATAAATATGGTTAATTCCTCTTGAATGTTTTGGTGGAACATTATCCAATTCAGTTCAAGTATATATTTTTTAAAGATGTCAAATTTTGAGACTATTCAAGGCTTCGTTTTGTTTCAGATTGCAGGAGCATAGTTGGTTTTAGTTTGATTCACTCCATACTTCCTAACGAATTAGTTAATTACAATTTTCACACCAAAAAACATTGCCTTGCACGCAGGCCTGTCGAAAGGGGATTCCGGGCCCGGGGGGTTTTTCTCATGTTGTACATAGTTAGAAAGTGGTTGTTGTTGTTCAACAGAAATCAATAAAGATTTTGTACGTATGGGTGCAGCAATGATTACTCAGACATACTGTTTCGATGGCCTCCTGGCATCATCTCATCAGTGATCTTCAAACACTGACACCAACAAGCTAAGCGGCGAATTAAAGCTTGAGAATTGTAGGAATGCAATATCCCATTTATTCTATTTTTGCTCTGACTTTCGCCCAGCCGAAAGGTATTCAATTGTGCTTGAAGGTATCCAAATGCTTCGCCACTGTTAAGTTTTCTGCCCATCGTACAGAGTAAACTCACATAACAATGGCAAGATTTCTTGTATGCATTTTTAAAGGGTTTGTTTCTTTTATAAATACCAAGGAACTTATTATTCTTATATGAATTATATCAAAGTTTAGTTTAATTATTATATAAAGTTTAATAAAGAAACCGTTTATGTTTTTTTTTTCAAACATTACAGCAAAACTTCTTGTATGGTGTATGTATATGAATTTTAGCGACCTGTTTTGATTATAGTCAAAGTTGTAGTTAGCCGTCTCAAGGGTATTACCATGTCCGCGTTAATGAGGATCTTAAATTTCTGTTCTTCAAGCTTGACTCCACCTTCCAGGTCATCTCCTATGCCATCGACAAAAAGAGCGAATAGAAGAGGGCTAAGAAGGCAGCCATGTTTCACTCCTCTAATGGTCTCGAAGTCCTCCGATAAGTACTTCCCGTTCCATACTGTAGTTCGGTTATCTTTATACAGGCTTTGAATCATTTTCAGCATTTTCGTGCTTATTCCTAAGTTGCCGAGGCTTAGAAGCAGACTTCTTCTATCTATCGTATCGAATGCAGTCTTAGAGTCTATAAAAAAGAGGTACATTTTCTTTCCTCGTGACAGGTAGTCTCTTGCTATGGATGTGAGCACAAAAATGCTATGGAATACGCTTCTAGACAGTGATCGATTTCATCGCAGGGCTTAGAAAAGATATTCCTCTAAATTTTTCGACATTCTTGGGGTCGCCTTTTATGAATTTTGTGTACACGTGGTTCGATTGGTGGGATGTGGAGACCTGTAGCGATGGAGTGAACCCTGGTCGATAACGATTGCCCTGAGACGTGTCATCGTTAGAGCAAGTGGAACACAAAAGTGACAGACCACGTTGAGACGTCGGGCCAGACGGTCACGGAAAATAAATAACGAAAACGAATCTGTAACCAGTCATTAATGGTCCCGAGTCGGGTTAATACAGATTGTAATTCTGGCATCCAACGCATCGTTTGCCTGAAGTGGTAGTGCGTAGCTTATTTGCATCTGTGTTTCAGCGTAAAGGAGCGATACCTTTTCTGGAATAAGGACCATTTAGTTTGCGACCTACTCCCCAGTAGGCCTTGCAGTTTTGAAGCTATCGAGCTGAAATTTTGCACTGGGTCATCTTTTAGCTGCACACTGCACTTATGTCGGTCAGTATGATGGTCACTTCTTGTAGCTGCCATACAAAAGACATAAGACATAAAGTTTATAAATTAAGTCATTGGTCACAAAAGTTTCAAGTGAATTTAAACTTCGGCACAGACGAAGTTAGTATTGCTTTCTCGTTTTCTGCCGTGTTGGATGCATTTGCTACTTTTAAGGCGATGAAAGCCCTTTTCCTAGCTTTTTCACATTCGTGGTCGTACCAAGGCTGGCTGTCTATATTTTTATAACCTTGCACAGGGTATTATAAAACTGTCCGGATGATTGTAACGCATAGAAGGAATCATCTCCGACCACATAAAGTATATATATTCTAGATAAGCAGAGCGAGCTGAGTTTATTTAGCCCTGTCCTATATCTCCGTCAGTTTGAAAGCTATCTTCTTTGTAACTTTGTACGAAGTCTTTTGGTACACATAAGCGGCACATTTGTCTGAACCGGCTGGATCGGATGACTATAGCATATAGCTGTCATAGGAACGATCGGTCGAAAAACTAGTTTTAGTGAGAAAAACTTTTTGTTTTCAATGGAAACGCCTCCAAACTTCGTATTTCTTAGTTCGCTATGCTTTTTCATGATTCCACAGAATTTGGACGAAAGCGGAAATCTATATAGTATAGCTGTCATACAAAAGTAGAGTCTGAAAAGTAATCTTAAATTAAAAAACTTTTTTGTTTTAATGGAAATGTCCTCAAAATTGGCATTCATTTGTTTTATATGCTCTTACACAATTTTATAAAGTTTGGTCAACATCGGATGACTATAGCATATAGCTGCCATAGGAAAGATCGGTCGGAAAACTAGTTTTAGTGAGAAAAACTTTTTTGATTTCAATGAAAACGCCTCCAAACTCCGTATTTCTTAGTTTGCTATGGTTTCCCAAAATTCCACTAAGTTTGGTCGAAATCGGACACCCATTTAGTATAGCTGACATAGAAAAGTAGAGTCTGAAAAGTATTCTAGTTAGAAAAATTATTTTGTTGTCCTTGGAAATGTCCTTAAAATTTGCATTTATTTACTTGGTATGCTTTCACACAATTCGACAAAGTTTTGTCAAAATCGAATGAATATAGCATATAGCTGCCATGGGAACGATCGGTCGAAAAAACTAGTTCTAGTGAAAAAAAACTTTTTTGTTTTCAATGGAATCGTCCTTATCTTTGGTGTATACTTATTTTACACAATTTGCACAATTCTACAAGGTTTTGTCATAATCGGATGACTATAGCATATAGCTGCAGTACGAATGATCGGTCCAAAAATAAGTTATAGTGAAAAAAACTTTTTTGTTTTAAATGGAATCGCCTCCGAATTTAGCACTTGTTAGTTCGTTCGGCTTTTCAATGATTCCACTAAGTTTGGTCGAAATCTGACATCTATACAGTATAGCGTCCTTAGAAAAGTAAGGTACGAAAAGTAGTCTTTGCTGGAAATACTTTTTGTTTTCAATGGAGGCTGCAAGGGTATTTTGCCAAGTTTCTTTGTTTTATCCAAGATAAGAGCTAAGACTCCGAAAAATCATGTTTTAAAACGAAAACTTCATAAAACATTACATTATATTAGTCCACGGTTTGACGCAGAAAAATTCTATAATTGGACAAAATTAAAATTTGGTTTTTAACATAGTTTTCCTGTGATACATGTAGTCCAAGCAATTCCACGCATTTGTAGTAAGAAGCTTACACTTGCTCTTTAAATATATCTTCAGTAGCAGCGATCACTTCATCATTTGACCCATATCTTGTTCCTGGTATCATTTTTTCAGTTCTGGTCAAAGCCAATTGGCGCCGAGAACTAAATCAGACGAAAATGGAGGGATCAAACTCGAAAGACTACAATGGACTTAAAAAAAAGCTGGGATGTCATAAAAAATGTAACCGTTTTAAAGCTTTTTTCGACTTCAAACGCACTAATAGTTCAATTTCGAGAAAGTCGAAGATTATTTTTCCTTGACTAACACCATAATCTGATTTCGGTCTCTTTGGACCACTTTCTTCAGGTTTTAATCCTTTAGCTGACGATCAATTTGACATTGGAGGGTAGAAAAGTATCCAGGTTAACTGCGTTCCTGCATTATGCCTTTATTTATAGATCTAGGTAGTTGATCGCGTTTAGTAATTATTTTTCTTGCCTCGTTTTCACCGAGTATTTCGGCATCTTTAAGCCTTAGCCACCGCGCGTAATAATAATTTACTTGGTGTCGCTTTGGTTACATAAATGTACCTCGCTTTGTATATCTACATCTTAACTAACTGCCTCATTCCGTTGCAAACGTTCAGTGTCGTCAGTGCTCGTCAGTGCATTTTGTGAAATGATTGCCGAAGCTTTTAATAAATCCATAAAACTTAATTACAACTTATATGCAATTTCCATGACGACACGGAGCTTTAGCATGTCTGCGCCGGCATTTTCTTTTAATGGCGTTGGACAAAAATGTAATACTTAGATTTACACTCAGAAAAAATCAATGACTGAGTTGTCGATCGATTAAGCTGTATTTTCACTTGCCTGATATCTCATAATAGTTTCCCATTTGAAAAACTCCAAAAGTGTAATATATGAAAAGTTGCTTGAGAAGAAGGCTGTCAGAGTTCTCAAAAGAGTTTTTTGACAGCCAACTAGCTAAGGTATTTTTCACCCACGAAGTATCTCGCCAAGACAAAATACAGCTTAAGGAAAGATTCTTTTACCGTATTGTACTTAAAATTTCGAGTATGTTTTGTTTGTTGAAGTTTGTACTTAAATTAAGTACATAATATTCTAAATACAAAAATGACCGTCTATGTTTATTGAAATAAAAACAAACTTGTTTGTACTTGCTGTAATCCGAAAAATTTCAGAAAAGCGCCTTCTTATATCAAGTACTAAAATGTCTTGGTTTGCAATAAAAGCTCCAAAAAGAGTAAAACAGAAAATGTGCATTGTTATAAAGCGAATCTGTATTAAAAATTCCCTATTGATTTTAACACTTTTCTTATGGAATGAAGGTTGATCTCTGCTCCTTAGTAAGAGCAACTTGGTATTTGGTTTATATATGGCCATTTCAGCCTTCTTTGACCTTATTTTAATTACAAATTGGGAATATCTTTAGAATTTTCTACACAGAGAAAAAAATATGTCAAAACTACACGAAAATGTAGTTGTTCTACACGTTTCACAGGGATTTTCAACCCACTACGCTTGTGCAGCTTTTCTGCAAGCCACGTTTATCTTTCTCATTTCTATATGCGGCGTATAGCTTTTCTAAGAGCCACGTTTAGCTTTCCCATTTCAAAGTGCGGCGTGTAGCTTTTCTACATGAAAGTTCAGGATTTTCATTTCTAAATGCGGCATATAGTTTTTTTACACGCCACGATTAGCACATATAAAAAATTAAAACAAAAATCATACTTTCAACAATACCATTTACACAAGGCAATGTGTGGTGGAGGGTAGTGTGGGGAGGAATGGGAGGAAGGGGCATAAAGAGGGTAGGGTCTTCCTTCCGAAAAACTTACCTTGTCTGGGACTCGAACTCACAACTTACTTACCTTGTCTCGGGAACTTACACACAATTGCCGGCAGCTTAGCCTATACGACTATATAAGCACTCGCGCGGCAATGCCGCAAATCACAGCTATAAAGGGAAGCGACAAGCGACGATGAGCTGCAAGTTTCGCTTAGATTTTTACTAAATGTATCATTTAGCATTTGAAATCCTTAACGTTTGTTTAGAAAACTTACTCGGCACGTGTGGAAAACAGTTGTCTAGACCAGAGTTGTTCAAGAAGAGCGAGGCCAAAAAGACACAGCCCAGCTTTGAGCTGCCCTGCTCGACGTCAAGCAAAGAGAGTGCTGCTTACGCTCATATGCCCGACTTCGGCATGCGATCGGCTCGTGTGCGTGTAAATAGCCTACTGCGCTCGGCCCTGGGGGCTATGGAGGAACATCGCTGGTCTTGACGAAAAATGTAACTTTCTGTACTGATTTTGAGCTACATTTTCGTTTAAAAATTCTACACGCGCGTGAAGGTTTTCAATATCTAAACGTTAATGTACAAAACCCACATAATCGTGTGGAATTCAGAAAGCTTAATGAAAAATGTTGAAATACTTTGAAAAAAAACGCTGATTTTCTCTTGTCATGTAGCCTTAGCCATTCTCCACGCCGCATTTAACTTTTCTGCTTGCCTCGTTTGCTTTTTTGTACACGTTGGTGCAGTTTATTCTAAAAGCCACGTGTAGCTTTCTGTTTTCTACATTTTCGAGTGAGATTTGCAAGGTGAACTACGTTTCGTTTAGGATTGTCGTTTCTACACGTGGTGTGTAGCTAGTTTTGTTTTCTCTATGTAGGCTAAAACCAAGAACATTTTGTACTTGTTGTAAGAACTTTCATTATATTTCGACGGGCAGAAACCTGTCAGATCCAAGGAAATTTTCAGGAGGAGAGAAGCCGAAACATCGGAAAAAGTTGGGCGAACTTAAAGCGACGGCAAACAACAGATTTCGCTGGAAGAGAGGAGTGGTTGATGTCCTATGTCCCACACGGGATCGGAACTAAATGAAGAAGATGAATTTAAAAAGAAAATTGGGTTTTACTAAAAAATTTTTCTACCTAAAAGTAAGTTTAAAATGATTTTCAAATAGTTTGATTCATTTATCCCGAAACGGTCTTAGATCAAGTACTTCGGGATTAAATAAATCGTACTTGGAAAAGAATTTAGTACTTGAATCAAGTATTTTCGTACTTACTGTACTATTATTGAAACCGATTGTAATTAATTTAGGTACAAAGCTTTTGATTTTTTATCTGAGAGAATAAACCATTTTCTTTTTGATGTCGCAGCGATCAGTTTTTCTGCTGTACACGCCTAATTCTATGACCGATCGTTCCTATGACAGCTACACGCAATGTAAGTGCATTGAATGCGATCGCTTATGTTAACATATCGAAATGATACTTGTTGTTTGTATCGAAATAAGTATCAATGGACCCATTCAGCAGATAATTCAGATTAGCGAATACTGATTTACAATTGCCGATTAAATGATATTCTTTGGCTTTCAATATTCAATTTTATGGAAACTTTTTCAGAAAGGTAGGCTGCCCCAGCAATCGGTTACCAATCATACTTTATGTTCGATTGCTGTTCAACAATCATGATTGTTTTCATTTACCAATCGCAATCGGCAATCACCTTTTTCAGCAGGTAAAATAGAAGGTTGTTCTGGACATATTTAGTAATCAGGATTATTTATCGATCCGCCAAAGGAATGGAAACGATCGGATGAACAATAGTTGAGTTATAAGGAAAACAACCAATTATGGGCAGCACTGGGCGCAACGGTGATGGGCAGCACTTCAAAGGTACAGAGTATAGGCTTGACCGACTATCTTTCTTGTTAGTTTTTAGCTTAAAAACTGACGAAACAGGGAATAATACAACTAAAACAGTCCTGGCCCACCATGGCCTCTGTGGTCCGAAGTCACTCGCCGATTCACACCGAATTCTTGCCGAAGTCAATCATCACTGAGTGTCAGAGGGGGGTAGATATAGTTCTCTGTCCTCTCTATTTGGACATGCCTCTCTGCTTGCTCTATTCCGAGTGTGCAGTTGTCACTTATAGGTATAGTTGTATTAGGTGAATTGACTTAAAGATATTGAACGCTACAAAATTGCTGAAGTGTAAAAGAGGTTTGCTGATATTATTGTTTTGCCAACCTTTCAGCTTACCCAATTCCATAAATTTTGCAAAGTTCACGCTCCCAGTGCCCAGTTGCCTGGCCTGGAGTTCTCACATTTCGTCAATCTTGGAGTTGAACAATTAGCCGGGTGATTTATCGATGTAGAGCACCCAATGTTCGCATGGAGGCAACAATTTGATTTGATTTGATGTGCGCCTACGAATGTTGACCGCGTTGTTGTTGCCTTGCCGCTTGCAACGCATAATCGTAAAACTTGCCATGGAATGTGGCAATATTTTTCGCGAGTCTCGAGCAATTTGCGCGTGAATTATACCAAACGTTGCATTACAAATGATTTCAGCGTGGCCACAACTTTAATTGGCTCCAACAAGGAAGTCGTTTGGCTTTCACTCAGTTGGGTTACTTAGTCGCATTTTGCATGGTTTCCGAAACGGGAGGATGCGCGTACGTGACGGGGACAAAAAAGAACTTTTCTGCTCACATTTTAACCATAAAATCATATTCAACTCGGTTTTCCATGAATGTCACACTTGGTGGGTGCAGCCGGACGACTCTATTAGACCCAGCTTCACCCCTCCTCTTTCTCTTTCTCTCTCTCTGAGGGTCGGCACTGGGTAACATCGCGTGAAACTTTTTGCAGGCTTCCATTTAATTTCCATGGCCAATGGCTGGGCCTGGGACTGGGCAGGTTGGCCCTGTTGTTGCATTTGCTTAGCCAGACGACAGTCGACAGTGTCTGCGGCTGCACTCCGTCGCCATGTAGGTAATTCCTGGAAGTTAATTTCATTAAGAGCAACTAGCAATGCGCGGTGTATTTATTAGCCACACGATATATATATGTATATAGATATTGTATAGGCTTTTGTTTTCAAGGAATCTGCCGACTGCCTGGCTCTCCGGTCTGTCCATGCATTTCTGGAATTCATCATCGGCGACAGGCGGCTGGCTGCAGCAGTTGCAGTTGGCATTTCCCCTGAGCTGTTGCCGCTGCTGTTGTTGTTGCAATTTTCATAACTTATGGCTGGCATGCATGTAGACCCGGTTGCGCCTAAATAAGGTGAAAATTTCCTTTAGAAAATTTACGCGCAAGTGCGATTTCCAGTTAATAAAATTAAACTGCCCCCCCTCACCACACCTCCTGCTCGCTCAGTTGTAAAATTCTTATTAATTCTTATCGCAATACAAAGTTTCCGCTCAACCGCTCACTCCCCGCGCTCCATTTGGTCATTGGCCAAGCCGACAAGTGTTGTACACGCATTCCAAATACTTTTCTATCATTAGTGGAGATGGCTTCTGGGCTGCTGCTGTGAGTGTCTCCTGGTAGGTAAACACCTGCTTCAAATACCTTTTAAGCAAAGACTATGCATGCAGCTAGACGTTGCAGTGGGGGGGGGCAACCACAAATGATTGCAATTTAGCAAAAAAAAATTTGGAAGAATAGAGATCAAGGATGTGAACTAACTAGTTCCAAGGGAAGTTCAACTGGAAATGTAATGCAAGTTTACTTCTAAACAGCTATGACATATGTTGATCTTGTGTTGATGGTAAATCCTGAAGAACTTTATTTTCTTCATTATATCCAACAAGGCTCTAACAATGCTCAACAATAGAGCAAGATTAAACTTTTCAGCAGTTTCCTTTTGTGGCGGAAAAGAGCATTCAACATGGACTTTGTAAAAATCCTTTTCAAGCTGTTTGAACCAGACTCAAGCATATATGAAATATTTTAGGCCAAAGCACAGACCAAATTTTAAAGTTTACTGAAAATTTTAACAAAAGCTTAGCCGAGATACAAACCGAAGCTTAGCCAAGACACAAGTCTTTAAAGATTTTCGTATAAACAATATCACTTCCAACTAAACTTTGATGACTTCGATTACTATATCACAATAAGAAAGGAATACCAGCTACAGTAGTCAGCAATAGTACGCTAGACTCTCGACATTTGATCTATTAACCGCACAGAGAAAAAATAAGATAGTTGTTTGTAAATGATTGGATAATTTTGGTATCCTTTTTAACTGGATATTAATTAATATCAGGTCTCCTAACCGGTTTTGAATCGAATCGCTTCCAACCAGGAATTCCGGCATATTTTCTCAGTGAACCGAAGCTAAAAACGAAACAAATGTGAAAGAATAATTGAACCTAAGCCTGTTCCGAACACAAGACTTCGCTACCCATAATAGCGCATGTTTTTAGATACTTGATTTCAAAATTTATCTTTTAACTCGAAAACACAAAATTTGTACGATTGTCTTAAATATGTTTAATCGCTCACTAAAGTGAAAATATCTGAATCTTCGAATCTTCTAAAGCCGCTCAGCTGAGTTTTTCAAGCTTGAGTGTCAAAAAAAGTCAGCTGAGCAACTGAGTTTAGCATTTCCGCGTGTCTGAGAAGCTTAGTTGAGTCAGTTACAAAACCAAAAGTTCATTGAGCGCTCTGCTGTGCGGTCAGTTCAAATTGGGCCGATTCTATTACACCTGATCGCTCAGCTGAGTAGGCTCAGAAGCCTGATTATACGAGCTGACAGATTCTCAGATACAAAATTCAGCTGAGAGATCAGGTTGTGTAAATTGGGCTTTAGAAATCATCGACTTAACTTTAAGTTGGACAGGCTAATCCAAATATGAAAACTCAAATTTTGAACATCAACAATTTGTCATAGTTCTGGATCATAATTCTGGATCGAACCCGCAAACCGGAGCTACGAATAAAATGTTTACGCTTGCTGCCCTTATTAATATACTTTTTATACCCTTGAAGAGGGTGTTATAAAATTGTCCGCATGTTTGTAACGCATAGAAGGAAGCATCTCCGACTACATCAAGTATATATATTCTTGATCAGCATGACGAGCTGAGTTGACTTAGCCCTGTCCGTCTGTCCGCCCGCCAGTCTGTCCGTCTGTTTATATGCTATCTCCGTCAGTCTGAAAGCTATCTTCACCAAACTTTGCTCGAAGTCTTTTGGTATGTATACGCTGCAACAAAGTTTTTCTCGAAAGTTCTAAAACTAGTTTTTCAACCGACCGTTCCTATAGTCATCCGATCCAGCCGATTCCGGCTAATGTGCAGCGTATTTGTACCAAAAGTTTGGTGAGGATAGCTTTCAAACTGGTTCCTTGGTCTCTTTTAAATGATTTTTGAAATTCACTGTTTTTTCACCAAATTTATGTATGAAAAGGACCTTGGAGTTCCCATGGTTGGAGAAGTTCGGCCCTGTTCCGAATTCCGAGTCGGTTTTCGTGCTATCGTTTGCATGTAGAATTTAAACTTGATAATGTTATATGGAAGGTGACAAGGTGCTTAAGCAGCTGAAACCGTTTGCTCAATGCCAAGTGAATACAATTCGTCAAAAAAAAAGGGTAAAGTTAACTTCGGCTCGGCCGAAGTTTTGTATACCCTTGCAGTTTGTTTTTCTAAATGAGACTACTTTTCGGACCTTACTTTTCTATGGGAGCTATACTTTATAGATGTCCAATTTCGACCAAACTTGGTGAAATCATGGAAAAGCATAATACACTGTTAACTACGAAATTCGGAGCCGATCCCATTTGAAACAAAAAGTTTTTCTCACTAGAACTTATTTTTCGACCGATCATTTATACTGCAGCTATATGCTATAGTAGTCCGATTTTGACAAAACTTTGTAGAAATGTGTTAAAGTATATAAAATAAGAATATGCCAATAAAAAGGACGTTTTCATTAAAAACAAAAAAGGTTTTTCTCACTAGAACTAGTTTTCAGACCGATCGATCCTATGGCAGCTGTATGCTATAGTCATCCGATTTCGCCCAAACTAAGTGAAATCATGGGAAAGGATAGAAAGGAAATACGAACTTTGGAGGCGTTTTTATTAAAAACAAAAAAGTTTTTCTCACTAAGACTAGTTTTTCGACCGATCGAAATCAGCCCACCTCGTCATGCTGTTCCAGAATATATTTACTTTATATGATCGGAGATGCTTCCTTCAATGCGTTACAAACATGTATAAAAAAATGGATGACCGCCGCGAATTTTTTGCATGATAATTCTTCATAATTCGCAGTACATCGAAGGCTTTTTTTGGAGATCTTTGAGTACAAGTCCCTCTTCTAGACAATTACCAAAATTTGAGAATCAAGAAATGTTTGAACAAAAAAATTTTCTAGATAATTTTTAAAATTTCTTTTAAGTCCTGAGCACTTGAAAAAAATCCCAAAACTCTATCTTGAACCGTTTTCGAGTTATTTAAAATTTTAGAACTTCACAATTTCACCCTTTCAAGGGGGGCTTCCTTCAAAAATTTTTATGATTTTTATATTACTTTTTTATAGGTTGTTATTTGAGAATACCGCCCTAAAAGGATTTTTTGGAATTCGAAATACTACAGAAAATACGGAGCTTTTAATTGCCCAAGGTGACCCAATTTGCCAGGCAACTGCAAACTATAATCGAATTTATCTCGAAACCACGTTTTTCGAAATGGCGGCTATGATTTCTCCTGTTACACTGAACCGATTTTGATGAATCTAATTGCAATCTCAATCGTAATTTTAAAAAAAATTTTAATATATTTTTACACTAAACTTAAAAGAAAAGGTCCCAAAATCGATTTTTATTTTCCAATGGCCGCCATTTTGTCAAAAAAAAATCACAGAATTGTTTTTCCAAGCTCACAACAGAATTACATCTATACTGATTATAGCCCCTTTATTACTTTTCATATTAAACAACCTGGAGACGAGAAATCGTGGCCGCCAGTACTATACCCCCACTTTGACGGCCGAGAACTTTTTGAACAGCCCTCTTACCGAAGAAAAAAAATTTTTTTTACTTTAATCTGCTTGAAAAAAACTGAATTGAAAAAACTCTGCGTTTTCAAATGAGATTTTTTTAAAAAAGGTCCAAAAACAGCCTCGACATGAAGAACCCGCTTTTGGCGCAGAGCTTCTGCAAGAGTTCCAAAAAAGGTCAAATCTTGGGGTTAAGCTTTTCTCATTATAAGCCTCCTCCCACCCGACAATTTCTCGTATGATTCTGGACGTAAGAGAATTGCGTAAGTTTCTCTAAAAATCCCAGTCCGGTCATCAGTTATTACGATAGTTTATCTTAAGTTCGAAATCTGTTTTTCCATAGAGATGCGGGTTTCAAACGGAAAAGATTCAGTTTTCGATCCGTTTTTGACCCGTTTTCGCTATCGAGAAAGTGTCGAGAACGGATCCGAGAACGTGTATCGAGATCTTACGTTTTGCTGCCACAAACTGAGCGAGAGGTAATACTTTTTCGAACCGAAAACGGAACACGTTCTCGATAGTTTAGTGAGAGAAAATTTCTAGAAAATGTCGAAAGCGTATCCGTTCTCGAGGTCGATTGTCGGGTGGGCTTTGGGCCAATTTTTATCCAATTCGGTTAAATCAACTCAGAAAAAATTTCGTTTTGCTTGTCACGCCCCATATATACTTAATAAGATCGAAGATGCTTCCATCTGGCTGTTACATACTTTTGCACAAACTTTATATAAACTGTGTACCTTTGGTACAGAGTATAAAAAAGAGACAAGACGGTTCTGATCATGATTGTAGTATTATAAAAAAACCAACCAACCGGACGGGCTCTTTTTGAACAAAGAATCTGTACACAAAATTATCTATTCTCATCTTCCTTAAGAATATTTATATTTTTTCCAACCATTTAACCGTTAAAATAGATTTCAAGTATTCCCATTCCGCATTTTTGACCGAATAAGAGTTTTGGACTTTAAACTGAAGCGACTAAAATAATACTCTCCTTGTGGGATGTGCCATCTAGTTTTATTCATAGTCTTAGCTTTTAGCTTGAGAAAGTTTAGCCCTTTAGAGGATGCGAGATTTGTGTGCCACCTTTCTTAGGCGTAAGTTTTAAGCTTCTTTCTTAGGCACAGAAATCTCGCTTCATGTGAAGGATGCTTCAACACAAATGCAACTTACATACTAAAAAATCTCCAAATTTGACAAATATTTTAAAATGAAACGAAAAAAGTGCAAACAAGAGCTACCGACCAACAGAACACAGAGATGAAGGTCTGGTTTTACAAAAAAAAAAAATAGATTCAATGTGGTCTAGTTAACATTCAAGACAATTTAAAAAATGGCTGTCAGAGGTGGGCCTTGTGAAACGAAATGAACATGTATACCAAATCAAGTCAAAGGTTAACTTTTCTGAGCTCTTATCACAAGACCCATCTCTGATTGGGAGCTAATCTCTTCCTCTTCTAGTAGAAATAATGATAGACGCCAATAAGCACTAGGATTACAATCAATACAAATAGCTTAGGCTTTAGTTTATACTTTTGATCGAGGCTGTTGAGCCAGCGGCTTAAGTTCAACGACACACTGGCCTCCTCGGGGCGTAGAGAACGGCGGGGCCGAAGTTCGTAGCCACTTCCCAATCCTCCGACTGCAGCAGCTGAAGAGCTAGCTATGGTACGTCTGTTGTAGGGACTGCTGCGATCTCCCAGTCTTTCATTACGCAACCGAGCCAAATTGCGTGCAAAATCGCTCTCAAACTTAGAATCATCCTCGGCCTCATTGTCGTCGCTGTACTCAGTGGGATATTGACGAGGTGCCGGAGAGTGGCGGTAGCTGGAAGTAACTGCTTCGGCAGGCGCATAGCTCTGGGTGGGAGAGCTTACATAGCTGCTGTAGCGTCCAGTGCGACTGGCGAGGTAGTCATAAGAGCTGCCCAGTTGAGGGCGAGCCGTTGAGCTGGCCGGAGCGGGTGCCACTGGAGCTGTTTGGCTGCTGCTGCTGATGTACTCGTATGTGCTGGTGGCAGTCGTCATCAATTTGGTCTTCTCCTTGCGTGCAAATTGCTGTTCCACCTTGTCAGCAGCCTGGGCCAGCTGTGCATCCTCCTCGTCATCGGACTCGAGTATGATCAGCGAGTTAACCTCCAAGGGGCTTTCATTGTGCGTGCTGCGTTTCATGGGCAGCGACGACTCCTCCATTATGGTCTCTGGCTTCTTGGTCACACGATCGTTGATCAACTCACGGCGTTCTGAGCCAACTGAGGAGCTGGAACTGCGACGGGTTTGTATAGGAGCGGGTGCCGAGGCCACAGGCTTTTTGCCCGGCACCGCGGCCGCCTTCTCTTTGTTATCGTCGCTGGGCGTGGCGGCTGCTGCCGATGCAATGGTACGCCTGGCCTTGCTGACTGCAGGTTTCTCTACCACAGTTGCAGGTGGATTAGAAACGGCCTGCAACGTCTCACGCCGGTTTACAGCCTTCTTGGGACTGGCTGTGGCCGCTGCCGGAGTTGGCGCCTGGCCGCCCAGCGAGGCGCGCAAACGTTTGACCAGCACCTTGCGACTGCTGTCGGTAACGGGTATATTGGGCAAGCCTTGGGCTATCATCTTGGCCCGCAGCTCGGCATTGGACAGAGCGTCGAAATTGTCCTGATCGGCCATATTTAGAAAAGTTCCTCGATTCTTTCGTTGAAAATTGAAATTTGGCGTCACTTTCAACCAGTGTGACCAAAGGCGTGTTATAAGAAAATGCCACGTTGCCAAGTAACAGAATTTATTAAGTCGACTAGTAGTCGAGTACCGATAGCTAAGTAATCGACCCTGCTGTTAACAGTTCGAATATTTTTCAGATTTCCCACCCGACACACATAAGCAGTGGTTCTCTTCAAGAGCAAGTTTCGCGAAGAATCAGGCGAAATAGTAGTGGTATTCCTGAACGCGATTTGCTTTCGATTTTGATTTCGTAAAAGCAAATCGAAATCAGTTAACGGAACGACCCCGATTTTAATTTGATTTGCTTTCGTTTGCTGAACAGCTAATTGACAATTGCCGACAGTTTAAACAAAGGCGCGAAACCATAAAATGTCGAATGAAATTGTGAACACTAGTTTTCAAGCTTCAAAAAAAGTCGCATTTAGAAAGTATTGGAGAATTCTGTTTACCACGTTTTGACGCACTGTATCCCTAATTTCTCGGGAACCAATTAAACGATTTGAATGAACTTTTTTCAGTCATAGCTAACACCCAAATGAATAAGAAAATCTATTTGAAAAAGATTATATATTAATTTTAAAATGTCGAAAACAAAAACCAAACTTTAAGCGGAATTATCTCAAAACAGCTTTTTTTGAACTGGTTCCGGAAAAGAGATGACCTGTATATTAACCGATTTCAAATTCTTTTTTTTTGTTTTATTCATAATACACACCAATTTCGCTCCTGTCTCGGGGAACCGGGTAGGTTCAAAAATAGCGAAACTGGACCGATTTGACGAAAGAAAAATTGAGGATTGTTACTTATTCGCTTGGAGTTTCGCGCGCAAATTCGCTTGCGAACTTTTGGTCGGGTGGGTAGCTTAACATTTGAGTTAACAGCAACGGTAACAGTTGCTGCTGAAATAAATTTTTGTATCGCTCTAAAGGGTAACACTAAACTATCGATTTGACGTTAGACAAATTAAGGTCACACTTTCAGTTGTTATTGGTTTGGTCAACCAATAAAACAATTGAAACTTTATCAATCTCTACAATCTCTTCAGCTTGCTTAAGGGTAGTGTCGCCAATTCACATCGAGGTTAAGCAGATATGGACATCAGCAAGGCACCAAATCCACGCAAGCTGCAACTCTGTCGCACCTATTTTCTGAGTAAGCATCAGTCAGCCATTACGGCAATCCAAGTGAGATTTAAGTCTAAACATTGTTCTTTGTCCCCGTTCTAGCTGGCTTTGCCTTTCTGCCATTTGTGTGGGCCATCAATGTTTGTTGGTTCTTTGAGGAGGCTTTCCGCAAGCCCCCCTATCCAGAACAAAGTCAAATCAAACGATGTAAGTGGGAGCGAGAAGCATCTTGAAGTCCCGTTTTAAAATGACTCACTCTCTTTCCATCCTATTTAGATGTCATCTACTCAACGGTGGGCACTCTTTTCTGGCTTGTGGCGCTCATCAGTTGGGTGATTATATTCCAAACGAATCGAGCCGCTTGGGGCGCCACAGCAGACTACATTAGCTTTATCATACCGCTGGGCAGCGCTTAGTTTAAGGATTCGCTCTAAGGCATTTATATTTATTTTTTGTACCATTTACACTTGATATTAACAAAAGACATATACAGGCCTGTTCCCCTTTCCGATTTCGATCAAATCATGCGGAATCTTTTGTTAGGTTTTTACTTCAAATTTTCATTTGTTTTCATATGATAAACTTCATGGCAAATCATTTCATTAGTTTCAATCGAATTCGGAAACGAGGACAGGGCCTGATAGTTCATAATATTACCTAAAACTGAAATTAAAAGACCAACACAAGACGAGCATAAAGGTAGTATGGATAGCAATCCGCTTTTATTGACTGTCCTACGGTTTTATAAGGACACCGTGAAGATTTGAAAGAGCCGGTACTAAAACCCTGGCTTTCCTTACATGCTTTTCGGTCATGAATTTAACACAGGTCATTCTTTCAATAAAATCCCTCATGAACTGGAGCTATTTGTAATGTTTTTGCACTAATTCGTCGGTGCTATATTCAACTTTAAGGCATTGAGGGAAGTTCTATGGCACAAAATTCTCTGGTTTCAAACGGAATTACTAGATATTATTTGGTCAGCTTTGTAGCTAATAGCATTTTCAAGAATCTAATAGCATTTCCACTTTCAAAAATGCTAGATCTAGCAACTAAATAACTAAATGGCACTAACACTATGCAACTAGGAGCTATGGAAATACGTTGGACCTGAAGATCCAGCCAGTGCGAATATTATGAGCATCTCCAAATGGCTAACAGCATTCCAAAGTTAGCCTTTTCAAGGCGTGAATCAACATCAAATTTCTTCATTCAGTACTTCCTTCTACAGCAATTACGCCCAGGTAGCTGAATTGCTAGTCTTGTCAATTTGGCTGTACCCTCGCCTAGAATTGCGCGGGATGAATGCTTAGCGTTTTGTTCTTGGCCGCCGACTCAGCTGAGATTTCATTTGCCATTTTGCAAGGAGGAATATATCGACTGCTTAGTCTAGATCAGAGCCCGGCACGTCGCTATCTACTGAGCATTGGCAATCTCTCAAAAGCCGCTCAGTCGACTCATACACAGTATAAGCAATATAAGCGCCGCTGCACTGCGTGTTCTGTTCTTGTTTAGCTGCGTCGCGACGCAGTGGTTGCTACTGAAATTGAGTGCAAATTGAATCAGTTTTTGCACTGCTTTCACAAATAGGTACGGCGGAGAGCTTTTTCAGCACTGGGAGCCCTACTTTGCTTTACCATGGCCATTCTGCTTAAAAGCAATGCACAATGCAAACTCGCTGAATCAAACTTTTGCAGGTTTTTCTTTTAAATTTTTTGAGATGTTTCGAATTGGTGCAAAACATAAAAGTTAGGAGTTAAGTGGAGGTATCTTTTGAAATAATAGAAAAAACGGCTATCGGTAATATCTCGATAACTATTCGAGAAATTTTTCATGTCGAATTTCGCGCTCAGAGGGCCAAGATTCTTTAGAAAAAGTTGGCTGGGGGCAAATAGACTTCAATTTTGTCAATCAGTAACTGCATACCTTTGGATTAATAAAGAGGTTAATGCCTTTTATAAGCTATAAATCCATAAATATTAGTCGTACTAAAATGTTTAACCACATTTTCGAAAGGTAAGATTGTATAGAACATGATAATTTTAAAAAAAAAATTGTTTATGTTTTATATATTTAGAGTGTTTTCTGTTTTGTGTTTGTGGCTTAGTAACAAGGAAAGTGCTTTTTTCAACTTAAGGGCTCGTGAGCGACCTCTTAACATTTATCAATCTGCGTGAAATTTTACATTTGTAGTATTACAACAAATCGAATGATTTTGGGCTATGAGAGCTTAAAAAAAAACACTTTCCAAAAGAGGGCCACCCTAATACATATTATGTCGCAGCAATTACAAAAAAAATGCAGGAAATTCACGCGTTACCGCACAAAAATCATCACCGAGTCTGAAGTCGCAGCTAGATGCAGCTAATTTTTGGATATGTTTTGAAGAAGTGACTCAAAAACAATTTCTATTTGGTTTGAGAGCGGGATCTAATAGAAGTTTTGACTTATTTCAATTTCTAACAAGACTTTTCAGAATGTGACGACAAAAATTTTGTGATTTAAAACCGGTTTTCGTACTATATTTGGTCTCCATATCACAAAACTTTTGCAGAAGTGGTATTGAGAACAAGGCTTATAATCCATTTGGTAGAATCCAAATCGGTTTACTTTTGCGATTTTAAAAGCTTCTGGGACGTCCATATGATGGCGGACTAATGCGATTTCGTACTCACAAAAAAAAATAAAAGAAGTTTTGAATGAAATATTACCTTTATTAATTCACGGCCTTTTGTTCAAGTTTCTGTGTGTTCATATGGACTGAGGGAAATGGCTTTATCGGCTCGGCTGTTGATGTTGTTTAAGAATATATCGGATGAACGTCCCATCGTCCTTGGTATTTCGCTTCCATTGCTCCCCAAATTTTCTGGGAAGTGGTCCAGGTGGCAATATAAATGGTGCACTTTGATGCTCATTCGACATCTTAGAATCTTGAAACTGTTTAGCATACTTGAAACTAGGTCCACATAATTGTCAGCTTTGTTGTTTCCCAAGAAGTTTGAGACGACCAAGACAAATGATTCCCCAGGCATTCCGTTCATTCATAGTCATGGACTCCGCAAATGATTTGTCTTTAATTAATTTTCGAACTTGAGGTCCATCAAAAACTCCACCCTTAATTTTTTCCAAACTAAGCGAAGAAAGTTTCTTGGCAATATATTGGACGCACGCTCCATGACGAACTAACGAAGAGTAGGTAAAACAATCTTATTTCTTTTCACTAGAGGGTTGTGCAGATCAAGTTTGTTTCAAATTTTAACTATATCTTTTACCATCTCTGAAACCTTTGTGCTCATATGGACAGAGGGACATGGCTATACCGACTCGGCTGTTGATGCTGATCAAGAATATATATACTTTATACAGTCGGAAATGCAGAAGAAAGCTGTTACATTCAGTTAGTACAGAGTATAAAAAACCTTGTGCTCCCTGAATGTTATTTGTTTACAGCTGCCTGTCTCTTTCACAAATTCTATGTTGAATCAAGTAACGTTTTAAATGTTGCTATACAAATTTAAAGTTCGAATCTAGTTGTCCTCACATAATTAGCTCAAATGTTTGGCTACATGCTCAAATGTCTAAAATATTGATTCAATAACATGCGCTAGCTTTAAAATGATGATTAATTGAATGGTGAGTTTCGCTGGCTCGAGGTCAAATAAAAACACAGAAGTATGTGTTACGTTATCCAATATATTTCGGTTGCAACATCGGCAACCATCATCAGGGACTCTACAAAACAATTTACCAATTAACAATTTTTTACACATTTGAAAACAGAATTTAAAGACAAAAAACTGAACATATTTACGTGCATTATTTTACACGTCTGTACCGTCTGGAGTGGAGTTTCATACTGAGCTTTCATTTGGACAACAGGTGCCTGTAAATGTGAGCACAGTTTATTGTGTCTGTTTTGTAGTTCAGTCGCTTGTCCGTTGGTGTGTGGATAATGTGAAGCATCTCGAGAGTGAACCGTTTAGTGTAATTTGATTCTTGTTGTAGGACTGTTGTTGCCTCAAAATTTGGCGAGTGTCTTTGATGTCTGAGTTTATAGTCCGATTTATGTTGGGAAATTCTTGTGTTTAGTTTCGATTTAGTTGTTCCAATGTATAACTTGTTGCAACTGTTCTCTACATTTCCATTGCATGGTATCCTGTATATCACATTACTCCTATCTGATGTGGCTACTTTCGATTTCGTCCTATTATAAAAGATTTTCATTGTGTTCGAAGGTTTGTGGGCTATATGTATATTTTGCTTATCGAAGTAGTCAGAATGGGCGAATCTTTCTGAAAGTTGTGGAACATATGTAAGCGATCTGTATGATTTTGTTTCCTGTCCTGGTTTTAAGCTTCGTTTGATAAATTTTATTTAATTTTGACTTTAGAGGCCAATTAAGACACATTCCGCAATGATTTTATAGCGCTTTTCATTTTTTAAAGATACATTGATATGTGCTCTGTCGCAAATAGCTCATAAATCCAGATATTTATACCTAGTTTAGCCTCCATAATTCCTAGTGCCAAAACTTCGACAAAATAGTTTTTCCGCTATATCTTGGAAAGAAGAGCTGATAGAAGAAAACCAATGATGCAGTTATGTTCAGTGCAATCTATATTAACATAATCTGATCAAAAAAGACCTGCATCAAAATTACTGTCGGGCTGTGTTATTAATGGAAAAATTTTATAAAGTGTATGCCTACATATTTGGTGGGGCGATCTTAGAGTTTTCAATAATCAGCAACGGCTGAAAAACAGCTCTATCAATAAAGAATACTGCTATTTCTTTGGATGTAATCCTCTTCTTCCAGCTATGTCGTTTATTACCACTTACCATTCCCCAAACTACTTTTACAGTTTTCTTTTATAATATCTGATTTTATCTAATTGATATTAAGGGGGGAAAACACTTTGCAGAAAAAAAATTTTCGACTTTTTTTTTTTGCATATTTTTGTAGCTTGGATATTCAAAAATATCCCCCCTAAAAGGATTTTCAAAAATTCGAAATAGTTTAGAAGATATAGTCCTTTTAATGGCCCAAAGTGACCCGATTTGCCTAGCAACTGCAAACTTTAAACGCGTTTATCTCGAAACCACGTTTTCCAACTGGTGGCCACGATTCAGAGGAAACCAGTGGACCGATTTTGCTCCGGAAGGGCTTATACGACGCAGAATTGTCGTCGCTATCGTTCGGCTCTCCAACTTTTGCATACCTATATTTTAAGTGTACTTTTTTACACTACACTACAAAAAAAAAAACAAAATTTTTGTTTTCAAATGTCCGCCATTTTGTCACAAAAATTTCAATTTTTTTCGGAGGGCCGAACGATAGCCACATTTGTTCTAAACATAACCGCATTTTTTTTTTTTTTCAGATCATCCCAAGTGCTGCAACCATGGTCACCATGTGGGCACCTTTTTTTATTCATCATTTTTCGGAGGCCGATAACTTTCTGAACGGCCCTCATATTGACAAAAAAAAAAATTTGTATTTTCCTTTCATTCATTAACTATTTAATAAAAAAACAAAAATAAAAAATCTCTTATACTTTTTTTCTAGAATTTTTTTAAAAACCATCTACTTTTGCTCATCGCAAAGTGTGTTCCCCCCTTAAATGCTATGCTTTTCCAGCTTTATTGAGCGTAATCTAGCTTATTTCACCAGGGCATCGGTCAGTCTAGGCGTTCGTCTAACTTTTGCTGCATCCTTAATGTAAAAGAGCTAAAATTTAAACATTAAGTACTCATGTTTATACCTCGTTCTTCTCCTCAAATTATTGGCCCAATGTTTCGACTTACATCTTAAGCGACCACTTAATCTTTTATCTTGGCATCTTGTTCTTGGTTTTCCCTATATTTCCGTGTTAATGAAGATATTATATCATATTAAGAATAAGGAAAATGCGATATTAAAACTCCCCTCCTTCTAATCAAAACACCAACTCGTCTTGTTTTAATTACATTTTTGTTTTTATTCACATCTAAAGCTGATTTTGTTTTGTTTTTTTTATTTTCTTTTATAATTTGTCTGTTTACTTTAAATATGTGTAC
This sequence comes from Lordiphosa collinella, assembly GCA_018904265.1. Lineage (NCBI taxonomy): Eukaryota > Metazoa > Arthropoda > Insecta > Diptera > Drosophilidae > Lordiphosa > Lordiphosa collinella. The sequence goes on from JAEIFV010000077.1 coordinate 163,426, forward strand.
TATATATTTTGTTTTCAAAATTTCCTTAGGCCCTAGTTTTGTTTTTGTATGTATTTTTTGTTCATAATTTGTAATATTTGTGGTGAATGTCTGTGTGTGTGTGTGTTTGTGTGTCAGTGTGTGACTGTATCAGGCATTGATCGAATTTTCTCTGATTGATTACAATTTCATTGTTTTTGCCACCATTAAATGTTGTTTCGCGTGTTTCTAAAATAGTTGCATATATTTTTATATGTAAATATAATTTTGTAAAAAATTCTGTGGTTTGCTACGGTTTTTAAGGTGTGTGAGAAAATTGGTTGGAGAAAAACACCCGCACACAGTTTGTTGTTGTTTTGCTACACATTGAAGACAAAATTCAAATATATTTATTATAAATTGTTGTGGTTTTTTTTGTGTTGGTTCAATCAATCAATGGGGAAGGGGAACTAATTTACAATACAAAAAGACGACTGGCTTTAAGGTTATATATTTACAATCAATACTTGGTTTTCGTTTTTGAATTGGTTTTTTTTAATTATAAACTCTAAAGAATTGGGTTCTCGTCATATTAGCTTAGGGCTAAGAAAACATTAAGTGCCATTAAATCACGCGTGTAGAGTCTAATGAAAGCGGCTAGTGAACTGCTACACACCCATATATGTATGTATGTATATGTATAATCCAAATCCTTCATACCATTTCGTCAAATGTATAAATATTTTAGAGTACAGTTTTTGATGCTTTTAAATTAGTAACGGCTGCTGCTGGCCGCTGAAATTCATCAAGAAAACTTATAAGTATATTGAAAACTACGAATACGAGTAGTACACACATAGATACAGATCCATATAGTATTTGTATATGTAAAGAATGATGAATGGGCGGCGCGCCCATTTGTCTTTTAGATGCAAATCTCGCGCAGCTCCATTCGCAACACAGATAAGGATACAATATTAATACACACAGACGCTAAATGCTAGGTAAGATCTACTGGTAAGAATATATATATATATATGTAGATTTATATGTATATAATTTAATTCGGTAATAATCGTTAAACAATATTCATATTAATTTGCCATTTACAAAGAAATCGGTTTTTGTGTGTTTGTTTTTGTTTTGTTCATGTTCGGTTTACGCCTCTCTCGTATGATATAAATATAGTTAGTCTATATGTATATATATTTATATGCATATGCAAATACACTTAGGAAAAAGTTGTATGCTCTATATGTGTTTATGTATAGATTTATGCGGTAATAGTTGTAATGATAACTTAGGCTCTACTTTCTTCATTTTTCATAGTTAACACGTTAAACGAAACATACAAAAAATACTTAAATTTATCTAAATAGTCGATTCTTTTGCAATTTCCTTTGTCCTTTCCCAAAATGTCTCCACTGTCCGTCCACACCATCGTTAGAATTCAGCAACATGCTAGTTGTTCTTTACATTGTAGGCCTTTTTCTCGTTGCTGCCATTCAGTGGTTCTCATTTTGACGGTCCCGGCGGAAATGGATTTATCACAGCTACAGCAGCCGCCTGCTGGCTAGCCAAAACGGCCGCTGGAATGGAAAGAGAATCATAGATTAATCATTGATTGCTTGACCAAGGGCTAAGTATAGGCGAATCGTGATGGGAAAAGTGATAATGGATGACTGGAAATTCCATTTCAAAGAGAGAGTTCATGATATTTTAAAACGTATTTTGGTCAGTTGAGGTCAATCAATAAAAATCTAAGTAAGTTCGGACACAAATGGAGGATTGGTGGGGTTAATATTGAAAAATTTATTTTCCCACCCAAATTGGAATAAAAGATGGAAAGAACTGTTTACGTACAAGCTATACGTCAACTTTCTTTTAGTACGCTAGGCTCATATTTGATTTCTGATGTGTAAGTCCAGTATTTTCTGTAGCGTTTTGAATTGGTAGGAGTTCTGTCTGAGCCTTGCGACTCATGTGTCTACAATTTCCTACTTTTGCCAGAAAGGCAACCCTAGATGTCCTTCATTTTAACATACATGGTGGTTCATCGAGTGTTTGGAATTTAAACTATTCATAATTTGACTTTAAAAACGACAAATGTCATTCGGAAAGCGACTAATATTTAGTAAAAACTTTGACATTTACGAAATGGGTCGCTATTCGCTTGAAGAAAGTTGGCATATATTAAAAACATATTTAAAAAGTGGTGAGTCCTCGACTCAAACTGTGCGAAAAAAAATATGTTCCGAAGACTCAATTTGTGGATCAATTCGTGAAGCGAGTTCGTGAAACTGGAATGTTGGTGGATAAACCAACCCGTGTACGTACTCGTCCGTCGTCGTCAACTCGCGCTACCTCGCAATATTAAGTGACTGGTTCTTCGAGGAAATTGATGCGGAAGACTTAGACGATATTTGGTTTCAACAAGACGGCGCTACGTGCCACACAGCGCACGCCACAATCGATCTTTTGCGCCCTATCTTCGAAAATCGAATAATCAGCAAATATGGAGATGTGAGTTGGCCGCCAAGAAGCTGTGATCTGACACCGTTAGACTATTATCTTTGGGAGAGCGGTCAAGGACAAATGTTATGGAAACAATCCTGAAACAATTGATGAGTTGAAGATGGAGATTCGAGTTGCTATTGCTGACATACGTGCCGAAACAATTGAAAATGTTCTCAAAAATTGAGTGGATTGAATGGGCTACTGTCAAGTCAGCCTGGTGGTCATTTGACCGAAATTGTTTTCCATAAATAAATGACATGAACCAACCTTTCAACCTTTGAAAAATATCGAGCAGTTTTTTTTTATGGCAAAATTAAATTCCAATTTTTTAATAGACCACCCTGTATATTGCTCAGATTGAGGCTGTATGTTAGCAGGTGAAATCACTGTGCTGCAACCTGGAAAGTGAGCGTCCATTAGTGCTGTTAGGGCTTCCTCGTTGCCCACTGCCCTTGTACTGTCATGGCGTATGAGATGCTGCTTAGATATAAGTTTTCAAAGTCTACTTGTTTCAACGAAGGAGCAGAAGTTTCGCTTTCTTCACCTTTATCCAACTATTTTATGATTCGCTTAGCAGCTGCTGCAATACCAATCTCTGTAAGGGCTCCGCTTGTCTGACACCTACTTTTACTGGGTTTTCGCCTACAATCATTGTCACTTTTCACATTATCACTTTTTCGACCCTCCCCCTCCAATATAAATATTTAAATGAATTCATCCCACTTTACCTACCTCCATAGGGCGCCGGATACATGGGATAGCCGAGTCCTACATGCGTATGATGATGCGTATGCACATGTCGCTGTGGCGGCGGACTTCGTGAGTCGGCGCCACCGGCGCCCACTCCACCGCCCGCCGCCCCATTGCCGGCTGGGCCACCAACTCCTCCGCCCACAGCTCCATTGCCGGCTGGACCGCCTGTCGGTGGACCACCCGATAGCGACTGTTTGTGCCCGTCCAATGTAGAGCCTGGCGTCACACCATGCTGCTTCTGACCGGACATATCGGATTTATTGCTGGCTCCAGAGCCCATTCCTCCTGGTGGTGGCTGTAGATTCAGCGGCACTCCGCCTGCAGACCCAGGAACCGAGCCCGGCTGATTGGGACCATTGCCGCCGACGAGGACGTTGGGACCGGAGCCGGGACCACTTGCGGTGGGACCACCCCCGCCGCCTGGCTGGGGTGGTCCGATGCTGGGACTGCTGACGCTCACCTTGACGGGGCCGCTGCCGCTGGTGGGCGACTTGAGGGCACGTTCGCTGAGCTCATGGATTTTGTGCGTGGTGTAGTACTGACTGGCCGCATGATGCAATGCATCCAGGGCCTTGGTACCCGTATTTCGGGAGAGATCCTCGGGTGCATGATAGCGGGGTATGGGCAGATGGTAGGGTGGAGCATTGTAGGGGCCAGCAGCTGACATCAGGACATTGCGGTACATGGGATGGTTGGGATCGAAGCCAAATGGTGCGGGGGAGATGTATGAGGGATGAAGGAAGTACTGCGAGGTAGGCGGTGGCGGGGGTCCTTGAGTCTCCATTGTGGGTTTCTGGCCCTCCTGCTTGACCTTTAGCTGTTGGTCATCATCCCCAGAGTTTTGCTTCTGCTTGGGTGAGTCCTTGGTCAAATTGGTGGCCTTGTTGCTGACTGACCCAGCCTGAGCCTGTTGGGATTGCTTTAGTTTTTGCTGCTGTTGTTGTTGGTGTTGTTGCTGCTGCTGCTGTTGTTGTTGCTGCTGCTGTTGTTGCTGTTGTTGTTGCTGCTGTTGATGTTGATGCTGGAGATGTTGATGATGCTGCTGAAGCGCCTGTTGCTGATGCTGGGCCATAGACAACTGCTGTTGTTGTTGCTGCTGCTGCTGTTGTTGTTGCTGCTGGGATTGGGCATCATCTTTGTGCATCATGCCAGGATGCGGCTGAAGACCACCACCCGGCGCTCCTCCACTGGCTGCATTTTGAGCTGCCGCAGCGGCCGCCTGATTTTGACGACGTTGCTGATCCGAGAACATGTAATACCTAAAGAAATAGAAGATGCGAAAGTAAGTTTCACTCTTCAGTTGGTGGTTTACTTCTCAGCTTACCGTCTCAAGTCTTCTTCTTGCCTTGCTGCCGCCAGGCTCATCGAATGACGCTGATAGATGCTGGGATAAGCACCCAGGGCCTGCAAGTCTTTGGGATGCAGTGCGTGTGGCTGCTGGGGTTGCGTTGGAGGTGCCTGTTGTGCTTGTGCCGGCGGCTGGTGTTGCTGTCCAGGATTCGAGTTGGGTTCCTGCTTAATTTCCTGTTTGGTAAGCGGTTCCTGCTTGATCAACTTGTTAGCCAGGAGCTGGAAGAATAGATTTACGGATGTAAAATGGAATCGTATGGGATTTGATTTTTCGACCCACCTGCTGCTGCGGGGGCATATGCTTGGGGTTGTCGTGCGGACTGGGACTCTCCTTTAACCGCTCCTCCTTGATGTTCACCCCGTTAGCTGCTGTTGCTGCTGTGCCTGAGAGTTGGGCGGCAGTCCCGGATGTCCGGCCAGCTTGGCTGCCTCTTCAGAGGCCACTATGGAAACGGGCCCAAAGTTGGGGTCCACATTGTACGGATAGGCAGGTGGAATAAAGCTGCTTGGAATTAAGGAATTTGTTAGTCCAATGACTGATCTAATTAAGGCCATTTCACTTACTTGAAGGGATAAAAGTGGGGGATGCCCTTGCCCGGCGCAGGTCCACCCAAGCCGGCTGCTCCTAGCGCCGCAATGCCACCTAAGCCCGGTGGCAAAGCTCCAGGCGGTGGCCCAGCCACTGCACTGAGATTCACAGGTGGCGGCTGGCTGGCCGTTTGGGATGTAGCCGCAGCTGGTACTCCCACCAGCTCTTTGACATTGTTCTCCGGCTGGCCTGGCTGTTGTTGTCCGGCTGAGGGTTTCGTCATCAAATCCAGCGGTGGATCCTTGTTCTTGTAGTCAACCAGGTGGGCAGGCACCGCCTGCTGCTGCTGTTGTTGCTGCTGCTGAGCAGGTGGTCCCAGCAGATGTGACTGCTGTGTCTGAGAGGTAGGCAGAGGAGCTCCCGGCTGCATTTGTTGTTGCTGCTGTTGCTGGGCTTGGGCCAGGCTGGGAGGCATTCCGCCAGCTGGCTTACCCGGATCCCCAGCTGCCTGCACCATATACTGCTGTTGCTGTTGGGTGGGTGGAGGCTGCTGCTGGGCAGCCGGATAGAACTGATACATGCCATAGCCACCCAAAGCGGGCATCTGGGCTGTGGGAGCCGCTGGCACTACACCAACCACCTCCGGCGGCTTTTTACCCAGCAGTTCAATGTGTTTGCCCGGTTGAGATTTGTCCAGCAGATCCTGTTCGGCCACTGGCGTGGAGTCGTCTGATATATCACTATAGGCCGGACTCTGTACATCCTCCCGAGATACCCGACCTTCAAAGTCACCTGGACCGGGTGACTTTCGGTTCTTCTTCTGTTTGCTAGCAGCCACGGCAGCTGCTGCTGCAGCTGCCACTGCAAAGCCTGGAGAGGTCTTAAGGCCTGCCTGCTGAGCATATACCGCAGGTGGCTGCTCTGGACGAGGCGGTGATTGCTGCGTTGGTGCATTGACGGGCTGTGCTTGTTGCTGCTGCTGTTGCAATCCATCTGGAGGTCCAAATCGCAAGACTCCGGATTTTACTGCAAAATGAGAAGGATCATTAAAGTGGCCATATCCTGACTTAAGTGTAGTCAACTTACATGCTCCCTGCTGCAACAAAGCCTGCTGCTGCTGTTCCGACAGCAGGCCACCCATTAGCTGTTGCTGATGCTGCGACAGAGCCTGGCCAGAGATGCCGGCGGTGATACTGCCACCAGCAACTGGTTGATTGGCGCTTCCGGGCGTGACCAGCTGTGTGGGCTGTGCTGTGGGCGCCGCTAAGGTTGACGCAGCTGTTGCTGGTGAAGTAGGTACAACCAGTGGAAGATTAACAGGCAGAGTTACGGCTGGAGGGGATTCCGCTGCTGTTGCTGCTGCTACTGCGGGTGCTGCTGCTGGTGGTGCTGTTGTATTAATGGTTGTGGCTGGGCCTGGGGCAGGAGAGGCTGCTGCTGCTGTGCTGATAATTGTTGAAGAGGGAGTTGTCTCCGCCACGGAAGTGGAAGCCGCTGTAGTTGTGACTGTGGAGGTAGTTCCATTGCTCACAGAACTGGAGCTAGAACTGGAAGTTGGCGTCGTGGGTGCTGTTACTGTGGCTGCTGCTGCTCCCGGCGAGGGCGGCGTTGCCGGCTCTTCTGGCGCTTGCATGGAATCCTCATCCATGGAGCTGGCACCACCGCCCGCACCATGGGCATGCGATTGATGATAGCGCAGGCCATTGGCATGCTTGTACTTCTTGCTACAGTCCTGCTCGGGACATTCGAGCAGCACCGGGGAGATCGCGCAGGGCGAGGCAGTCTTACATTTCTTTGTGTTGATTTGCACATTCAGCCCGGTGACCGGATTGAGCAGGCTTTGCGGCTGTGTGGCCAGGCCACCGCCACTGGCCGAGATGGGTATGCCGCTGGCATTAACCATGCTCGTGGCATCCGCATCCCCGTTAAGCGGCGATGGGGCCTCGTCCTTGGATTTTCGCTTTTCGGGACGCGGCGGTAGAAATGCTGTGGGTGATGTGCTGGGCGTGGCACCGCCCCCGCCGCCACCATTGCCCGAAGTGCTACTACTGCTGTTGTTGTTGTTGTTGTTGCTGCTGTTGTTTGATGCCGCATTCCCAGAGGCGCTGCGCGTGGCACCGCGTCCCTTGGTGGCACCATTACGTAACTTTGAGTGCACCTGGGCATGGGAAAAGTAAATCTGTCAAATGGATACCGAGAGTTATTCTCTTGGCTTTGCATTAAAAGCATCAAATTTGCACATACCGAACTTCTGGTCTCAGTGAAGTTGCTCAGATCGGGCGTTAGACCCGCGCTGCGTCCGCGCTTGCCGCGTCCCTTTGGAGTTCGAGAATCTAATTCTTCAGTTGGTGAATCACAGAATCTGCAAACGAATAAGAGAGTTTTATGAATTGCTAGCTTTAGCTTTGGTTTTGTAATGCAATTGACTTTTTAGCTAATTTAATACACAGTGCTTTAAGATTCAACTTTTGCTAAAACCTATGAACGGGACCAACAAATTGTGAAACTAGAGACATTAGTTATGCTGGTTATAAAATAAGTTACTCATTAGATTAATTGCATAATTTTTGTGAAGCCTGCTGATACCCAACCCAAATAGTCAATGGTGTTTTAAGGCAGTTGCTTGTACAAAAACGCAGTTCGGTCTATTTTATCTCTTGTTTATGGCCTAAATGGACTCGATGATGGGTGTGGTCAAATGTGGTAGTTCATATCGCTGTTTTTCGCTGCATGTAACCATCTCTTAAGGACACGTTCTATGGTTCATTATATCAAAAAATGTAAAATATTCGGGTGTGTTCCAGAAATCTCTAGAGATTTTCGTATAAACGATTGAATTTTGAACTTAACTATCAGGACTTTATATGTAAAGTGTCAAGAATAATGTGGCCTACTAGATTATAGAAAAGGAAAACTGTACGCTTGAAATGTACTTGGTGCTGAGCAGTCAGTTTCAAATCTCTCAACTTTAGTCATCCAATCTAGTAGTCTGGCATTTTGGAGACGCTTCACATGTAAAGGCAAGCAGTTGCAGTTCGAAATGAAACCGTTTATACGAAAATCTCTAGAGATTTTGGAACACCACCGAATAGACAATTTCCATACAATCCAGTTTTTTAGTTTGACCTCTATGGGCGGGTAAAACAATTGCAGTGAACCCCCCTTCTTTCTTTGGTGATTTTTTTAAAATTTTAGCTTTCAACCAGCAACAGGACATCTGGGAATAAGGTGTTGCTACCTGATGCCTCTAGTTTCACAATTTATTAGTCCCGTTTATAGGCCTTTTAGACTGTTGCATCGTGTAAATGAAAACACAAAAAAGGGAACTGAGAATGCGAAGTTCAGCTTAAAAAAAAAAACATTTCTAAATATTCTGTACAACTTTTCTAAAACCTCTAAAAAAGACGCAAAAAACATTTAAAAAATTAGAAAACTTAGATATATTTTTGTTCAAAGTTTGTTCAATCTAGAATGAAAGCATTAAGTGGCTTAAATAGTGGCCAGATAACCCCCGAGTTCAGTTTTGAAGATTGCGCGAACGGTGTATCGCATTCAAGGAACCCAAAGTCCCGCTCCGTGAACCCGAAGCCAAAAAATTTTTGAGGGCGATGGTTTGTTTCTTAAGTGTTGCGAGGATAACCCAAGCTTCAGAAAATAATTGTGGACAGCACCACCATGCAAATAGTATCCAATCCCAATCAGTTTGATGTGTTGGTCACAACTTTCCTAGGGGCATTAGTAGTCCTCGTAAATTGGTAAATGGGAGCTACTGAACGACTATCAATCTATCTATTCAACAACCCTTTGTGATTGGTCGCAGTAATTGTTGTAATAAACCAGCTATTTTTGTCGGGCTTAGTATTTTGCTCATACTTGAGATTCAAAGTTTAAGATTTACTAAAAATTTTAAACGATTCAATAGAGTAGAACGATGTAGCACAACTCATTAGCTGGCAGCCGACTGTTCGACCCCCGGAGCTGAGAGTTTTTTTTGTATACCCTTGCAGAGGGTATTATAAAATTGTCCGGATGTTTTTAACGCATAGAAGGAAGCATCTCCGACCACAAAAAGTATATATATTCTTGATCAGCATGACGAGCTGAGTTGATTTAGCCCTGTCCGTCAGTCCGTCTGTTTCTATGGTATCTCCTCTCCGTCAGTTTTAAAGCTATCCTCACCAAAGTTTGCACGAAGTCTTTTGGTACAAATACGCTGCACATTTGTCGGAACCGGCCGGATCGGATGGCTATAGCATATAGCTGCCATAGGAACGATCGGTCGAAAAATTAGTCTTAGTGAAAAAAACTTTTTTGTTTTTAATGGAAACGCCTCCAAAGTACGTATTTCTTAGTTTACTATCCTTTCCCATGATTTCACTAAGTTTGGTCGAAATCGGATGACTATAGCATATAGCTGCCATAGGAACGATCGGTCGAAAAACTAGTTCTAGTGAGAAAAACTTTTTTGTTTTTAATGAAAACGTCCTTATCATTGGCATCCACTTTTTTATACACTTTTACACAATTCTACAAAGTTTGGTCGAAATCGGATGACTATAGCATATAGCTCCCATAGGAACGATCGGTCGAAAAACTAGTTCTAGTGAGAAAAACTTTTTTGTTTTTTATGAAAACGTCCTTATCATTGGCATACACTTATTTTATATACTTTTACACAATTCTACAAAGTTTGGTCGAAATCGGATGACTATAGCATAAAGCTGCAGTATGAATGATCTAGTGAGAAAAACTTTTTTGTTTTAAATGGGATCGCCTCCAAATTTCGTAATTAACAGTTTATTATGCTTTTCCATGATTTCACCAAGTTTGGTCGAAATCAGACATCTATATAGTATAGATCCCATAGAAAAGTAAGGTCCAAAAAGTAGTCTTAGTTAGAAAAACTTTTGTGTTTTCAATGGAAGCTGCAAGGGTATACAAAACTTCGGCCGAGCCGAAGTTAACTTTCCCCTATTTGTAATCATTAAAAGAAATCAAAAAAGGCTCATTAAGGTAATTTATGTTAAAACGATCTTCCAAATGTTGGGTGGGGTGGGTTTAACTAAATATATGAAGGTCCGATTGGAAGTCGCTTTTGTCTGCCGTTTTTGGCCAATACTTTTTTCTAATAACCGTAACCGGACCCCAAACGAAAAGACCGATACCCGTACCCTGACCCATATTTCATAACCATAACCGTTATTAGTTTCGGTTAAATTTTCTGATTAAATTACTGCGGCATGATCAAAATCATTTCAAATCAATCATGTTCAACTCAAATATCTTGGAAGATTCAATGACTGAAACTTATAGATCAAATTAGTCATGGCCTAACTGTCTTACATTTCTGAACTAGTATGGAAATGGTGACTAGTTTTGATAGTGGAATGGGCGTAGAGTGGAAATTGATAATTGGGCATTTGATAATTGTCGACATTTTTTATTGATTCCAGTTTCGGAATAGGAGAAGTTTTCTAAATCGATGATACAGCTTGAATGACGCTTGTTCGTAATTAATTTAGTTGGAGACTCAACGAACATGAGCTAATAAACTCGAATCTAAACAATAATAGTTCTTACTGACATAAACCGTCATTCTTATGGTAACCCAGCTTACTAAATTTTTCGAATTTGAAAACGATTTTTCGAAAATGCGGATTTAGACATAGTCCGAATAGATATTTGTAAAAATGTTACGTCTCTACCTCTTGGGTCTTACCGCTGAGGGTTAAGAGGGAGCACTTCTAGAAATGTATTTGATTACATTTGCTCAACGACACAGTTTAAGTTTTGCTCAATTTGTTTTGGGTAAGAAAGAGGAATAAAATTAGTCTAGACAAGAAGTGGTCCTATATCACAAAAATATACAACTTTAGAATTTCAGTTTAGTGTTCTCTATTTTGGGTGCGAAAGGTTTAGTTTTATCAAATTTTGTAGAAGTTCTCGTTTCTGGGTTGCTTTGCAGTCTTGATTTGCATATCCTTTGACAAAACATAGTTTTGGTATATAACCAAACTTGTGTATCGAAAACCCTATCATGCAAATTCTTCCTTCTTTTCAAACTGTTCACCATTAGCTAGGAAAGGGAAAGGATTTGGAAAAATAACAACTGAGAACAGAATAAAATATTCAAAGGCATCTTTATTTATCTCTTTGTTCTACTATTCTATAAAAAGTTCTATAAATACACAACGTAAGGCGGGAGGAGAACAGTTTGAAAAGAATCCCCACCACCCTTCTTAGCAAATCACCACACACTCACCTTGGAGGAGCCCAATCGTGTCGGGTGCAATCGAGCAGGGTGCCTACGTAGGTTTTGCCGCGCCACGTCACATTCACGACGAGAACGCCGCCCTCAGTCTCGTGCCAAACGATGCCCTCGAGGGTCACAGAGGTGCCCGGCTCGCAGGGTCCCAGGCAATCGGGTTCGGTGATGGTGCCCACCGAAGTGCCAATGCAGATGTCGACCATCTCTTTGCCACTGGAGCCGCTGGCACTGCTGTTGTTTTGGGCCTGCTCATGCTTGGCCCGCTTGGCTGGCGGGGATTTGGTGTCCTCTTCACCGCCAGCTGCTCCGCCGGCTGGCACTGAGATTGTGTGGTGCATGGTGGCTGAGATCATGCCGGGAGCCATAAGCTTGGCCTGGGCTGCGGCAGCTGCCTTGCTTTCCGAACTGGCGCTGGTGGAGTTGCACTGGCTGGAATTGCTGCCGGCATAGTTGCTGGAGGCGGCTGCCGCGGCCAGCTGGGCAGCAATGTGTGAGGAGATTTTAATGGAGGATTCCTTGCCTGGCGGTCCCGGAGCATTGGGCCCGCCGGCTCCACCAACCCCACCGGCCGACTGTGAGGCGGAACTGGCTGAAGGGGAGGCGGAGGAGGAGGCAGCCAACAAAGAGGCGGAGACCACAGCCGCTGGTGATCCCGCCGAGGGTGTGAACACGCCCGGAGGCACTGCCGACATGGAGGAGGAGGCATTCGAGTTGGAGCCACTGCCTCCGCTGGCATTGGAATTGGACATGTGTGGGGCTCGTCGTATGCAGGCATGATGGGAGCAGGGGGAGCCCACTTCACCATTGCAAGAGCAGGCGGTTCCGGCGGTGCCCGCCGTTCCTCCCGAGCTCTTCTCGGGCGTATCTTTCTCGCCGGCCGCCGAGGCGGCTGCTGCGGATTTGTCCACGGACATGCGATTGGAATGTGCGTTCTTGTCCTTGGTCTTTTCGCGCCGGTGGCCCGAACTGCCCCGTTTGGTGCCCTGAGGCGTGGATTGGGCGCTGCTCGAGGAGTTGCTGGCGGAACTGTTCTGACCACCGCCACTGGATGATGAGGAGGATCCTGAACTGGATCCACCACTACTACTGGCACTGGCATTGTTTAAATGCTTCTTGCTGCTGCTCCCGCCGCTCCCGCTGCTGCTGGAGGAGTTACCGCTCCCGCTGCTGGAGGAACTGCTGGAGGAATTGCTGGCAGAGAGGGAAGACGCTTGTGGGTTGGTGCTGCTCGAGTTGCCAGCGCCATCCTCGTTCGAAGCGGCTGCCGCTGACGATGATGCGTTGGCGCCCAAGGCTCCGCCATTCTGTTGCTGATCGGTGGCCTTGACAATCTCATGCTTCGCCTCGGAGCTCTTGGTGCCCGGCTTGGTGCGTTTGATCTTCATTTTGAGTCCTTTATCGAGCGTCGCCTGATGATCTATGGACATTTTTGCGCTCGATTTGCTGCCGCCTTGCGAACTCTGGCCAACCGCTGGGCCGCCGATGCTGCCGCCGCCGCCGCTGCCTCCGCCTGCGCTGTTGCTGCTGCTGCCGCCTCCGCTGGAGTTGCCACCACCTAGTCCTGCTGCTCCACTACCACCACCACCACCGCTACCGTTTCCGCTGTTGTTGTTGTTGCTGCTGGTGTTGCTGCCTGTTTGCGAGGACATGCCGCCAGCCGAGAATTTCGTGGCGGCCTGCTGCTGACCAGTGCCAGTTGAGGATGAGCTGGGGCAAGAGGAAACCAGGTTACCACCCTTCGAGAAGCCGGCAAAGGTGCTAACTTTGGAGTTGTTGGGCAGGTTATTCAACTGGGGACTGGGGCTATTCAGCTGGGCTACTAAAGCGGATTTGAAGCCTTTGGGATTGCTGCTGCTGCTGCTGCTATTGTGATGATGATGGTGATGATGATGATGGTGATGATGCTTGCCTGTCGCAGAGGAAGACGAGGATGAGGAGGCCTTACTGCTGCCGCTGGCCACCAGGTTGCTGCCGCTACTTGCTGCTGCTGTTGCTGAAGATGCTGAAGCGGCGGTGGCGGCGGAGGAACAGGAGGAAGTGGTGGGTGCACCACCACTGCTGCTGCTACTGCCGCTGGGTAAGGGCTGCCGTGTGAACTTAATTGTGGTTGGCGAGGTGGCCGACAAGTTGCTATGCAATGTGGACTTGTGCGTGGTTTTATGATGAACTGCAGCAGCTGCTGCCGCCGCTGTTGCTGCTGCTCCCGATGTTGCTGCTGATGAGGATGAGGATGCACTGTTTTTGGCTGTTGCTGCTGCCTGTTTAGCATTTATCGAGGTAGCTTGGTTGCCACCACCCGAACCTGTCGTACTCGTACCCGTACCGGAATGTGCCGCCGACTTTTCTATATCCGCGTCCAAATCGTCCAGCAGCTCTGGTATGCCGCCAATGTTCCACTCGTCCTCGTATTCAAAATTGGTATCCTTCGACTCGCTCGAATTGGAGCTGCTCGAGGCGGAGGATAGAGACGAGGAGGAGGAAGCTGTTGATTTGCCAGTTCCAGCTAATTCTGGGAAGAGATTAAACAGGGAGAGTTAGAAAGTTTGCCATTTTGCCTAGTTCTCTCTCTCTTATCCTCTCTCTACTTACTTGCATTCGTATGCTTCTTGATCGTGTTGTTGTTGTTGTTGTTGCTGCTCTGCTGCTGATTATTCACTGCCTTCACTTTGTTATTGAAATTCAACGCTTGATTCGTCGTTGTTGTTGCTGTTGCTACTGCCGCTGCCGTTGTTGCTGTTCCTCCTGCTGCTGTTGCTGTTGTTGCGTTTGCTGCACTTAAATTAGCTAACAATTTATTATTCTTAATATTGCTTTCCGTTGCTACGTTGCTGCTATTCAGGGCCACCTGAAGAGAGAAAACCCAAAAAATAAAGGGAATAGAATTAGTTTAGTGTGCATTTCTTTGGTGGGGGGGGAGGAGGGAGTATCTAGCTTAGGCTTAGCCTACAACAAAATCTCTCCGTTTCTCTTTTCGTTTCGCCCTCCACAAAACTACCTTCTGAAGCTGGCTTTCCATTCCATTGTTTTTAATGTGTTTTTATTTAAATTTGTTGGAAATGAAAATTTGTTTTTAAAAATGTTTTTGCGCGAGCCTTCTTCCAACGGCGTCCTTTTTCTTTCCCCCGTTTGGCAGAGCGGCAACGCAGATGAGACTGAACAGGAAAAAAAAAACATATAAAACTTAAACCAAAATGAGTACAAGAGCAACCACCGAAAACGGCACACTCACACACACAAACACACAGCAAGTAGTCTGAGAGCGGGAACGGGATTTATTGCGGGAGCGGGAGAAGAGCGGCACAGGGCAGGCAAATACAGTAAGCGCTCGTTACGCTGAACCCATTTGAATTGGAAAACAGTTTGTATGTACATTTTTTTTAAACAAAAAATATTTTGTGTTTTACTTAGGTTCTGTGAGGATGCACTTTGCAAGCCTATTTATAAATTATTTGAACTGTCTTTGGAGTCATACGCTTTCCCTTTATTATGGAAGGAATCTTGTATTATTCCAATCCATAAAAAAGGTAACAAGTCCGATGTTGAAAATTATAGGGGTATTTCCAAGTTGTCTGCAATTCCTAAGACTTTTGAGCAGGGATGCAAACCACTCGAAAATATGTACTGGTTTGGTTCAGTGATACACGCAGTTTCTGAACCGCCGGTTCGGTTCATTACATGGTTTTTGGAGCTAACTGAACCGCGGTTTCGGTTCGGTTCAGTGGTTCATAGAGGCACATTATGAAATATTATGATTTCTGACTTTGAATTCTTATAAACCATTTGAATTCTGATTGATTATTGAATTATAACTAATCCTCGACCTTGAGACGGCTAACAATCACTTTGACTGAAATCAAAACTAGGTCGTTAACCCCATATACATGCAAAAGCACCAGTCACGGTGAAATGATTGTTCTAAAAAACTGAACGGTTTCTCTATATAAAAAAAAAAAAAACAAAAAATACCTTGGTATTTATAAAGAGCAAAGAAAACCCCTTTAAAATGTATTCAAGAGAAATGCTTGGCCAGTTATCTTGTCTGTTGCGTTGTCCACAGAAGTTTAACAATTGCCATTAAAAACAACAAATACACATACGACATTTGGACACAGCCCCCAGCACCATTGCAATAACTTCGGAGGAAGCTGTAGCTATTAATAGACGGATGTGACCGTAAAAATGAAAAATACTTATGATTCCCAAGTCTTTATTTGGCTCAGAGTGGCTTTCAATAGGTAATTGCTAATGGCTGTTGGTGTGGAAAGCGATTAAAATCTCACTGACGAGTCCAGGTTGGTTCCGGACGAAACCGTGTCTGTCTGAGTATCGATAATCTGCTTTGTGTCCATATGTTCATATCATTGTTGTTGATTTCAGATTGATTATAGAATTAAAATCAATCCTCGACCTTAAGACGGCTAACAATTACTTTGACTATTTGAATATCTTTAAAATCGTAAGAAGAATGTCTAAAATTTGTCATGTCGGATTACCTTTCGAAAACAGAGAATGTCGGCTAGAAAAGAATACGTACCATGTATCTTACACACCCTTTTAATCGTATGAGAAAAAACTTCCCTCACTAAGATTAAACTTAGATGAAGAGGTACTATACAAAATTGATAAATTGTGCAGTGGAAGACGAAAATTCACGAAAAGAAAGCAGATTCATGACAGATTCATGACGGGCAATGCAGAGACATGTTAAATGTTCTAAAATTTGTGTCAAGTCATCCATAAAGGTTATAACAATCCTGCATCTACCTTGTAGAAGGTCGAACGAAAAGTCGTATAAAAATTGTCTTAGGGAAACGACTCAAATTCCCAAACTATTAAGTATCAGAAAAGTCAGAGAAGTGAACCAACCCGAAACGTTTTTCTTTGTGGTTTTCGGTTCGGTTCAGCGTTTCTGAAAGAAAGCCGGTTCGGTTTGCGGTTCGGTCGGCTGGAATAAGAGGTTCGGTTCAAAGCCGGTTTGGTTCAGAACCGGTTTGCATCCCTGCTTTTGAGAGAATTACAACATCCCAACTGCAACACTTATGTAATTCCATTTTCTCACCCTTCCAACATGGACTTGTGAAGCGTAGATCTACTACCACTAACCTTTTAGAATGTACATCTTCAGTGATCAAAGAGTTCAGACTGACGTCATTTATACTGATTTTAGTAAGGCTTTCGATTCTGTTATTACTTCACAAACTGAGTTTACCTAAGTACTAGAACCCAAAGTTATATTTCGTAGTTCATATTCTAAGTGCATACAGGTTACTGAGTACGGATCAAGCGTGTGGTCTCCGCAGTACTTGATCCATCAGGTTAGAATAGAATCTGTGCAAAAGCAATTCATATTGTTTGCTCTTCGAGGTTTGAACTGGACTCCTGAGGTCCGTTTACCATCTTACTCTAGTTGATTACTTTTAATAAATCTTCCTTGCTTATTTAACCGTAGAGTTATGCTTGGTGTAATCTTCATACATAGACTTATTAATGGCGAAATCGACTCATCGGAGTTGGTTAGCCAAATTAATCTCAATGTTCCTAGTAGATTGTCCATTTTGCCCGTAGTTAACATTAATTTGTACTTTTTCATCCGGTTTTCGTGTCGGACGTTGGCGGCTGCGCCTCTCGTTTTGTTGGGCGGGCGGTGGGCTGCTATTTTGCCTGGGGTTCGCGCGTTACAGGCTTCGGCTTGGTGTCGCATGGGCCACTTGAGCGTACTGTACATTGTATGCCAACGCCCATATAAAAAACAAGAAAGAAAGTCGGTCAAGCCGGACTAATACATACTCTGTACCAGTGAAGTGCTGCCCATCACCGTTGCGACCGGTGCTGCCCATAATTGTTTGTTTTCCTTATAACTCGACAACCGTTCATCCGATCTTAACCATTCCCTAGGCGGATCGATAAATAATCCTGATTACTAAATATGTCCAGAAGGAACGAACCTTCTATCTATCCTTCTATACAATTTCTTTAGCGACTTAAAGTTAAGTGAAGTGGTAAAGTTCGCTATGTATAAAAAGGAACAGTTCCAAGCCAAGCCATAGACTTTGATACAGCTTGTTTGCAGTCTCGAAATTTAAATTAAATTTAATTTAATATGGGTCAGCAATGCATAATTCATTCAATTTTGGTGCCTGAATGTAACAATTTCACAATTAGTCCCAGTATAAGAACAATATAGCAAGTATATAACCCTACTCCAGTTTTAAAAGTTTTTCCAAGATGTCAGACTGAACATTTTTCGGTGTCAGAACTGAATTCCTCTTAAAACTCGAAACGAGACGGTACGAACCTTGCTTAGTGAAACATGTGTATTTTGAATTCGAAAACCAGTATTTGGATAAGAAACCCTAAGGAATCAGTTTCTTTTCATACTCAAAAAATGTTCTGATAATATGAAAAGTAGCCCATCTGAGTTCTCATATGACTCACAGTAAACTCTCTGAGCAAGTAAAACTATATCCTAAGTATTATTGAAGGAATCAATTTAAAGTATTTAAATTAACGACCTTACATGCAAATCCAATTCACCATATTGCATGTGGCCTGTAATCGCAAGCCGCTACCACTTCAACTGTTTCAGTGTTGGTAAACGTCTGTTCCTATGACTCAGGCAACCCATAAATAATCAACATAAGACAACTTTAAGTGATTGTGATTGCATATTCCTGTTGAACCAATAAATCAGACATCAGGTTATACCAATTTGAGCTACTGCCGCCTATATATAGTTGTTATTTTGCCAATTCAGCGTGCGTTTTTACGTGTGTTTTTTGTTGTTTTCGGTTTTGTTATCGCCATTTCTGGCCTTATCATCGCCTTACTGCCTGCCGCTCTGCAAAAGTCTAGTGGCCACTTGAGAAAAGCAAAACGACCAACCCAACCCAACGACCCACTTGAGCAAACCCAAAAAAGATGACAATAAAATAATTAAGCTCTTATCGCTTGATGGAGTGCTGGGGGAGGGGAAGGGGAGGGCGGGCTGGTACTTACCTTATTCGGGTGGTGGCTAGTGTTCGCCTCGTTACGTCTCATTGACTCCATGCAGACGCAAACGATCGGGCGGCCGCACTGCGCGGGCGGCCCAAAGTACTACCAATAGTGCCTAGGAACGACGACGTGCAGCCAGTGATTTGAGTGAGTTTTTTGCTTAAAATGCTGCGACGACTAATGGGTACGACTTGGTGCTGGTCCAGGCAACAACACAGAGAGACGCAGGGCCTCGGCCCTCGGGCCAAACTGTTCATTTTCAAAACTGTAAAGAAATAGAGAGAGGGAAATAAAATGAATAGGCAATCAAATAGTATGAGCTCTGATGCGATTAGCCCCTTATCTGGGCCTTAAAGGTGAACTATAATTATAATGCATAGAACTGTGATTTAGAGGAAATACCCGCCGAAGCGAGCGCACACTGTGGTGCACCTTAACGACTTGGTAATTAAAACACTTTGGCACAATTTGCTGATAACGCCAACGACTGGGCCACCAAAAGTGAAGTGCTCGAAATATGATTTAGACATGTGCGTGCTCAAGCACAGTAGCGATTCCGATTTCAGATAAGATAGCGTGCGCAGCGATTGTACTTGTAGTTTGTGTGTTCCACAAACCGAAGAAGCAGGAGAGGCCAACTATTTGTTACAGTCACTGAGAAATGACGCCATGAAGGTTTTGTCAACATCTTACTACAATTTCAAGGAGGGAATCAAATTGGAGTCCATTATAATTCAGAAACCAAAATTTTCATAAACAAGCTGCCTTCAGTCTTAGTCACTTTCTTCAAACCTACTCCGCTTTCTCACACAGGGTGAATTATGGTTCATCTTCTAATGGGTGAATTCCAGATTTATACAACCTGTTAATTGCCATTTTTTTGTGGTTTCTTTTTTTAAATTGATTAATAAGCAACAACAATTTAATTTGCATTTGTTTAACATTTGATGAAAATTAAGTGACACATCTATGGCATTCAAAAAAACGAACAGATAAAACCTTTTGTGTTCGGTTCTGTGTGTGTGGGCTGAATATTTTTATCATCGTTGAATTTCTCAAATTGTTTTCATGTTTTAATATTGGAATTTAATTAATTGAGTTGTGGCTGCTCTGGTTTTTGTTGTTGTTGTTGATTTAATGTTAACAAAAGAACCCACACGGATTAATATTTCCATCAGATACTTATGCATATTGAAAGCATTCAATTAAAACCTCATTGCTTAAGCTAGCTTCAACTTTGCCGAACCTTGTATACCCTTGTTTACTTCTATGATAACATAACTTTAAACACACAACACCACAAAGGAGGCTGGATTAGGGAGCTGTCTTTATGAGGTCAGTTTTTGCGCTCATAATGCTTGGAATTCCCAAGCTGTTATGGCATCGCTGGCATGGAGAAACGGTTTTTGGAGTGACAGTCGACAGTCGACTGCTGATGAAAGACCCATGGTGGGTCCTGAAACAGCTGTGTAGTCAACCAGCCTCCTTTGTGGTGCAGTGTGTCCCTTTTAAAGTTATCCGAAAGCATAACATGACCTCGATCCAGCTAAAACAGCAGGCTTATTGATAATCACAGGACCTCATTCATATTAGAAACGTACCAGGAGGACCTTAAGTAGAAAGCTAGCCTCTCCTTTTATGTAAGCTATTTAACAACCGAACCTTTTACCCAGCAGAGGGGATTCGGGTAAGATCCAGGTTCGAGAGGTCCAATTTCGAAGGATCGATTCTGGGTTCGGAAGCGGATCTCTGGGGTTCGGTTAAGGACCAGTTTGCAGCTTAGATACATATACATTTTTTATAGATACAAATTATACACTTATCAAAGATATGAACATCTATAAAACTTGGTAACCGTCCGTCCATGCGTAACCTTGAACGTTTACAAGTACAAGTATTTTGAACCAAAACTGTTCGTGAATGATATTTTTCCTATATACTGTGAGGACTTTATGTAAGAAGCCTCACAACTTACTGTTAAGAAGAGCAAATTCGTAAATTCGAAGCATAATGTAAAGCTAAGGTAGTTATAAGTTAGGATAAGGCTGCGATAAAAGGAAGAGCTGCGATAAACTGCATCACCCATTGTATCACAAATTCAGCGATAACCCAGATGAGAAGTGTTGGAGCACCAGTGGTACATCAAAAGATGCAAACTAGCGCGGGATACATCGTTTAAATTGCTTAGAATCGCCAAGAGAGGAAACTCGAAAGAAGCCATGAGGCGGTATCGGCAAGCAAACAATAAATACAAATTCAATTGTCAAGAAACCAAAAAACAGTTTTCGGAAACCGGCAAACATCAGGTTCATTACAATATAATAGCGTTTTCAGTAAATCAAGCCTGATTCTTCCATCCCATTAATCTATCCAGGTCCATAAATACCATGAGGCCAGGCAACGCAGGCGAAGATCCTCCAATAAAGTAAAATGGCTTGTAAAGTCGACAAAGGGTCAAAGCCGAGCTTCCCTCAATCTCTTGGCTTGTGCGCTTCTAATTTTCGCACAAGAGTAAGGGACCTACAGTTTAACGCCGAGTCCGAACGGCAGTTTGAGAAGCTTTTCATGGCTAATTACTACAAATCTGGCGCCAAGAGCAGAGAGGGATGACCGGGTGTAAAGTTTATTAAAAGAATAAACTTTTCATTCCGAGGCGGGATCGAACCCACGACTTCTTGTACAGCGGTCGCGCACACTAGCCGCTGAGCCACCCGATAAAATGTTGCACGACTTCTAATTCCTTGCTGTTACTTAGAGGGCATATGCAGCCTTTTACAATCCTTTCTTAGACCACAACAGACCCCTTTTCATCTTCATTATGCTGATTTCGTCACTTTGTCGGAACAGCTCGTTGCAGTATGTTGGTCCAACCTTATATTTTAAATCTTCAAGACCATTCGGTCCTTCTATTTGTCGTTGCTGGGGCGCCATTTCATCAACCGTCTCTGTCTCTGACTGAGATTGTTGCCCAGTTTTAGCAGCTCTCTGGAGTGCAATTTGCATAGCACATTGCTGCCATCGATTGCTCGCCTGCTCTGACGTTTTGACAGCTCTTCTATCCGCTTGACGGCTTAACAGTTGCATTATCCTAAGCTCCGCTTGCGAACACGTTTCTTGACTTCTTATTACACTCATACGTTTTGCTTTTTTGAGTTAGACTTTAGTTTTCCAAGAACAGTTTAGAAACTTCAAAAATTATAATTTTAGAATGTTTAAAGTTTATTTATTTGTAACCTTAGAGTTTATTTCTTACAGTTGGAGCGATTGCATTCGATATACTCCTCCAATGCTCATATGAAAAATACAATTTCTTGGTTTTTTTATACCATTTCAGGTTATCAACTATCTGTGTGCAAAATTGTATCCAAAGTCCGTTCAGTCATTTCTGCGTGATTGCTGTAAGCCCAATAAAGTACTTCCGACACTCGTCAATATATCCCATTGTATCAGGAACACACAATTGAATTTGTTTCCATCAAAGATTAAAACTTAATCCACCCCAATCTAATAGCAAGTCCTTGGGGATAACATTCCAAACATTTTATCCAACAAACGTGCCAAATTCCATTGGCAATCTTTTTCAATCAGATCTGCTTATCTTAACACTTTGTTTTGGAACATTGTGGGTGGCAAGAGCGTGTGGCATGTGGCATTAACGTGCCAGCAACAGCAACAACAACAACAGCAACGAGTGCCGCCACAGCAAACAAACCAGATTGAAACACACCATAATTTAGACAAATCAATAAATTACTAATAGCCGCTGCCGCCGTTGAACATTCCAATGAATTTTGGACGAGGAAAATAACAAAACAAAAAACCAAAATCAAAGAGCAGCAGCAGGTAAAAACGAACACTGTGGCAGAAGTGGTAAGGCGGCATAAAAGACCGCGGTGCGCCGGTCATCGTTCAAGTCGTGGTTTAAATTGGGTTTGCGGCAAGCTATATATTTCTTTGGCGAGGTAGGGGAGAAATGCATCCGCATCTTGTTATGACCACCGCGCCATACCGAGGCCAAGACCGAGCCCTGTCCGCACGTACTAAACATCAAGCGGCAACAGCAGCCGCAGCAGCAGCAGCAGGAGGAGAACATGAAATCACCAAGCAGGCAGCCAAGTTTAAGATTTACGACAACATCGTCGTCGTCGTCGTTGTGGTCGTTGTAGTCTTTGGAGTCGTCGTCATCTTTGTTGTTGTACAAGATCGATCCTCTTGGTTGCTAAATGAACGCCTCTGGGGAGTTGCCAGTGCGCTTTTATTAGCGGTCTCGGTCTTGAATGGTTAGCTAACCCCCACACACCCTTACCCTAATCATATATACGTATATACGAGGGCAGTTTTAGTATTTTTGCTAATATATCTATGATAAGGGGATAGCAGAACCTGCAGACATCTTTCACATCTCCAGACTGTCTCCAAACTAGAATATACGGCTTTATGAAAAGACTCAACAAACTGCCCTCGTATCAATTCTGTTTCGCTAATAATTCTCTTGCTCTTATTTTGTTTTGATTCGGTTCGATGAGCGATAATTTGATTTTATGGTGAAGAAGACAGGGTGAAGAGAAGGCGCATACACACACTCGTTGCGTTGGTGGTGGCTGATGCTCACACAGCCGCCTGCCTGCGGCTCATCGTTGCAGCATTCAATTAAATTAAGTGCAGCATGAAGAAGTGTAGGCAACTCAAGTGGTGATCGGGCCACTTAAGGCACTCATAGAATCTACTTTGGCTTTCTCAATATTGATTTCAAGTGGTAGCGGCGGCACCCACACCACTCCAATTATTCCCAGTGATAATGCGCAACAAAATAACGGCAACATTTTCATGTGATCTACATGGAAACTTGATAACATGCAAACCCTTGTTAACACGGATTTAGTTAGACATCTACATTGTTCTCAATGATGAATTTTCAGTATATATACCGTGGTACTAGCGTTCATTTCTGTGAGTTTAAATTTGATGAAAATGCTTTCAAAATCATTTTTATCAGTCGCAGGATTATGGCTTTTAACCTTAATGCTACATAACTGCTCTGCTAAGGTAAGTAGAAGATAATCTTTTATACTTTATCCTTATTTAAGTGCTTTGCCCTTTTAGCGTTCTTGGGAGTACGAGTTGAAATCCATGGAAACTTTTACCTCGGATGAAAGTAAGCTGACGGCAAGTGCCAAAGTAATTCGCATTAAACGTGGCGAATTTGCTATATCGGCCGAAGTCGATCTTAAATATGATTTCGATGAAACCACCACGGTAAGACAACTTCTTCGAACTTTTTAGTTTAGGGAAGAGACAATTGGAACGTTAAACATGTATGGCCATAAGGACCTCAAAAAATGTAAATCTCGTACAATAATTTCTTTTGGCGAAAGGTCACCCACAAAATTCCAAATATGGTCATGCCTGGCCGAGCAAACTTCGCAGTTCACACACAAACTCGAGCCAAGTGCATGCCGAGGTTTAGCCCAAGAGAGCAAAGAGCGCTCTGATTGTTTTCTGTCGCAGACTAGCGGTCGATGAGGGCAGGTCAGAGCTAGTTTGCATCTCTCACTTTTTGTCCTCGCTCATCTTGACACAGCCTGTTTTAAAGTGTCCAGTTTAGCCATGCTCCCACCTTAATTTTCGCAAATGTTTTGCGATTTAAAACCGGTTTACGATCAGATTTGCTTTCATTTTTCAAAGCAATCAGGCCTTATCTCGTTTTCGAATCATGCGGAATCGGAATTGTTAAATGTTCCCGCTTCGAAAAGAAGACTATGAGCCATGCTCCCATTTTCGTATTCGCAAAAATTTTGCGATTTGGAGAGCAAATTTGGTCGAAAAACCGGTTTCAAATCGCAAAACTTTTGCGAATGCGAAAATGGGAGCATGACTGTTTGTTTTTTGGCTTTTAAATTCAAACTTCCATTGGTTTTCATTTGACACTTTGGATGGCAAATCGTTCATCAATCATTTCTTGAAAATCGCCACTCTTAGCAATTCCGATCCATCGAATTCGAAAATGAGAACAGGCCTGAAAATGTTAATTTTTGCCTTCTAAATATAGTTTTCGATCAAGCCTAGCATACAAGATACAAAGATTTAAAGTCCTTAATCACGTGCCCCAACATCTCAATAGGGATTTCAGATAAGCATTCCTGATGCAAGAGCAAGATACTTCATTCAAGAATCAACTTTAGATCACGAATTTCTTGTTCTCTGAGCTAAGTGTGCTTGCTCTCTTCGTTTAGTTACTTATCCTTACTTAAAGATTTCCAGAACAAATACGACTTCACCTACAAATTTTTTAAAAAACTTCAGAATGTCTTTTAAGAGCATTCGTTCTACGTTTTTCTTAGTCAAGGAAATCCACCGAACCTTCTTTCACTAATCGGATTCGAAATTGTACAAATAAAAATAGGGTTTTAATATTTTTCTGTCTTTCGTACATTTGAAAGCTTTATAAGTTATCCAGTGAGGCCATTTTATTAAAAAGCTAGGAAAATGAGGATTTTTCAAAATATGTAACTATTAGGGTGGATCAAATTGTAGGGGGCCGAAAAAATCTCCATGGGCTCATCTGATTCTGGTACTATGGGCCATAAAAAGGCACCATACCTCAAAAAACCTTTTAGAGCTTGCTAAAATTGAGATGATGATACTCCATAATTCTCAAAAATCGACCTATTGGGGGGAGTCCCAGAAATCTCTAGAGATTTTCGTATGAACGAAGAGATTTTAACTTAACTACGAGGACTGTGGTCGGGTGGCTCAGCGGCTAGTGTGCGCGACCGCTGTGCAAGAGGTCGTGGGTTCGATCCCGCCTCGGAACATCTAATGAAAAGTTTTTTCTTTGAATAAACTTTACACCCGGTCACCCCTCTGTGCTGTTGGCGCCAGCTTTGTAGGAATTAGCCATGAAAAGCTTCTCAAACTGCCGTTCCGATTCGGCGTTAAACTGTAAGTCCCTTTCTCTTGTGCGAAAATTAGAAGCGCACAAGCCAAGAGATTGAGAGAATCTCGGCTTTGGCCCTTTGGGGCTGTGTCAACTTGACTTTACTTTACGAGGACTTTATATGCAAAGTGACAAAAATAATGTCGGCTACCAGATTATGGGGAAGGAAAACCGTACGCATCAAATCTACTTACCATTGAGTAGTCGGTTTGAAATCTCTCAACTTTTGTCATCTAATCTAGTAGCCTATCATTTTGAAGACACTTCACATATAAAGGCAAGCACATTTATTTCGATATGAAACCGTTTATACGAAAATCTCTAGAGATTTCTGGGACACACCCGATTCAGTCCATTTCAAATGTATACCGGTGCTTTTTTGGGTTGGGAAATCCATTTTTCGAATTTATTTTTAATAGCCGCCAGGGGGCGTTTTCGTGCATTTTTGTGGATTTTTACCTCGCAATTTTAGCAGGCTCGAAAATGATTTTAGAGGTAGGGTTCTTTGGGCAAAAATACTTGTTATGGCCCTACGTACCAGGCCCATAGTACAAGAATCGCGAAGAGCCCATGGAGTAAAAATAATTGACCCACCCTTTTATCAATATAGTAGCTTCCAAAAACGATATACAGGAAAAAATGCGGGATTAATGAAATCTTTTTATTCCAAGATTAATCCTGGCATGGGCTTAAAAATTCGATATTGTATAGGATATTTTTCTTCATTCAAATTATAAAATAAAAGTAGCATTTTAGACAAGGTCGTGTGATTGATTTCCAGAACAGACTAAGCAAAGTTTAGAGCAAAATTTGTAAATTTCTTTCTTCTTTAAGTTTTAAGAAACCAAAACTGTTAGAGGTCTTGACGTGTGTTAGAAATGAAATGAAGTGATCCTTTCGGAATAAAATCAATATTACATATTGAGCGCAAATTAATCTCGGATATGCTTAAAATTATCCCAAATTGAGCTTACTTTTTTACCTAATTCAATCTTTATGAGATTACCGGGTGATATATAATATTTAGTATATTCAGGATTTAAAAAAGTGGGATCACATCAATCTTGTTTTGAGTCTATAGGGCATACAAAATACTACTTACTTAATAATCCCAAAAAATACAAAACATTGTCTGGTCCCACTAAAAGTTTCCTATTACCTGAACGAAATTTACAAGTAAATAACATTCCAGCGAGCTCTTTTCTATACTCCAGGCTGAGGCAGAGGCATGGCGCAGTACAACAGGCGACGAAAGTGATTATAAATTAGTACCTTGGGCCATACCCAGACAGCCGTATGATGAGTTTTTGAATACCCATTACAAAGAATTGATTATCCCAAATCTTGGCCCTTGCTCAAATCTACCAGTCTTCGAGGGAGCCTTTGAACCACCGTTTCCAAAAAAAAATATACCTTGGATAAATGTGTGCCCAATGCTGATGGGTTTCCGGATATTGCACCCGAGGGATTTTACAAAATAAAATTCACAGTCGCTGGAGCCGTTGAGTGGGGCGCAATCATTGTAGTGAAAATAACAACAAAATTGTTTTAATAAAATTTTTAGTTACAATTTTTGGTGAAGGTAATATAAATATTAATCACACATTATAAATAAATCGCAATAAATACAATTTAATCAGCAAATTTAGTTATTTGTTTTAATTTATTACTTTTTGAGCACCATTTTGTGGGTAAACTTATTTGTCAAACGAAAAAAACATTTCTTGGGTTCTGTTTGCTTACTACAAATTCATTTGCATTTGCAACGAAAGAGTTGAAAATTTAAATTAATGATAGTTTGATATCAAGGATACCTTCCCATCAAACATTTTATGAATCACATTTTTTGATCACATTCGAGTCTTTTTCGAGTTTTGAACTCGCTTTCTGATAAAAAATTATACTTTTGTCGGGAGAAATTTTTAATCCAGCCAGAACTCAGATATTCTTATTAGTTTCGACTCATTTTCTAGTCTTCCTTTAATTTCACATGATACAAATCTCTTGTTAATCAAAAAGTTTCAGAGGACTCCTCCTTGTTTTCACAATTTCCGCATAATTGGGTGTTTGTTATTCGGAGTCTGCAGTGGCCCGTTTAGAGCCCTGTTTGTTTCAATATTTGGGTTTTCACTGAACATTTTTTGATTCGAAACATGTGGCAACACCAAAAACGCTCAATAAAGTTTGCCATTTCACCATGAATAGACTAATAAGCGAACAGCGCACACTGGGACTGAATGGAAAACTGACTGACAGAAATTTATAACGTCGTTGTCTTTGGCTTTAGATCAGTGGTGCCTAAACTCACACAACAAAGCTTTGCGCTTGTGCGCGTAGCGGAGAATCAGGAAGTTAATGTCACAAAAACAAGCAAAAAGCGAACGAATAAATGCCTCGTGAGAGAAAAAAAGCCGAAAGCACGCGTCGTGAGAGAGCAAGCCGTCGAGCGGGATATTTATATAACACACATATTCTCTCTCTCTCTATGTGGATTTCTCTGGAGACTATGGTCACACTATGACGCAGCTATCATCTCTCATCTCCAAGCGAACGCGAAGCCAGCGCTCGGAGTTGGTTTCTCCCAACAATTTATGTCAAACTAAGTTAATAAACAATATATATTAAAAGTAGATTAAGCACGACACCTTAATCTCCACAGTTTTATAGGCTTTCAGGTGCTCTTATTTCATTTCTGGCAATATTTTTTCGATCGTTGGGGAGGGGACTGGCTTCTGGATTGGGGAATGGGGTGAAATCTAAAAATAACAAAAGAGGTATTGTTTTATAGGTTTTTGGGTGTTCGAATTTCCTTCCTAGCAATATTTTTGTAATCAGGAGATCGACGATCAACCCAAGAAAGAGAAAGGCGGGGGTTTTCGTACAATTTCCCACAATAAAGTTCCATATGGTGTACTCCAAATACTAGTCTAATTTGGAAAATTTTTCTAACACGCTGGTCTTCTGTGGAGCCTAACATTCTGGCCGATTTTCATTAGGATCGGTCAGTTTTTAGATGTAGCTGCCATACAAAGGGAAAAACCAAAAATATATGGGCACATTTAAAAAAATAAAGTTTGTTCCAAATCTGGCAGTATCTGGTAACCAAATATGATTAATGACTTCCGTAAGCCGGAGCTTTTTTCCCGGACCAAAAAAAATGGAAAGATGGATTACCAGGAACCAGGTATATAGTTATTACATAGCAAAATCATTAAAAAAAATTACCCTACCTTCTGCTATAGCAACAATGCTTGACTTTGGGTTCGTTAACTGCGGAACACCGTTCACGGAATAGTGTTGGGTTGTTCATGAGTGAGTGAACAAAATTGAGGTGTTCTCTAAACTGAGCAAGTGAAAGTGTTCTTCATTAATTCTTCACTTGTGTTCAGTTTTTCTTGTTCAGTTGTTCTTGTTCAGTTGTTCACTTGTTCATTTGTTTTTGTTCACTCACTCTTGTTCTGTGAGTTGTTCAGTCAGAGTTGTTCAGTGACTCGTTCACTCAATATGATAACTCTTCAGCTGATTTTTCTACGCGTGTCTGATTGTTCAATATAAGCAACACGCCGGCGTGGCAACCATTTAGAGATGGCTAACAAATAGGCAACATTCCGCAGTGTGACCCGCAACGGAGGATTAAAATTAGTTTGAATGATCGCAAATCGTCACAATGCCCAGGTGAAGAACTGGTAAACAATTGGAACAGCCCAGATCCAACGAAACGGCCTACAGTTCAAACCAACACTGAACAGCTGAACAAGTGAACAAACTGAACAAGAACAATTGAACAAGTGAACAAGTGAACAACTGAACAAGAACAACTGTACAAGTGAACAACTAAACAAGAACAACTGAACTAGTGAACAACTTGAGTGAGTTTACATCTTTGAAAAAAGAACAAGTGAACATGTTCAGTGAAATGAACAACATTTACTTTCAAGGAACCCTTAAAGCTGTACATTTCCGAACTCATGGGTTAGTTGGCCACTGATTAAGCCACTTAATGCCCCAAAATTACTTCCACGATTTTTGGAACTTCTGCCGGTCAGTTTTCCATTCTGTCCATTCTGTCACCGATCTTAACAATGTCGTTTAAAGGTCAAAAAGATACATTTTTAGAAATTTTTTTATATTCATTATCGCTTATCAACATTGTCAAAGCTCATTACCCAGGAATTTACATGCACCGTCAATTACAAATCGGATATGATTCGTGTCTTAACCTGGTCTATATAATACTCCCCCACAGCTCAGTGGCTTTCACAGTTTGTGATATGTTTTCACGATCGTTAATTTGTTTAATAATTCTTTTTGTCCGTCATGGCATTGGCAAGGTAAATGCTGCTTTTATACAAACTGGACCTACTCTATTGGCTTTATTTAACAGCGGAGTTGGGAATACGAGCCTCTTTCAGTAACCGCTACCAGTTCGGATGAAAGTAAATTAAAAGTGGAAGCGCAAATTAATCGCATTAAACGTGGCGAATTTGCTTTCTCCGCCACCATTGAATGGCGCTATGATGTAGATGACACCACAATGGTAGGTTCTGTGGTTAATCTATAAGCTACCCTAATAGTTTTTATTTGATTCCTACAGATTGAGGGCACCGCCTATCGCAGCAATACGGGGGATGAGAGTGACTACAAGCTATTACCTTGGAACATTCCCAAGCAGAAGTTCTTGGATTATGTGAATACCTACTACAAGGATGTGGTCATGAAGAGTGTGGGTTCATGCTCAAATTTGCCGCAATTTGAGGGGAAATTTGTGCCACCATGGCCCCAGAAAACCTACAAGTTGGATAAATGTGTATCCGACGGTGATGGATTACCTGAAGTTGCTCCGCCTGGATTTTATAAGGTCATTTTGGTCCATAGCGGTGAGGTTGAGTGGACGCTAACGTTTATTGTAAAGATCACAACGAAAGTATTGTGAATGAATAAATGATATGACGAAACAAGATTTATGAATAAGTATGTAGTGGGTTCAAATGAACTATAGTTATAATAAATAAGAAGGCAAAGACAACTTTTTCTACTTTTGCCGAAACGAAATAAAAAGCCCTGTTTTGGGTCAGCTCTGCCGATGGCCCTTGAATCAGAAACAGTTCTTTTAGTGTTATTTCTCAGTAGGCGATTGAACAACATTTACTTACTAAGAAAACTTCATAGTGTTTGCTTCATCGTGTAAGTCACGACTCAGTTTTCGACTTGCGTCGGGTATTGCGGTGCTTGTGTTATGTAGATGACTGCATCCTATTGAATTTTGAGAGGCCTAAAGGGACGTCATTGGAGGACGCATTGGAGGGGACATTGGATGCCCATCGCTGCTCTAAACTCGCAGTACATCGAACATAATTAGTTTATGGAGTCGTTATGGTTCATTAGCTGACAAGCTACGATTTCTTTGACTTTCGGGTGACCTGGGCTTTCGAGCGTCTTCAATTAGATAAACCAACATGGCACGGTAGTCTTACAAAGAAAAGTATTTCCATAGGCGAATCCAATTTATCAGCACAAGATCATAAGTGCAGTGAAGTTAGTATGTAAATACAAAAACAAATTAAGTGCTTTTAATTAACGAAACAAGGGAGATAGTACCTATGGATTAGGGCCATGTTAAAGCCGGCTACTAGTAGTTTAATGAGACATTGTTAACTATTTTAACATGATTTTGACGTGTTGCGATTTAATGAAAACCTCGTAAAATATTTATATAAAGCACTCCAGCCTTTAATTTCATATCCACTGTTATCCGCATAGAGAATGTATTTACAACTGTTGCTAGCTCTGTTTCTTACCCATAAATGTTTTGGAGCGGTAAGTGCCCGCCAACTATTACGTGTACAATTAAGTGTTGAAGGATTTTTGAATGTTGGTGTGCCTAGTATTGAATCAAAAGGAACAAACATATTTCGAAAGTCCCACCACACCCAATGTATAGCCCAGACATTGGCCCTTTTGTCGACTACTTGCTTTGGTCAATGTCGCTTGAGGGTCAGATGCTATCCGAAAAGAGGCTAGCGCTGGATAATACTTTGAAATATGAATTTGTAACAAATTTTTCAAAATAAAGCGTAAAACTAGAAAAAATAATCCTTTAAAGCTTATTTGTACAGGTAATATTTTTAAGGATAACGTCATTAAGCTTTCTTTTTTTCAGCGCAATTGGGAGTGTCAGCCCTTGTCCTTACAAAGTACATCGACAAATGAAACTCTCATGAAACTGGATTGGAAGCTGGAACGCTTAAGACGTGGAGAATATGGCTTTTCGGGCACATTGTCCTTTAACTTTCAAATCGGCGATACTACCACGGTAGGGCATGCGTCACTTTTTCCTTTGAATTGTAATCAAACTGAAAACTTTCTTCGTTAGATCGAGTTGCTTGTGTATCGCAGTTATACTGGAAGTGAGAGCGACTATAAGCTAACGCCCTTTTCCATACCCAAGCAGAAGTTTACAGATTATTTGTCAACCTACTACAAAGATATTGTGTATAAAAGTTTTGGACCTTGCTCTGATCTGCCAACGCCTGAGAATATGTTGCCGTGGCCCATAAAGACCTTTGTATTTGACAAGTGTGAGGTGACCGGTGAAGGATTGCCAGATATATTAGTCGAAGGATTCTATAAAGTGGTGGTAGTGCTGAGTGATCCAATGGAGTTGGTAACAACAGTTATTGTTAAGGTGACACCAAAATATTATTGAATTATTAAAAATAGAGGAAAGCGAACCTCGGCTGGAAGTTATTAGCATTTTTAGTGAAGTTATTCGTTAGAAACGACCATTCCGGTGGAACATTAAAATTTGTCTGACTTGTTTTACGAAAATAAACATCGCATTTTACATTTTGGATTTCAATATGGAGCACCAGAGTAAGTTTTATGTTTTCCACTAATATCTTTTACTACAAGTACATACAGTAGTGTTGGACAATGTTCACAAAAAATATTAAAAAGGGGAAGTACCGACTATTAAAAGCTTAAGTTTGAAGTTTGGTGCCTTTACCTTAATAGAGAACGCTTATTGATTTGCAAACATGGGACAAAATTGGTCATCGTTATGTGATACAAAACTTTCATATAAAAGGTCTTAGTCCAACCAATATTTTTTAATATTGGAGCTAGATTCTACCTTACGTAATTCTGCTCCCTCGTTTACAACAATAAAATATTGGGTGGCTGAATTTAAGCGAGGTCGTTTGAGCTGCGAAGATGAACATCGTAATGGGCGTCCAAATGAGGTGACCACTTCAGAAATGGTGGCCAAAATTAAAAAATGTGTATCGAGTGACCGGCGATTGAAAGTTTGTGAGTTAGCTGAATGTGTAGGCATTTCAAAAAATGCTGTACATCGCATATTGACCGAAAAATTGGACATGATGGACGCGTTTGCTCACTTCAGAACAAAAACGCCGGTTCACACCTCTGCCGTTGCAATGTCTAAAATTAATGAATTAAAATTTGAATTGCTACCTCACGCCCTTTATTCGCCAAACTTAGCTCCCTCTGAATTTTTCTTATTTCCAAACTTGAAAAAATGGCTCGGAGAAAAAAGATTTGGCAACCATGAAGAGGTGGAGTCCGAGGTTAATGCCTATTTTGAAGAGCTTCACAGTTATTATTATAAAAAAGGTATCGAAGCTATTGAACATCGCTGGGAAAAAAACTAAAAGGATCCTATGTTGAAAAATAAAAAAAAATTATAAATTTTTGTGCTTTAGTAGTTAGGTCGGATATTTCTGGGACGGCCCTAGTAAATGCTTGTTGTTGTAGTCTTCGCCCGGTCAAAAATGTAAAGGAACAAATCTTTCTGATCTTCCATGCAGTGGTGTGAGGTTTTATTAATATTTCGTAGGTTACAAAATTTAACTTAGAAATTAACATCAGAAATTGACCACTCACGCTCCTTTTCCTTCACGGGCGCCTTTTTAACTAAACCCAAGCGAGTAGTTATTTTAAGTAATTGTCGACCAAACAATACTTATCGATTAACATTACGGTAAATTCAGAAATACTTATCGACTAACGGAACGGGCTGGCAACTTATTTCAATTCAAGGGCTGCCAACTTGTTAAGCTAATTTGAAAATTGAAATGACAACCGTTAGTAAATTCAAATTAAAGTCCCTTATAACAATTTTTTACCTTTCCTGCAAACATTTTGAAGTGTTTCTTATCTCTCTCGTCAAAGCGAGAGTTTGGCGATAGTTTAGGGGAGAATTTGGGGATAGTTTGGCGATTTACACAAGAAAATTACTTTAGGTACCGCATTTTTTTACCCTTGCAGAGGGTATTATAAAATGGTGCGGATGTTTGTAACGCATTGAAGGAAGAATTTCCGACCACATAAAGTATATATATTCTTGATCAGCATGACGAGCTGAGTTCATTTAGCCTTGTCCGTCTGTCCGTCCGTCCGTCTGTCTCCGTCAGTTTTAAAGCTATCCTCACCAAACTTTGCACGAAGTCTTTTGGAACAAATACGCTGCACATTTGTCGGAACCGGCCGGATCGGATGACTACAGCATATAGCTGTCATAGGAACGATCGTTCGAAAAACTAGTTTTACTGAGAAAAACTTTTTTGTTTTCAAATGAAACGCCTCCAAACTTCGTATTTCTTAGTTTACTAAGGTTTTCCATGATTCCACCAAATTTGGTCGAAATCGGACATCTATAAAGTATAGCTGTCATAGAAAAGTAGAGTCTGAAAAGAAGTCTTAGAAAAACCTTTTTTGTTTTCAATGGAAAAGTCCTCAAAATTGGCATGTATTTGTTGTATATGCTCCCACACGTTCCCACACTTTGTAGACAAAGTTTGGTCAAAATCGGATGACTATAGCATATAGCTGTCAAAGGATCGATCGGTCGGAAGAACTAGTTCTTGTGAGAAAAACTTTTTTGTTTTTAATGCAAACGTCCTTTACGTTGGAATATATTTATTTTATATACTTTAACACACTTCTACAAAGTTTTGACAAAATCGGATGACTATAGCATATAGCTGCAGTGTGAATGATCAGTCGAAAAAGAAGTTCTAGTGAGAAAAACCTTTTTTGTTTTAATTGGGATCGACTCCAAATTTACAGTTTGTTATGATTTTTCATGATTTCACAAAGTTTGGTCGAAATCGGAAATCGGAATGGGAAATGGCAGAGTTAACAAGTAAGGGAGCTGTAGTCGAGTGCTCCGACTACAAAATACCCTGTTCCCTTGACTTCTTGTGTTTTTATTCACATATTCACACCCTCACACATACACACACACACACACTCTAACATACGCACACAAGCACGCGCAAACGCGATAACTGACAATGCAAGGCCCCCCCTCTCACCCAAAAGCAAAATTGATGCGTATATAGCTTCGGTGTTTTTTGTCCGATCTTATTGATCTTTTTAGAATAGATAGATATTTACTTGATATATGTAAGGTTTGGAAGGTCTATCTTAAAAATTGTGGCTCTGACAGTTTTTTGCGCTTAAAGGGGGAAGGGGGAGGAATTTTTCAAATCTGAAACAAACTCGATTTGCATCGGGTATACACCTACCTACATGCAAAAATACTTTTTGGTGCTGCATGTATGTTAAAATGGTCACATTCGGAGGTGTCCTGGAAATCTCTAGAGTTTTAGGCATCGGTTGGTTTGCAAATCGCTAGTGAAATCCGTCGGTGTCCCAGAACTTCGAGAGATTTCGTTCAGTTCGAAAGTCTAGTCCGAAAGTCGAGTTCGAAAGGAGTGTGCATAGGATTATGGTCCTACTACAAAATCAGTGCTGATATATTGCGTGGGTTCGTGAATTCGCTATTGATTGGTTAATGTATTGGCTGGTTTGTGTATAGGTTGGTTTGCCAAAATCTCCCAACAAAATACGAGAGCTTTGAAACCAACCGAAAGAGATTTCTAGGACACCGAGAATTGGTTTTGGGTTGGAATTTGGTTGGAAGAGATTTCTGGGACACCGCCGATTAATGTTAATGCTCTGTTCATTAGCATAGGGAAAGGCTATTAAACACTAATAGTAATAATAGGGTATATCGAACACCATTTAGGGATTGTTTTTGCATCATTAACTTAAAAATCATGTATTTTAAGTTATAACATTGTTGAATTAAGTGAGCGATATAATGAAACAAGATTTATGAATAAGGTTATAATGGGATCGAACACAATATATAAAATTAGAAGGCAGAGGCAACTTTTTCAGTGCCGAATCGAAATAAAAACGCCTGTTTTGAATCAGCTCTGCTATTGTACCTTGAATCGATAACAGATCTGATAGTGTAATTTTTCTCAGACAGCTTTAATAAATTGTGGGATTTTTGGCATCTCTGCTTCAAGCTCAAAGAAAGCAAACTTTATGAAATTTTCTCACTTCTCATAAATTTTCCTGTGAATTTCCCGCCTACTAAGAAAACTCCATAAAGTTCGCTTCAACGAGTAACTTCCGACAAGTTTTCGATTCGCATAGGGTATATTGTGTAGCAGAATTGGGGTGCTTGTATTTGTGCGTTTTGAGAGCCATAAAGGGACAGTATTAGAGGGCGAGATCGGACATTGGAGCATGTTTAAATTAAATAAGCCAATATGTCACAGTTGTCTAAAAACCAAAAGGATTTCCATAGACGGAATCGCATATATCAGGGAGCATCATAAGTGCAGAGAAGTTAGCTTATAAATAAAATCACAGACTGAGTGCTTTTAATTATTAAAACATGACATGCTTAAAACGGCTACAACTAATTAAATGCGCCGTTGTTAGCAAATTTTAACATGATTTTGACGTGTTGCGATTTATTAAAATCCCCGTATATATAGAGCACTCCAGCCTTCAAGTTAATAACAATCGGTGAAATGTTTTTGCAATTGGTGCTAGCTCTTGCTCTAACCCATCAATGTTTGGGAGCGGTAGGTCCCCGCCAAATATTTTTAAGAATAATCTTCTTTAGCTTTCTCTTCTTCTTCAGCGCAATTGGGAGTCTCAGCCCATTTCCATTAAAAGTACATCGACAAATGAAACTCTCTTGAAATTGGATTGTAAGCTTGAACGCTTGAAACGTGGAGAGTATGGGTTTTCAGGCTCACTTTTCTGGAACTTTAAACACGGTGATAATACCATGGTGAGGCATGCGTCACTTCTTTCTTTAAATTGTTATCACATGGATTCTTTGTTAGATCGAGTATCTTATATATCGCAGTAATACGGGAAGTGAGAGCGACTACAAGCTAACACCCTTTTCCATACCCAAGCAAAAGTTAGATGATTATATGGAGACCTACTACAAAGATATTATATATAAAAACTTTGGACAATGCTCTGATCTGCCAAAGCCAGAGGAGATATCGTCGTGGCCCTTAAAGACCTTTGTGTTAGACAAATGTGTGTTGACCGGTGACGGATTGCCAGATATATTAGTCGAAGGATTCTATAAAGTGGTTGTTGTAATCAGTGATTCAATGGAGTTGGTAACAACAGTTATTGTTAAGGTGACACCAAAATATTATTGAATTATTAATAATAGCGGAAAGCTAACCTTACGAGGTATGTGCAAAAAGTGCCGCGAACAAAGTATTCTTTAATAGGAGAGGCGTGGTGCACCATTTGTGCTTGCCACAGGTTAAAACGGTTTATAAGGAATATTACCTGCAAGTTATGCTGAATTTTAGTAAAGCTATTTATCACAAAAGCCCGGAATTGAGGAAAAACACGATTAATAGCCTATTTCCACTATGGTCACATATTTCGATATGTACATATTTTTTTTCTGAGCGTTTCCATATGATATGTACATATTTTACAGATTCGTAAACATGTGAATGGCAGCTGACAATTCAAATTTGAGTTATTATGCACTACATCTTTGCACTAAGTTCTATGGATCTCAAAACAATAAATGCAGTTGCATTTGGTATGAGACATTATTTTATAATTATTTCTTAAGTACTTTCTCAAATAAAAGTGACAAAAGACAAACAAATTACAAGTTTGATTTGTGTTTGCCAAATAAAATTAAAGAAAAAATTCCTAAAGACTCAACATCAAATAAAATAAAACAATATACTAGCTTCTATGCTTTTCTTAACATTTTCTTTTATAGTTTGAACATATTAGACTAAAATTCTATAGTGGCATTCTCCATGCGCTCCTTAATCTCCAAGCGAGCAGTTGCTTGTCGGTCAAGTACCTCCATCTACTCTGTTGTGGCAGCCACCAAAGCCTTTACAAACGGTGTCATCTCGGCCTGGTCCAGTTTGCGTTTCTACAGGCAAACTGAATTCCCATGTGAGGCCAGTAAGCCACACGAGTCACTTTACCTCAACACACTGTTTGAGAAAGAGGATGATGGCTGCGCTGACTTTACGGCTCTCATTTTGATAGAGCACCGTCTGAAACACCTTGCGTTTTTAGTTCTGACTTGTATAAAAAAATCACTACTTATCTCGTATTTGCTTGTATTTGCGCTTTAAATGTCTAATTTTTTTGCGAACGTCTTTCCATTCAATTAATTTGGCAACCATCCTTCCAAATAAATTGGTGTCCCGCGACAAAATTCTTCTCCCACAGATCCATGAGCATGACTTTATGGAGTCCTTCCAAGACACTGACTTACGTTTTGGAGCCATTTGAAATCAAATTTATTAATATTAAGAATAATATTATGAAACTAGCCCTTACCTTCAATTATCATTTCAAATAAATTTCAAACCAGGGTTGACTTTTTGTGACATCGATAACATCAGGGTTGGTTTTTTTGTGACATTAATACCAAATAATCTAGTATTTTCTTTTACAACACTGTTATCACTCGTGGCGAATGGACACATATATTAAATATGTACATTTTTTTTCTATGGAAAAAATGTTGCATATTTTTGGGTATGTGATAAAATGTGAGAATATGTACATATTTGCTATAGTGGAAATAGGCTATAAGAGATTATCTGGAGACCTTCTACAAAGATATCATATACTTTATAGGGTCGAAGATTCTTCCTTCTGCCTGCTACATACTTTTGCACAAACTTAATATACTCTGTGTACCTTTGGTACAGAGTATACAAATTTTGGACGTTGCTCTGATATATAAACCCTTTGTGTTTTACAAATGTGTGTTGACCGGTGTAGTATTGTTAGAAATATTGCTCAAAGGATTATATAAAGTGTTGATTATGATCAGTGATCCAATGGAGGCAGTATTGATAGCTATTTTAAAGATGACACTCAAACTGTTTTGAATTATTAAAAACTTAGCCCCTCTGCCGGCAAATTCACAACGGAAGAGGGTAACAAATTACGATAGCCAGGTAGAAATCGGTTCGTGCCAGCTGACGTTTCTGTGAAGCCCAACCCCAAAAACAACGAGTAACTCGAGTGTGAAATTGGCAAGACATGTTTGAAATTGTTGTGGTAAAATGTGTTAAGTGTCCAAATGGGGAGCGCGCAGGGGTAGAGAGGGTTAAAGCGGCGCACAGCAAAAGGAAAAAGTGGCTAAAGTATACGCCGTGCAAATGCAATTCGAGTTGCATTTCAAGTGAAAACTCTGCACAGTTGCTGGCTAATTTATTGCAAATTGTTAAAGCGTCGACGAGGAGTTGCACAGCTCCTAGTGGCTGGTGGCGAGCTGTCAACTGATGACAAGCGCATACCAATGTCTCCCAGGTGTAACTGTGAGGTGTGTGTGTGTGTGTATGGATATAGACACTCGAACGTAAGAGGGATGTTTGAAAAGTCTCAAGTGCGTTGAATGATTTGTTTTCTGTTCGATTTTGGAACTGTTTTTGAAATTTTGAACCCATTAATAAAAGACATTGAATTCAGACAACCTCGTGAATTTCGAGAAATTATAGATTGTGGATTTTGGACCAGTTTTGGTGTTTTGAAATTCAAAATGTTTACTGAAATGTAATTAAACTTATCAACCTGCCCTCGCTGTTTTCTAGGGTAGCTAGCATCTTTCTCTTGTCTAAATTTGCATTTCCATCTCATCGCCTGCCCCTCCCTATCGCTCTCTCTCTCTCTTTCTCCTCATTCCTCTTGGCCAACATAAACATTTTATGGCTTTGACAATATCAAATTGTTATCTGGCATAAAATAATTACAACGTTTTAATGCAGACAAAATTGTTGCCGCCGTTGCTGTTGCCTGTCGCTTTTGCCTGCCAAAGTTTAGCTGCCAATTTGAGTGCCAATAAAAGCGCGTGTGCGACAGCCAAGAGATTTCATTTTCAGACAAACGACAACAGCAACAACGTTGTTGCCATGGATAGTTGCCGTTGCGCTAATTAACCAAAAACGCAGCCAATTAGTACAACCAACACGGAAGAGGCAAACGGGATTAGGAGGGGGCAATACTTAATACCGACAGACACTGAAGGAAACCACAGTTATGCATGTAGAATTTACAATTTCTCTCCTACAAGTTATCACAGATGATCTTACAACTGACATAAAAATAATTATATGGAAACTTAGGTGAATTTTTAAAGTTAACTGTCCCATAAAGTTGTAGAGCAGATGAGGTAACTCCTAAAAGTTGAGAGTAGCTCATCAAATAAAAGTGTTTTTAACCATAAGCCGGAAAAAACATAAAAGACGACTGACTATGCAGAGCGATGCAGCTTGAATCGGATAATAAAAGCTGCCGCCATAGGCATTATCAGTCAGAGCAGGAAAACCAGTCTTTGCTGTGGAAATCCAACGGCACTTAATGAGCCAGATGAGAGATATGGCTATCCAATGTCTTTTAGCAGCTAAGTAGGAATATGTATGCGTTGCACTTTGCTATTTGATGCCTATAAATTGACAAAGCGTTTGAATCAATTAATTTCTTATTAAAAATGCATAAAATAGATCAAATTACTCATATCTACAACTTGTTCAGTCTTAGAACAGCTCAAGCTTCTAGACAACATAAACTCGCCGCATGTATTTGACTTGCTTAATTCGAAAATCTCGTCGTGTTATGTTTCGTGAGGCATTTTTCGAGTTCTTTTGCTGGTCGCCCAGCCACATTGGGAATGTCTAAAAGAAAAAGGAAAGCTTTTTCGTCCAAACATTCCTTGATTTATTTCTCTTAAAGTTTCAAAATTTTAAGAAACTTCAAAAGACTGTTTTTCAGAACGTTTTAATTTATCAAAATATACCGAATCGAATAGAAGTCAGAGTCTACCATACAAGACCAAGAAAGAGGTCGATTTGAAGGATAATAATATTATGTATGGTGTTTTCGAGTATTAATTGAGCTTGTAGGTTAGCAGAATCCTCATTCCTCAAATTCACGGAAAATAAAGGAATAATTTCTAAGAATCTAAAAAGCTATGAATGAAAGTTTAATTACCATCAGACTTTAAAACAGGGATGCAAACCGGTTTTGAACCGAACCGTACCGCATATTACAGCTGGTGTACCGAACAGTAAAAAAAAGTTTTTTTTTCTTTGACCCATTTTTAGACCGATCGTTCATACTGGAGCTATAAGCTATAGTTACCCGATTTTGACAAAACTTTGAAAAATCATGTTAAAGCGTATAAAACAAACAAATACCAAATTTTAAGACGGTACCATTAAAAACAAAAAGTTTTTCTCACTAAGACCATTTTTCAGACCTATCTTTTGTATGGCAGCTATACCATATAGTTGTCCGATTTTCACCAAACTTGGTAAAACTATGAAAAAGCATAGAAAACCCATAAATACAAAGTTTTGAAACGCTTACATTGAAAACCAAAAAGTTTTTCTTACTAAAACTAGTATTTTGACCGACCGTTCCTATGGGAGCTATAAGATATAGTCATCCGACCCCATCGGTTCTGACATATTAGCAGCGTGC
The DNA here is from genome assembly GCA_018904265.1 of Lordiphosa collinella. Lineage (NCBI taxonomy): Eukaryota > Metazoa > Arthropoda > Insecta > Diptera > Drosophilidae > Lordiphosa > Lordiphosa collinella. Next base: position 204,559 of record JAEIFV010000077.1, read on the forward strand.
AATAAAAGGAAGACTCTGTGCAAAATTTCAGCTCGATAGCTTTAAAACTGAGAGACAAGTTTGCGTAGAAACAGACAGACGGACAGACAGACAGACGGACAGGACTAAATCAACTCAGCTCGTCACCCTGATCAAGAATATATATAGTTTATGGGGTCGGAAGTGAAGGGTATAAAAACGGTTCGGTTCAGTTCTCAGACAAATTTTTTGGACGTGAACCGCTAGCCAATTTCATAATTTGTGAATTTTAATCGATTCCCTAAGATGCCGGATCGATATAACCTTTAAGGACAACTTGAATCAAATTTTTCAACACGTAATCCTTCAGCAATTGCCCGCCGATCTATCCCTGTCATCAATATGCATTGTTTTCTTGAAAGTTAATAGTTGATTTGTAGTCCTCTAGTAGAAACTTTACTTTAATTCAATATTAGCCAGGAGAGTTTTTTTCTCATATAATAATACATTCAACAGGGTGTGTATGATACATGCTTCCGATTCTTGTCTAGACGTGAATCTCTGATTTCTAGGGAGGACGGACGGACATGCGGACAGACATACATGACTAAATCGACTCGGCTGTCGATGCTGATCAAGAATATATATACTTTATAGAGTCGGGGAGGATTCCTTCTGCTTTTTACAATCTTTTACACAAATATTAAGTTTGTGTACCTATGGAACAGAGTAAAAAATATATTTTACTTAATAATATCATTCCGGAGTTTGGTTCATATTTTTCGAACTTGATTTAAGAATATTCACAAAAATTTTCAGATCGTTTCGTCAATAAATTTTCGAGCTAGGACTCCCGCAAGTTGAAAAAAAGTCGGTTCGAGAAAAATGAACTTGAAACCTCGTGCTTCGACCGGTGCATACCTGAGTGTTTTATCATCGGAATTAATTGGAATTTTGCTTTGAAATACTCTTGAATAGTTGTAATCAATTTAAACTGGTTTCCGCCCTTAAGAGAGACTATAGATATTGGGCACAAGCACTCTAGTATAAAACACCAGCTCGATATCTTCTAGGTGTTTATACTGAAAGCCGGACGACCGGTCATGGCTATAACGACTCGGCCGTTGATGATGATTAAGAATATATATACTTTATGAAATCGGAGATGCCTAACTGGTATAAAAATGCTGAAACTGCAATATCATAGACGTTTGTCCATATTTTTATCAGCCATGCTCCCATTTTCGCATTCGCAAAAGTTTTGCGATTTGGAGAGCAAATTAAGTAGAAAAGCCGGTTTCAAATTGCAAAGCGTTTGCGAATGCGAAAATTGGAGCGTAGCTGAAAATAGTATTTTGGGAGACTTTGTAGAAAAATATTGATTTTGGGATTAAAGTTTATTGTTCAGAAATAAACACATGTTAAAAAATAAAAAAAAAAAAAATTATAATCAACCAAATCTGCTTTCAGGTTTAACAGCAGCACTACCGTAATTTTAAGATGCTGAGAACTTAACATTTGAGTGTATTCTTAACTGTAATTTGCCGCACCGTCGCTCGTGTGGTCGATAGTGCAGCGAGTTAAGTGGCTGTGCAGTGCCCAAAGTCCTGAGTTCCAATCACAGACGATGTAAGGTAAAAATACAAGTTTTTATACGTTTTTATGTTTTTCAGAAAAAAGCCTTTAGTGAATCAATTTCGGATGCTTACAGCCTAAAATTAAGGTTATCTTCTGATGGCTAAAAAATAATAAGTGAGGGATATTTACTGCCTAATGTTTGGGCCTTTTTACGTTTCCAAAAATTTTAGGTTACACTTTACCTAAAAAGGTTATAAAATTAAGTCCAATATTCCAATTGGATGTAATTTTAGGTAATATGTCAATATATCTTAAGTACTTTTGAGCAGTTTAGGGCAATATTTTTTCTCTGGGTGTAGTAAAAGATTCTACCCAAGGTGTGTTAAGGAGTTTAGAGAGTCAATAATTCAGCACTTAACTCCCTTAGGTCTTCCTACAACAATCTCTTTCTGTTTAATGCATTTACAGTATCTTGTTGCAGTAGCTTTATCGATTTACTATGAATAATTCAAACTATAAAATTCAAACATTTTAATGAAACAAGCAAAAGGTTAAGCTTGTCCTGCATATGAGAGATGCGATGCGGCTGTAATAAAACACAAAAGGCGGAGTCAAAGGGTGGCAGGGGGCAGTCAGAATGCAAAGCTTGTTAAAATTCATGTAATGCATTAACAGAGAACAACAACCACAAATTACACACAGAGTGAATGAGAGAGAAGGTTGAGGTGTACACACACACACACACACAGGCAAAAGGCCGACGGGCTGCAATGAAAAGGCAATTAAAGCGCAGCAGGCCTAGCACGGAAAGACGGAGGTTGCTGCTGCTGTTGTAGCTGTTGTTGCTGTTGCAGCAGCAATCAATTGCATGCTTCAATGGACAAATATACGAGCATAGACAAGAGAGGAGAGCCAAGAGTCAGATAGACATGGCTGATACGGACGCCAGGGCAAATGCGTTCGCTCATGTGTATGTGTGTGTCGTCGTTGTCCATGACAGACAGCTGTGGACGGACTGGAGAGCAGCTAGATGGACTCAACTAGATAAAACCTTAGTTGCCATTGCCAGAGAGTACCGCATTTGGCCTGGCCCAGCCTAGACCACTTGGAGTGGAGTGGAGTGCAGTGTGGTGTCTTGTGGCGCGGGGCAGAGTCATGCTCTCTGCGTCTGCATCTTCATTCCACACAGCCAACTGGCAGCAGCAGTCAAGTGGAACTGGCAAAAACTTGTTAACTTTTGCTACAAAAGGTTCGGTGGAGTGCCAGTCAATCAGGCTGCCGATGCGTTGCACTTGGCGGCAATTAATCAAATAAAAAAAAACCAAGAGAGGAGAAAACCTGCGCCTAATCATTGCAATCAAGTCATTTACCTGCGCTGCCCCAAGAAATCGTTTAATTATCACTTGGCAGCAATTAACAAATTTTACTTTAAGAGACCAACTCTTTGGCCACACCCATGAGTCCTAAAACATACACAAGCGGGCATCACCACACACAGTGGTTGCAATGGCTAGTCTCTGGCTTCGAATAAGGTAAGGCGCCGTGATACTCTTGTGTTCAAAAAACTTCCAAGTCGGTTGAAAGTCTGAGATAAATTTGCTATTTTCTAAATTGTAAATGAATTGTTGACTTTATGTAGAGCTCGCATAATCTTTTAAGTTTTGGTGGGGTAGATTTTGCGGCATCGGCAAGTCGCTAGTCAAAAAAGAATACCTACAGATTAAGTTTTTGGACAATCAAAAGAAAAGAAAATGTGATAATTATATAGAATTTCCTGTTTAAAACACGATTTTTGTCAAGTCTTAAGAGTCCCGAAACCAAACTGAATATTCAAGTAAATGAACAGAATCAGTGAAAAAAATAAATATTTGGCCTTAAATAGCAATCCAAAGGGCCAAGGCCGAGCTTCTTAAAATTTCTTGGCTTGTGTGCTTCTAACTTTCACACAAGAAGAAGGGACCTACAGTTTAACACCGAATCAGAAAAGCAATGTTTGAGAAGCTTTTTTATGGCTAGATACTTGAAAGCTGGCTTCAACGTGTGTGTAAGTTTTTCAAGCAAAAACTTTTTTATTAGATGTCCTGAGGCGGCATTGAACCTACGACCTCTTGCACAGCAGGCATACACACTACACGCTGCACCCCATCCGGCCACAATCTGACAATAGATCCGACAAACCGAAAATTAGACCTTGGGGATTTCTTATATACAGGTAGACTTTTCCTAAAATCAGGGCCTAAAAGTAAATTTTCCTCGACTAAAGAACAATATACAAGTATACATATGTATGTTCTAAATCTGTTAAAAGCTCCGATAAATTTCGAACTAGGTTAATGAAAATTCGTTATGGACTCTTGTAGCGTGTATTGCACAAACATACACACCTCTACCGACCTTAAAATGGTGTACCATCTTAAAAAATCACCCAGGAGTCCCTTATACGGGTATAAGAAATAAATGTGCCAATAGTTCCGATAACTTTTGACTTAGGTTAATGAAAAAGGCACTCTAAATACCAATACACAAGTGAAATACCAATACCCAAATCTGCTAATAAAAGGGACACTTTTTTACCTATGTTAATGAAAATGTACGTTATGGATTCCTTAGAACTTCTACAGACAGAAGTAAAGTTTCTGTACCGCATATTAAAATGGTGTACCATCCAAAACAACCACTCTGATGAACATACGAGTAAAAGTATATGTCTTAAATCTGTCAACAACCCCAACCAATTTCGACATTGGCTACTACAAAGTTTTCTAAAAATCGGGACCCACACTTAGAAAAGAAACAGAATGAATAATTTGAGCACGAATGATCTTGAAAAACAATCTATTCGTTCTCAGTTTGGTGTTTTTAGGTGAGGGGAATGAGGTAAAGAAACTAAGAGAGGAGAACGAGCGTTTCATTAACATTTAGCAGGCTGGGGGCCAGAGAAAATCGATAACAACACAGCATACTTTTCCATTAGCATGACTGCTTTGTGGACTGCCTGCTTTCGAAACCTCATAACCTGTAATCGAATAAGTAGGCGATAGCCGAAAGTTTTTCGAAGCTCCATTAGAACATATACTAATCTAAGAATTGTAAACGACGGTGTGAATGGGCCGTCCAATAAACGACACACAATTTTTAAATAGTATACTCTGTTGTAATGCATCTTGCTTTACGACTCAATGAAATTAATTTTAGCTACTACTACCAGATGCCCCGAAGCAAGAGTTAAAAGGGACTCCCAAAGCAACACCGCGAAGGCGCTTCTGAGGCAGGAGTGAAAGGAACTCCCTAAGCAGCACCACAAAGGAGCGCTTCCGGAGTGCTCCGCAGCAGGAGTGAAAATGGAGTCTGAATGAGCATTCTGGGACGCCCTTAGGCGCACTTTTTTCATACATATTAAAAAGGCTTTTTTCTCCGGCGGATATGCTCTTTTGGGACACTTTTCGTAGCCTCCCTAGGAGGCTTAGCGCACCGTCCTGGAAGTCCTAACCCAGCAAGCAAAGTTCGGAACGCTCCAAATTATGTGTCAGTGCTCTCTAAGCACGGGCTCATAAAAAGGACTTATGGCTAAGCATTTTCGGAGTTGAAGTAGACAGGTAATCGAAAATTTTTCTTTGGTTAGATGTTTTGCTTCAAGTGCCTAGAAAAGTAACTTCTATGTGTCTTTTATGAGATTTTTATATACTCGTACTTCATTCGAAGGTTGAAAGCACTTATATCTGTGTCAGAAAAGAGTCACATTAGACATTAGACTCGGAAATCTTCCATATAAAGTGCGACCGTTTTCATAGAAAAAATCGGTCATTCCGGGCTCTTTTTGAGCACATTATGATGGTGAATGCTCATAAATAAGTGTCAAAAGAGTATCAGAAAACGCACATATTGTTTGTTGGGAATAGAGCACCTTGCAGACTCCACACATGCGCATTTATACTTGTGTGTGTAACCATAAGGAAACACAAAAAGCGAACCAGCAATAGGCAACGCACGACACTTGAAGCTTTCAAGTCATGGCAAACTTCATATGACAACTCTGTATACAAAGTGTAGCGAAAGAGTTTCATACTTTTACGCTTTTGTAATACATGTGGAGTCGCGGAACAGAATTAAACAAAAACAGATCTGAAACTGTCTTTCGCTCCCTGTTTTCGTTGTGTCCGTAACCAAACTTTTTTTTTTGCCGAAACGTTGAAAGTGTTGAGAGTTTTTTGCGAGCTCTGTATGAAACACACCTTATTCACTCAAAAAACATTTCACATTGTTATAACGCCTTTTTCCAAAGGATTGAAGAACTATAAGAAGCAAACAAAAAATTTTGCCATATATTTCTTTACACTGTGCCTAAGCAATTGGCCAAGAAGATGAGCCCATAGCCATAAACGGCAGCCAGAGACCATAAACAATTCTGGCTGCTGCTCCTCTGTGTGTGTTTCTTTTTCTGCCCGAACCGGGAGGAGGTTGCGTTTTCATTTTAAAGACATTTTTCCGTATTGTGCATCCGCTTAGCTCCTTGTTGCGCTGCCCCGGCACCACCTCAACCCTTCCACTTCTACAGTTTACTTCCTCAACTCAAACTCAAGTGGTGCTCGGTGCTGTGTCTGTCTGTGTGTCCTCGGGGTTTTTGCTGCTGCGGCACAGCAAAAAAAGCAGAAAAAAAAAACAAAAGGACAAAAGCAAAGAGAGTCATGACAATGACGGTGTAGTGGGGTGTACCGGGGAGCTTGTCTTGGTGTGATTTGGCAGAACAACACACACACACACACAAACAGACTCCAACTTTGCCGCATCTTTTGCCTTTGCTGATGAAGTTGAACAATTTGAGATACGACGAGCAGACACAGAAGGAGAAGAAGGCAGGGACTGAGGATGGTGGATACATTCATACAGACAGACAGACCCCAAGGGACGGACATAAGGCCTATGGAACGTTCATTTAGTTGCCAAGGCAGCAGCGGGAGCAGCAGCTACTAGGCAAGCACCAAAGCAATCAAGATGCGAAAACTTTGACGACGACACACGCAAATTTTTGCTTCATTTTACTTTTGCTATACCAAAAATTGCTAATTTATGTGAGGAGGGAGGGATGTGAGAATAGTTGATGAATTATGCGACAAGCTGAAAAGTTTAGTTAGACTTGGTTTCAATTAATTTTAATTGTGTGGTAAAAGGCCCAGCCCAACCCAACGCCAGCCAACCGTTGGCCAACTGTAATCAAGGGAATGAGCCAACAACTCTTTCACTTTGTGCCTTTCTCCTACAATCGTTGAGATTTATGAACGCCCCTTGCGCTTTAAATTGAATTCAATATTTTGCCAGCAACAACAACAACAACAAATTGTAAACAACATTGTTTTTTTTTTTATCCCCGTTGACAGTTGCATTTTATGGTCGTGCACATTTCATGGCTTTCTTTTTTCGCGCTTTTGGTTGAAAATTGATTTTTCCTTTTACCTTATTTTTTCCTCGACTGGTGTGGATTGGCGGAGGTGTGAAAGGCGTTGAGTGGGTGTTTTTGAATTGAGTTGTGTTATTTTGGTGGGTTGCCGCCGAGAGCTGGCCGAGAGCTGTGGCCAAAGATTTGTTGTTTAAACTGCCATAAAAGAAAATTACAAACCTGCAAAGAAAAGAAGCAGAAAGAAAATGTTGATAATTTGTTGTGTGTTGTGTTTGGAAAGAGGAGTAGGAGGAGTAGTAGGCAGTGGGAAGATGTAGAATTAAAGTTTTTTTTTTTCATTTAATATTACACTCGGAAAAAAGTAGAGGGAATATTTTGGAAAAATTTGTTTTCGTTTTTTAACAGTTTACAATTTCATAGAAGCAGCTGAATGGAGAGAGTTGGCATTCCCAAATGTAACATCTAAAAATTTGCTGTTGCTTTTAAACATATGGACACAGAAGATTAAGGATACTCAGACAGACTGTTTCGTCTCGCATCCCTGCGGCCTCGTCAGTGATATTTTAAACGCCTTCCACACCAACAGCCATCAGCAATTACCTATATCTGCGTACGTCACTGGTCTGAGTATCTGCTGTGTCCATATGTTTCAAATCTTTGTTGATTTCTGTTGATTATTGAATTATAATCAATCCGCGACCTTGAGACGGCTAACAAAAACTTTGACTAAAATCAAAACTGGTCGCTAAGCCCCATATACAAGGTGGGCCAAAAGAAGTCACCCTATTGGAAGATGCTCTTATTTTTACAAATAGCCGCCAAAATATAAAGAGGTAAATATTATATATATTCTACATCTGTCTAGTTCACAAATGTCAAAACAGATCTGACTTTGGCGGCTATTTGTAAAAATAGGAGCATAATAATAGTTACAATCAATTTCAAGTCGAATGCATTATCATGATGAGTTTCTTGTGGAATTCCTTAGGGAATTTTAAAAAATTGGAACTTTACGTATTTTGATTATTTTCAATGCAGCTCTACGCCTCAGCTACTTTCCCATTGCATGGAAAAATGCCAATATTGTAATGCTTCACAAACCCGGGAAGCCTCCAGATGAACTGGAGTCATACAGACCCATAAGCCTCCATCCAGCATTTGGCAAACTGCTGGAGAGATGTCTACTGCGGAGAATCCTGGAAACTCCAGCAATCAAACGGAAAATCCCAAAATTCCAGTTTGGCTTTCGGATGGGACATGGCACACCAGAACAGCTACACAGAGTTGTCAACTTCGTCCTGGATGGATTCCACGCCAAGGTGTACGTTGTGGCAGCGTACTTGGATATCCAACTGGCATTTGACCGCGTCTGGCATGATGGCTTACTTGCCAAGCTGAAAGGAACGCTCAATTCTCAGCACTTCTTGATGGTCAGATCTTTCCTATCTGACAGGACATTTAAAGTTGTCCAGAATGGCCTTGCGTTCTGGGACCAACACTCTACAGCCTGTTCACAGCATACACCCAGCGACAAAAAAAAAGCCGCACTCTGCCATTTCATGCATTTTTGTCATCTCTACCTCGGGGTTTCCCCAAATATTATTCTATTCGAATAATTTTAATTTTTGGGAGTTCCCCTGATTGTTTTCTTCATGTTGCAAGTCATTTTCGGCGTCTCAGATATAAAGGCACATTTTGCTGAACTTTTTCTTAGAGATCTTTAGAAACTATGGCTAAAGGAAAACAACTGACCCTGGCTGAAAAAGCAAAAATTATTGCATTGGCTGAACAAAATGTGTCAATTCGTAAAATAGCGGATAAAACTAACTTTAATGAAAGCTCGGTGAGACGATTTTTGAAAAAATTTCGTGAGACTGGAGAATTGGAGCGGACGAAAGGATCAGGCAAAAAAAAAAGGCACAAGTGTAAGGGAAGATCGAGTTATTATGAGAACGAGCCTCCAAGATCGATTTAAAAATGCTGTTGAAATAGCGTCTGAAGTACAGCAACGATATTCAAGAGACATTTCGGCTCGAACTAATCAGCGTCGGCTAAACGAGATGGGGTTAATGGCAAGGACACCTGCCAAAAAGCCACTTCTAAATCTTCCAATGAAGAATGCTCGCTTAAATTGGGCGAAGGATAAACAAAATTGGGGTGAATCTGAGTGGTCACGAATCATATTCTCGGATGAGTCCAAATTTAACCTCATTGGACCCGATGGCTCCCGCACAGTTCGACGTAGAACAGAGGAACGATATTCAGAAAACTGCTGCATTGCCACTGTAAAGCATTCGCCTTATATTATGATATGGGGATGCATATTCAAATATAAAACTGAATCGCTTTTAATGCTTCAGGGAATGGTGAATGCAAAAAAGTATGAAGAGATTATTCTCGGTGGTCTTGTGCCCAGTATTGAATCCTTTTCTGAGAGGGAACAAGAACCCATATTTCGGGAAGATTCTGCACCTTGTCATCGGGCTCGCTCTGTAAGTGATTCGTTGACTCTATGTTGGTTGAATAATTTTTTTAATTACTTTTATCCATTCTTAAACGACAGATAACTATTTTGAAGGAGGAATTGGGTATTAGGTCCTTAGATTGGCCAGGTAACAGTCCTGACCTGAATCCCATAGAAAATGTCTGGGGTCTTATGAGCTCGAAAATAGGCAAGCGGAAGCCAAAAACTATGGTCGAATTAAAGGAAACCATAGAAAAAGTATGGTTTGAGGATATAACTGAGGAATATCTGAAGGCTTTATACGATTCAATGCCCAACAGGGTCAAATGTGTAATTAAAGCCAAGGGTGGAACCACAAAATATTAAATAATTGTTAATTTAAAGAAAACCTATCGAATGAAATTGTTTTTGTCATTAGTTTGTAGTAAATAGTGTAAATCATTGGAAACAAATTTGATTTGTATGAAAAACAACTTTATTTTATTATTATTTATTTTTTCTTGCAACTGGTCAAATTTCTAAAATATCGTTTGAAAAGTTTAATTTTAGAAAAATGATTATTTATAATTATGTAAGTGTGATATAAATAAAAGCCGTGTGACATTTTTTTAAAAATTGATTAATTGACAACCCAAAAAAAAAAATATGCGAATAGAATAACATTTGAGGGGTCCTCTGACGAGTGAAGGCAAAAATTCATGAGTCGCTGGGTGTACATGCCTACTGCTTTGGATATTCCAACTGAGGAGCCGCAGGACCTTCTAATCGCCACCTTCACAGCAAGGCGAAGAGGATGAGTTGGCTACTCAACGCCAACAACAAACTCTCGCTAAAAAACAAGGTCCTCTCATACAAAGTGATCCTGGCACCGATTTGGAGGTACGGCGTTCAGGTGTATGGCATCGCCGCGAAAACCCACCTGAACAAAATCAGGGTCTTCCAGGCCAAAATCCTTAGGAGGATTACTGGAGCCGAGTGGTTTATCCGAACTCGAGACATTGAGAGAGCGAGAGTGTGGCGTTCCGATGGTTGGCGACACAATCAACAACCAAGCCGCCCACCCAAACAACTATTTAAAACTATTTAAATAAATTACGTTTAAAATTCTTTATGTTCTGCCTATATCCCAAGGGTAGCCCACACCACTGCGCGACAGTTCTTCTCAGTATTCCACGCCCATCCTGACTTCCTTAAGATGCAGATACTAGAACAACTAATTTGTAATCGCTTGCTTGCTCTGGCCAGTCATCTCGCAGTGCGCACCTCATGCAGTGGTAAATGGTAAACTACTCGGAGGTCGCGTTTTAAAGACTCAATATTTGGCCGTCGAATAAAGCAAACCGTAGCCTCGAGAACGGAACACAGTTTGCAGTCCAATGGATTCAGGTCTGGGCTATCAGCAGGCCAATCATCCTGAGAAATGCAATTCGGTACATGATTTTTCGAGCGAACCACATTCCATGACTGCAAGCAACTGATGCCAAAAACTTTTGATGCGGTAATCTAAACATATATATAAAAGTGAAAGTATGATTGTATGTTTGTCCCTTATGGGCGTCTAAGCCGCTGAACCGATCTTCACGAATTTTTCACAGTATGTTCATGTCGATCTGGAAAGTGTCAAAGGCTATGTCTCATGTCTGTGAAATGGTCCAAAAACCGTGAAATTTGCAAAAAAAAAACTTTGGGGAATGGTTGATCGCTTGTCCGGGAAGGTTTCTAAGTTGAAGAAATGTAACGAAGCATCAACTTCTGTGTCATTGTCCCGCTTAAAGGAGGAGTAAACTTACGTTATTTGGTCAATCCCTAGAGTTCTTAGATTTACGTAAGTTTATTCTGACCACACAATGCATCATTATTGAAGATCAGTGGGATAGTAACTTGTCGTTCTCAGTCATTGCAGCGTAACGTAACTTAACCAAACCTTCGAAGCTATTTAAATGTATTCTAGGTTAGTTTCAAATAGTTATGCGAAAAGTCGTAAGCTTCCTCCTAGAAAGTTCGGAATTTTAAAACAGGGTTGATCAATATATTATGTGTAAATTACTATAATCCAGTTCAAGAATTGATTATAATTAAATAATCAATGAAATCAACGAAGATTTTGAACATATGGGCAGCTTTGGATACTCAGACAAACTGTTTCAATGGCCTCATGGAAAAATCTCATCAGTGAGTTTCAACGATGATACCAACAATCCCTTTGCATATACCTTGAGAATTGTTGAACGTAAGATCCAATTGATTATATTTTTAGCTTGGATTTTAGAATACTGAAAGGTATGCATTTGGTTTCCCAACATGTTAAGTTTTCTGAACATCGTACAGAGTAAACATATGTTAAGGTTTTTATAACAAACGTTCCAGCGAGACTTCTGTTATAGATATATGTATATGTGTTTTAGCGACCTATTTTGATTTTAGTCAAAGTGCTTGTTAGCCGTCTCCAGGTCATGGATTGATTATAATTCAGTAAACCCATTATGAACAAAATTGTCTTTTAATACGAAATGAATATTAACGATTCCATCAAAGTCATACATAAACATGTTGTATACCTTACGTAAGAGAATGAATTTATTCAAATAAATTTCCCATGAAATGGATTTAAAATTGTGGTTTTTTCCCCCCTAAAGTTGAGGCACAGGCAAGCATACATTGCACTGCAATTTAGCATCCTCAGCTGGCACATATTTAAACCAACCGACTTTCTGCATTTTGGAAAGGCAAATAGGGGCGGAGAAGGTGGAGGTGGGCAGGCAGGCAGGCAATCAGTGCATTCATTCCATTCGAAAAGTGTCGGGAAGTGTCTGTCAAGATGAGTTTGCACTTTTCATGCCAAGGCAAACTCGAAAATTTCGAAGTAAAGAAAGGTGTGTGCCCCCCCTCCTCAGACACTCCACCTACATGTTCCCCCCACTAGGAAAGCATCAACAAGATGCCCCCACGCTGAAAACTGAAATGTTTTCGTTTGAGTGAACACTAGCACTAACAACAACAACAACAATGCCGACGTGCTGAGATGGCATCGTTTCGCTGCCGGGGCGCTACATGGCGATTTTGTTTTTGTATTTTATTTTTTTTCACATTTTTTTTCTGCTTTCTGCGCCAGTCAATTCAATTTGAAGCCATTTAGCATCAATTTGCAGTAATTTGACGTATAAATTATGTCAAATTGCCGAGCAGCTTGTCATTGGGTGTATTTTGTTGTTGTTGCTGTTCTCACTCAGTCACTTGGCTCGTTTCGGTTTCGGTACGCCTTTGTTGTTGCTTTTGCACCTTTTTTTTCGTTCCTCAGATTGTGCCCGCCAGGTAGAAACCAGTCAAGTTACCCTCTACCCAGATCCCAATCCCAGTACCATTGTGCGCCTTGGGTTTTTTCCTGCTCTGTGTCTCTCTCTCGCCCTCTTCTCTTTCTGGCCCGTTTGGCAGTGTGTGAATTTTATTTTCGCTTGTCGACACAAAAGAATTTCACTTAACACACACACACACTTAGAAACTCATGGATACGGATATGTTTGGAAGCAACCCAAAAAAAGGGTCCAGAGTGCTCATAAAGCCGATATATAAACTAAACCCCGTGAGGGAGAACAAGACAGAGAGGGGCAACAATTTTTACGCTTTTGTGAATGTTTAACATTCAAAGATATCATCGAAAAATTCACTGGAAACGCTTGTACAATAAAAAAAAATTGAGAACAGAACAGGGAGAAGCTGACAAAGCAGAAGCAATATGATCGTCGTCGCACAGTGGCTTGATTTGGAAATGCTGATGGTAGAAAAATCAATTTTGGATTTGTTAAAGTGAAAAACATTGATTAATCAATTTCTAAAATTTTTAAGTTTTAAAAACTAAGTTGTAGCTTCTCTAAGTAAAGCTAAATGGGGACGTTTGTTGTAAGAAAAAGAGAGATCCTGGTTTATTGCCCACACTGGCTCGTAAGTGACCCCTGGTAAAGCAACTATACACCCCCAGAGCTGCTGGCTAACGTGAGCGGCGAACCCTTCTTATGGAATAAGCTGATGTCTACCAATGAAATGGTTGTGATATCAATAAATCGAAACACCACTCGTATTCTGATTAGATTGATGACAATATTCGATTTCTTAATGCATTAAAATCTGAAAAACGCCTGCATGCATTTAAACAAGGCTTCAAGAAGGGCATCAAGTTCTTAAAAACAGCTTATTGTCCAATAGGATTCACATAATGCAACGAGTCTTTCAAGCAAAGCGAAATATTTGGAATAATGAAGGCCAGAGGAGATCTTCTTTGGTTTAACAGCTGCTCAAGGAGGACTATAAACGATGGCACATGCTCTCTAAGCAAAAGCGAAAACATGAGCATTTTGTAGAATGATGCCTAATATATAGAGAATTTCTTTGGCGTTATTTCAAGACTTGTACTGAACAGGGGATGGGGTGGCCATTTCTTATAAAAGACATGCAATAAATGAAGATTTTTAGGTATGTAATAAGCATAATCTGGAATTATGTTTAGAGAACATAATGAAGGCTATGGCTTTGCCAAGCTTTTCTCTTTTCCGGTTAATTGACTGCGGCTCATGATTGCTCATGTTTGGTAGATTTTTGACTATTGACTCTATAGAGTGCGCTTACAGATCACCGGTTTGGATTTAGCAGCCGTCACAGTGCCGTAGAGTAGTTAATTATATCCTCGATGCCTTTAAGAAAAAGAAATACTGTTCGGCAGTATTTTTAGATGTACGTTAAGCCTTCGATAGAGACTGGCATGAGGGTTTGATGTATAAATTGAAGCCGACGTAGCATGCAACTTTTACACTTCTAAACTTCTCGACTCACTTTGGACGAAACTGAATTGTCCCGGACACCTACTATCTACGTCACACTGACGGAGGTCACCTGGAGACCCTGTTTATTGGGTGTATGGCTCTGCCGGAGTGGACTGTTGCTTCGGCGAGTGGCCTTTCCCTAGGCTACCTTAACCATCTCCCTACCACAGATACTTTGAAGAAACACCACTTAAAGTTGAGTTGTTTAAGTAAGGCACTTCAAGAATTTAAACGCACCGTTGTATGTAAACCCACGGGATAGATTCCACTTTGGAAACTGAGAAATATGAATTATCGGGCGGTTAGTTTCTCACAATAATCGCTTCCCAATTCTAACAAGGCCTATTCTTCGCGTAGGCTGAACAAAAATCACCCAGCGATTTTTGATATTTGAATGTGCACTTAGGGTACTAAAGTTAATTTGATTTATAGTAAGTTCTTTCTTAACGCGTTGAAGCGAGCATGCTAAATAAAACCTTTTCCAAAAACAAAATTTACCGCATCTCAAGCACTCAAGCTTAAAATTAACCGCGAGTTCAGTCCCGATGGATCCAACGACGACGAAAATTTCGCGTTTTTCGAGAAGGAATATTAAAATTTAGCTGTGCTCTCAGATATTGCGAATCGAGTATTCCGCCAATAAGCTTGGGAGTAAATTTCACACCGTGACATATATTGGGCGATTTTATAGAGTATGTTTTTCTATAAGGAGCAATCTGTTAGCATACGGAGGAAGATGAATATTGGGATTCTAGCCAAGGCCCCGAAGTGCAAATAAGAAAAACTGTTTTTGAACAGACTTTATACACTTTTGGTGCACTCTATATTGAGTTGCCCCGATACATGAACAATATTCGAGTTTAGGATGAACGAGAGATACATATACTGCCATGCTCCCATTTTCACTTTCGCAAAACTTTTGCGATTTCAAACCGGTTTTCGGACAAGATTTCCAAAACTTTTTGCGAAAGTGAAAATTGGAGCAGGGCTGATACTGATTAAGTAGTAAAGGGATCATCAAACTTTCTTGACGATCGTTTTTAAAAGCTTTTACACAATCGAGACATGTTGGTAAGTGAACAAATACGTAAGCTGCATGTTTGAATTTCCCAATGATTAAAAGTTAAGTAAAGGTTTACTCCGTTGAAATGTCACGACTTTGAATTTGGAGAAGTTTAAGTCCAGGAGATTAATTTTGACACCAGGAGTATAACTCGTCCAAATCATATTGTAAGTGCAGATGTTCATTAGCACCAGTGTATGAACAGCAATGTTTGACATCATCAGCGTACACGAGTTCACGAGAAAGAGGGTAATACTTGCGTAGGTCATTTATAAAAAGAATAAAAAAAGGGTAGGTAACTTAATTGAGGTCCTCCAGAGGTAATATGTAGGTACGAAACTTGAGGAAGATCAATTTATTGGCACGTGCCGAGTTCTTTTCGATAGATAACAGAAATCCATTTATGCAAATAAAGTTTATGCGGCAATGTTAAGGAATTATACATTAACTAAGGAAACAGCTTACTGTGAAAATCGTGGAAAATTTGTTGTTGTTTTTCCCAACGAAAGAGCAGCGGTGGGTAACCGATAGCCCGACTGGACCACTTTTTAATTCAACCTTAAACGCAATGCGCAATAAAATACTCGACTGCCAACAACAAAATACATTGCGTCGCTTTATGAGACTTATTGGGAACTTTAACAGAGATCTTTGTCTCCCAATGAGCCGTACTTCTAAAGCCTTCTTATTAGTAGGGGCCTGTTCAAGGTCTATGTAAAAAAAATTATTTGGTTAAGACTTTTCTAAAATAGCACCATTTATCTCTGATGGTTATGAACCCTTATAACAGCGTTAAAGGTTTAAATTATAGATTCCTTGGGGTAGTATGAGAAAAGCTACGAGCAATGACTCTAAAAGGTTTGTCATCCCACAGTTGAAAAGTAAAATGTTGGGCGGCACTCCTACGGAGGAATCGAGCCAGTTTTCGATAGGTGTCAGAGTTAACAGGGTAAGCCACAACAGTGCCATTTCGACGAATCTTAAGGAAAAAAATTTCAGGTCTAGAAGAATTTTCAGCTGTTGTTCCATTAGGGCTAAGTCTGAACTTCTATCTATTTAAGCCTGAGCCACCTGAGCTTCTGAAGGGGTTTCTTGTTCATTTGATAATATATCAAACCGATTATAAGATGAGGTAGAACCATTCCCGACTACGGAGACATTCTTTTCAGGGATAAACTAATAAAACAACTGACAGTAAAAATCGTGGAAAATTTGTGGTTTTGCAGCGGTGGGCAACCGATGGCCCGTCTGGCCCGCATCTTAATTTTGTCCTTTAACGCAATGCCCAATAAGATACTCGACTGCCAACAACAAAATACGGGTAAAAATATATGCTGCGAAGTTAATGCTACCCTTCTGTTTTATTTTGGTGCCCACCACTGCTTTAAGTAAGAATTTCCTGACATTGAGTGCATACTAGAGACCTGCAACAAGCCTCTTATGTTCGATCACACTCGTGCATTTACTTGTCTTGCTTGGGCTTTCTGCCTTGCACTCAAAATGATCGAAAGCACATTAAGTCAAAGCGAGTAAGCTGTTTGCTTTGCACGAGTAAAAATATGAATAAGCTCGTTTAAGCATTTGCCGAACTTTGCAATCAAGTCGGCTGCCCGCTTCTGCAAGAGGCATAACAAGCCACTCGCCAGCCATGGGAAAGCTTTTTCGATCTGCACTCTGACTTACTCGCACTTCCATCAAAATTTATTCTTACTCTCCTTACCGCTTGTTGACGAGGCTTAAGGACTCAATTTAGTTGGAAGCTATATATAATTTTGTTGTATAGTAAAATCAAAAAAAAAAAAATCTTCCGTCTTTTTACTCAAAGGAAGCAAATGTGCTATTATGCTATCCTTTTGCCTCACAAGTTGTTGCTTCTGACGTAAATTTGTTGTGCAAGCCCCACAACACCGTTCTCTTCGGCAACAAGTACTCGTACCCGGCGAAGCTTTACTTTACGAACTTACCTACGTTCGAGCAGAACTTAGATTTTAACAATAAGGTCTTATGACGACTCGCGTCCGAAGCTCTGAGTCAACGGGAGTGTATGTATGGAAAACACTCGAGTTTGCAAATGCAATGATTCGTCTATACTCGAACCTTTTTGCGATTTTTGTTTTGTGTATGCCGTAAGCAAGCTGGTGTCAAAAAATGTTCAAACTCCTTAGTCAACTATTTCAGGCCAGTTTTTAAGATGCGTTTTTCTTGTTAAACCAATTCTGATGTTGGCCCCCCTTTGAAAAAACTTGCAAGAGTCTTTCGACTTTTCCTATAAGAAATATCTGTAATCTTGTTCCTTAACAACGGTTCGTACTACACTTTCTGGCCAAAATATTGTAAAATTTTCTAGAATATGTAAAAAAATATCAAGCACCTGCATCTGCCGCTGTAATTTAGTGCATTAAAATAGAGTTAACAGTGAAAATTTAAAAACAAAACTACTCAAAAAAAAACTAAAATTCTCTTTTTTTCGAACGAGTTTTGGTAAAACGTGCCACTGTGCAACGTCGTCGTTTGCCCCCTTGAATTTTGTCGCCTCTTCTTTTGTGGATTGGATGAGTTGCTGTTGCCGTTCACGCGTCGTAAACTCGGTAGCTGGCTGCACCATCAACAACAACAACAAAGACAATAAGAAAACTTCGGCCAAATAGCAGGGGGGGCGCTTACTGCATTCAAAAAGGCAACATGTCATCAACAGAGAAAAAGAAAAGAGCCCCCCGACCATTCCCCGCCACAGTTATTTGAAGAATTTCCATTTGCATTTTAATTAAGTGAATGGACAAATGGTTGAAGTGCCAGCCAAGAGGACGGGGGGAGGGGAAAGTTGATGGGTGGGTGGGGTTGCTCTAAGTGGGGTAGGTAGCAAGCAAAACTTTATTATCTGTACAAGCAATTATGCATATCATAAAACACTTTAAACATTAATGAGCGTCGTCGTCGACGTTGTCGTTCGTGCACACAACCCAAGACCAGCCCAGGCCAGACTCATTTGCCAGTCCGGGTTGTCCGGTTGTCTTTTGGGGGCTACCCACTTGGCCTCCAAAGACACAGAGTCGTTTATTTCATTCATCCACTTACACTTGGCCGCAAGAGACAAATGCTGGGGATTCAAGAGGAAGGAGGATGAAATGTGAAGGCAATGCTAGGGATGGGCGAGTGAGGCGTGAGTTGAAGAAAATTGGAAATTTCAATTGTAGTTCATATTATTGTTTCAAGGCAACATTTGTGTCGTATAAGGATGAAATCATTAAGAGTACCTTGGGAAAACCTTTTGTTTGATAGGAGGATACTTAAAACCCTGACTGAGTAGCTCGCCTCATTATTAATAATTTAAAACAATAATTTTTTAATTGGCATTTGCATTTTTAACACGCTCTTCGTGATTAATCAGAAATATCGTTAACAATCGCTGCCCCCCATCTCTAGTGACGCCCCCAACTGCTTTGGTTAGTTTATGGGCAAAGTCAGCATGTTGCCACTTTATTGCCTGCTTTACATTTTTGTTAGTTTTAGTCCGCGCCTAGAGGCAAATTCATACATACAAAAGTGTGAGTGTGTGTGTGTGAGTCGAGTCGTGTTATGCTTTGCGGCCAAATTAAAATTCGACTTAATCGTTTAAACATTTAAAAGCCAAGCTAAAAGCCAGCAGGCATCGCCTGCTAAATCTTTTCTACCACCTCCCATATCCCGCCCTCCCCTTGACATGCCCACCACCCCCCGGGGTCCCATTGCTCCTTCTCAATCTTTGTTGTTGTTGTTTTTTGCATGCGCAGAGCAACATGCGCCAAAGTTGTAGCAACATGTTGCTATCTCTATTCCACTTGCAGGCTTTCACAAGTGAGCGCCAAACAACAAACATGGCTGCCGCGCTCTTTGAAACTTCAGAATGAGAGAGCGAGTGAGCGTGAGAGAACAAAAGTGGAGTCTGGGTGGGGGGCGGACAGCCGCGTTGTCGTTTTCACTTTGCTTTTTTGCACTTTTGTCAGCTTGTGCCTCCTCCCTCCTTCCGCCTCAAGGGTCGCCCAATTCAAATGTTAATTAAAATTTAATAGCTTTAACTGTTTAAAGAGAGCTGCTCTCGGGTTAAGGTTATCAAGGCGGGGCATGGCAAATAGTTAATGCCTTGAAAAGTTATTGCTACTTGACTTTACGTGCCACAAATTCGTAATTCAACTGCACAATAATTATTTATGTCTGGATGATAAAAATGGGCGTGTAATCAAAAGGCCAGTCACCAAATGCAACGACCATAAAGCTGCTGCTGCTGCTGCAGTTCGTCAGTTAGTCGTTTCGGGCAAGGAAGGGCCATAAAACATTTGCCATTTCAATTACCGCAAAAAAAAAATAAAATTACAAAAATATAATAAAAACTTAACTACCGCAAGGCAATAAACTTAAATGACCCTGCACATAAATAAATATGATGTAGGAATGTGCCACACCACAATATGTCAAAATTAAATTGATTTTCTTTGGTTTATTTTGCAATTAATAAGGAGGGAAAATAACACATTAAAGTGGGAAAAAGAGTGTGGCTTGAAAACAATATCGAATCGTAATCGAAAAGTTTTATACAAAAATCAGTTTAATTGGACATAAATTAAGACAGGCTTCACCCAGTGGTCGAAATTCGACCATCTACTTTCATAAAGTGCGAAGATGCAGAATAAATATACATATTTTCAATTGGCCAGCAACTTAGGGTTCTTAATGTCATTTTTTTGTAGCGTAGTGATGGGAGCCTCTGCATACAAATGATCTGAGCAGAGTGTACACTGAGTGCCGGCCCGTTGTTGTTTCTTTGCTTTGCTCATCTATCTGTGAGAAGCGTGTGTAGATTGGTTCAACTTTTAATTCCTTTTAAAACAAAAAATAATTTTTTTTTTTGCAATGGCGTGGTCTAAATACTCATAAGAACAGATGGTATAATTTTTGGGTTAATTAAATTCATTTTAACATGCTAAAAAGGGGGCCATAAATTTCTATGGAAGTTTTTTAGCGTACTAATATATAGATTTTAAGTAAGTAATTGCTGATTTTTAACCAACTTTCCATTTTGACAACACTGTTTTTGGCAGCTCAGCTGTTTTCGTGTAAAATGCTAATGTCAAACATGTTCAGTTTGGACTATTTGGACTATGTGACTAAGTTTCACACCAAATTTACATAATTGGACATTAAACCACCAACACGCAAACGTAGAGTGCGGACAAAAGCAAATATCGCTAATGACCGTGAATTTTTCTCATCCTCGACAAATTTATGTCACTCCTTATGTAAAATCACGCGCTAAATCCGAATCTGGAGTTAAATATTTTTTAAATAGAACAGATTTCGAGATAATCTCAAATTATAGTTTTTCGCATTTTTTAAAAAGATCTTCTCTTAATTACAAATATTTCACTTATGATATAACCTATGAATATGTTCTAAAGGGTGATTTTTTAAGAGCTATAGGAAAGTTTTTAAAAAAATAAACACATAAAACTCAGAAAAATTCATGAAATCATTATTTGAATAGATAGTACGGTCCATATAATTTAATTTTTGAAGATTATTTCATGCAAATGTTGACCGTGACTGCGCCTCAAATGGTCCATCCGCTTAGTCCAGTTTTGGCATACTCTTTCCAACATTTCGGCCGGTATCTCACGAATAAATGCTTCAATGTTGTCTTCCAATGCATCAATTGAAGCGGGCTTGTCTGTATAGACATGAGCTTTAACATAGCCCCACAAAAAATAGTCTAAAGGCGTTAAATCGCACGATCTAGGCGGCCAATCCCGAACGTGAAATAAAATGTTCACCGAACGCGCCTCTCAATAAGTCCATTGTTGCGCGTGTTGTGTGGCATGTGGCACCACATGTCCTGCAAGTCAAGCTCTTGCATTTTGGGCAAAAAAAGTTGGATATCATCTCAAGGTAGCGCTCACCATTCACAGTTACGTTACGATTCGCATCATCCTTGAAGAAGTACGGTCCAATGATGCCCATAAACCGCACCAAACTGTGACTTTTTCTGGATGCATTGGTAGCTCTTGCAATGCTTCTGGGTGACATTCACTCCAAAATCGAAAATTCTGCTTATTTACGTACCCATTGAGCCAAAAATGAGCTTCGTCGCTGAACACAATTTTTCGGTAAAAAAATAGGGGAAAGTTAACTTCGGCTCGGCCGAAGTTTTGTATACCCTTGCAGCTTCCAATGAACACAAAAAAGTTTTTCAAACTAAGACTACTTTTTGGACCTTACTTTTCATTGGGATCTGTACTATATAGATGTCTGGTTTCGACCAAACTTGGCAAAATCATTGAAAGGCATAATACACCGTTAATTACGAAATCCCATTTAAAACAACAAAGTTTTTCTCACTAGAACTTCTTTTTCGACCGATCATTCATACAGCAGCTATATGCTATAGTCATCCGATTTTGATAAAACTTTGTAGAAATGTGTTTATGTATATAAAATAAGAATATAACAATAAAAAGGGCCTTTTTATTAACACCAAAAAAGTTTTCCTCGCTCGAACTAGTTTTTCGACCGATCGTTCCTATGGAGCTATATGCTATAGTCATCTGATCCGGCCGGTTCCGACAAATGTGCAGCCTATATGTACCAAAAGACTTCGCGCAAAGTTTGGTGAGGATAGCTTTAAAACTGACGGAGGAGATAGCATAGAAACAGACAGACGGACGGACAAGGCTAAATCAACTCAGCTCGTCATGCTGATCAAGAATATATATACTTTATGTGGTCGGAGATGCTTCCTTCAATGCGTTACAAACATCCGCACAATTTTATAATATCCTTTGCAAGGGTATAAAAAGGGGATCTTCGGCCAACTTTCCAAGAGCCAACATTCACCAAAAATTATACGTTGCGGTAGGTCGTTCGGCTTCAATTCTTGCACCTTAACATTTTGATAATAAAATTCAATAATTTGCAAGCGTTGTTCGTTTGTAAGACTATTCATGGTTAAATTATAGATCAAACTGAAGATGTTTGACAGTGAAATAAAACACGAAACGTTGCGTGAGCTGTTTAAACCAGTGTTGCCAAAAAGATAATACCAAAAAAATCACCCTTTATATACCAATTTGTTTTATTGTTGAAACCCGTAGTGTGGATTCTATTTACAAAGATATCGAACATTTCGTCTAATTTTTATTGAAACCGTTATTTTAACTAACAAAACAATGGAAAAGAACTTTAAATGCTCCTTTAAATAAATCCTAAAAAAAATTTCTAGCTTTAATCAAGTTCGAAAAGATTGATTTGAACTCGACCTTCGGATTGAAGTTTTAAGTACGAGTCGTACTTGATCGAGCTGAATACAAGTACGAAGGGCTTAAAACAATCCTGAAATTCGTGTTTCAACCCGAAAAGCCTAATAAATTCAAGCATGGATTCGTACTTAAAAACCATAGTCAAAGCGAAAGAGCGTTAAGAAAACGACAGCCAGAAACCGACAAAAACTTGCAGATTTGAAAATCATAAAGGTCGTTAAATAATTCACATAGGGATCTAGTGGGAAGCTAATTTTGTTTTGAATATCGAGCTTGAGTCAATCTCGGACATTTTTGTAGCAATCCTTTTTTTGGATTGAGTGCAGTTCGGATATCGAACTCAATTGAATCTCGGGCAAACTGTAAAAAATATCAAAACACGAGAACCCAAGCTTCACTTAAAAAACTGGAATTAAGTTGGTGCAATTCACCATCTGCTAACGCAAAGTGTTGTGCCTTTGGTACAGGTTATGAAAAGAATATTCCCAGTTGCACTCAAATGCAATTAATGTCTAATTAACTGATAAAACGTTCATAACTCCTCCTACCTACTTCCCCTGCAGCTCTTTACATTCAAGCCAATTAAACTTGGCTTGATTGCCGAAGCCAAAATAAACAAGGCGTGTCAAATAGTTGAGTGGGCGAAACACGTTTCTTTTTGTGTTGTTTCGATTTAGTTATTTTGTAATACATAAATTTGTTGGTTTGGGGGGACGAACAAAACAAAAATGCCTTTAATATGATTTTGACATGCAATAAAAAAAAATTTTGGACCTCACGAAAAAGAGTCCAAGAAGCAGAAAAGAAAAGAATTCTAATTGAGCACAGCAACAGCAGCAGCAGCAATGTTTTTGATAGCAATCAACATCAATTAAAGCAGCTGTCTGTCTCGTCTCCGAGTCGTGTAATTATATTTGTGGCCATCATCATCATCATCATCATCTTCTTCATTGTCAATGCATTATGTTGCCACTCGCTGAGCACTGAGGCATTGCAATTGCTGCCAGCCAGCAGCAGCAACATGTTGCTGTTGTCGTTGCCGCGCCTCTGAGCAGTCGACAGTGTGTGTCTCGCTCAGATGGCAACAGTTGATAATTATAATCCGCTTGTGGTTAAAATGGTGTTGCCTACCTTACCGGCGATAAGCGCGCATGAATAATTATGTTGCCGCGAGTAGTTGTTGTTGCTGTTGCTGCTGCGGTGGCAGCTACTCCTGTTGTCAGTGTGGCCTCTTGGCCAAAGCGCGACAAACTCATGAATAATTAATGCATTGGCCGGCTGCCGTCGATTCGCTTGGCTAGCAAAAAGCAGCAGCAGCAACTTGTCTCCTTGCTCGAGTTGCCTGTTGAAATATCTTTTCAATTATAGCAGGAAATGGTGAATTACTCAGTTGTTGTTGCTGGCATTTTGATTAAACATGACAGAGTTTTGCAAATATTTATTTAATACCCCACAAAAAAGGGTGCCGACAACAATTAACACTTGGCCGGCAGCAGCGGCTTAATTTGAATGAAATTTATGCAGAAATTCCCACCTTAAATTAAATAAGCTAAAGAAATAAAGGATCGGGGCGGTCGGTCGTCGCACAATTGGCACTTGAAAGGCATCAAGATACAATGGCAATAACTGCAGCAACGCAGCAGCAGAAGCAACAAACAAGCTAAACAAGTAATGCGGCTGGGCCAACCAGCAGATAAAAGGCAGCAGCAGCAGCAGCAACCAGACAAAAGGCAAAGCCTGAGGAGAGGAGGAGAAGGACAGGGAGATGTCTAGGGTAGCTGCTGCATGGGAATTGAATTCCATTCAAAAGACAGCAGGCTGTTTGTCATACTCGCAGCAGCAACGGCAGCAAGAACTGGGGGCTGTCCAAGTGAAATGGCTTACATGCATTTCTCCGCTTTCCTCTTGCCCCTCGCCCCCTGCTTAGTGCAGGCAGGGAGCAGGCGTGTTGAGGTGTGTTGGTGATAGCATCTTGCATAAAATTACTGCCAGCAGCAACAGCAGCAAGCAGCAGCAGCAGCCACCAGCGACGTGGTTGCCTGAGATGCTGTGGCACTGATAGCCTCGAAATTGTTGGCAGTTGCAATTTGCTGTTTGGAATTTTAAGCGAGCCAACAATGAAGTTCAAAAGGAAGAGAAGCAAAAGGAAGAATGGCCAGAGATACAGACAAAGAGACAGCACAGCTACATCATTCTCATGCACATCAGTAGAAGCAGCAGCAGCAGCAGCACAGGCACAGGCTTTGACTTCTTACCAAAGATCATACAATACATAGATGTGACATGACAGACAAAAAAACGTTTTGAGTAGCTTAATAAAGTGGTGCAAAAGCACAAAAGGTTATTCTACACTTATTTTTAAATATATATTCCTGATTTGTCCGTATAAACGCACAGATCTCACATATGGTAAGAGCTAGGGACTCGAAGTGTATAAAACAGCGGTGGGCTGGAAATTTGAGTTTGGGAGCTGTTTAACACGCTTTGAAGCAAGGCAATTGTGTGCGGCTGGCGCCAAGAAACGAGCCGATTTTGTTTACGACAGCGCAGAGTCAGTTGCCGAAAAATAACTATCGGAGCAATGGGAGCAAGGGCATGCCTACCGCTGGTATAGAACATAGAATCCTTTTACTTTGCAGGTAGATCAAGTTTATTTTCAATGATCCCCTCATGTCGTTTAATTTTCCCCAATTTTCCAGGGACATTATTCCCGTACAATTGAGATTTAATGTAACTTGTAAATAACGCAACATTTCCTATCGTTATCGCTGAGTTTGTTACCGTGCGTTTAGCTACGCCTAAAAAAATTTAAAATGCCTTTTTGACCTCAAACTATTCAATCATCTATTCATATTCCATTTATACTATTAGATTTTTCCTTCTGACCATTTACTTGATTTGCCCAAAATATGATGATTGTTTAATATGAATTAATTTCGACTCATTCAAGCCGTATTCGGATTTTTGACCCACAAAAAACGGTTAATTTGACCAAAAATACCAGAAAATGTTGCAACATTGACACGCTTTTATTGTTTTCTAACACTAATATTGATTTGCACTTGCAACGATTTTTGTGTTTTGCTCGGGTCTAGCGTAAAGTGAAACTGCAGTACAATTGTTGTTGCCCGCCACCGGAAACACGCAAATGAACACCCCAAATGATTGTTTTAACTTTAAAGATGCTCCGGAGCGTAAATAAAGAATGCGAATGTTTTCCCAACACGGGAAAACGCCACATATAGGCCGTGAGAAAAGCATGACATAAGCGTGGATGACACGTTCAATTTCTACCGAAAATTTCTAACAACAATCTTGCTCTTATGGGAATCAAAATGATTGAGAGCGAGACAGACAGTTGTCGAATTTGCCCAACCATATTGCGGCTAGAAATTATCGGTAAAAATTGAACGTGTCATCCCACGCTTATGTTCATTGCAATTGCAAGTTTCACTGGAAACTGAATACGTTTAAACTTAAACCTCAAATCGGTTGAAATCAAGGAAATTCGTCACAATCAGCCGGGTTCCTTTGTTTCGGGGCATAAAGATTTCGTAATCCAATTTAAAGAAGCAATTGATGAGGCAGCATGCCAGGCCGTCAAAGAGTTTAAGAGTTCCACTGGATAATTAACGAATTTTATCTTCGTTTTGAACGCTATCGATTGATTGATTTGTACGAAGAGCGCAATTCTCCCAAAAATTTTCTCGTAGCGCGTGTGCGTAACCAATCGTTGTTACGATAATTTTGACCAATGTTCGAATAAACATAAGTTATGAGATTCATCTTTCGTTAAAGTTAATTGGCAAATGAAAAGTGGAATCGATATTAAACCACTGGAAGTATCTACCGGAATTTCACCATTTTGATTTCACAGCAGTTCTATGGAGAAATCTTCTGCGGTTCTATGCTGTTGCAGGAACACTCCCACTCAATCCGTTTATTGGAATGGTTGTTGATTTCGGGAACAAGGGAAGTAAATTCTCAAGTTTAAAGAATTTGCCATGCTCCACCTTCCAACAGCAATTCCGGTAGATGCGAGAGCTAAAGCAATGTTTGATTCAATAAGAGTTCAAAACGTGGCGCTGAAGGCGGTCATTCCATTTTTCAGCTCAGCATACATTATTTCTGAATTGTTTTAATTTTCCAGTTTCGATCGTTTGCTTTCTTTATTTTGGCTTTTCAAAGGTAAATTATTGATTAATGGAAACTCTGTGCGATTTGTACTTGGTAATAATTTCATACAGTTCGATATTTGTTACGATGCCAAGAAGAGGTCTTGCTTACATTGGTCGGCGATCACAGTATGCAACGCGCAACCGAAATGTTGCAGCTCTTCAAAAGCAAGAGAACCGTGGAATAGGAATGATTAAAAGTCTAGAGCTGAAAATCGAAATGTGTGCCTACAGCGCCAGCTCTTCAAAGTTTTTCGACGTGTCTTTCTGCTTAAACCAACGCGTAGAAATTACGAACAAACCCGCAGTAGCAAGTATCCAATTTGGTCCAGTCGTTTGTAAGCATACTATCAAACCACGATCCATTTATCTCTATAAATATAAAAGAGTATGTCGTCACTGACTGATTCACTGATTGGCAATCATCGCACAGCCTAAACAGTAGGAGATAGATGGCTGAAATTTGGTCAGAAGTTTCCTTATGTGGTGAAAGTGCATACTAAGACGGGGTTGTAGAAAATTGCACCCGGAAAAATCGGTAAGGTTTGTATGGGGAAAATTGTGTTTTTCATCCGATTGACTTGAAACTCGGCTTGTAAGCAGAGCAAGCTAAATAATTGGACACGTTTTTCTTCCCGATTTCGGATAATACGCCCAAGTAACATACGCCGGATATTCGAAAAATCTTTTTTCATCCGATTGACTTAAAATTCGGTTTGTAAGGATAGTAAGAGACATAAATTGAGATGGGACTTCCGATGTTGGAAAATTTGCCCGTAGGGTCGGCAAATTCATGCAAAACTCTGCATGCTAAAAACTGTTTTTTCACCCGATTGACTTGAAATTCGGTTTGTAAGGAAATAATTTGAGATGTGATTTTCCGATGTTAAAAATTCGCCCCTAGTTTGTGAAAACTCGCGGAAAATTGAGCCAGCGAAATCTTTTTTTAAACGATTTCCTTGAAAAGCGGATGGTAAGGACAGCATGTGATATAACTTGTGATTTCATTTCATTCCGATAGAGAAAATAATTCACCAATTTAGGATAAGTCACTTCAGAATGAAATTTCGTCTGTGATCCCTTTTGGGGTAATGAATACTAAAACTATTCCTTAACTTTGGAAAACACTCTAGCAAAGGGGAAAGTGGTTGGGGAGGGGCTGTGTACAAGACTAAATCATATGTTAGGGCCGATCTATATCAATCAGTACAGACTGACGGCGGCATAGCGAAGCGCGCTGGGTTATATGCTAGTAAAAATATATATAGATCAGCATAAATTATGCATCCACTGAGTTTGATAAAGGTCTCATACTCATTCGAGGAGCTATAAGTAAATGAAATAGTTTGGAGAAACCGCCATGCGCCTAACAGCAATGCCAAAACTTTATACAGTTTAAATTTTGTACATGAAAAGAAGAGTTCGTAAACTTTTTCCTCTTAATATTTGAGAAACAAGATCAGCGATTTTAGATAGAAAGTTACTCTGAAATATAAAAGGCAATAATGGATTTTTTCTGAAGCATAAAAGGCAAATAAGATTCTTGCCCGTTAAAAGTACACTGGCTTTACCCTATGGAACTAGCACCCGAGAAACATTCATTCCTGAACAGTCTGCACAAAGCACAGTGAAGTTCTGACTACAGGAGTTTTTGAAATGCACAAACAGCATAAAAGGAAATGAAATTCCTTACACAAACTGTCTAGACTAGACACCATGGTTAGGTTCTATTCAGAGAAAAGAAAAATAGGGTTGCCTACACAACACATAACCTCAACACGGAAGCCGAAACCATAAGTTGGTAAACCCTTTAAACAACATGTATCAAAAGACACTTTTGTACTTAAAAAAAGGGCATACATATCGTTTCTGGAACCCTGAAGGAACACTATGAGGCCTGTTTCCGTTTTCGGTCAAATTGTGCGAAATCGGCATTGGAAACTCTTCCCTTTTTCAAGAACCGATTGTGTGATTCGGCCTTGATTATCTAATTTCCAATTATCTTCAGTCAACTGTCTTTATAGCTGACAGCTTTAACTGAATTCTTTAATCCTTTCTTAGATATCAGATCACATAACAAATCCGATCGATCGAATTCGGAAACGGGAACAGGCCCCTTCCCTGTGGGAAACATTCGTGATTCAGTTATGACTCTCTGAAACATTTGAGCTGGAAACCCAAGCACTGTCCAATTTTCTATTCTGTACTTACAATGAAATGGATCATTAAAGAGAACCCCTTGACTGACTTGTCGCTCTTAGCCATCGCAACTTAACCTTACCTAATCCAAAGAAGAAACAACTTTTATTTGTTTCATTTTCTATCTGTTCTGACTAATTTTGTCAGAGAATTTACTAGCGATGCCATTTTGTATGAGATATCTATACACTTCACAATCTTTGCTTTAACCCGAGTCTGCCCATAAAGTTCCTTAAGGTTGTTTTTTTTTTTTATTATTTATTTTCCTGGTTTTAAATGGGTTAATTGAGCTTGGGTTTCAGGTCTTCTCTGGCCATAAAAAGTCACAGCAGGCAGGCAACTGATGTGTGGCTCCTGCCTTTTGCCTTCTCCTGGTTTTAATTCAGTTTTACCTTTCTTTTTTTATGTTTATTTCAATTCAATTTTTTGTTGTTGTTGTAGCTTTGCATAAACTCGTACTTCATTTCACAGAGAAAAAGAGAGGGAGAGAAGCAAATGCCGTGCAAAAATCGAAATAAGATATAGTCTCGGCAGCAGCAACTGCAGCACCAGCAGCAAGCACGATTTATGTTAATCAGACAAGAAGGCGGCGGCAAAAGCTGTGGCAGGGAGCAGGGGAGCAGCAGCGGCAGCGCCAGCAGTTGCATTCAATCATCTTTTTATCTGGCATCGTCGCTGTTGGAGTTTGCTGGCCTTTTGGTTATTATGTATCGCTTAGATGCTTTGGCGCACTTTCGGATTTCTTTCTGGAGCAGCCAAGAGTCGTTTTTCTGAGTTATTCACGTTTTTGTTGGCGCGATTTGCGGCTGCTGCTTGTGCTGGTTGTCGTCTCTGACTCTTTGTGAGATTTCAATTTGATTCGTTATCGATTTGATTTCAATTTGCCAAATGTTTTCTGACCGTCTTGTGGCCAGGGTGAAAGTCGGTGGTATACTATTATTTTTTTAGCTGAACTTTTAAATGGGGGTTGAAAATTAAATGTCTTTTGATGTGGGAAATTTTTATGAACTATAACTTTGCAATTGCTAACCCTCACTGTCAGCTGAGTTTCGCTGCTCAATTAGCTCAAATAATGAGCTTATGCACCTCTAGCCATTTTAGGCTTCCTCATTTCGCACAAATTTATGCAGTTTACGTACAACTTTAATTGCGCACATTTACAGAATTTATTTCGAACTGCATAAATTCAATTAATAGGCTATATAATTAATTTTATGTGGCATTAACTTACACAGTCAAAACATGGGAATGGAAAAAGAGGAGACCAGCGGCGTTTACCAACCTGCAAATGAAAGAAATAACAATGTTTAATTAATTTCAATTGATAAATGCAGATAGATTGTAAAATGTATTTTTAAATGAATTGTTTGCATTTAATTTGCAATTGAAATCCATCAAATGCGACAAACGACAACAAATGACGCAGGCAACTGCAAAAATAGACACACACTATTTGAAATGTGCCCGGGGCGAGAGTAGTCAACGTTAGGGGGTAGGAAAAGTGGTGCGGGGGCTCAAGACAGCTGCGTCGTCAGGCGGTCTGGTTGACTCTTTAAATAATTTACCAAATATTTAAACAGCCAACGAATTGAAAACTAAACTTTGCCAGGCGGTGACATAAAACATTTTCTTGTGCATTTTACAGTTAGCTGAAATCGGGGCAGAGAAGGCAAACGAAAAAACATCAACCAAATAACCCAAGCCATAAAAAAGGGTGGGCGCACTCGCATTAGGGTGTGTCAGCAACATAAATGTTTTTTGAAGTATTAATCTGGGGAAGATTAACAACAACAACAAGGTCTAAAAACAGTTGACGAATATTTCGTAGGAAGAACTAGTTTCCGTGTTCTCACGAAAAGGTTAAGATAAGTTTGATTAACATTCTCTCTTTCATAAAAAAAGACCTTAAACTTAGTTAAGGGGTTTAAGCAATTTCTTGATGTAAATTTCAAAAATATTTCTAGACAGAATTGGTAATCAATCTAAATCGTCAAATAGTTCGACAAAATTCAATTTTTGAAAATAATGCAGTAGACCTTTTGGGACTTTAAAAAGCACTTCGCCTTTTACCCAGTTTTATATATGAAACCTAGTAACGTGTTGTATCCTATCCACACCCATCTCTGTTTTGATAAAGGTTTATTGTCTAGGATAAGCGCGTATTGTACTTAAATTCATTCTTTCCCGACTCATGGTTTGTAGGCTACAAGTTCGTTTTTTGTCACTAAAAGCTTCAACATTCCGGCCACAGCACCTAATTCCATGCTGTGAGTCTTTGAGGCTATTATAGTTATCACACAGGACTCGAAAGGGATTTGATCGACCGAATTGCTCTGCAGGCTACGTTCCTGTTCAGAAGACTAAGAAGGAGGGTGAAATCGACATCCCAAGTTCTTTTAGAATAGGCAAGTTTAGAAGATGTAACCCATCTATCAGGCATGTTCTCAATTCCGCTTTAACTGCAACTTTTCGGAAACGGAGTTCATTTAGTGTCTCGCAACCCAAAAACAAATGCATTTTTCGTTTTAAGGATAGAGGATAGTTTACTTCGGCTCGGCATAAAATGATTTTCTACAATAATTTCACTTGCGCTTTGAACAATGGTAGCTGAGTGATTACCGAAGCTGACCAATAGATGGCGCCTCTTTTATGACCAATTTTTATATATGACAGCTATTCGATGTATTCATCCGATTTTTATCAAAGTCGGCAAATTTGTGCTGAAGCAGATAAAATTTCTATCCGGCCAGTTTAAAGACGCTACCATTGAAAACAAAAAAGTTTCTCTCACAAGAACTTTTTTTTCGACCGATCACTCTATAGTCTATAGTCATCTGATTTTGACAAAACTTTATAGAATTGTGTAAAAGCATAAACTTGCATTTCGTATCTGGGTTGATGGATTATAGGAATTTTCTTCTCGAACTTTTCAGAGTCCCCTATAGCTTATTCACAATTAGCACATCTAACATCTTTCATCCAAAATCATGAGTCATAAAAATTTGCCCTGTCACAATTTGTCACGTTTGTAGCATATACTAATCCACTTAACAATTTGACAAAAGAAAGCATTTTAACTCTGGATGTGGGATGTTGGATGAAAGATGTGCTCAGTGTGAATGGCTAAATGATCATTTTTGTCGCAATTTTTCGTTTATAGATAATAGTCGGCGCTGTGAATCATTTTAGCCTGTTCAAAAACGTTGTACGGTAAATTCAAGCATACTCTTACTCGCTCCAACGACTTTTCCACTTGAAAGAAAAATAATGACTAAAATTGTCCCTAAAAATTTAAAGTGTCAGGCGAGGCAATGTAGTAGAATTTCAAAATACAATTAAAAAGTTGTGGAATGAGTATTGAAGTCCAAAATTTTATTATATTCATCAGTTGTATTCTTTTTAATCTTAGTTTTCTAATACCCATGGAGTTTTTAAAGCACCAGTTCGGACTATAACAGTTTTTGAATGGAACCAAATCGCGGCTTAGGTTCAGTTCAGCAATTAACTCTTAGTGTTCCAACATAGTACATTCCGATTAGAAATTTTAGATTTTATTCGAAAAATTAAAGTCGTTAAAACATTTGACTTACCCCAAGGTTAAACTTGGGAAATGGGAAGGAGTCTCTTCTGAGGAATAAGAGTGCAAGGTAATTGTCTAGTATAGGGGGCCTTCTCTCAGAAAATTATACAAATCATTTCTTCGATAGACCGCAAATTATAAAGAAAATAAAAAAAAAAACACGCCGGTCATCCATGCTTTCTTTTTAAACGAATTTGGAAATAAGCGTGTTATGTACAATGGACGTTACTTTCATAACATCTACCATCTGGCTAAAATTATTCAACAAAAAATGTCTTGAAAGTCCCAAAGGCTAGATCAGCGGTGGGCACGAAATTTTATATTGGGAGCAGCTAGACTAGATCACTTGTAACTCTCAAGTTGGAACTCCAGCAACTCTCCATATAAAAGGGGCAATTGAAATTTGGGTATGCTTAGGGATATAGCCATATTGACAGATTAGATGTTGAAAGACGACACCAATTAATAAAAAAGTTTTGAAATCGTGCCTTTAAGTTGATTTATGATGGTTTTATGTATAGCCAATTTCTCGATGATGAAAAGAAAAGCGATAGCACACATCGCAAACTATTTACTTGTATAATAAAAACGCGATAAGTAATGTTGCTTGTGTAGAATGACAAGCTATCGCCAAATTTCCCCCCAATCTATCGCTTAACTTTCTTTTTGGCGAGAGAGATAAGAAACACGACCAAATGTTTGCAGCGCATATAGCAATTTTCATGCTGGACTCATGGATTATCAAATTCGGATGCAACCCAGAAATCACTAGAGATTTTCGTATAAACAGTTTCATTTCGAAATAAAGAGGCTTGCTTCATATGTGAATGTCTCCAAAATGGTAGGCTACTAGATTTGACGACAAAAGATGAGAGATTTGAAGCCGACTTCTAAAGGCTAAAGCTGTCTTTACACTTATCATAAATCTCTAAAGAGATTAACTGACGATAGTGTAAAAGCAAAGCAAATAACTCTTAATATTTCGAAAAAGACATCTTTGATGAAATAGGAAAGGTTTTATTTGATAAGAGGTTCTCTTTAGAAAAATTTGACAACCGACTATTTGGAAATGTATGACAAGTGTAAGCTGTATTTTCACAACTCCTGAGTGAGTCCTTGGTAGCAGGCTTAGTTTGCTTTTATTCTAAAGGATACTACTACCAATAAAATCTAGTTAATCGTTTGATTAGGGATGGCCTGGTGGATACTTCAATTATTTTCAGGAACTTCATTAATTATTTGAATCTTTTGATCTTTGGCCCGTGTAGAATGTCGATTGTTAATCCAGTAGAAGGTCAAGTCTGTTTTCAAAATAGTTTTCTCCTTTGAGATCAGCGGCACAGTTCTTCTTCTGTGAGAGTAGACATAGCACAGTATAGACGTCTCAGCTTCTTTATTTTCAAACACTGACCTATAAAATGCAAGGTGGCAAATAGTGCAAAGGTATTTGGTATCCACTCCATGCCAATCTTATGGGAAAGTGCAGCAATCAGGCCTGTTGTCAATTCCACTTCCACTGCAACTTTTCGGAACTGATTCAGTTTCTCGCAACACAAAAACGTAAGCGTCTTACGTTTTAAAAAGTAATGCTTGCTGCTCGGTGGAATGAAAAGTAATGAACATTAAGCTTATTTTCCTTAATACTGTGATCAATGGAGAGTTTGTTTTTGTAATTTGATATGCATTTAAGTCAATACCTAAATTAAAACAATTTTTTTTTGGTTAAATGTCATGGTTCATTTTCCCATCGTTTCGCTTGATTCTCCCGTGCCGATTTCGTTTGGTCCGTGGTTTGCCAAAAATCCAAACCGAAACGGAAATGCTTTCGGTTTACTTTTCAAAACGTAGCGGAATTGAGAAAATGCCTGAATATTTAAATATTTCGTGCTTTATCGTGCCTTTAATTCTTGATTAATTGAGAATAAAAGCAAGGCCACCCATGAAAAGAGAAAAAAGGAGACGCACAAAATTTAATCACTGCGCCGCCACAACCTTGACCCCTAGCCAATGCTTTTTAACCAAATATGAAAAATTAAAATCCAACAGAAATTGAAGGTCTTTATTTTGACTATATTTTTAATACAGGGAAGAACTTTTGACTGAGGCACCCTACCAATGAACTCTGCCCAACAGGCAACTGACTCGCTGACGGACTGGCTGTCCGGCTGACTTGTTCTGGTTGTGCACTCACTCTCCGTCGTGTGCAGCGACGAAAAAAAGAGCCGAGAAAAAAAACAGAAAAAAAGTTGGTGGAAAAAAAATAGTAGTTGTGCCATTTTAGCGCTTTTCATGCACTTTTTGCGCCGGATGTGCTGCATAAAAAACACTCACTCACACACACACACGAATGCCGAAAAAGAGAGCAAAAGAAAATTTAGTAATTTCAACAAAGCACGAAGAAAATGGCACAAAAACGCCGGCAAGTTTTTATTTTCTACCCCCAAGCTGCTTTTTCTACTTCCACAAGTTTTGTGCAACTTTTATCGGTTGGGGTAAATGCGTTTTTGATGCTGTTCTGTGTGGTTGGTTAGTGGGTGGGTTGGCTTGGTTAGTGGGTGCATATTGTTTAGCCGCTGGCACTTGGTAAAGTTTAAGCATTAAGCTTATGCCAATTATGTGTTGTTGGGTTTTCTTTTTTTTGCATAGGAGAACACTCCGTGTTTTCCTCTTTTACCCATGGGTAGAAAATTGAAACAACTTTTGCAATTACTTTCCGCAAACAAAACAAATGTGTGCAAGTCACGCAATCTTTGCCTACAGCCGCAGCCCCCCGTTCGTGGTTTTTGAAGCCAAAACAATAATTACCCAGCATTGTTCATGAATATATATGTATGTATATAGTTAATGGTAATGACAATAACAAGGCTGAGCATGGCAAGAGATAGAAAGAAAGAGGGATGGGGGAAAAAAAACAAAAGCTGTTAAATTGTTGTTTTAACACTTGACTGTCACCTGAGCAACTAGCTTTTGCCCGCGACTTTGGTTGAGTTAACTTTTCTTCAGTCGAACTTTTTGTTGTTGTTTTGATTTTTCCTTAATCATCTTTTAAACAAATTGCCTAAGCTTGACACTTGCCATTCTCTTTTCTAAATTTTGTGGTCTAAAGCTCCTTGTGGTATACAACAATTTTATTATTACGTTTATTTGACTTGCACATATGCATACACAAGCAGTTTTTCTGACTACCAGCCAGGAGGCATTGCAATTTGCATTGTTTGCTGTGAATGGCCCGTAAATCCTCGCCCACACACACTCGATTCCTCTGCTGCTGCTGCTGCAAACCCAATGCAATTCTATTAAATTATGTGTGTACAATGCAAATTCAGGTCTTCTGCTCTCTCACCTCTCTCTCTGTTAAATTGCATAATTCAATTGACATGGGGAAATTGTTGACCAGTGAAGAAATTTACCGTTTACAAACACTTCGCCCCTGTGGCTATCTCCTCGTTCAAATAATTGAATTATGCAGGCCATTTAATGTGTCTGTTGTGCCCTTGCATGTGTCTGTGTGTGTGTGTGTAATGTAAACTAATTGCAATTTTCCATAAAATGTACCAAAACTCCTCACCATCTAATCAATTTTGCATATACTGCCACAAATTATATTTGTGTTTTTGAACGCGCACTCTATTTTGCAATTCAAATGGCAACGGAACCCAAAAAACTCTTCCAGTCACGTTTACAGGGAAAAGGAATCAAGGATGGATGACGACACACCATTTGTGGGGAGGTTTCCTTAAACGTGATTCGAACAAAATTCTTTGGGTTTGACTTGTTTGTTGCTTTTGTGTGTGCGTAAAAAGAAGCAAACGATAAAAAGACCATCATTTGCGTTAAAAGTTTTTATTGTTTGCAACTTTGTATAGCCTTGCAAGGGTATTTTCAAAGAATTACAAGTCGCATAAGGATTTATGTATATACCTACATACATACATATATTCGTGAACAGGGTCAACCATTGCCAAAGGCAATTAAATAAAAGTAGCGCAATTCTGCAGCGCAATTAATGGCCAGTTGAAAAATGAAGACACATTTGAATATTCGGGAGCTGTGTACATTCGATTAGCGATATTTTGTTTTTGTTATATTCGGACACATATGTTTATCATATGTTTGCATTAGCAGCCAATTTCGATTAGTAGTTTGTTTTTGGCAACTGAAAAGGTTAGTCACGTTTTTGTGTGCTCTTCGATTTTTGACTTAATTTTGCGCAAAAGCAACGTCGCATTAGTATCGCTCAGGAGTTGTTGAATGACGTCAACCGGTCATAACTGGTGACGAAACGTGTGTATGACATCGAAACCAAGGCCCAATCATCCCAATGGCAACTGCCAGATGAGCCAAGACCGAAAAAAGCACGCCAAGTTCGATCAAATGTAAAGATTTTTGCTCACTGTTTTCTTTGATTACAATGGTGAGTTGCATCATGAGTTCCTGCCAAGAGGTCGTACAGTTAATAAGGAATACTACAAGGAAGTTATGCAATGTTTGCGTGAAGCAATACGGCTCAAACGATCGGAATTGTGGAAAAACAAATCGTGGATTCTGCATCACGATAATGCAGCTCACACATCAATGCTTGTTCGTGATTTTTTGGCCAAAAACCACACCGTAATCATGCCTCAACCACCGTATTCACCAGATTTGGCTCCCTGATACTTTTTCCTATTCCCAAAACTGAAGAGACCAATGAAAGGAAAGCGTTTTGCCACAATTGATGAGATCAAGTCAGAATCGAAGAACGAGCTGATGACCATACCGAAAAGCGCATTTCAGAAGTGCTTCGAGGATTGGAAAAAGCGTTGGCACAATTATATCCGAGGGCGATTACTTTGAAGGGGACAAAACGGATATTGATGAATAAGTACTTTTCAAAAAAATTCAAAATTCACCTTTTCCTTTGAACACACCGCGTACTCGTAAGGGTCAACCGTTTCTAAAGACAATCCCCTAAATACGCAATTGATGGTGATTTGAAAAGTAAAGGCAAGAAAGTTAATTGTTATTGCAGCGCCCTTTTGTTAGATTTTTGTGCCTTTTTCCCAGCACTATAATAATTCTGAAAATTGTTTAGTCAGGAAAATTTCAGTCGAAAGATTCTTCGGAAATTTGAAATCGGGCAATATTAAACTCCTGGTTAAAAAATGGAATTGAAATTTAGAAGAACAGGCTTATTAATTAATTTAATACATGGTTTTGACAGTATTCCTGGTGCCTCATATACTTATAAACTTATGATAACATGTAACATGTATGAAAGTCTGTGAAGCCCTACTATAATATACTCTGTGCCTCCCAAAGTTTTTTTATACCTAACCAATTTTAAGTTGGCTGCCACAAAAATGGTACAGGTGCTTTAAGTGCTGCCCATCGTCTTTGCAGCTGGCACTGCCCAGCATAATTGTTTGTTTTTTTTTTTAGCTCCACTATCGTTCATCTGCTCGACTATCCCAATTCTGATTACTACATATTTTCAGAAAGTATAAACCATCTATCCACTAAACTGTGGAAGATATGAACTTTTTTCCCCAAATTGTGGGGCCAAGGGGATGGCAAAAAATTAAAACAAACTTGATCTGCCGCATATAAAAGAAGATTTTTTCACATACATGTCGAACCTCTAACTCTTACCATCTCTGAGATCTGTTATTCTTTCTTCTGGCTATTACATAAATTTGCACTAACTTAACATAAGCTGTGTACCTTTTGTACATGGTATAAAAAACGAACAAAAGAAAATGGTTTTAGCATCTTAACTTATTGCAATTTTACATATTTGGGCAGCTAAATAATCCGAACAAAATGAATAGTGCCAGAACAATTCGACCATCAATTTTAGAAGGTAAGAAACTAAATTAAAACTAATTGATATCCGAATTCCCATAATTTGGCTAATTAGAAATTGCAGTACAATTCATTGGTTTAAATTTTGGTGCGAGCTCAGCTAATCTGGCACGTACAAATCCAAAAAAAAATGCAAACTAATATATCATAAGGAGTGTTATTATGCCTAAAGAAAGATTTCAGAAAAAAAATTTAAAAAATTAAAAAAAAAAATTCCTTTAAAATACCTTAAAATACAAGAAAAGTAATACTTTCAAATTATAATAACTTGTAACTAAGTTACCGGAAAATACGACAAATTATCTACTAGCTATCGATGTAGGCCTAGAAAACGGCCCTTTTTTAAGTCTAATAGGCTATTTACACTGGAAGTGCGTTATGCGTTAATAGCTAACAACTAGCAATTTTTCCATACAAAAATAGCTAACAACTAGCAATTTTTCCATACAAAAATAGCTGTTTG
Organism: Lordiphosa collinella; assembly: GCA_018904265.1. Classification (NCBI taxonomy): domain Eukaryota; kingdom Metazoa; phylum Arthropoda; class Insecta; order Diptera; family Drosophilidae; genus Lordiphosa; species Lordiphosa collinella. Next base: position 243,378 of record JAEIFV010000077.1, read on the forward strand.
TTGGCCATTAACGCAGTCCTAGTGTAAATGTTGTATAAATCTGCAACACAGAGACATATTGAGAACTTTATTCAACTACAACAGCACCCGACTACCGCATATTATGGCACAGTATATGCTGGGACATGGGATTGGATGGTGGATGGAAATGTATCTCTACTGACAGCTATAAGGCCTCGAACACAGAAAGCGGAGCGATGCAGTGCAAGAGGAGCTTACTAAAGGGTGATTTCTTAGCAATTATCTTTTTGGCAACACTGGTTTAATCAGCTCACGCACGTTTCGTGTTTTGTTTCAGTGTCAAACATCTTCAGTTTGGTCTATAATTTAACCATGAATCGTCTTACAAACGAACAACGCTTGCAAATTATTGAATTTTATTATTAAAATGCGTGCTCTGTTAAGAAAGTTCATCGCGCGCTTCTTCCATTTTATGGTCAGTTTAATCGACCCACTGAAGCGGCTATTCGGGCTATTGAGATTAAATTTCGCACCAAATTTACATTGTTGGACATTAAACCACCAACACGCTTATGTAGAGTGCGAACTGAAGAAAATATCGCAGCTGTATCGGCCAGTGTTGATGATGACCATCAATTATCGATTCGTCGCCGTTCGCAGCAATTGGGCCTCTGTTACTCAACAACGTGGAAAATTGCGGAAGGATTTAGGTGTGAAGCCTTTCAAAATACAGCTGGTGCAAGAATTGAAGCCGAACGACCTATCGCAACGTAGAATTTTTGGTGAATGGGTTCTTGGAAAGTTGGCCGAAGATCCACTTTTTTACCGAAAAATTGTGTGGACCATTTGAGGCGCAGTCACGGTGAACATTTGCATGAAATAATCTTCAAACATTAAATTATATGGACCGTACTATCGAGTCAAATAAAGATTTCATGCATTTTTTGAATTTTATGTTTGTTTTTTTTTTTTTTTTTAAACTTTCCTATAGCTCTTAAAAAACACCCTTTATAAGGGCCAAGTGTTCTTTAGTTTCATAGTTTCGAAAAACGACGAATATTTCAAATAAATTTTTAAACTTTGCATGCCAAAAGCATTTGCAATTTCGCCCAGTGTGAAAAGTCATTGAACATATTTCAGCCGTTTGATTTATTAAAATTATACTCGACCATATAATATGCATTAATTAATTTATGGCTTTTTCCGTTCCCATTTCTTTTTGTCTTGGATTCAAATAAATAAATTCAACAATTTTCATTTGCTTTGGCCGCTGCTGTGGTCTCACCATAACAACAAATCCCCTGGGCAATGAAACCAAAAAAAAAAAGTTTTTCAATCAGCTAACACGACCATTCAACCCTCTACCTCTCACTACCCGGCTGTCGGTCGGGGTAAGATCAAAAGAGTTTCACAGTTTTCAATATCGTAAGAGAAAAATCAACAGACACACACAAAATTTGCCAAAAAATCAAAAAATCTAGACTATTTCAGACGGAAGTTGATTGGTAATTTTCAGAGTGAAAATATTACACCCAAAAACGATGAGATTTTGATACCTGATTTTCCTCTGAATTCGAATTAGCAAGCAAATTCCAATTGAAAGCCAAATGTGGGCGTTGCCTGCCACTTGGTTCAGTGCCAATTTATGCCTCAAATATTTTCAATTTAAAAATTCTGATGAATTATATGATTTTTATATATGGGGCGTGGCCCAGAGGCATATACATTTATTTATTTGCTGTTAATTAATGTCCAAGCATTTCAATAAACAATTAAAGGAGCGCGCAATTGAAATTTATGAGTGCCGCTGGCGGTTTTATGTGTAATTTTTCCTTTTGGCAGGGAGCAGTTTCATGCTTCGTGGCGCGTGAAATGCAACAGCGGCAACAACAACAACAAAATTGCATAAATGAAATGTGCATTTTCTTGCTTGTTTTTTGGTGTACAATGTAAATGTTGTCCAAACAATAGGCGCCATGCAATTTAAGCTTTAAATTCAGTTTGGACTCATCCGACAGGCAGCAGCAAAAACAACAACAAATGAATGGCATGCCTGTTGGTCATTTTGCGCCTCACCTCAATTTGTGGGCAGCAACTGCCACGCCCCAATGCATATATATATATATACCTCCTGTGGCTGGCATTGCGTGCCAAAGTTGCCGCCTGCTGCATTGGCCAATGTCCTGGCCAGACAACAGCAACCAGCAAGAGGAAAAAAAAAAGAATTGAGAGGCAAAAACTACCCATAATGGTCAACATGTTTGCATTGTGTGCAATTAACAAAAGCAACAACAACAACAGCAACAACAACAACTACGCTATGCATAAATGAAATATGCACGAAAACAATAATCAATGCAAGGGGAGGAGAGCGGCCGGCAATGAGTGTAGATACCACAACCCAGGCAGCAAATGCAGTTTGCTCGATTAAATTTTAAGTGCCGTGTCATTAAAATCGCGTGAGAGGTTGCCCACTGCTAAGCAGAACGGGTGGTGTGGGGAGAACTTGAACTGTTAAACGAGCTGCAAAAATAACACAAAAAAACTTAAGAAAACAAGCTGCAAATTGGCAGGGAACAAACAAATCAACAACAACTGTTGCCAGTGAATGGGGGAAAATACTAGTTAAGGCCCTTTAACTGAGCTTTATTTTGGGCCACTTATTGCAAAATAAGTTATTTTAGTTACAACATGGTTCAATAAGTCCTTAGGCCTTACTCAAAGGTGAAAATACTTCCAAACAATTTTTACTGCTCATTTAAAGAAAAAGCTCCAAAAAGAATTGTGCCTAAATTTTGCATACATTTGAAATATTTTGTTAAATATATAAGAAAAAAAGCGTGCGTTGATTAAAAAAACTGATATTTGATGGAAAACCATTCTGTTATAGGCACCTTACTGCTGAAAAATCAACAATAATTAATTGGACAGCCGACTTTAAACGCTGAACGCTTTTGCTGCTCAAATGAAGCAAATACCACAGTAAAATAGTAAGAAAGCCGCAAAACAAACATCACGGCGAGCCAATTCCGTTATTGAATCTGAATATTGGTTTTGCCATGGCGGCAGCCGAAACGGCCGTCTACACAGCCACAGCCTACTGTTCATGTTCAAATTTTCTGGTTGATTATTGAACTATAATCAAACCTCGACCTTGAGCCTGCTAACATTCACTTTGACTTATTTTATATATTTTATCACATTTCTACAAAGTTTTATCAATATCGGATGACTATAGCATATAGCTGCAGTATGAATGATCGGACGAAAAAGAAGTTCTAGTGAGAAAAAACTTTTTTGTTTTAAATGGGATCCAAATTCTTCTTTGAATCCATTTCTTGAACTGTGTGCTCGATTCTCGAAGGTACCTTTGAGTGTTATGGAACATTTCTCAAATCAAAATCTTCAGAGTAAGTTTATTCCTTTAAAATTTTAGTATAAATGTTTTTTTTTTTTTTTTTTTTTGGTAAAGGTGCTTTGAAAACTTTAGTTTAAATCTGAGTAACCTTTTGAAAGCATTTTGTTAGAAATCAACGAGAGCTACAAAAATATATAAAGTTGAAAGGCAAAATTGCGCATGAGTAATATCAAAAGCTTTGGAGCCCGTCGCGTCCATTAAAAATCAACTTTTTGAACTTTTTTCTCTTATCTCGGTTAATATACACCATAAACTATCGAGTATGACCTTAAATATTCCATACAAAAAAAACTCGCCCTAATGTACATATTTACACTTGGCATTTATTTTCAAACAGTTTGTCCAAGGACTACAATTCCAACATTTTTTCTAGTATTTCCATTTTCTTGTGCTAAAAGGTTTTCTTCGGACCGCTACCGCCAGGTCCATACTGTAGTGATGTATTCTGGTTTCATCCATGGTTACAAAAATCTTTTGTTTTCTGCTGAAACCATGCCAAATATTAATCTGAAGCGATAATGCGTTCGTGCCTTAGGTCCACTGTGAGCGACAACACCCTTTTCATGACCAACTTTATGGATAAATTGTATATGCGGCGGATCCTTTCTTCTATTTATAAAACCTTAACGGTTCCCTATTAAACAAACAATAAAAATACCTTGGTATTTATACAAAAAGGAGGAAACTTTCAACTTGAACTATAATCAAACCTCGACCTTGAGCCTGCTAACATTCAGTTTGACTAAAATCAAAATAGGTCGTTAAACCCATATTCATATATAAAATAAGAACATGCCAATAAAAAGGACGTTTTCATAAAAAACAAAAAAGTTTGTCTCACTAGAACTAGTTTTTCGACCGATCGTTCCTATGACAGCTATATGCTATAGTCATCCGATTTCAACCAAACTTGGATGTGAAATCATGGAAAGGACGTAAAAGTAAACTACAGCCCCCCCTCAAAAATACGTACTTTGGAGGCGTTTCCATTAAAAACAAAAAAGTTTTTCTCACTAAGACTAGTTTTTCGACCGAGCATTCCTATGACAGCTATATGCTATAGACATCCGATCCGGCCGGTTCCCACAAATGTGCAGCGTATTTGTACCAAAAGACTTCGTGCAAAGTTTGGTGAGGATAACTTTAAAACTGACGGAGGAGATAGCATAGAAACAGACGGACAAGGCTTAATAAACTCAGCTCGTCATGCTGATCAAGAATATATATACTTTATGTGGTCGGAGACGCTTCCTTCTATGCGTTACAAACATCCGGACAATTTTATTATACCCTCTGCAAGAGTATTAAAATGAGTTGCTCACTTATTAAAAAGCCTTATATTTAATTTAAGCCTTTCAGCCTTTCATTTAAGCCTTTCATTCATGCATATTTACTGAATCATCAATCATAATTTTACTTATTTTCTTATATTCATTGTATAAATATTTCGCTGAGCTGTTTGCTGTTCTAAATTAAAATCAATTTTTGCTCGCACTTGCATTTGTTGGACGCCCACACCTTAAATGTACCATATAAAATGCCTGCGCACACTTTCGAGTTCAATGTCTTTTTTGCTCAACCATAATTTAAGTCACAAGTCAGCAAAATCGGAAATAAAAAAAAGCATCAACATTTTTGTTTTGAATGAATTCTAAATTTAAATTAATTGAAAATAAGCCGAATTCGTGAATGTCAATTGTTTCGCACTGAAATTAACACATCTACAATGTAACTTATGGTTTTTTTTTTTTTTTTTTTTTTTTCTCCAATAAATAATGTAAATTAATTAGAGTGGAATTTATTTCTCACACACTGCCCACTAAAACATACCTAGATAAACATTTATTAGTCGTAGGTGTCCCCCACATCCTCCCCCTCGACAATTTACGCCAAATGCCTGGTAATTTAATTGAAAATGGCAGCCTCGGGGCGGCCCAGGCGACCAGGCACTTGGCACGTTCCGTGCCAGCGAAAAATTCTCATAATAATTAAACGAAAAACGCGTTGATTGCATGCAATTTGCATTTTACGACTGGCGAGACGACGACAACGACACAACGTCGACTGGGCTCTGGTTGGTGTTTGTGGCCAACAGCAGATATCAGATCTCTCTACCTGGGCAGTGTGTGCATGTTAGGGTAGGCCGACAGACAGCCAGACTGGTAATTGAAACACAATAAGCAAACGTTGTTGTTGCTGTTGTTATTATTATGCACGAAGCTAACGTTTCACACAACGCCCACAACAATCGATGACGATGATGATGATGAAGAAGATGACGGCCACAACGACGACACTTTTGATTAGCTCAATTAGGCAAATTAGCCTCTCAACCCTCATATTAGTTGTTCATTCTCAGAAGTAATTGACCACTCGGAAGTGAGTTTTGTATGACCACCTGATCTGTGGTAAAATGATACAGGAAATGATTGCTAATGAACTGGATTAAAATGTCATGTCATATATAATCTGCAATATTCACATATTAAAAAGACCAGCAGATGCAAAATGTTATACTGAACGCTAAAAGTTCACTTCCCATTTATCAAATAAACTCAACATGTTTGAAAACCTTTTTTACGAGCAAAACTTAAGGAAATTTAAGAGCTAAATGAGTAAAAAGCTGCTTTTTGGCAATCAACAGAATAGAATCAGAAGCTTTAGTTTTTGGTTTAGGTTAGGTTTGCTATGAAAATGCTAGCAGGGCACTATCGACTTACGAATATCGAAGAATCCACACTTTTAAAGTGTTCTGCAGTCTAAAATCAGAATCACATTATTTGAAAGAGGGAGCATAATGGAGTGGCTTGCCATCTGGTATTAATTGCTTATTTGATACAGCCTTTGTATTCTACTGATTTCAATAACATCGAAAACCTGTGGGGATGGATGAATTTAATTTGAAATCATCAACTAAAGCTATAACGATCGCCTGGAGCGAATGATTACTAAACAATTTAATGCCTTAGACAATTAATCAAACTATTTTATGGTATTCCTGCAAGTGATTTTGATTCTGATTATAGTTTTGGTGTGACCAGATAACCTGCAGAAAATTTCAAGCTTTTGGTCTCTAGTGTCTCTAGTGACGACAATTAGAAAACATGCCACCCGGTAAGCAAATGGCATTGAGAGGAATGTGTAAAAAAAAAAAAAGTAACCATGGTAATGTTTAAAACAAAGTGAATAGTCTTTAAAAAATTCGCACTTAATTATACACTGACTCACTGACCCCCAACGGAATAAGAAGTCGTTTCCGACAACGTTAAATTTAGTTTTTCTGAGTACTAAGCTTTAACCTCATAAACGGAGCTCGCAAATAACAATTGACAGTTTTTCGTTGTCCAATAACAACTGTTATTTACGGACCCTTTGAGCAAAAAGTCAGAGATGAACCGTTCACATCGGCTCTTGAACATAACGGTCTTGGTTCTCTTTTGCTCTGCTCATTCGCTGACCGTTTGGTCGCAACACACACAAGCACACACCAAAGATAATCAGCCAGAGGCTTGAATCAGCAATTGAAGCCAGTTCGGCTTTCGAAAAGCGAGGACAACAACAGATTCCATCTCCAAGGTGGTTGGAATTGTCTATAAGGCCATCGAAGGCACACGTTGGAAAGGAGGAAGGAAGAAATACTGTCTTATCGCCACACTAGACGTAAAAAATGCCTTCAACACTGCGTCCTGGGGCAAAATATTGAGCACTCTGAGCGGTTTTGGTGACCCGTACTACCCCCATAAAACAATCGGGAGCTACTTTAACGGCAGACAGCTCAAATACGAGTCCGACAGTGACACTGAATCCCATGCTATCTCAGGAGGGGTACCCCAGGGCTCAGTCTTGGGACCGCTTCTGTGGAACAGCATGTACGCATGGCATCTTAAGACTGGCACTCCCTGCAGATACACATATCGTTGGATTTGCTGATGACGTGGCGCCAGTGGAAGTGGCAAAGGAGATTGCTAAAGCGGAGAGCTTGTGTAACGAGGCATCGTTCGGTGGCCAGACTCTGTTGGCCTGGACCTGACAGCTCACAGGACGGAGGCTGTCCTTGTGAAAGATCGTAGAGACGGCACATATTGTGGTTGGCACTGGAATCACAACAAAGAGAGCGATTCGATACCTCGGAATCATGCTGGACACGCGACTCAGCTATCCCGAGCACCTCCAAATGGTGTGTGAAAATTTCAAAGTTAGATACTCCGAAGGTAAACTAATTCTGATTGTTTAAATAAATTTTCAGTTGTCATTAATCAAGATAAATTTTAGGTTGTTCCTGCCTTGGTGTAATTTTATAAGTTGAGGTCAATAAAGTAGGCTGCCTCCTTTTTAAGGGTACCAGTTGAATGGTGAAAATCACTCAGTAGCAAAGGGAATGTCAACGTGTTCTCACAGGTTTTTATCAACTGGTACTTCTCTCGCATGGTGAATTTCCGATAAGTCTACCTTATTAATTATTCCAATCACCTGCAAAGTGATTGGATTTTGTTTTTGAGTGACAGTTTTTTCGTTATTATACTCTGTACCAAAGGTACATAGAGTATAATAAGTTTGTGCAGGCAGATCAAGTTTATTTTCAATTTTGGCCACGCCCCCTCCCGCCCCCCGCAATTTGAGAAAAACGTCATATCTCCCACAGTTTAATAGATAGAAGGTTCGAACCTTCTGGACATATATTCTTATCAAAATTATTTATCGATTTCCCAAAGGAATCGGATCAACGGTTCTCGAGATATGATCAAAAGAGTGTATGCTGCAGCCGCGCACTATCAGCGCTGTGTACCGCTGCCACTGCAGCATCAAAATTTATGTTCGCTGGTACAGAGTATTATATAGTCGGGCTTGACCGACTTTCTTCCTTGTTTTTAGATGATTATCTGGTCACACCGAAATTATAATCAGAATCAAAATCACTGGCAGGCATACCTCTAATATTTTAAGCTTTAAACATTGAAAACTCTAAAATTAGATTCAGGTTTTGAAAGATTTCCTGTTTGAGCCTTGTTCGCAATATCACTTAAACAAAAATTTTGCAATTTATAACAGGTTTTCGGTCTTAGTTTGGTCTCTAAAACATACAACTTTTGCGGAAGTGGAATTGCGATTAAGGCTGTTTATATTGCATTTAGATACTTGAATCTATTTGAATGATCGATAGAATTTGAAAATTTTTTGGTGGTTCATGCATAAAAAACTTTGTAAAAAATTAAATTTTGATTTAGAACGTTAATTTAGGTTCTTTTAAATCGCTTTCGATTTCAAAAATTTTACATTCATTTCATAAAATCTGGAATCTATTTGAATAATCGACTAAAAAATGACAATTTCAGGCACAAACAAATTTTGAAAAATAAAGTTTAGCCTTAGAACGGGCAGTTCTAAGCTCTCTAGAAAGCTTCAAGCTTTCTCACTTAGAAACTTTAGCTCGAAGCTATGCAACGACAGCCATTAAGAATGGCTTACTGTATGTGAGTCCAATTTTTGGTTTCATTGCGCTTTGCAGTTCCCAACTGCTTAAAGTTCTGATTGCATGGAATTGGTTCAACGAGCAGGACGAACAGAAAGTTACGTTCAATAGTTAAAACCTTGAGTCTATTTGAATGATTGGGAGTGTTTCGTATACTTAGTGTTGTTATTAACAATTTAATGACGCGACAATTAATTGATCTTTATAAGTTTTTTGATATTTTCAGTTATTGGTTGATTATTTGGTCAAATTTATTAATTAAGCAATCCATCAGCTTTTGGCTTTATCATTAACTTGTCCATTAACGCCCACATCATCTTCATCATCATCATTATCATTATCATATGTCAATTAGCTGAATTGGGTTGGGTAAAACAGTAATGAAATACAAAGGATGAGGGGGAAAGAATTCATCATTAAGCAAAGGCCAAAAACATAAAAGGCGCAAAGGGGCGCACTAATTAAAATTACAGCAACAAAGCAGAGAGGGAGCCACGGAGAAAGAGAGAAAGCAAAAAGGAAAGGCCACAATGGATAAGCAATAACAGGCGGCGACAACAACAACACCACCAACAGCTGGCGACAAACACACAAAAAGTAATTGAGTTGGAAAAGGGACAGACCAGCCACCCCACAACCAACCCCATATACTCCACCCGCTTGGGGTGTGGCAGGGGCGTTTAAATTAATGATGAGCTTCCTTTTGGGGGAGAAGGAGGATACACTTTGCTTGCTCTGTGTGTGGCTATAAAATTGAATTAAAAAATGTTATTGTTAATTTGCAATATGCACATAATTAAAGTCAAGAGAGCGCGGACAAAAGCCTGCTAACAGCGTCAACTTTAAAAGCTGATTTGCCGCTTGACTTGGCCTAGAGAGAGAGAGAGAGAGAGAGGAGCGAGAGATGCAAAATGTAGCTGTGGGGTTTTATTCGCGCATTTCACATTTTATCAGGCATTACGTATACGACCCGAGTGCTGCGCTTAGCGCCAAAAGAAAGGACCAGGGCAAATGTGTAGAGGAAGGGGAGCGGCCAACCACAGTCATGGCATATCCTGTGCTCAGGACATACACATATATATACATTTTTTTTATGAGCGTTCGCTTCTCGTACATGGCATATCCGGTTGTGTAGGGAGAAGGAAGCGAAACGTGCAACGGCAGCTGGAATTTACAATGGCTGGGCTCTGGCTTCGTGTCCTTTCTGCACACACAAACACACACACAGAGAGGGCGCACAAATATAAAATATCCTGCCAGCTTGTGTGGCGCTTCCTGTGTAACCAACCAACCAACCACCCCAAATCCCACCCTTTCTGGCCCAGAGGCTGACGTTTATTTTGTCGCAGAGTCGTCCTGGTTGTTGCCGCCCATGTTATTGTTTTTGCTTTGTTTTCACAGGAACCAGAAGCCATCAGCAGGAGGAGACATTTTCAACTAAATTTCAGACTTTAAAATAAACCAAAAAATTACTTAAATTATGCAAAAATGTCACTTTTAATAAAGTCATCCGTGAAACACGTGCCGCCGCTTCTTATAAATTTGAAGAAGTGTAAGGTAAACACATATTTCCCTGCCTTCCGCCCTTTGTTCACTCATTGTTTTGTCTCTGTCCGTGTGTGTGTTTTGTGTGTGTTTGCGCTCCCGCCCTGGCAAAAGCAGTTAAATAAACGCACGCGTGGCGACACAAATGAAACGTGACGAGTGCCGACAATTGCACCCACCCCTCCCTAACAACAAATCCCCTGATCCCCAGCAACGCACGTGCCTCGCACTTTAACCCAATGTTACTTTGTGTGTCCTGTCCATTTGTTTCTCTGTGTGTGTGTGTGCTCTGTCGTTTAAACTCATGTCCTTTTGCGGTTTTCAATAATTTATATAACCACCTACCTACCCTCCACCCCACCCTTGTGCCACACATTGCATGTTTAGCTCAAATTAACTAAAAGTATTTTTAGGCAACAAAACCAACCAACCATGTCCACATGTCACACAAAAACAACTACAACAACAACAACAACAACTACTTCGACACTTTATAGTTAAATTTTGCGGTCAACATTTTGCCCAACTGTGCAAAAGTTTCTTTTTGTTTTGTTAATTAAAAGCCGAGTGAACTGTGCAAAATAATTAAATGGAAAAGGATAGATTATATGCTCTCCTTGTCTCGTTTTCGCTGTGTGTGTGTGTGTTTTGTGTTGTCAAAGGGATTTCCAGCTTGAAGTGAGGAGATCATGTAAGGCTTATGCAAAGACTTTTGCCTAATGCGCACCCCCTAAGCTTGATGTGCTCAAATCTGTGTTCTGTGTATGTGTGAGTACCAAATACGCTTGACAGCATTCAGTCTGTGCCATATCAAGTAGGCTACATAAGCAAAGTTACTTTGCCTATTTGCTAGGACATGACACGAGGGTAGTCTAATAAGTAGTCAGTTCATAGATATCTGTCAAGTTTTTTGCCAGCTTTGTCATTTAACCATAAAATGATTGAGGCGTCTTTAACTGTAGGCTGAGCTGAGCAGGTACATACATCACATTTTACTCACACTCAATCACAAGTGCAACCGATTGTCCACTTCAAAGGTAAGTATGGATTTCAAAAGTAAAATTATTTTATGAAAAGAGTTTGAGAAGCTTTTCATGGCTAATTACTGCAATGCTGGCGCCAACAGCAAAGAGGTGTGGCCGGGTGTAAAGTTTATTCAAAGAAAAAAACTTTTCATTAGATGTTCCGAGGCGGGATCGAACCCACGACCTCATGCACAGCGGTCGCGCACACTAGCCGCTGAGTCACCAGGCCATGAATTATACGTAAATTCATGAAATGCCGAGGCGCAGTCAGCATCACGTAGTGTTGGTGTTGCCAGATGTTTTATTTTCTTATATTTACGCTATTAATTGTTTGAATTTCTAAAATCTTCATAAACAGGAACCACTTTGATTTTGTAAATTGAAGAAATCGTGAATTTCATAGCATAAACGTAGTATGTGTGTGTTACAGTGAACGATGCCAGCAAGAAATCGAATGAAGAAAACGAAAATGAACGAGTAACCATGTCGCAATTGCGTTCTTCTCAATAACAAGAGGCACGAGCTTTTCGAAATCAACAACAATTGTTAAAACAAGCAGAAGAATTGATTGGCAACGTCCTCGTTCCTATGCACAAAAAATGTCCCAATTGTCATGCGCTCATATTCAAAAATAAGTAAGAAAGGACTGACCCGACTATTAGATACTCTGTACCAACGAATGTGTATGCTGTGTTAATTTATATGCTGCAGAAGCAGCTGAAACAGCGCTGCTACTGCGCTGCAGCAGTGTAGTTTCTTTTGCTTATAGCTTGACTATTGATCATACGGTCTTTACCTTGGGCGGATCGATAAAGACGTTTTTTTTAATTGCAGGGGCGTGGCAAAAATTGCAAATAAACTTGATATACTTTCATGTATAAGAAGCTTATGTCCCATACATGTCAATCCTCTATCTCTTACCATCTCTTAGATCTGTTTGTTCATATGGACGGACAGACAGACAGACATATCGACTCGGCTGTTGATGCCTATCAAGAATATATATACTATAAAGGGTCGGAGATGCTTCCTTCTGGCTTATATATAGTTTTCCATAAACTGAATATTCTCTGACTGTGAGTATAACAACCAAAAAATTCGCCAAAATATTTACTTGAAACAATTTTTATGACAGAACAATGTTTGCCGGGCTATATATCCTCTTTGGTCCACTGGGCATCTCAATAAGTAAAGTAAAGATTGAGTTCTAAGAACCACACATACGAGGTGTGTTCAAAAAGTATCGCGAATTTTGAATTTTCGCGGGTTACGTATATTCGAATTTCGATTTTTTTGTGGCGTTATGTTGGTACTCATGTCTCTCACTTATGCCGACAAGCTCGGCCATTTTGAATGTTCACTTAATTGTTGACAGCTGCTTTGCTTGCACGTGTTTTGGATCGTCTTCGATTTTTACCTATTCAAAAAATGGATCAAAGAACCTGTATCAAATTTTGTGTGAAAAACGAAATTAAGTGCGCGGATGCATTCCGAATGTTGACTGTGGCATACGGAGAAGCTACCTTGGACCGAAGCAACGTTTATCGGTGGTACAAAATGTTCTCAGAAGGCCGAGAAGATGTGAACGACGAAGAGCGTCCGGACGCCCGAGCACTTCAACAACAGACGAAAAATTAATGAAGTGGGACACGAAAATATGGTATAACGTCGCCGACCAATTGCCAATCATCGCATCACCGTTAGATGAAACTCGCCACGACCCAAATTGCTCCGAGGGTACCTGAAACGATCGGTATGGATTGGCTCGCCGCCGGCCATCTCTTTCTTACAGTTCATGATTCTGGGCACATGAGTCTCACGGAACGTCAATGAATTTTACGCGTTATGGCTTGGCGACACACTAGACAAAATACCTAAGACGCGCTCCAACAAATAAAAAATGACTTTTTTTGTCCCTACAGAGCCCGTCGACGAGCTTGACGAGATAAAGACGGCCAGAGGAGCTACAAGATAAAAAAATTATTTTTAATACCTCAGATTGGGGATTACTTTGAAGGGGACAAAATAGATATTCATGAATAAATAAATAATTTTTGAAAAAACACAAAATTCGCGATACTTTTTGACCACACCTCGTACAGCCCTACTCCCAAACTCCAAAAACTAGTTTTAAATAGCCTAACTTTTCCTGGGAGCAGGGTTGATATATTTTCTTTTTTTGTTTGAGTCATGGCGAACTTAGCTTTCAGATGCTTGTTTACTTTTAATCTATATGTTAAAGTTCAATAAGAATTGATTCTTCAATGAAAATATCAGTGTAAGAACAGCTTTAAGTATTGCCTGTCAAGCCTATATTTTGAAGATATCTTTTTCCTAAAGATGACAACTATTTCATACGGAAATTCAGAAAAGATTGAAATTTGGATTTCCTAAAGACTCATCAGAAAATAAGGTCGACACAACGGAATGGACCACAAGCATTAGCTTAATGTATGCATGTTCCCGCGGTTTGTTCGTGGTTTCTGGTCTGCTAATTGTCAGTTTTGAGATATATCTAGGGGCATTAAAGTTTCGATTCTCCAAAAAAGGTAACGACAACATTTTTGCTTTAAATAGAAGTGATAAACACTCATGGACTACATACATACACATACGGTAGTCTAAGTTTGATGAGTTTTCTGTTTCTTTTTCTAAGTTGGATGATGTTGTTGTTGCTTGCCTTTTACTTTGGCTCCAACAGTTTTGCCCTGCCAAATCAGTTGACGCCCACAAGAAACTTTTGTGCTGCACAACTCCATGCCACGATTAAATATATGTAAATCAGACAGGGGCCATGGGCAGGGGCATGAGGGAGTGGCAGTGGCAGCAGGCAGCAGTTGTCGTTGCCAACTTGTGAAAATCAAATTAAGCAGCAGCAAAGTAAGCACAGCAGGGGACGAAAACGAAGACGTATAGACTTTGTAGTTGTAGTTGTTGCTGTGGCGCGTGGGCGGGTCGTTGTTGTTGCTACACTGCGACAAATGCAGACACAGTCAACAATGTCATCCGCTTGGGCTGTGTGCCAACATTTGGATAACTTTTTGCCTGAGGATGTGAAGCACCCACCCACACACACACCTCCCGAAAAGGGCAACTGTAAAACACTAGAAAGAGCGCACACAACTTCAAAAAATATTTTCTCCTTCGAGTAGTTTTGCAGTGATTTTGCTCGAAAGGCTTAAAAAGGAGACTTTGAAGAAGGCAGAGGCAAGTCCAAGTTGGCATACGAAATTGAATTGAAGTGTGCTTCAGTTTTGTGTTGCCAGGCAGAAGGAAGTAGTTAAGTGAACTCAAGGGAAAAGTTTTGTGCACAAAATGTGAAAGAAAAGGCAAGAAAAACACCAAAGGCGCCGAGCGGCAATGTGTACATTCATTTCTATTTCATGTCTGGGCACATAGAAGTTTTTCTTCCTGGAGCTTGCGTTTTAATTTTTTATTGCCACTCGAGCGAACAATTTTTTCGTAATTATAAAATAAACGAGCTTAACCAAGAGAGCCCCCCGCCACACACACACTTTTGGGCGATTAGAATAATTTCTGTTAATGTCCTACAACTCAAATAATGGTTCAGAAATGATCAAATTGTTTTGCTAACTTTTCTTTAGTCAGAAAATAGTAGAATCATTTATTTTAGTACAAAAGGTCTTGAGACGAAATCATTCGTATTCGAAATAGAGCTAAAATCGTTATCAAAATTTCATACTTGAATCAGGAAATTCGCTCTTATTTCAAGAATTGTAAGGTAAGTTTGACATGGTAAATTCTTGATCCAAGTAAAAAGTTTTCGTTTTTATCTCGAGAGGTTTATTTCTGTTTATTAACAGAGTTTAGTATCTTTAAATGCAACACTGCTCCTGTCAACTATCAACTGTTAATGTAGTACTGTCAGTTTAAAAGAAGGCTGTGTTATTTCTCTGACAACCTTGTAAATTAAGAAAGGGGAAATTGGGATATTTAAAAACTTAATCTAAGCCCTGATAAATACAGGGACTCAGTATAATCAGTGTAAGGAATCATTTATATAATCCAAGAAATTCTGTTCTTCAAAGCGAAACTGAACGCCTTAGCCTATAGCTGACATTGACTTTTATGAGTTTAATTATGTGTTTTTAGTGTTACCTTCTTTAAAATAGCTTTCACCCAGTTCTTTCTCTTATTTTCCACAATTATCTTCATTAATATGTTATTACCCATTTCGAAACATCGTTCTTAAAATCAGAATTTATTCTTATGAGCTTGTTCCTATATCTATCTACACCTGGCCTTCTGGGTCGACCCCAGATACCACATTACCATTAACAATTTGACTAGTTGAAACCAATCATAGTCATTAAGCATTCTCAATACCTTATGAGACGGTAAGTACCTCCATGCATAACAGCATTGTTCTATGCTCTCGTAAAATTGGGCATTTTCCGATAAAGTGGATAATGTCTTCTTTTCCTTTGCAATTGCACAGAGTGCAGTTTGTAGCGGTTCGCGTTATATTTCCAAAACTCGTCCCAAAAGCTTGGCTCGTGCCATGATCAATCAGATCAGATTGATCTGACTTGTGGTAAATGCCTCACTATAATAGTTCCTTTATCCAACATTGTAGTTAAGAATTTTAAATTTCTCTCCGGCGCTTTTATGTGATTCTTGGATGCGAGTTGAATGCAGGTATTGCTAAGATCTTCGGTAGCCCACGTTCATACATGCTCATATCTTTTTGTATGTAGCTGAAGTGCTGGTGTGCAGTACATAGATGCAGCGATGCTAACCTAGTATCTAAGTTCTGCATTCTATTTGGAGATGGAAAAGCTTCTTAATAAAGCACCTGAGCAAAATTTTCAACTTCTTCGTATTGAATTAGGGCTCACAATTCGGCTCCGAAGCACATTATCAACCTTACCGCAGGGCAAAATAGTTTGTACTTGATTCTTAATGGCACTTTTAAATTCAAACCCAATTAATCTTCATTGTACATTCTAGATGGCACATAGTGTCAGCCGAATTCTATAATAGTTTCTTAGAAATCACAATTCATATTAGTTTCGATCAATTGAATTCTGAATCGAAAAAACTTTAAAATTTAATAAATCCCACTTAGACCCATTTTCCAACCGATCGGTCCTATAAGATATAGTCGTCCAATTTTGACCAAATTTTGTAAATCTATTTTAAAGCATATAAGATCCATAATGGCCGAGTTGAGGAAGGCTAACGTTAAAAATTTATTGTTTTTTTTTTCTAAGACCCATTTTCCGAACGATATTTCGTATAGCAGCGATACGATATCGACCAAATGTTGCAAATCGGTTCGAAAGCAAATAACATTCATAATGCCCGAGCTTAGAAGCGTTAAAATTGAAAACAAACTAGTTTTTCTCATTAAGGCTCAGTTTTCCAGCGATTGTTCTTTGGCATTCCTATGAGATACTATTTATATGTGGGGAAGTGGTAACACATTAGTGTCAATAGTAAAAAGATGTTAATGCCAAAATATAGTTTGACATTTTAAGCATAAATGGTCTCAAAACGATTTGATGTACTAGCGCTATTTGTTTTGTTTGCTGTGAGTTGAAAATATCAATTTGGTTTAAAATGGATATTTCAAGAGAAGGTTTTCATTGCAATTTTTTTCACAACAGCGCTATAAAAACCCCTGTAGACGAATTCCGTGAAGACCGTAATGCCAAAAAATATCGCTGCTGTGAGTGAACTGATAATGCAAGATCGTCATGTGATATACCGTGAGATTGGATTCCGCATTTTTTGACAATCGTTCAAAAAATCGCTCATTTATACAGGGTGGTCCATCTAGTGTTTGGAATTTGAATTATTCATAATTTTACTTTAAAAACGTCAAATGTCATTCGGAAAGCGACTAATATTTAGTAAAAACTTTCACATTTACGAAATGGGACGCTATTCGCTTGAAGAAAGTTGGGAAAAATTAAAAACATATCTCCAAAGTGGTAAGTCCTCGACTCAAGCTGTGCAAAATTTAAAAAAAAAAAATTTAACAAAAAAAATGTTCCGAAAGCTCAATTTGTGGATCAAGCGAGTTCGTGAAACTGGAATGTTGGTGGATAAACCAACCCGTGTACGTACTCGTCCGATGCGCTCGACCGAAAACATTGCTGCGGTTACTGAAAATGTGCGTGAACAACCATCAACGTCAACTCGCCATCGATGTCAACGATTGGACATTTCGCGCACTTCTTTGATGCGAATTTTGCAGACCTTGCCATGAAGCCATACAAAGTTCAATTGGTGCAGCAGCTAAAGCCAATTGACCATCCGAATCGTCTACAATTCGCAAATTGGGCGGAAGATCGTTTGGCCGAAAATGCAATGAAAAAACATCTTTTCGGATGGAGCACATTTCGATTGTCGCATCTGGAGCACAGAAAGTCCGAATATCTTCGTCGAGAAGCCAATGTTTCATTCGCCGTACAGCCCTGATTTAGCACCCAATGATTTCTTTTAATTCCCAAACACCAAAAATAAACTGCGTGGTAAAAGTTTTTCTACGCCTTACGAAGATGTAAATGCGTTCAATACACATATTTTGGAGATACCTCAAATCGGATTGGAAAAACTGTCTTGAAAATTGGTTTGAGCAAATGAAAAAGTGCATACACTTTCAAGGGGAATATTCTGAAAAACAATAAAGCCATTTTCATTTAAATATGATGGATATTATTTGCTATTCCTGATATATAAATAGTACCTCAAGTATAACTGAAAGCATTTACCAAATAATGAAACAACTTGAACCAGCTTTCTCCATTTAGTATTCTGACAATCTAGTTCAAATTTAGCTTTCTTGCTGCCAGTAACCACAATGTCTTTCCCAAACCGTTGCCGCGTGTCGCTTGATTGAGCACGAGGTTGCTTCAAACATTCATGAATTTAACGCTTGATAAAACTGTCTGTTTCCCTAAAAGCGTGTACCAAGTGAAAGTGCCAAGTGAATGTATAATAAGAATAAGCATTTAATTTAATATTTATTGAGATTGATTGTTCTTCCTACCAACGACTATAAAGCACCTTAAATGTAATGGCCACCGCTCTATCCAATCGATTTGCCTCTGTTGTCGAGGCCCATAATCGATTATAAAGTGTAATAAATTCTCGATCTGTCCAGCAGCGTAAAACTTTGGGCGAATCACGAAATAACGCCGGCACCTTATGGCTATCGTAATCCTCAAAAAACTTGGTCAAATGTGCACTCATTACTGTACGCATCAAAGGCATGCCATTGCGTGCCAAAGATTGGGCTATTAGGTCATCCTC
This sequence comes from Lordiphosa collinella, assembly GCA_018904265.1. Classification (NCBI taxonomy): domain Eukaryota; kingdom Metazoa; phylum Arthropoda; class Insecta; order Diptera; family Drosophilidae; genus Lordiphosa; species Lordiphosa collinella. The sequence goes on from JAEIFV010000077.1 coordinate 262,078, forward strand.
CAGTGATGCATTGCGTTTGCTTGCTTTCGCTGATTTTGTTGTGAATCGGCTGGCATTATCCGTGTTGAGCACATTATTACACAGTCTGGCCAATTGAGGTATAACAGCAGCCGGATCCATTTCAATTTTCACTCTTCGATCGTAGAAATGTGCCAGCACACTCAAGTCGGCGGGTAGAGAAAACTCTTTAAGTTCCAATACATGCGATTCTTCAATGGCCTGAATATGCTGACTAAGCAAATTGAGACGTACCCGCAACGCGGGATTACTGGTGGCCATATAGCTCAATTCATCAATGACCAGGGCAAAGATTTTGGTGGCTGTCAATAGCATCGATTGGGTAACCTTCAATACCAATTGACCCGTAAAGTCAAGCATTTCCTTATGCAGAGCCACATTCTCAAAGCTGCAGATATCCGTGGAGAAGGCCTGACTTAGCTGTTGAATTGAATGGATGGGTTAATAAAGTTAATCAATAATCTTTGACAAAACTAACCCCGCAGAGGAGCAGGAAACTCATCAACTTGTAGGCCAGCATCGGAAAATAAAGTACAGCAACTGAGGCCCAATGCCCAAAGGCCACATCTATTTATACCCTAAGATGGCGAGCCAAGCCAAGATTTGATTCAATTTACTATGCAAATCAAGACAATTTACTAAACAAAAAGCCCAGTGTACTAGATGCATCATCATTAGCAAAAAGTCAGTGATTTATGCAAGGAAATAAAAATAAATAAAACGGAAAACTTTTCGTTTGGCACTTTCAATGTCAGGGTGAAATGATGGAATGAAAGATGGGTGCTGCATTTGCTTACAGGCAGATGGAGTGTGTTTAATCCTCTATTTGTTGCACTTGCTTTGATCTTTTCAGATCTTGAGCTTTTCGTTTTATGAAAGTTAAAAACTTCTTTGTGTAACAACCAAAGTTTTCACATTCTTTTGCTCTCAAGTAAAACTTTGCCATCAAGCCAACGGACCGAAAATGTCAACGGAAGGTCAGCTAGCTAGTCGTATGTGTGCGTAGCATTTGGCCACCTCTCAACCTCTTAACCAAATCCCCCCTACGGCAAAGTAAGTAGAAAAGCCAAACAATTTTTGGCAGTGATAAATGTTTGGCTTGTGAAGTGACAGTCAAAGTTTTTTTATTCCTATTTGTTTTTGTGTGTGCGCGCCGGCTGTTTGTGACCACAAAACCCACCCACCACCCACCAGAGCAGACCACCCACCCATCCACTTGGTTGGCTACAAAAACTTTGTTTCAAATTAAAATTAAGTTTGCTTTTTCACATCTTTAAATAAACCAAAACACAACACAACAGTTTCTGGTGGCTATTTAAAAAATTGCGGCGGCCCACGCATCACACGCCCAGTACAACCAGCGGACAGACAGCCACAAATGTCAAGTGTGGTATGCAAATGTGATACAGTCGAAAATTTGCGGAATTTGTTAAAGGAACAGATTTTTCATGTGATTTTAATTTATTTCTCAAGTTGATTGTATGTTGTTGTTTTGCCAACTAATTTAACGCACAAGCCAGAAAAGACAAAAGAACACGGTCTTAAAAAAAAAAAATGTATAAATTAAATGACCAAAGCAAAAGACAAACAAATTTAAATAAATTAAAAAAGACAGAAGAAGAAGCGGGAGAGGGAGAGGGAGGAGCGATGCCAATTTGTAGCACAAACAATTTTTCGCCGCATTTTGTAGTAATAAAATTAAATTTTATTAGACAAGCTAAATGCGTACCGAATAAATATTTTTCGAATCACTTTTTGTTTGTTTTGTTTTGTTTTCTGTTTTCTCTCTGTTTATTTTGTTTTGTATTATTATTTCAGAGGCGGCCTCGAGCGCAATAACTCATAAAGGTATATCTAGTATATTTGTATATATCTCTCCTCTCTCTGTGTATGATAAATTCAATGTTTCGCTTAAAATTCAACAACATTTATTGCCCAATGCGCCGCGGAATATTTATTTGCTTTTTAGAATTTTACATTACGCATACGCCACGTTGATCATGTCAGCAGAAAAAATACTCTACTAAAATGGCTGGCACTAGGCGAATGCATCAAGCATCAAGTCGTAGAAATGATCTGTAAACATAAGAATGCCTTCTCCTATGAGCAGCAGAACTCTATACAAATTTTGACTCAGCTCTGCAAACATAAAACACTGCAAAAATTGAAGCAAAACCAATTTCCTATTAAGTGGCTCTGATTGGAAAAACATAACTGATCTGTTTGACTGGAATCCAATATCAGTATGAATGGGTTTTTTGGGACACCCAAATGATCAGCTCATAAATTCTCCCAGAGGGTCACAGAATTACGACACTAAAAATCATTTGGAGAACTTCCCGGAGGAAGAACAAGTATCGCTTATTTCTTGTTATAAGTATCGAGTAAGTGAAAGGCGGAGCACATTTTAAACAGCAAGTTTCACATCAATGCCTCGTGAGTATTGGTCAAACTCGCACCATCTTTTACGAATATCCATAGACTTGTACAATCTGGGGGAGACACTTTGATAAATTTCACGAAAACGTGTGCAAGTTCTTGCCAAATGGATCTGATCTGCAAGCGGAAGACACTCCAGCACTTATTCCAATGCAATTATGGTTGAGCTTCAGTATGGCTGCTGGCTGGGACTCCAACTCATCTGGCAATTCAGCGTCACGCTGACATGGCAATTTTTGTGGTGTTGTTGTTGTTAAGATGTTGGTATTGTTGTTGTTTAGGTTTTAGGATTTAGGCGAAGGTTAAGGTTTATCGAGAATCGATATGGATCTGATCTGTAAGCGAAAGATACTCCAGCCCCTGTACCAGGCAATCATCGTTGAGCTCCAGTATGGCTGCTGGCTGGGACTCCAACTTATCTGGCAATTCAGCGTCAAGCGATACGCTGACATGGCAAATTTTGTGGTGTTGTTTACGTTATAGGTTTAGGTTTATCGAGAATCGATATGGATCTAATCTGTAAGCAAAAGATACTCCAGCCCCTGTACCATTCAATCCTCGTTGAGCTACATTATGACTGCTGGCTGGGACTCGAACTAATCTGGCAATTCAGCGTCACGCGTCACGCTGACATGGCAAATTGTGGTATTGTTGTTTAGATTTTAGGTTGAGGTTTATCGAGAATCGATATGGATTTGATCAGCAAGCGGAAGATACTCCAGTACCTATTCCAATGCAATTATCGTTGAGCTTTAGTATGGCTGCTGGCTGGGACACCAACTCATCTGGAAATTCAGCGTCACGCTGACATGGCAAATTTTGTGGTGTGGTTGTTAAGATGTTGGTGTTGTTTAGATTATGGGTTTCAGGTCTTAGGTTCTAGGTTTTAGGTTATGATTTTGGATTTAGGAATTAGGTTTTAGGTTTAGGTGTAGGTTTAGGTGTAGGTTTAGGAGTAGGTTTAGGTATAGCGAGAATCGATATGGATCTGTTCTGCAAGCGAAAGATACTCCAGCACCTCTTCCAGGCAAACATCATTTGGAAATTCATTTAAATCGGGCTGAAGCCAGCTAAAAACGATCTTGTACGCGAAATTTATGGATGTTGAAATTGTTTTCCAAATCGAACAAGACTTTGGCAGCACCAAGCATACACACAACTATATCTAAAACAAAATATGTATTTTCTAATACCTTTTTAACACAGACGTTACGTCCCTTAATGAATCCACTGGCTCCTCTAATAAAAAAAAAATGCGGGTGAAGTGGTGTTACAGCAGCCCAAAATAAAGACACTGCTTCTACCTCCTGTTGCTATCTCTGACAAAAAGTTGTCTCAATGCACAGTACGTTCAAGTGGCCCTTGTTACGCGCGAACCCCAGGCAAATAGCAGCCCACCTCCCGCCCAACCGACCGAGAGGCGCAGCCGCCAACGTGCGACACGAAAACCGGATCGAAAAGTACAAAATAATGTTAAGTACGGGACAAATGATTTAGGTTTTTAAAGCAGGAAGAGAAAGTTCCGAATTGATTAAGCGGTAGAGTTTGTTGTAATCAGCACAGAGGACACGAAACGGATCATGCAAGGCATAGTTAGTAGTACAATGTTTCAGAGATAAGGGGACAAAGTTACGGGACAGTCTACAAGGAACATTAAGATTAATTTGGCTAACCAACTCCGATTACACCAAGCATAACTCTACGGTTAAGTAAGGAAGGAAGATTAATTAAAAGTAGTCTACTAGAGTAAGCTGTTAAACGGACCTCAGGATTCCAGTTCAAGCCCCGAAGGGCAAACAATAAGAATTGCATTAATCAAGGTTCCCACTGAGAAGTCTCTTAGTCTTAGTCCTAAGAATTTCGCGGGTTGTCCGATACGAATACCTTCTGATGCGGCTTTAAACTGACAAACGGCACAGAACTCCTCAGATCAATTTCGGTTCAGGTGCTATGGGTTCCTAAAAGAAGGACCTCGGGTAAGAGATTCCAATTCTAAGGAGGGCTCCAATGAAAATTAAGAAGCTTACAGAAATCTCAGTAAAACCCTTACAATATAAGTTACTGATAAGCCTTAGAATATAAGTTAATGCCGGAAACTTAAACTAAAAAGCCTTTTAACCAATTCCCATCAATCGAATTCGGAACGAGAACACCCCTGCAAAGTGGTTGTTAGCCGTCTCAAGGTCAAGGATTGATTTTAATTCAATAATCAACAGAAATCAACAAAGATTTTGTACATATGGACTGCATGGTAACTTAGACATGCGGTTTCGAAGCTTACACTGATATTTAATGGACGATCCTATCTATTTATTTAAGCTGAGAATAAGAGCTGGAGAACGCAAGCTGAAGATCTGATTAGTTCTATTTTTAGGCCCGATTTGAAAGGTTTATACAGAATACAAAATGTTAATTGAATATATTGCTTGCAAGTTATTTAAAAACAGGTAAAAGAATTAAAGATTGAAGTCGAAAAAACAATTTTAATGGACGATCTTCAGACAATGCAAGGGAAAACGCAACCTCTTGATAAAACTTTAATAGTTCCTTGTTTTTAATAGTTTTTTTAACAGTTTACCTCCCCTTTTAGGGTATTTGTAGTCTGGTTCAACTCTTTCATTCTAAACTTGCTGTATATATTTATAGAAAATTTTCAAGCATTTTCGTTTTGAGCTGTCGACATTATTTAGTTTGACACATGGGTGTTTTGCCCCGTCGACGACGTCGTCGCCGCCGCGGCCGCCGCTGCCGCCTATGGGGGCCGTTAATTATATGTGTACGCTCGATGAGCGGGACGATAGTACAGAGAGAGGTGGGTGGCGGGGTAACCGCAAACTAAATCGATTTTCAAGTGGTAAAACTCTCAGTGTGTGTGTGTTGTTGGCTTTCATTTAAACAATATTTTTTGCCCATTAAATAAAAACAAATTAACTTGTTTGTTTATAAATTTCAGAGTGTTTGCATTAGGATTGAGGGCCCAAGGGGGCAGGCGGGCGGTTGGTCGGCTCACTTGGCTTTGACGTGCCCAACATTTCCAATGAAATTACGCGTTTTTTTGTTGTTTCGCTGTGCACATTTTTCACACGTAATTCTGACAGTTTTATGCGAGTGTGTGTGTGTGTGAGTTGGTTTTGCTTACCATTTTGCTTATTTTGGCTTGTATTTCATTTTGGTATGCCAAATGTGCGAAATGTCATAAATTTTATGGCCAGCGCTCATGAAAAAGAAAGCCAAGAGTCTGGGCCGAGGCGTAATGAAATTCAAATTTCGTTTATTTTCATTTTTTATTTGAATTTTTATTACTGGAGCACAAAACAAAAATGCTAATGGTGTCAAAACTTCATATGGTTTGTACTTTGTGATAAATAGACAGGCGACAGATTGTGCACTTTGGATGATATATGGTTATTGCATGCAGTGGCAAGGCAAAAGTGTTCGGATAGCTTCTTTGCTTTTACTTCAACAATAAAGGGAGAACCTGAACCACATTTTTTGAGTGAAATATCTTTAGTTTCGGTGCGAAAGATGTTAGTAGGAGTTAAATTTGGTTTCAGCGTCACGCATCACGGGTCACGTTGACATGGCATATTTTGTGGTAATTGACTGTAGTCGTGGTACTGACTATCGAATACTGTTTATTTAATAACGAGTACTGAGTATCGAAGACTGTGCCTCGAGTTTGTGGTTTCCAGTACTATGTCTCGAGTACTTGAAATCGAATATTGAGTACTGTCTTTAGAGTAATCTGTGTCGAGATCTTTGTTTCGAGTATAAAGTCCCAGTCGGACCTGACTGCATGCCAAAAGCACATCCCGTACGCAACTTTTGCCACTAAGAAGTAGTTCCAAAAACCAGCAAACTTTCTTTCGCTTTTGTATAGGGGCGAAACGCAGCAGGAACTGTTCTATTAGAAGCGACGTTTGCATGGGTTGTTGTTGTTGGTTCAACTTCGTATAAACGCTCGACTGTCTCTGCCTCATGCTGCACGCGTGCCCTTAGAAGGGACGTTTGCATGCTATGCAGATTTTATGCCTTCCAACATACGGCAAAAAGAACATGTTTGGAAAAACGAACGGTTGTCAATCGTTCGGGCGGCCTCATTTCGTATATTGGTTTCAAATAGCACGGGTGCTACATGCGTGCCATTAGAAGGGACGTTTGCATGTTGTGCAGACTTCTTCGCTGCCAACCTGCTGCCAAAAGGAACGTGCATCAGTTTTCATACAGATTATATGCCTTCTATCATAGTGCAAAAGTTTGTAGTTCGTTCTAGTAAAAGGAAGTGTACCAGAAGGCATTCTTTTGGAAACCACGTTCCGACAAATCCGACTGGGGTACTGCGAATCGAGTACTTAGTACAGAGAATTGAAAGATAAGTATTTACTATTTAGTTTTGAGTACTGATTATCAAATACTGAGTAAAGAATACTGAGAATCGAACACTGAGTATCGAATACTGTGTATTGAAATCTGAGAATCGAAAACTGAGTTTCGAGTACTTAGTATCCAGTTCTTAGTATTGTGTCCTTAGAATCAAGTACTGAGTATCAAGTACTTATTATCGAGTACTTAGCCTAGAGTACTTAGTATCGATATACTGAAAATCCAGTATTTTTCATCAAGTACTTAGAATACTAAGAATCGAGTACTGAGTATCGAAAATTTAGTATCGAGTACTGGGTATCGAAAATTTAGTATCGAGTACTGAGTATCGAAAATTTAGTATCGAGTACTGAGTATCGAAAATTTAGTATCGAGTACTGAGTAGGGAGTACTGAGTGTCAAGTTCTTAGTATCGAGTACTAAGTATAGAATAATTAGTATCGAGTTCTGAGTATCGAGTACTAAGTATCGAGTACTCAGTGTCTAGTACTTAGTATTGAGTCCTTAGTATTGAGTCCTTAGTATCGAGTTCTGACTATTGACTTCTGTGTACTAAGTGTCGAGGTCTGAGTACTGAGTATCGCGTGAAAGTCGGAGCACGTCGTATGCAGCATGCTTGACATCAATGCCTCGTGAGTGCAAGTCACAAATTGGGTCTTTTCTATATCATACATTTTGCATAAGATGAAATCTAACAACTGCATCATAGTTTGATAATTTGTAGCGTTAATTTACTTGAAACTTTTAGTTGTACGATACATAAAATAGAAACCGGAACATTTCCTGAGGTTTGGTAGTTGATAATTGACTACTAGTTGTGAATTCTCTAGCCACCAGTTGTAAGCTCTACCGTAAAAGTGTAGATGTACCACTCAGACTAGCGAATTTTCAAACCACCAAGAAGTAGCCCTTTAGCTAGCCACTAGTGTTGAGTTCTTTCGCTAGGCAACGGCATTGCTACCAGGTATGTGTAGACATAACACTGTAACTAGCGAACTTTCAAACCACCAAGGGAGTAGCCCTTTAGCTAGCCGCAAGTGGTGAGTCTTTTCGCTAGGCAACGGAATTTCAACTAGTATAACCCATGCTACGTATGCCTATGCTATGATACGTCTATACTTTTCACTCTCAGTGGATAGCCATTTAGCTGGCCACTAAGGCTTTCGTCTAAGCTGGATTTAAACGTCGGCAAGGCAAAACACTTCCATCCCAAAAACAAATACATATTAAATATTTTATAGCTGTCTTAATCTTTAGAGAATCTTAAGAAGTATTAATACCAAAAATAAAAATAAAATATTTCAAAAAATCAATAAATAAAAATCCATTTTCAATGAATTATCTACGTATGTTTTGACCAATTCAAGTCATAATTTCATTTTGTATATTTTATAAGTATTTTCAAACGAAATATGATTATTAAACATGAATTCCAAATAAAGCAAAATTTTATGTGAAATTCTATAGAAGAATTTGCCATAAAACCACAAAACAGAACAACACCAACAACAACCAATTCTGTTTGTTTCCACACAGTTCATAGCCCAAAAGTTTGCGGTTGGTTGTGTGTGTGTCTGTGTGTGTTAGTGTGTGCGTGTGTGTTGCGGTTTGGAAAGTTTTACATTTGATACAGGAGGAAGGAAACAGACGGAAGGGAGGTCGGAAATGTTTCATTAATGCAAAGCACAAACCGAAAATTACAAAAATGCGTGCCGCATACATAAATTTCGCTACTCGGCTCCTGTCCTGTCCTCCGTCCAGTGTCAAAAGGCCATACACAATTTCACTAAATTCACAAATTATATTTAGAGTTTCAACTCCAAAGTAGCATGAAAATCATTTTAATTGCAAAACTTTTTTAATTAAAATTTTTCCACCCATCTCCCACGAAGAGACTTACGGCTTTTATAGTTCGGGTTTGCTTGCTAATTGGACCAGTGCACTCACCTGCAAAGGAGAGAGAAAAAGTTGTTAGTTCAATTTACAGATAAATTCGCATTTAAAACAATGAAATTCAATTAACTGTCAGTTTGTGCATAAATAAATGGTAAATATTTTAAACAACAAATAAGGGGCGGGCACACAAACACACACAGAGGCAATTAATGTGACGCATAAATAATTTATTGACATTTCGCCATGACAATTGAATCGAGAGGAGACAACACACACACAGCCGAGGATTATGCGGCTGACTGGCTGGGCTGGCTGGCAACCTGACTGGCAACACAATTGCAAATCTGTCATGGCCATGTCTGTACCCTGACTATTTTCATTTTGGCTCCATCTCTTAATCTGCCATGGACAAGTTTTTAAATTCACCATCTAACGACTGCGAGAGTCTGTAAACTTCATAAAATTCAGAGATGATTTAGTGGCTCAAAAACGTTTTATGAAACTGGTTTTTCGTTTAGCTTCTGGTTTTTACTTTTTTTTTTAACGTTTTCAAAGAATTGAATTTGAATTTATGTGTGATGAAAGCAAGATTATGCGAAAGTGTTGAAGTATTAAGAGGTAACCACTCTTTATGGAGTGCTTGTTATTTTTTGTTTTTATAGATTCCTAGTAGTTATCACTGCACTATATCTATAAATGCAGTTAGTTCGAAAATATATGTTATCTGGAATTCAAAAGCAGGAGTCGGGCAAGGCGAGAAGTTGACAGATAGTGCATCATTAAAAGTCGTAGAGTTCACTTTTTGAACAGATAGAGAAAGGGCAGAGAACTTGCAATATCTCCGTTTCCTTCCGAAAAAATTAAAATTTATAGCAGAGTTACTTGTATCCTGGATACATGTATAGCAAATAAAATGGGCCAAATTATATAAACTCTTTGCAAGGCTATACAAATTTGATATCTGGTTCCAGGTAGGAAGGCTGGATATATCAAAAATATTGATATTTTGTTGGAAGGTAATTTAGATGTCATTTGACACATTTTAAAAACTACATTCTGACTGAGTTTAAAATCTAAAATCAAAGCTCTTAAACACTACAAATTATGTAGGCTGCAACCTCTGAAATTCTGAAGAAGGTTCGGTTTTGGGTATCGAACCATTTGGAAAGACTAAGGTTTAGTTCTCAGCCCGGTTCCTTTACTTATCAAACGAAAGCTATTAACATTTACATTTACTAATACCCAAACGAACCTCTTTCATTACAAATTTAAACAGTAGAAGCTAGTTTCTCCAAAGGGTAGAATTATACCTAAATATGTGGATTTGTTTTGCAAAAACTAAGCATATGCTTTTATTCTTTTCGATTGAGTAAAGGTGTTGATAATGAAAAAATCGTTGAGATCATATTTCGAATGAAATTGTACATGATTAAAAGCAGCTGTGGGCAAGCCCTTGCTCCCATTGCTCCCGAGAGCTACTTTACGGTAGCTGGTACCACGAAGAAGCATTAAAAATTGCCTCGCTTCTTGTCGCCGCCGCACATAACCAGACAGAATGACAAGCTCAATTGCCTCGATTCAAAGCGAAAGCAACAACCAATCTGTGGCATATCGGGGCAAGGCGCCAGTCGTGAGCGCGGCAAAGACGTCTGCAAAAACAAATATATGGAGTGTGAGTCGGGCTTTTGGACTCGAGCAACGGTAATAGGTAATAGGGGTCTTTTTTCTGTTGTTGTTGCAAAACCAAATTTCGTGCCCACCGCGGATTTAAAGCACCCAAATAGCCTCCATTTTAAGATGTAGCTCACAAATTTCAACATTGTCATAACTCAAAAAAACCCATTTTGTATAATCGCGTTTAAAGTTCTCAATGTATTTTTGCTAGCGAAAATATTTCTATTAATTTTGAGTTAGTCTGTAGTAAAATATTTTATATTTGAAATGCTCTTCCCAGAAATTCGAATTATGTTTTAACTAAAGACCGAAAGATCTTCGCATAACTAAGATATGTCGCTTTTGCTGGAAGATGAAAATGAACCAGAAAAATTATGTACTAACATATTTTCATCTCACTCGGATACTATAAAAAGAAGCAATCAGTCTTGTTCCCAATTCCACTTACTTTTCAAAAGTAATTCCGCATCAATTCCGAAACGTTTTACTTTTTGTGTTCTGAATTCCACGTGAAATGGCCCCGAAATTACTTTAGTGTTCTAATGTTAAGCAATTTATTTAATTATTATCAAATTGTAAAGCAAATTAGACTGGATTTTTATTTCTACCATAATAAATATAACACAATACAAGAGGCTATAACAATTGATAGCTCAAAATGCTCAGCTTAAAGCAGTGATGTTCAAGAAGAGCGAGGCCAAAAAGTGAGAGTGTATTGGTGTGCGATATCAAAGCGACATAGCCCAGCTTTGAACTGCCCTGCTCAACGTCTGAACATCGAATGTAAGCAAAGAGAGCGCTGCTTACGCTCATATGCCCGACTTCGGCATGCGCTCGGCTCGTGTGCGTGTAAATGCCGATTGCGCTCGGCCCCTGGGGGCTATGGAGGAACATCGCTGGCTTAAAGCCAGTTTTGTGAGACTGCAACGTAGACTGTAGACTTTGCAGATTGTAGACGTATGCACTAGCACTTAGCAAATTAAACTTTGAGTTTATTGTACAATACAGTTGAGCACATTGTATCTCCTTAGTTGCCATCACATTGAAATAATTAGTCACAAGATAATTAAGCACGATTCTGTACCAAATTATCAGTTTTCTAATGGTCTGGCAACCCTTTAACCAACGATACACGACTATCGATTGATGCATGTCTATCGAACTGGTCGCAGTTTCGCGATGTGGAATTCAGAACACGAATATTACACGTTTTACTTTTCATTTTTGCTAACCGCAAAGAAATGGGAGGTGTTCAGCAATTAAATTATTTGTAAATAGTCTAACATTACAAACGACTTTTCCAGGATAGCAAAACATCTAAAATTGTCGAAAAAATTTACTAATGTAATAAGGTATGCATCAGCAAGAGAGGATGTTTTCTTGACTACGAGTGCACTCGCTGTAAAAGCGAATGCATTGTTACTCATACACAAAAATTTACATTCAAATCGAATTAAATTCTGTGATTGAGTGTCTGTGTGAATGGATCTGTTGATTGTATTTGTTCTGACTGCGGTTTCGGTGATGAATTTTATTTTTGAATCTCCAGACAGAGGGACAGACGGCATGGCTAAATCGACTCGGCTATTGATGCTGATCAAGAATATATATACTTCGTTATAGGGTCGCAAATGCTTCCTTCTACCTGTTACATACTTTTGCACAACTTCATGATCCCCCTTTTCCCGTTTTCAATGGGAACAGGGTATAAAAATAGTTTATATCCGATATGTCGCCTTGAAAAAAGTCCTGATAATGATATTTCGCTTTTTAATCGATAACATAGGTATTCCGATGTATCAATATTATTTCCGGCATTCCAAAATCGGTCCAAGTTGATCTTCAAAGCTGCTCAAAGAACACTAAATCCAACATTCTGGGATCTTTTAAAATTTTATTTCATATTTTCTGCTTCTTATTATACACCTCTTCAGTCCAAGTCATAAAGAATACAAAGCAAACTGCTGCTAGTAAGACCTGTGTAAGACTTCACTTTGAGTTACTTCACTTGAGGTCAAGACACTTGCTACCTAGAGTAGGAGGCAAAGAAACTTTCTAATTGCATTTTCCAAGACATAAGTTAACACTTGTCATAAGTTTGCCTTCAACTAACTGTTTTCTGTGGCATCAATCAAACAGCAGCAGCAGCAACAACTTGAGAATTGTGTTTTGCTTTAAATAACTTAATTTACTCGCTGCTGGCACATTTAATGAACCCGAGGCGCCCCCTCAAGTAGCTTCAATTAGCTGCTACGGCGACAATGTCATTACGAGAGACCTCTCGAGATTGCCTTTTAATGACCGGAAATAAAATAAGAACTGAATAAAGTTGAGCCAGCTTACACCAAAAACTAAAAACAATGAAAAAAGAAAGAGAGAAAAATATAATAAAAATTGCGGTTTTCCATGGCAAAGGCAGCCAAATGAAAAATGTTTCAACTGCCGCCCCATTGCCTGTCCGCTCTCCCCTCCTGTCCCCGGTTCCTGCTGCGATGCTGCTGATGATGATGATGATGACGACGATGGCAGCGAAAGGCAAAAGAGCCGCACAGCCCGTGTCCAAGTTGGTTTGTGAGTCTGTCTCTGGTCGGTTGGGTAGAAACGAGCAACAAAAAAAATCTACACAGATTTCATCGTTTTGCCATTCTACAGTTTTTTTCCTCCGCTTTTTTTTTTTTTGTCGTCGCATCTCAATGCCCGGAGGGGAGCTCTTGTGGGTCTCCTCCTCTGCCCTCTTTTGTGTTTATAAAAATTGAATTGATGAGTTGCTTCAAATGAGTTCAAAAGGTTAATAAACGTGCCTCGTCGACGGACCATTTGAATACCATTTTCATTTTTTGAATGCTTAAAATGAAGCAATTTATCTAATTGCACTTGAAGGGGGAATAAGGTGGTGCCAGCGCCACGCCCTATTTCTTTTACATCTGGCACTTGGCCAATAATATTGATCTATGGAAAGCAGCCAGCCAGCATCTCGTAGAAATGAATAATGTTTGAGCAAATTATGTGCACGAATGCAAATTGTGGCTGACAATAATTGTGGGTGTTCAATTGTATTGTTGTTGTTGTTGTTGCTGCTAAATTGAGCAACACCAAGTGCCAAAATTGTTGCCAGCACTTTGGCAATTTAATTATAGACCCCCGGACCAGACGCGGCGACAAGCAAAAGTAGCCAGAAAGCCAGCAAAAGCAACAGCAGCAGCCAACAAAACGAGTCGACCAAATAAATACATAGTAAGGCAGTTGTTGTTGTTGTTATTGTTGTTGTTTGTTAGTGGCCATTGCCAGCCAGTTGGACAGTTTATATTTTTTCCTTTTCTATTTTGCTCAATTTACAACTAAACTACTGGGGGGACAGGAAGAGAAGGTGGTACAGTGAAAACACGGTAATTGGAATTTAGCTTATTTATAATGTGACTTGTAAGCTGATTTTTGGCATGCAAACCACCTCTAAATTGAATAGAAGGTTTGGGTTTGAAGTTCAAATACATCGTGAAGACAAAGGTTCGGTTACGTAGCTAGTCGATCCTTTGGTTTGGTTTAGAACCTGGGTTATACAATCGGTAAAAACATAGGCATACTCGACTTAGTTTTATTTTGTTCTTATAAAAGTAACTTAAGCTGAACATCTTTCATCTAGTTGGGGTCCATTTGAAGTGTCCATAAGTTTAGATGGTTCGGTATATGATACGAATAGAGGGTTCTATTAAACCCGAATCAATTTATTTTAAAGGGATTCGGTTTAAAACCAGTTTACAGTTTTTTTACCAGTCTTTTTACTTCTCATATCCACTTTTATAACCCAACTAGCTGGCACTGTCAGTCCTTGCTGGGACGCGATAAGGATTGACTTCAGACTTTCTGATCAACCCATCATGTATCAAAAATTCCGTCTTATAGCTCATTTTCATAAGTAGAAGCTACTGTCTGTCTCAACTTTTAAGCTTGTGTCAGCTCTGGCCACACTTATCACGTCGGGGTCACCACTTATAGTGAATGTGAAGTGTGTGCTTGTATCACTCACTAATAATATTTATTAACTAAAATAGTTTAGTCAATGTGAATGTTAGCAGGCTCAAGGTTCAACAGAGAATACATCTGAACATGAACAGTAGCTGTGGCTGTCGTAGGGTCGACCGCGAACCCAGGACCCTAAAAATAGTTGGCGAAATCAAATTTTGACTCCAAAAATTTTAAATTTTATTAAGGGCATTTGGGAAAGTAACATGTTGAACAAATCCATTATATACCGACCGGAGAGACATGCTTTTCACATTTTTTTATATCATTATAATAATTAGTAGCGTCATAACCTCCGCTGTTTTCGTCAATATCCATTTCATTTTCGTTCGTTAATCGAAACTTATTGTCCTCCTTCTGAACCTTCTAAATAATATCTTCAATCGTCATGATACTTCCATGTTAAATCGACATAAAAATTAAAAAAAAAAAACGTTCCAACTCGTCTGGAATGTCGACCACTGCTCTTTTAATATAATATTAATGCAACCAGCAGCAGCACTTCGGATCAGCTGTCGCGGTAACTCCAGTTAAGCAGCGTCACTTCCTCCCAGATCGTTTCTTGAAGTTAATTAACCGCCCGTTGCTTGCTTTGAAGCCTTCCCCAGAACTAGAAAATTTATACTTCTGGATTCTGGATTATACTTCAGGTGGAGGCATAGGAACTGTAATCTAAAAGGTCATTAAAGTTTATTTGTTATCCATTTGAGCTTTGTTTTGATATTCCAATATCAAGAAAACATATCCCTAGTAATTTCGCACACTCAGCTTTAATAATAACATGATGTTTTTCCATTTAAACTATTCAACCATTTTGGGGTAGAAGTTAAGAGTTGGATTGGCAAAATGTCGTCTTGATACAACATCCCAATAGGAAACTTCTGTCAAAATTTTCAAATCCTACGTCTAACGGTTTAGGCTATGTATAGATTTATAGATCAAAGAAAAATGTTTAACAAAAAAGTTTTACTATGAAAGCCAAAATATATAGTAATCCGGCCCGACCAAATTGCTAAGTCTGTTTGAACGCATATTATATCAATAATGACAGAACTTTGGAACGGTTACATTGAAAAGCAATAAAGTTTTTCTTACTAAGAACCATCTTCCGACCGATCGGTCCTGTGTTAGCTATAAGATATAGTCATCCGATCCGGCTGGCTTTCCAGCTTGATAGCTTCAAAACTGAGAGACTACCCTGTAGTTCAGCAGCACCGGTGCGGCATTAACGAATTCTCAAGTATTTGCCTAAAGAATTTTGTATGAGAATGTCTGGAAAACGTACCGATCGGTCCCTGCATTACCAGTCGTTAGTGTGGTAATGGGTGCACACTATAGTTACCTGTCGTTAACGACGCGGCTGCCCTTCAGTGATGCATCAGGTCGTTAAACCTGGTAGTGCCTTGACACCAGCTGAACTACAGGGTCTGGACACTAATCTCGAACCAAAACTTGAATCCAGCTGAAAGTTTTGGGGTTCTTTATGTGCGAGTGAGCAAAGAAGGGATCATATGAACATACAAACATATTTTTAGCACACTCTTTAAAATGTCTAAAATTATTACCGAACATTTTGAAAAAACGAATTGGGTCGAAAGTAATTCAATTAAAGAATTGTACAAAAAGCTTAACAGACTGCTAGTTCTTGCCCCATACAGAGTATCCACTGTATGACCAGGTGCTGATGCCGCTCGCTCTATGAATAGAGACATTGTCGTCGTCGTCGTTGTTGTCGTCGTCGTAGTCATCTCGCTTGTCCGACAGTCTGTGCTATTTGGGTCTATTAATTTATGCAAGTGGCATGGTGACCAAATGTCTGGGGCGCGCCAAAGTGCCTGTCATTAAATAGTCTAAACAGCAGCAGCCACCACAACTCATATTGATTAAGTGCCACATTATTTGTTGCAATTAAAATAATTAATTAAATCTATGTGTGGCGCCAGTTCAAACAGAGGCAGGCAGGCCAGCAGGCAACTCTATGCAAGTTGTGTGCATATTTGTATTAAAATCAATTTGCATATGCAAATTGGCAGCAGCAGCAACCAACAATTGTTGCCGCCGCTGAAGTGTTAATAAATTGTCACGCGCACGGCAAAAAAAAAAAACAGACAACAAAATAGAGAAAACAAGTAACTTGAAGACAACAAATGCTCGCTAAACTTGCTTTAACAAAGCCAAACAATGTTTTTGTATTGTTAGCATCGCCGACAGCCCCCCAAAAGCTACAACAACCAAACTCATGACACAATCGATTTGTTCGCATGGTTCACTCACCCAAAACGTTGGAGGGAGGGAGTGGAACGGAGGGCGGCAGTACAGGGGGAACACAGTCGGCCTCTATAGATGCATTTTGCTGGCTGATTTATGCACTCTCGACATCTCGGCATCGCTCATACGCCATGTTTTGTGTGTTTGCCACCGCTTGAAAATTAATTATGCAAATACTTTTTTTGATCATGCATACAAAATATTGGCCCGACAATCAATATATGGAGGAGAGATAGAGGAGAGGCCAGGTAAATTGAATTTGCCTCAGCCTGCGTTAGCGAACACAGCTTACACCGACAAAGTGCACCGACAAAAAGCAACAGTGGAGTCAGTTGAGGTTGTTCCGGGTTTTAAGCCTTAAAATTGACGCGTTTTCTGTTCGTTTTTATTCCGAGAAACTTGTCATCATTTACGAGGAAATTTAGTTCTATATTTTAGATGTATTAACAAGATAACATCAAAGTTAAATAGGTTATGGGCCTATGGTCCTCCAGAGCTTTTCGTGTAAACTTTAGAATTTCGCATCTAAATTTAATATCATTGTGTAGAAGGTGACGCGAATGTACATAAGGTTACTAAATCAGGTATAAGAAAACTCCAAAATTTTTGAGAAGCTAAAATCGATTGCTTAATTCCAATTTACTTCAAATCGAGAGAAATGGACTTTGGGATCTAGTAACCACAGATTTGCTTGTCTGTACCAAGTTAAATTTATACAATTTGAACTCTTAATAGTTTACAAAATCGCGTTACTTTAAGTCGCTCAAATTCCGAACAGGGCCCATAACCTATTTAAATTCTAATATTTTGAGAAGGCAAATGATACTTTCCAACTTTATAAAAGTTCTCGTTCTACTGATGATAGCACCAAAGCCAAAAACTGAAGTTCATTAAACAAAATCTGGCTTTTTAAACAATTTGAAAATCACTTTAATAGAATTTGAAAACTGCAATATAAATGTTCTTCATCATTCAACCAACTTAGACACGTATTGGCGGCTTCAATAAAAATGATAAAATAAACGATATTGTATGCCATTTCGAAGCGCAGTGAACTCGTTTGCAAACAAGCCAAAACAAAATACGAACAAAAAAAGTATAATTTTTGTGTGCTGTGTTGTGGTGTACGAGTATTCTGTGGTTTTTAATATGCTGCCACACGTCAGTGTATGTATGCATGCTTGTCGATGTGTTACCATTCGTTCAGCGCACTTTGCCTTTGCGGGTGGTCTTTATGCCCTGCCGCCTCGCCCCACCACCACACCATAACACAACACCACACATCTCAGACCAACTCTCCCTCTCTTTTGTGTGCTCTTGTTAACTTGTTCGCTTGTCATTCGTTTCATTTCATGACGTGCTTTCATGTCACTAAATTTGATTTTGTGTCGCAGACAACACGGCAGCCGCACAGCTACGAAAATTATGGCCATTAAATTGGCTTTTGGCTTTTGCACGACAAAACAAGAGATTGATATACATACAGACATACACACATGTGTACATGCATGCATATGTATGAGTGGGCAGATGAGGATTGGTGCTTGTATCTGCTCATTCGTCTATTATTGATATTAGCCACGCATTCATTATAAATGACAAATTTCCATTTGAGTGTGTGTTATTTTTATACCCATTATAAATGGCTTAAAAGGGTATCATAGGAAGGCTTAACTGGTAAAAGAAAACACAACCATTTATATTCGTAACAGTAAGGTCTATAAAAGTCTTCAATATATCTAAATCTTTATAAAGGATGATCAAAAAACAACTGAACTTAAGAAGGAAATTACTTTGTCGGCTTTTTCAGCAACGGGAGCGTCTGGAAGAGCAGCGACAGCTACGCGACATTTCTATTGCTCTGGATTTCATAATTGATTGACCTATGGAACCTAGGCCGAAACGGCCCTTTTTTTGTAAGAAGGTTCGTTACAAATCAATTCAATTATCCAAACAAAAAAAATAACAAAAAAAAAAACACGAAGAAAATATCTTATCTACCCCCATAAACTATGAACCGATGTTTGAAGCAAAATGTTTGGCTTAATGCTTTAAAAAACAGATCCTCGACCCGAATCTTAACCTCCAGAAAGAACCTTTTGAGATGGCTTACTACTGACCCGCCCGTAAAGAAGTATTAAAAACTAGTACTGATCGTTATAATAAAATATGGGCATTTCCACAGCTAAGCACGTGACATTTCTTCGAATTCAAAAACAACGAGATATAAACAGATTTTCTTATGTGACTGCATTTACGAACTGTATACTAAGTAAACCTGCAATTTTTAGCCGGCTCGAGGTCATGATATGTTTTATGAGGGACAAACCCCAATCATCAGTGATCATGCCTAATCTGAACAGCTCAAATAATAGCCTTTCCAAGCCTGCGTTGCTAAAACTGTTTGGGAATTCCAAAGCAGCATGCGCGCAAAAAGCTCTAACGACAGCCTTTGTGTGTGGGCCTCCTAAGGTCTTTATTGAACACATGTTCTCCGCTTGTAAAGCGATGACCAAAATCGTTTGCTTGCAATTTACATACAAACAGAAGTTTTTTAATGTTACAAATGAAACTCTTTTGTTTAGTTTCTAATAACAATGCCGCGTCTAGCGTTTTAGTACTTATGTGATAGTCTTTACGACCTTTAAGTAAACCTGCAGTTTTTATCCGGTTCGAAGTCATGCTATGCTTTCGCATAACTTTAAACAGAGACACGCAATACCACAAAGGAGTCTGGTAGATCGTACAGCTGTTTTATGAGGGACCAACCTCAATCATCAGACATTTACTTCGTATTTCTCTGCTACGCACACAAGCGCAAAGCTTGATTGTATAAGTTTGGGCACCACTGCTCTAGAGTTCAGACTGAAGATTAGCGGTCCTTAATGACAAAAACGTACAAAATCTAGTTAACAGGGTAATTCGTAGTCGTATCAAGCTGTCATCAACGGCAACTCTCGCATGCTTGATTTTTTTTCTGGACATTTAAATTTCATTTCGCTTTGTGGCTTTGTAAATTTATTTGTCATGGAGTTCGCTCCACTTTTGTCTGCTTGTTGTTATTGTTTAATAGCCGCCCATTTAGTCATTAAATTTGATATACTATTAGGTTTTTTTTTTTTTTGAGCTTTTGTTATTTCACAGTTGAGCGCATTAAATGTCTAATAATATGTCAAAAGTGGGATTGGGCGCCATCAAACCCGAATTCTAAGCGGAAGGGGGATAATTGATAGATTTGGAGGTTTATTCTCACTGAGGCGTAACATTTTAATGGCAGCTTCTAAAGAAGTGTTAACAACTGCCATTGAATTGCATGTCTCGACACACTGTTCGTTAGCAATTACCTAACGTAAATTCGCAGCGAGTGAGAGAATGTTGTTTAACTTGGAATAAAATTAATTTTTCACACTTAAATAAATTTGTTTAGCAAATATTAAGCGAGTATGTGATAATGATAATGAATATAGAGATAAGTAGATAAACAGTATGATATATGACACCCAGATGTCAGTTGACTAAGATTCAAATGGACTTGGTCGTACTATAATAATTTTGTTAAAATGATTTCATGTTCATTTTGTGTCAACTTTCACACTTTCTTAAATGTGCTGCTCCCCTCCAACCCTCAATCACTATAAAATCATTTGCACACAATGTAACATGGGGAAAACTATTGTCTATCTGATTAAATCGTTTGATTAAACCGTCAAATGGAAAACTATTTCGCTAATCTTGTCCAACGCGCGCGCTCTCTCTCTGGTCGATGCGTTGCCCACACATTTCGCATAGGCAATTTGGCAACTAGCGGACTGTTTTGTGGACATTGTGCGTCATGTCCAACCACCACCACCATCATCATTACTCCAATCCCAAATCCAATTCACCCCCTCTCAACGCCACACACACAGAGTTGGCAGGCGGTAGGCAGCAGCAGACAAGGGGCGACCTTTTATGGCATTGGGATATGGACCCCTGCGGTCGTTTGCATTGCCAAAGCCTGGCAGTGAGAGTAAGAGAGGGGTGCGGGGACAGCTGGCGCACGGCAGGGGCGATTGTGACTGTGACTGGGGCAGGGGCTAACATGATTTGCACGCTTCGTTGCTTCGGTTGCATTTAACATGCCTGAAAGCATGAGCAAGAGGACGAGGAGCAGGGGGACGGGCAGAAGGAGGGCACAAAAGTGAGGTGGAACGCTGATGGCGTGTGGTTTCTGCCGACGCTGCTTCTGCGGTTTTGGTTCGAGTGACCAGACGACCGCATTTGGCTACAATTTGGTTTGCTGGCGGCGCCGCAAAACGCGTTTCATTTTCGTGTTGCAGCGCCATAAACTGCAACTGCAACTGCAAACTGTAAACTGAATATGGAAATAAATTATGACACTAATGCACGACGACGACGACGACGACAACAACAACAGCAACAGAGATCGACTTTTGTGTGTAGTATAAATTATTTAGCGGCGCCTAATGGCAATTAGTTGCAAGTGACACGAGGCAGATCAACGGAACATGACTGAAAATGGTTGAGCAAATAAAGAGGGAATTGAACGACCCAAGGAATACTTAGTGAAAACGGGGAAAATAAGGTTAAGTTGGATATCGGTGGAAGATCTTTATTTGGATCCAAATTCTTAAGCGTTTGTATGGGGACTCCTAAATGTCCCAGTTAAATGCAAACCAAAAACAAATACAAGCACCGCGACTTTGCGACGCAATGACGGCAAAAAACTAATTGTTGTAGCACCCATTAGCTAAATTTGTGTAACCACCGCAGTGTTTTATGTAGGTATTATTTTTCTGCATGAGTAAGACGGTCAATTCTGTTTGGCTTATCATCATTTCAGGAATAATTCGGCACACAATACCTGTTATATCCTGTACTCAGGTAATTAATAACCATTATCTAAAAATGTGGTTATTTGACGGAACCTTGACTTTTTGGGCACTATGACTTTTGGGACTAAGTAATGGAGCTTAAAACAATTGGGTTCGAAATAGAACATCTTCGCTTTAAAAAAGGATTATAAGCCATTTGCAAATTCCCATTTATTAGATTAGATTAGAAAGCAAAATTTTTTATTGTTATTTAGCTCCATTTGTAGGGTAGCCGAAAGGAATGCAATGGAGTTTAAACTCTAGGTTGTTCAATGTATCTTTCTTGTTGCGGCCACTATTTTTAATTACTAAGAAGTTTGTTTCATAGTATGCTTAAAATGTAGCACGATATCTTGTGTGCTCGATTTCTAATCCCACTTTCAGTTTCTATTGTGCAAATTAGAGTTTTTAGAGATATTGGTACGGATTTTTTTTTGAGTATTGTGTGGCAGTTGCACCCTGTTTATATTAGTTGTTATATCTCCTATTCGAAGCGATGCAATTGTGTTCGGCTGAGCTCAAGAAGCAAGGCAATTTTGTACGTGTCTGCGCGGCACCAGTTGCCGAAAAATAACTCTCGGAGCAATGGGAGCAATGACATGCCCACCGCTGCTTTAGGCAATCGTCTACCACGTCGAGGTTTATTCATGCTAAATAGCTCAGTATGTAGGAAACGGCTTCTTCCTGATGCAAAATGACTCGAAAATGAGTCGAAACTGATCAGAAGAACGGGTTAAAACCAGGGCTGCAAACCAAAAAAGATTTTGAAGGATTTGGTTGAGGTTGTGGGTTCGATCCCGCCTACTCTATGAAAGTTTTTCCTTGAATAAACTTACACCCGCCACACCTCTTTGTTGGCGCCAGCTTTGCAGTAATTAGCCATGAAAGGCTTCTCAAACCGCCGTTCGGATTCGGCGTTAAACTGTAGGTCCCCTTTCTCTTGTGCGAAAATTAGAAGCGCACAAGCCAAGAGTTTGAGAGAGGCTCGGCTTTGGACCTTTGGGGCTGTGTCATCTTGACAAGCTAATTTTACTTACTCTTACTTAATAAAAAAAAATAGATATGAGTGGGGCTAACACTCACGGGTCCTTGATGTGAAACATGCTGTGTTAGTATATACTGTGTGTTAGTATATACTCGATACTCAAAACTCGATACTCAGTAATCTATAATAAAACTCCATGCCAAGTACTCGACACGACATACTCTATGCGATGCCAAATACTCGATTCTCAGAATTCGATACGCAGTACTCGACACTAAGTTCTCGATACTAAGTAATCGGAACTAAGTACTCATTACCCAGAACTCGATTCTAAGAACTTTATTCTAAGTACTCGATACTCAGTACTCGATTAGGCAGAATTCGATTTTTAGTGCTTAATACCAAGTACTCCATACCATGTACTCGATGCAAATTATTTGATACTTAGTATTCGATTTGATGCCCACCAATAAGTACTCGCTACTAATACTCGATACTTTGTATTTGGTACTCAGCAACCGATGCTAAGTACTCGATACTACTCTGTATTTGATACTGAGTGTACTCGACTCTAACTACTCGAAACTCTATACTCGATACGCAGTACTCAATTCATAGTTCTCAATACTAAGTACTTCCACTCCCCCTACACGACCACCCTAAAGCCCTAAACAACAACACCACAAAATATGTAAGTCAGCGTGACGTGTGACGCTTTTTTTATGGCTTGACAGCCCCAAAGGACCAAAGCCGAGCTCCTCTCAATCTGAAGCGATTTGTAAATCACATGGGAATATTCAATATATAATTTACTGTTAAGTTCAATTTCATTTCGTAATCTGAAATCTATTACCAATGTAATGTTAGACTCTTGTGTTTGTGAATCATTTAAAAGCTTTAAAGTCGAAGATCTATTGGGGACTTTATAAGTAATTCTGAACGTTTATCACGCTTTTTTTTATAAAACTTTTCTGACGATTTTTAGACTCAGTTGACCAAAACCGACCAGATAACAGAAGAAGTCGCAAGGAAGTCTATCATTTTTGTTAAACCGAACCGAAACTAGAGATTAGGAACATGTCCAGCTTTTATTATTAAGGAGGTTCGGTTTAAGGTTCGGTTCACAGTAAATCAATAGTCGGAATTCGGGCTCGAAGCGGTTCGGTTCCTTCAAGAGGAGTCGCGACCAGGTCATCACTTCCTCCCGACATAAGTATCATTTATGATCAGAAAACGAGCGTATTTATGACTATTTTAGTCAGGTTGAGGGCACAAAAAAGTTTCGAACTTGATTAAAAATTTAATAAAATGTTTGCTGGGCAGACTGGCTAAAGGTTTTTCTTGTATGTATGAGTCCGTGTGTGCTTCTCCCCAGCAATTACCGTCAGCATTCACCGTCATAATTTGCACAAAAAAGTGTCTGTAATGAGCGTTTTGCACTTAATGTGGAAGATTTCTTAGTTTTATTTGACTCTTTTCTGACACAGACATAGGAAGTGTGTTTTCACCCACCCAATGAAGCATATGAAAACCTTATTAAAGACACATAAAAGTTACTTTTCTATGCACTTGAGGAAATACATCCAACCAAATCAAAATTTTTGGTTACCTGCCTGCCTACTTCATCTCCAAAAACACTGCTTAGAGAGCACTAAATATGCTCCGAAAACCCTCAATTTTATGTGTTTACTCCAAAAGCACTCTTATGCTCGGCTCTTTTCAGACCAATCATTTGGAGCGCTCCGCACTTTGCTTGCTGGGTCAGGATACTTATCTTAACGCTATGGCAATCTCTGTTCACACTAGAGTCTACTCTCGCAACCTTTTCAAGATAACATTTTTGCATTTCGATCCTGTTTCTATTTCAAAGTATCTACAACCGAGTCGAAATAACCAAGACTGTATGAACGAACAAATATCACAGCTTATTATTATATTAATATCATCGTTTTAAGTTAGTTCAATCATCTAAAGTTTTCCCCAACAATCATCTCACTCATTTAAAAATCTCTAAAGACAATTTCCTTACATAACCCGAGACTCTCACTCATAAGAAAATAAACAAGTTAAAGGCGTTTTCTCAGCTAGAAAAGAATTTCAAAATTGCTGTACACTTTGCTCTAATATTCCCAGGGTAACTATTTTAATATGCCATGTAACCTACTACCAAGTTATGAGGGCGCTTTGGGGCGTGGCCTTTTTCACAACTTCTAGGCTGCGTGTCGTAAATGCTTCATTTGGAATGCACATAAATTATAAACAACAAACACAGTCAGTTACAGATACACATCAGCCAACACTTGGTCGCACTCTTGGGCAGCTGTAAAAATTATCGATAAATGTTTAATAGTTCAACACGCACATTTTCAGATAGCGCACCGAATGCGCATAAATAAATAAAAATAGTGAACGTGGTGGTGGGGGGGGAGGGGAAAATGTAAACCAAATAACACAAGCCAAGTATTCTACGACCTGGTCGTAGTCGTCGTCGACGTCTTCTGCTCTCGTATTTAATATGAGCAAACATGCGACGAGCGTGTAAATATTTACTAATGAACAATATTTACTTTGTTATTAAAGTAGTCGGACGGATGGGCCCCCAATGGAAGAGGGGGTGGGGTGCGGCAACGCTTGGCGTGTTAATGGCTGTGAGAGGAAAGACCGACTCTTCGTCGTTGTGATTGCGGCGGCACCAACCACAACACAAGATGGTAGCTGTGCCACACGGTCGTCGTCGGTCATAAACAACTTGATTGCTTGGCCTGCCTCGAGTTTGAGCTCTCGCACTTCACTTGAAAGGTAAGAGAGCTTCAAAACTGAAAGAGGAGGAGGAGGAGAACGGCGATAATTGCCCTGGAGGGCAAACCCAATAGTGACAAAGTGGCATTACTTTTCAATTTCACAAGTGCCCAAGCGAAATAACGAAAGCCAACCAAGCGGCTCTCATGAGTTTGCCTCAACAACAACAACATAATCAAAGCATGGCAATCGTTTAAATTTATTTTAATTATGGCCAAATCCTCCAGTTCGTCACCCTTCGAAGAAGCAGCGTGCAAAAGGGCGAGCATTGAGTCCCCTTTTTTTTGGGTTTTTAGAGGAAAGTAACAGAAGCAAAACTGCAACCCAGTGGGGTGAAACAGCTCTACACCAGGGAGGGAGGAAGCAGGGAGAAGGCATGAATCATGCATTATATGCGCACGCACTGACAAACGACAAGGGTACAACGCGCACACTGAGAGAAAAATATCGCAAGAATTCACACTTGAATTGTGTTTGACTTGCTTTATTTGAGTTATTTTATACTCAATTTTTCTCTCTGTGCAGCCAACCCAAAAAAAGGGAACGCAGAGCTCTCTCTCCCTCTGTGCCTTGTCTGTATGCAAGACCTGTTTCATTATAATTATGACCCTCATCAAAAATATTTGACTCAAGCGGTTTGTTTGGGCGTGCAAAGAAGGGGAACGAGCAGACGAACGGACGGTCGGACGGACCCTTTTTGCTTTTTCATAATTTCATTGAGGATAATTTGAAAATGTGCTTCGCCTTAGAGAAAGAAAATATCTTCTTCAGATTTTTATGGTGAAAAGCGATTACGCAGCAGCAGCAGCAGCAAAAGTGCCAAAATAACGATTAACATACAGCACTAGAATAAGGGTTGCTCTGTAAAGGGGGTGGCTTTCTGTCTGTGCATAAGTAATAAATGTGAAATGTTCGGATAGCAAATTTGACTTTGCCCCTTGGGATATTTGCGCACGCTTTTGATTGACTGGATGGAGGATAATAGAGGAAATGCCAAGCCAGCTGTCGGAGGGAGAGGGTTGTGGTGCGGTTACCATCATATCACCACACAGAAACAGATTTGTAGCATTCGCTGCACAAAAAAAAATAAAAATAACCCAAACAAACAATATTGTCTAAACTATTAATACTCGAAACGCGACGCGTGCTGCCTTACTTGTATTGTGTGCAGGGTTAAAATTGGCAAATAGGAATGACCGTTGGCCAAAGCCAGTCAACCAGTTGCAGCTTATCTACTTTTCAATTAATAACCATGTTTGTTTGTTGCCCCTCTGGGCATGACAAAGTGGACCAATATGTACAATATGGTTAAGCTTATAAGCAAATGGCAAAAGTATAAGGCATGGAGTTTTTTTTTTTTTTGTAACAAACAGGTAATTGGAGAGGTAATATAAGGGGTTTTCTTACAGCAAATCAGCTTAATGCCTCAGTAAAGGTTTGTTTAGTAAGCTGAAGCATTCCGTGGGCATTCAAATCTCAAGGAAAAAGTATAAAATTCTAGTACTAAGGACATCTACCTTAATTAACTTAACTATAGTTTTTATACCCGTTACTCGGAGAGTACAGAGGGTATACTAAAGTCGTGAAAATGTATGTAACAGGCATAAGGAAGCATCTCCAACCCCATAAAGTATATATATTCTTGATAAGCATCAACAGCCGAGTCGATATAGCAATGTTCGTCTGTCTGTATGAACACCTAAATCTCGAAGACTAGAAGAGCAAGAGCCACCAAATTTTGTATGTAGACTCCTATTGTCCCGACGCAGATCAAGTTTATTTCAAATTATGGACATGCCCCCTTCCGCCCCACAATAACAAATGTTGAAAAACTCCAACAATTTTAAAGATATCAAGCATATTTTGCAGTGTAATGTATGTGCCCAATATCTACGATCTCTGAAAGTTTCATAAAGATCGGATAATAAATGGCAGAGTTATAAAGGTTATTAAAAAACGTTGCGTACTTTTTGGCGCTACATGCACTTTTTGCTCACATAATGTTGAAACTGTCACATTAATGTTAATGCTCTGTTAATTAACATAAGGAAAGGCTATTAAACATTAATTGCCCTGAGTAACGGGTATATCGAAGTCGGGCAGGACCAACTTTAACTTACCCACGTGACTAGAGCAACTGGTAAAACGTATGGCATACTAAGACAACTTTTTTTGACTCAAAATTATTTACCGAAGAACCTTTGACATACTTGATACCTACGCTTTGCTATGGGATTGAAATATTTGGAAACTGTAATTAATATCTAGGGTTACAGTCTGTGATTAATATTTAAAAGGCTTGTTCTCAATTTTTAGTTTTAAATAGATTTGATGAAGATTTGTTGTAAGAGAAACTCGAAGTATTGGAAGATCTTGAGGAAACTTAAGAGAAACGACATATAAAAGGGTTGAGTGGAGAGATGGTGTGGGTAATGCCCTTTATCTGAAAGCTGGTTTAAGCAAAATGCCTTCAAATAAAATAAATAAACACAAATTGGCGAACCCTTAAAACACTTTGAGCAAAATAGATGGTTTTTAAAAATCCAAAAAAAATAAAGATTTTTTATTTTTGTTTTTTATTAAATAGTGATGAAAGGAAAATAAAAATTTTTTTTGTCAATATGAGGGCCGTTCAGAAAGTCATCGGCCTCCAAAATGTGATAAAAAAAGCCCCGGACCTCAGCAAAAAACGTTCACCTCGCCCCATTTTTTAACTTTGAAACATTTTTCCTTTTTTTGTGGTGAGTGAAAAAAGACACTTAAAATATAGGTATCAAAATTGAGGGCACGAGCGACCAATCTGCGTTAAGCCCTTCGAAACTCCTCTGAACGCAGAAGGAAAAACCTAACATAAATCGGGTCACTTTGGGTCATTAAAAGGGCTATATCTTCTAAACTATTTCATTTTTGAAAATCTTTTAGGGGATATTTTGAATATCCAGTAAAATCAAAAAAAAAATCGAAAAGTGTTTTTAAGCTAAATGGATTTGGAGGATTGCAGCCTCTAGGAAATTTCTTTTTGGAGAATGCAAACAAACTCACATATTTTCTCGGATACAAATTTTTAATTTCAGATGTCCAGGCTTACCTGTAAGAGAAGAAGAAAACTAAAATTAATATATTGAAAAACTTCGCAACTTTTATAATAAACCAAATGGCAGTAGTAGTAAATTTTTTGGTAAATAATAAAATCCCGACACTAAATCAGAAATTTTTTCAAGTTAATTTCATAAATTTTCTTTGTAATTTAAAAGTTAAAAATAAACCTTTGTTTTTAAACGGCTTCACGACATGTGTAATTTGCGAAAGACTCTTTTAATGGTCCCAATGACTTATAAGGGCCTGTTACGAATTCCGAGTCGTTTGCTTTTTCTAATTTAAAATTCACATTTCTATATGAAAAGTTAGAAGAATGTCTTTGGTTACTAGATCAGGTAGTCTCTTTTTGACGAATTGAATTCACTTGAAATTGAGCAATCGGTTTCAACTGCTTAAGCAATTCCGATTTTCCTCAAACCTGATCTAGTAACCGTTGATATACTTGTCAACTTTCATATAACATTGTAAAGTTTAAACTCTAAATGCAAACGCTTACACGAAAACCGAGTCGGAATTCAGAACAGGGCCGATAATTTACTTATCGAGAATTTTTAATTGACCAAATGAACCGATTCTTGAGGGAGAAACTCTTTGGTTTATAGATTGCTGTTCGATTGTCCCAAATAGCATATGTATGGTGAATGGATGAACACTTTTTTTAACCAAATCTGGAGAAAATGAAGCTTGAAAATGGCACAAAAAGGAATTTTGCATTATTGCAGTCCGCCAGTAGTTATTTTCCGGCTTCGCTGTTTTAAATAAGAGTTTGGAAATGGCTTGATGGTGTGACTGCATTGAAGTTCACTGATTTAACAGTTCGAAACAGTCTGTCTGAGCAACCACTGCTGTTCATAGGTATAAAAATCTTTGTTGATTTCTGTTGATTATTGAATTATAATCAATCCTTGACCTTAAGGTGGCTAACCACCACTGGGACGAAAATCCTTTACTAATTTTTTAAAGATAGCATCACCCATTTTCTTGTTCCCAACAGTAAGACTGCAATATTTAATTAGATAAATGTGTAATTTCCTGCATTTTATAGAAGATTTGGAATTTATAAAATCAGCTTCGAGTTTAGTTCAATAATTTTAGATTCTGTACTGAGATAAATCAGTTTTAAAATCTTGTGAAAACACTTTGAATCATGTGAATTTTTTCTTTGTCAAAATTCTTTCCGTGTGCATTTTCTGACTATGAAATGAAATGGCTGCAGTATTAAAATTTAAGCCTCTGAGCGATAAACGATTACAGACATTTTGGGTACAAATTTTGACATATGCTCTGACTGCACTCCATATGAATTTGCTGTCAATTTCAATTAAATATCGAATGCATCTCTTTTGAGGGTTATACACCAATGCGCACACACACAAAGGGCACAGCAGTCATCGTCAGACAGTCAGTTACTGTGGCTCTTCCTTTTTCTCGACTGGCCTGGACTGGGGCACTCTGCAGTTGTGCACGTTCCATGATGGCTCCCCACATTATACAAAACTCGACATGTGAACAACAATATTATCAACGTCATGGACTCGGAACGTTGCGCTGCTGCTGCTGTTGCTCTCCCTATGCCTGCACTCCTTTAGAATTTTTGTGCGCTGTGTTATTGTTTCTAAATGCCTGCATGTGTGTGTGTTTGTGTGTGAACCCCCGGGGATTTCAAGCGTGTAATGTATGCTTTTCATGTTTTTATGCCATTGTTTGGGCCAGGAGTTTCGTTTTTTTTTTTCTATCTCCCTCCCTGCTCTTTGCATAGGGCCAATCGTCTGACGGAACTGACAAACTGACGACATGTCCTTGCCATGCAAACATTTTGGACGTACAAATTCAAATTCAGTCGAGAGTTTCTCATTCCCCGTCCGTTTCTCTGGCTCTGTTAATTTATTTCAACTCTTCCTTTTTTTTCTCCATCATATTTCTCTCTGGTCTGCCCACTTGGTACAAAAAAAAAAAAACTCTTGCTGATTGCCATGCCAGTCTCGTTAAGAGCTGGAGTCCAGAGACTCTACTTTGCCTTTTTGTGTTACGTAAACAACAACTGAGGCTGGAACTGCTGCTGCTGGAGGATGCGGACAAGGATGTGGGACGACAATGCTGGCTGAACGTGGGCACTTAATTAGATTATGCGCCTGCGCCTTCTTCACAAAAGCCACTTGGGTTAATTAACCAAGAAGAAGAGGTGTGTGTGAAGAAGTGTTGATTAATGTGTCGCTGGGATTAATTACAGATAATTGTTATAAATATTACCAACAATGAAAAAAAACAACAAGGAAACAAAATGGAAAACTGTAAGAAAATGTAAGCAGCTGCTGCTGCCTGGCAGCGTGAGGAAAGGGAAGGAAAAGAGCACATATAATTACATGGCTGACACCTTTTGTCGGAGAGGATAAACAAGGGTGGCCCTCACCCCTCGAAATTGCAAAAACCAAATTGAACAAAGGAGGGTTGCAAATCCCCCGGAGACCCTTCTGCTCTCCTCATATTAAATGCTAATTTTCATTTGATTGAGCACATTTTGTAGTTTGTTGAAAAATGTTAAGTAGCATAAAAATTAATTGATTTAGGGATTTAATTTTCCCAAGTCCCAAAAAAGTAGCAGCTCAAAAGTCAACTTACAAACAAGCCACTTTAACAACCTCAGGTTCACTTGAATTCGGAACCACTTCAAGTGCCATTAAACGACGACACACATATGTATAAGGCAAGAGGAGAGGGTGATGCTTACATATATAATTTATATTGAATAAGAACAGCCGCCGCTCCACTTTCAAGCTCCATGAATAAATAAAATGACAACAGAGTTGCCAAAAGCTGAGGAATGTGAAAGAGAGAAAATTGGAAAAAGACTCCTTGTTCTTGTGAGGAAATAAAGATGGGGCAACTGCTAAAAGAGGTTTAACTTGGATTTTAGCTGTAGACTTACAAATGGCTCAAAGAAAAAGTGTTTTGATTCTATGGTTTCTCGAATGAACCTGAAATCTTGGTAATTGCCTGGTATAGTCAACTAAACCTCAAATATTTGAAAATATGCGTGTAAATTAGCGTGTAAAATTATATAACGACATATTCTCATCTTATTCTTAATGTATAAAAGATATCAATAGAACACGATTTGGCGAGTATTTCTGCATCATTAACTCAATCCATGGAGTTATAACAATCTTGAAGTTAGTGAGCATTATATTCTGGATCAGCTTCAACAGTCGAGACTGAAAATATACCACCCAAAGGAATTAAGTAAACGAATAATTTAAATATTAAAAAACAAGTAAGAAAGTCGGTCAAGCCCTACTATAATAAGGTCCATATCAAAATTATAAGAAACCTTGTATTTTTAATATAATTTTCAAGACATACTAAAGTATTGCATAAACCGTCGCTCAGTCATATTAAAACGAAGTAGACAAGCGTTTCAACCAGGAATTAAAACTGAAACAAATTTCGGTATCAGTCAAGGCATTTTTTAACTGTATAGAAAACGGACTGGCAACCTCAGTCCAATTCCCATAACATAACCTCAGCCGAAATATACCTTTGGCCGAGATAAACAACCCGACCGATACCGAAAACAGTTTCTGTTTTAATCCCTGGTTTTAAATGTTAAAATAAAATTAAAATAAAATGAAAATGAAAGACTATAAGTGTCTATAAAGGTGTCACAATAAGTTTATATAACATATCACTATAAGTGTGTTAACACTTAAAGTCTATAGGTATAAAAAGATATAACATTTGAACTAATTCAAACCACTAATTTAGGCATTAATTGTCGATCCCCTACATCTTCCAACATCAAAAATTCATTTTTTCATTGAATCTATCAGATTCACTAACACTGTCGTAGCTTGTGTTTTCCTAGTAGACACGTCTTGCGAGGACTCCCCAAATGTTTTCAATTGTATTTAAGTCTGGTTCCAATAATTCGACCGAACACTGTTGTAAAAAAGCTTTTGAGACCCGACTAGTGTAAATATTTTGTTGATTCTATGACTTAAAATTGCAAAATATCGGAGGAAATGAAATTATAGTCAGCAATTGCTTGGAGTAATCTTGAGCAGATGGATCGTTCATCAATGCAACTCTCATCTTTGCAGCCACCTGAAGTTTCTTCACATAGCTCCACAGATTGGATGATTTGAGGCAAGCGTTTATTTCATCGGCAGCAGTCGATCTTGGAATGATTGGCAATGTTTGATGGAAGTCGCCAGACAATAACACAACATCTCCTCGAGTCATTGCGCAGGGCATTTAATTCAAGTGCTTGCAATGCGCGCTTGTGCGTTATTGAGCATTCGTCCCAATAGATGGTTTTAGACGCAACTAAAACTTTTCCCATTGTGGAGTGTTTCGCAACGTGACATGTCAGTTGTTCAATAGTTTGAAGGTTTAACAGCAATTTAAGTGCTGAATGAGCTGTTCATCTTTATTCTTCCAATTCTTCAAATCTACATTTGGATTCAAATATTTTCTATGTATTAAGTTTGTGCAAGTGTATGTAACAGCCAGAAGGAAGCAACTCCGAACATTTAAAGTATTCTTGATATTCTTGATCAGCATCAACAGCCGAGTCGATACCGTCTGTCTGTCTGTTTTGCATATTTCGCGACTTTTTTGTCCGGTAGGCCTACACCTCCTAAAACTATAAAATCTTCATTCATTAGCTGGTTCCTTCCGAAGTTTCCCTCAGAATAGCTTAGGGTCGAAACGATCTTAACCAATTCTCAAACTTTTAATGGGTAAGAACCTTAACTTTCTTAATTTGAAGTTTAAGGTTATGATATAATGTGCCCGATGGGCCACTTTTGGTAAGCAGAACTGGCGCAGTGGGATGAACCAAACATAATGTTACGGTGCCCAAATTAACAACTCTTACAGAAATCATGAAAGGTTTTGGTTGCTTAAAACAGCAGGACGGTGAACATGGAAGTCGAAATCCGCTAAGGAGTGTGTAACAACTCACCTGCCGAAGCAACTAGCCCTTAAAATGGATGGCGCTTGAGTTGTATACCTATACATTACCGCTTAAGTAGATGATATATATTATTAGTGATATAAATTTTGAAACTTTACTTGTGATATAAATTTTGAAGCTTTATTTGTGATATAAATTTTGAAACTTTAGTGAGTAGGAAGGTACAATGTTGTGCTTAGAAGTGTTTGGCGTAAGCCTGCATGGAGCCGCTATTGGTACAGATCTTCGTGGTAGTAGCAAATAATCGAATGAGACCTTCGAGGACTGAAGTTGAGAAGGGTTTCGCGTGAACAGTGATTGATCACGAGTTAGTCGGTCCTAAGTTCAAGGCGAAAGACGAAAATTTTCAAGTGAATAAAAATGACAATTAAATAAAAATCAGAGTATAATACACTTGATAATTTTGAACGAAAGGGAATACGGTTCCAATTCCGTAACCTATTGAGTATACGTTTGTTATTAAATATGGGCCTCGTCTTCATCCTGGCTACAGGAACGACCATAAAGAAGACGTCGAGGGGTTTTATAGCCGTACGACCATAGAAGTCTTTCGCAGAGATATGATAGATGGGCTAGAAGAGCATGTCATATACTGTTGCGTCGATATTTTCTCCTCGGACCTTGAAAATTTATGGTGGGGATACGCAAACTTCTCAACAGGCCGTACCAATATCCGCAGCTGGTCTCCAAGGTGAAGAGTCTCCAGTTCGATAGAATAATGTAGATAAGGGAAGTCGCCAAATTAGATTCGTAACTTTGGGAGATGGATCAGCAGATTGGCTCAGCAGATTGGGATTATCGGGCTTGATTGGGAAACAATAACATGGTTTATGTGCTCGTTCTGGGTAAATAGAATTTCTACCGTTTATGGAAGTTAAGAAGAAGATTAGTAAGTTCCAGGTTTTGGTTTAAACCAACTCTAGCTAATCCCTAAGATATTGAACATTTTGCTATAGAAAGCTTTTTCATATCAAACACCTTGTTATAATGTCAAGGCTCACCTTAAATGCCTTTTCCTCGAACTTTTACTCCAATATTTGAAATACTATTATTTCTAAAGTGAATATGTGGCTTTTCAACGATTTCGTTATTGAATTTCTAGAGAACTTTTGAATAGTTCCTAATTATTTCACTTTGAAAGTGTTGCTCCTGACTAATGTTGGATTATGGTGAAGTAGAACGACAGAATAATGAGAATATCGCCCCGTAAAGGGAATGGCATAAGCACACAAATAGATTAGCAACAACCAAAGAAGGAATATACTTTAATATCAGGCATATTAAGAGATTTAAAATGATTGACTGCTACATAAATCCGGCATCGACAAGGACTTAAATTAAGAACACGATTTAAATTCCCAAAACTTGTACGTCTTAAAACTCCTCAGTGAACTGAACCGAACCTTTTTGATTTGTGGTTTTCGGTTAAGTTCAGCATTTTCGAAGGGACGACTTTTAGGTTTGCGTTTATCAGCTGGAATTAGCGGTTCGGTTCAGTTCAGAATGGGTTTGCAACCCCGGCAAAAAGTAATTAATTTGAGACCAAAATTATTGAAGTTTATATATGTTAAAACTTCAAAATTCTATTTCTTCCATTCCTTACCGCTTCCCTCACCAGTTTTTGTTTGTATATTGTTTCGCATAGTTCACCACAATCTGTGTGAGCCGCACCTTGGTTTGGTCCTTCTCTCATCTTTGCCCTTCTCGCCCCCATTGTGAATGTTTAATGCCGCCGTTGTCTGGCTTGGCACGTTGCCCTACTCCATGCCCAGGCTCTGGGCTCAGGGGCCAACTCTTTGTCTGTGTCCCCATACATGTATCTATACTTAAGCTGTTGCCGGCGCTTTGTCTTAACCACACAAGCAACTGACTGCCAGTCGCTGGCTTTCCCCTTTCCGTCAGTTCTTTAGCCTCGTGTTGCATTTTGCAACTTGCTGATCATTTTACACACTTACGGAGTTGCTGTTGTTGTTGTTTTTGTTGTAGACTCTTAATATGCTTTTAGATATGCATCAACAATGTGTACTTGTGTGTGTGAGTTTGTGTGTGTGCCTCTATACGAAGATGTTGCCAACTCCTTGGTTGCCTTTTTGCCAGCTTGTATATTTGTGCATTGAACTGGAACCTCGAGAGAACCCCAGCCAGAACGACGGCTCACACAATTTGCATGCCAAACAGCATACAACAACAACAAAAACAAGAATTTCGTATCGAACCCCAAAGTGCCAGTGCCAGTCCCAGTCCCAAAGTTGCAATCGCAAACCCATTGCCTGGATGTCTGATTTTCATTTGCTTTAAGCATATTTGAGCCGTTTTGCTTTATCCACAGAGCGGAGGAGAGTGTGAGTCGCCAGCCACCACGTGATTTCAATTCGTGAAATTTATGGAAATTTGAAAAGGGAAGAGAACATTTCCACACACAAACAAAATAAGTGAACTTTGCAGAGAAATTGCAAATTAAAGTTATGTGGTATTTATTGTGGTCCCTTAAATAAGCTTATAAATTCTCAAAGCGATTTTAGTTTTGGTTCAATGAAATTAAACAAGTCAAAAAAAAATTTGAAACATACTTGGAATTTTCTATTTGCTAGACTTTTCCGGCATTTTTTCCCCCAATTGATATGATAATAGTTCAACATAATAGTGCAACAGCATGGATTGGCTTAACCCAGTTAAAACCCTATCAAACTAAATCTCGTAATCATCTTGACGATGTTGCTATCCCTCTCCGTGAC
This sequence comes from Lordiphosa collinella, assembly GCA_018904265.1. Lineage (NCBI taxonomy): Eukaryota > Metazoa > Arthropoda > Insecta > Diptera > Drosophilidae > Lordiphosa > Lordiphosa collinella. Next base: position 298,243 of record JAEIFV010000077.1, read on the forward strand.
CTCATATTCAGTTGTGTTATAGTTCAGAGTGAGGTTCTGTGGGAGCACTGTATTTATAATAAGCATCCTGTCCCCCACTTCTATTGTACTTTCCTTCGCCCCTCTCCTTTTATCCGCGATCAGCTTCCCTCATTGTTTAATGATTAGTTGATCCTTTCCTGAGTAATGAGAGAGATTGAATGCCCACGAATCGAACCGTCACCTGGAGTAGTATTCCGGAAGGTAAGACTCTCGAACGTCAAACTCTACTTCGGGGAGAAAAATTCCTTGAATTTCCTGACAGGAACGGAGTATACATCGTTCTCCAGTTTATCATCATACTCCTCCAACGCCTCAGGCTGCCATTTCTAAGTGTAGAGGAGTCTGGCCATCTATCTGAATGGTTATCAATTCGCTAAAGAATGGATTACCTTTTTCAACAGATACTGATATTGATATAATAAGATTTTGAGAAATTTGTTGCCGAAATTTATATCAAACTAGAAAAAGAAAATCGCGACACCCAATTGAGCTACTGAATTGTTAAGCTTAGAAATTTTACATTTTTTATAAATATGTCAGTGGTATTGTTATGTTTTATTCTTCTTGTTTTCGATTTGTGGAAAAATTTACAATTCAAAATTTTACAAGCAAAAAACAAAGCATTGCATTGTTCCCATTTTGGAAGAATTTCCGTAGAATATATTGGGAAAAATGGTGTGTTAATATAATGACACACTTAGTGAAATGGAAGAACAACGGCGAAGTTACCTTATAGGCCTTACCGAGGCCTACGACAGAGATGAGGGCGAGGAACTGTATCAGACAGATGATTTTTTCAATATATTATAATTATACTATTATAAAATTACATAGAAAATATGAAAAGACATGCGCTTTTTAGCTTTTTCAATAGCTTTTCGACGTCTCAGTCCCGTCAAAAACAACACTTTTTCACGACAAAAGTTGGCAACACTGCTCTAAACCATCCAACATCTCATTTTCTTCCCGTCCCGATCTCAACCTCAAAATTGTAAACTTAACAAGTAAGAAAGTCGGTCAAGAGCCCGACCCTTCTCCCTGTTACATACAATTGGACAACTGTATGATCCCCACAGAACTTTCCGAAAAGATTTAAGGACATTTCTAAATGTTAGACTTATGAACGGGCTTAAAGGATTAAGATTTGGTGGAATTAAGGGTGATCCTTTCGATTTTGCCAGAAAGAAAGAGACAGAAAATATGACTTCCCGAGCAGACTTATGGCTGGCAATTCAAGAACAGAATTGAGTTTTTCGAAAGTTTGGGAAAAAAAACTTTCCGAGCAGATTTAAGAGAAAATCGACACTTTATACTTTAAAAAGGGTTAAAGTTTTTGAGACTCGGTAAAATAAAGGACGATTCTTAAACTTACATTTTTCGGATTGTCTTACTCTTGATATTTGAAGCAGATTTACCAACCAACAGATTTAAACAATATTCGTTCTACTATAGGGACGTTATACTTAAGTACAGGCTTTAAGGGTTAGGATTCGGCGGAATTAAGGGCAATTCTAGAACAGAAATAATTTTTTGACTTTTTTTTTAAACTTCCCATGAACTTCATGAAAAAATTGGGCCGTTTGGGACGAGTTTACAGTGCTGAAATTTGACAGAACTTCCATACTTCAATAAAAATATAATAAATTGGGAGTGAACCACTGAACCGAACCAAAATCTCGGTTCAGTTGGCTTTAAAAACCATGTTCTAAACCGAAACAACATACAAAACAACGAATAGATAACATCCCTGATTTTTGCATGTTCAGTGAACATTGTTCACAGGGAGAGAAAAAATTACATAAAATGTTGTAACAATTCAAAATTATTATCTTTCATTCCTTGCAGTTTTTAGCTGGATCAAGGTCATGTTAAGCTTTCGCATAATTTCAAACAGAGGCACACAACACCACAAAGGAGGCTTGGTAGATCGTACAGTTGTTTAATGAGGGACCAATCCTCACCCATCAGCTATCTTCGCCTAAAATGTCTATCAAAAAAGCAGTCTCTCCGTGCCCGCGACGGCAAAACTGACCTCGAGCCAGCTAAAAACTGCAAGTTAACATATAACATATAAAGATGGTAAAAAAAAACAGTCACAAAAATATCTTACATTCCTATACGAGGATAACACAGAAATTTTGCCGTAGGTTGTTTTACAAGTCTCTCGAAAAATCCGTCGGTACCACAGAACTTTGAAAGATTTCGTTTCTTTTTCGAAAGTCGAGTTAAAAGGTGCGTGTATAAGATTATGGTCCAACTTCAAAAACAGTGCTAAATCGCGTAGGTTCGTGAAGTCGATTTGTGTATTGGTTGGTTTGCCAAAATTTCTTAACAAAATACGAGAGGCACCTAAGGATTGGTTTTTGATTGGAATGTGGTTGGAAGAGGTTTCAGTGTCACCCCCAATAGAGACGTAAACTTCAGTTATCTTTTTTGAGAATCTGTCGAGAGTAGAAATTGTTAATGGCAAGTTTTTTCTTAGGCAGATCAAAGGTGACCTCAGCCTATGCCCCAGCAGCACAAACGAATACACACACACCTCCCTCAGCCACAATCTTGGTTTCTCTATCTCTTTCTTGTAGTTGTTGTTGTTTGACAAATGAATTTCTAGACATGAATTTGACTTTGCACTGCCATAAGTATTGTTTAGGCAGAGAGTACGACCCTAACATGACACCCACAAGGCTTGACTTTAGATACCACAACTTCAGCAGAAGCTGCAATTCAGTGAATGAGAAGAAGAGTGAACAGTCCATAAGTTTTGGTCTGATAAAAATGCAACAATTTACAATTTAAGAGTAACAAACAAATCAAATTGAAAATTTCTATGATTATATTCTTATTAAATTATTCCCATCTGTTTTTAAGTAGTTTCCCTGGCACGCACACACGGATTTGGTTCATTCACAGCTGACACTATTTTTTTTTTTTGTCTTCTACCCACGCAGTGCCTGAAATGCCTGAGGGCAATAATAAAACAATTCCATTGAATAGTCTTCCACGCACACACACTTACACCCATACATACACATCCCATTCAATATGAATATATGGTAGTCGGAGCCCTTGGCCAGAGCCATTGCCATAACCATTTTGGTCTGTGCCAGAAATGAAATCTATTGTCTGCCAAAAAGTTAACGCACTTTATTGCTATTGTTCCAGCTCCAAGCACCAAGCAGCAGCAGCAGCAGCGGCTCCAAGCTCCAGTCATTTGTCAAGCAGAGCAGAGCGAAGCGAAAAAAGAGAAGAAGAGAAGCAGAAAAGAACGAAGGAGGGAGCAAAAAAATGTTGGCAATACAATATTTTGCCATTATGTCGAACAATAACAAGTCGACATAAGTAGATGTTGGTTGGAGAGGAGCAGGCCAGAGACCCAAGACCCAGACCCAAAGAAAACAACAACAAAAACAGCAACAAACGAGAAACGAAGCAGAGCCAAGCGAATAGCTGCCAATTTCAGGCTTAAGTGTTCTTTTGCCTTCCTCCCCTGTTTCCATCTACAAGACATTGAGCCAAAGAGCAACGACGCATATGAAATTTAATACCACTTCACTTTTTTTTTTTCTTCTTTTTTTTGTATGGCATCCGGCGCTCTCCCTTCTTGGCTCAGCGGGTGTCAGATTGAGCGCTTTATTAAGCGTATTTAAGAAAAATACATAATAAAAAATAGTTGGGAAATGCCATCAGGGGAAAATGCGTTCGAAAATGAAATGAATTAACAAATATAAAACACATTTTGATGCTCTCAAAAAGCCAAGAAACGACAACAACAAACAGAGCAGCAGCATTTCGCTTGAGCAAGCACAAACAATTTTCAGCGGAGAGCTGAATTGAAAGCATAAAAACGAGGGTAGATAAGTAAGTATGTAAGTAAGTTTTCGACTAAGATCAATTAAAAGACGAACGTAAATTTCAACAGAAATGAATTTATTTTAGCTCTGAGACCTGAAAATGGTTTAAATAATTAGATATTAGTCACGGTCGCCACGTCGTGGGAAAATATGCTTGGAAATATATTGGGCGGTATTAAAAATTGGAAAAACACTGGAGAATGTGACAAGCTAAAGATGGTCGATGAAAGTTTTTTTTTTTACAAAATTTTAATTGTTGGTCACGGTCGCCACATCAGAAATCGTGGGGAAAATGTATGGAAATATATTGGGCTGTATAAAAAAAATGGAAAAACGCAGGACAATGTGACAAGCTAAGGGTGGGCAATGAAAGTGTTCTGAAAATTTCGATATTTAAGAATTGGTGACGGTCGCCAAGACAGAAATCGTGGGGAAAATATGCATGGACATATATTGGGCGGTGTAAAAAATTGGAAAAATGATGGAAAATGTGACAATCTAAGGGTGGGCGATGAAAGTGCTTTAAAAAATTCAATATTTAAGAATTGGTCACGGTCGCCAAGTCAGAAATCGTGGGGAATATATGCATGGAAAAATATTGGGCGGTATATAAATTTGGAAAAATGATGGGAAATGTGACAAAAATTGGAAAATTAGTCTCAAAATTGTGGATTGTTCCTTATGATTGTCAGTAGAGGCATCAAATACCAACTAGAATATAAACTATAATTCATTTCACTGACTGAACAAACTGTCCTCGTAAAAATAATAAAAAAAAAGAACAACAACAAGCTTGCCCCAGAACGTGGCATGAACAAAGACAGAAAAAGAGAGAAAAAAAAATTAATATTAAACAAAAAGTGGATGTGCTTGCGCGCACAAGGAAAAGAACTGGCAATGCCAAAAAAAAAAAAAAAAATAAACGACAAAGTTTGCCAAGTTGCAAGCCATGTCCGGATTCGACTGTGTCTTCTTTTATTCCCCCTCCTCCTTCCCTTTGAAATGAGACTTGCTTAACTCCAGTGGCAGCAGCCTGGGTAAGCTCTCTGGCTTTAGCACTGAAAAAAGTTTAAACGAAAACGAGTGTGAAGAAACATGCCACTTACACCACATCACGTATACGACGTGTATAATTTATGCCTCTTGCACTTCAAATCGTTTGCCCACAGATAGATAAGCTGTTTGTTTTAATTAAAAGCCTGCGCGAAATCGAAACGGAAACAAAAAAAAAATAACAATTTGCCATGAAATCCGAAATTTCAACTTCAAGGCATTTGAAAAATTGCAATTGAAACTAATTCGTGGAGAGACAGGCAACTGGCAACTTATAAGTTCCATTGGCATGCTGTGAAACAAGTTGCCAGTTGGCGGCCGCCAGTTGCATGTAGCCATGCGCACACGCAGCATGCAACAAATTTCTCAGCAGGAAAAAAAATATTAACACCAAAACGGAGTCGGAGACTTGCAGCAGCAGCAGCCACAGCAATCAGCTCAGTCGTCATTTTCATTAAATTTAATCTCATTTACAGACAGATATCGAAATGGAGCCGGAGACAGAGCTAGCAGCAGCTGTTCCTTGTTTCATGTCAAGTTTTCAAATATTTGCACGTATTGCATTTTAAAAACTGGCAAATTGTTTACTCTAATGAAGTTCAAATGCTAGTATAACGTTTAAAATAAAAGCAACTACTCAAATCACTTAAATTATAAGAAAATCGACAAGGAATTTGTAACTGACTCAACCCTATTTTAACAATTTTCTTAACTGTGAATCGAATCTTAAACCTGAACACTACCTAAATTTCCTGTTCCGAAAGCTATCGACCTTTTTGTTATCTAGTAAATGCTATGCGATTAAGACTCGAAATCGCATCGCAATCAATAAGAACATAGTTTTATTTAAAATTCTAAGAGGTGGAGAGGAAGATTTTAAGAGGAGGATGACCTATGTTTACTCCTAAAATTCTTGAGGCTCTTATTTGCGACCATTAACCATTGGTATATTAGGATTCAAACCCGTAAGCCGGTGCTCTAAAAAATTATTCAGCCATTTTCTCAATTGCGCTACTTTTTCTAACGCAATTCCGCATCGCTTTGATTTCCTGTTCTCCATTCCGAATAAAAGCGTTCTTCTATTTGTCTTGGCAAATCACGCCACACAAGGACAGAATGAAAAACTAACCGGTAGAGATTTCTAAAATCGTAGTTATAACCCAGTTGCATTAGGTGGCCTAAACAACAAGAGGCTGTTCCGCAGTCAAGGAACCCTAAGTCTAATTTTAAAGCATTTTTAGCAGGAACGTGCCATGTGAAGGCTATGTTTCTGATAGAGCTGTGCGCAGTAGCGAATGTTCTTTCATGTCACGAACGATTTACGAACTATATATATTTATATGCACGCTTGCGTTTTTGCGTCGCTCCCGATACGTGCTCGATGTAAGGACGCGATACGCACAACATCTACATATGTTTGGCAACAAATCGCTGCTGCTTTAAGGCAATATTCTCCTCATCTTTTACGGGCAACGATTTTGTTGTAACCTTTTTATTATGTGTTTGTGTAAGTCCGAATTCTCTTGGTCCTTGTTGAATGCATCGGTGTCGCATCAGTCCACCTCTGCCAAGCATTAAAGAATATGACAACACTTCTTTGCATGAATTGCAATACGCCTAATTATCAAATTCCACAACCGAGCACTCCTTTTGTTTTGAGGTTTCACCAATTTTTAAATTTAACTGTGTCAATTTTTAATACTTTAGACCAGCGATGCCCAGCCGTATGCTCATTGGGTACTTTATGTTTTTGTAATTGCACCGAAGATAGGAAACCAACGATAGTATACATGCAGAGCGCGAAATATACAAAACGACACACTCCTTAAATTGGTGCAAGCAAACTGACCAACAACAATTTCATGTGATTTTGTTGTTGCCTTTCCCAATTTAAATGTGCTTTTCTTTGTGAGTATTGGTGAGTGCTCTGCCGTATGCTGCTATTAGGCATGCCTGCTTTATACTTCTACCAAAGTCACTTATCCTATTTCATTTGTCAGATGCGGTACAAAATTTTTGATTTTCCAACAAAGTTTAAAGTTACATTGGTAAACCTTCAAGCACAATTGCATAACCTTCGGCTGGGCTAAAATTGGAGCTAAAAATACATAAACTAATGGGATCATGCATGATTGCAGTTCTCAAGCTCTTATTCTCCGCTTAGCTATAGTAAATAGAAATACCTATTGTGCTTACTGCTCTGGATCTGAAAACTGGATTTAGCATTTTTAAGTATTATTGGTGAAACCTTTAGCTAAATGGATTCAGGATTGTAGTCTCTAGGAAGAATTTTCTTATTCCAAGATTGCAAAGATTAACAAACTCACATATTTTGTTGAATACAAATTGTGAACTTCAGATGCCCAGGCTTACCTGTAAGAGAGGAAGAAAACAAATTAGTAAATTGAAAGGGTTGCGTAAGTTTGACTTAATTCTAAAAGTTATAAAATAAACTTTTGTTCTTAGATGGCTACACATCATGTAGAATTGGCAGAGCTCGCCAAAAACTCTCAACACTTTCAACGTGTCGGCAAAAACAGTTTGGTTACGGATACAACGAAAACAGGGAGCGGAAGACAGTTTCAGTTCTGTTTTTGCTCAATTCTTTTGCTTCAATTCTACCGCATGAACCACTTCTTGAGGGGAAAACTATATAGTCATGTTCTCAATGTTTCAATTCTCCTACATAACATATTTATAGTGATTGAATGAACTTATTTTGACCAAAACCTGTGAAAATGGAGCTCGAAAATAGCACTAAAAGGAATTTTGCATTCTTGCAGTCCTCAAGCTATTATACTTCGGGTACGCTGATATAAATAGGAGTTTGGAAATGGCTTGAGGGTGTGTCAGCGTTGAAGCTCACTGATGAGATGTGCCGGGAGGCCTTTGAAACAGTCTGTCTGAGTAACCATGCTGTCCATAGGTTCAACATTTTTGTTGATTTCTGTTGATTATTGAATTATAATCAATCCTTGACCACTTTGACTGTGTCCATATATTTTTGGTTAGTCACTTTGTAAGGCAGCTACAGCTAAAAATTGACCGATCTTAACGAATCTCGGTTAAAATGTTAGGCTTCACATAAAATATAAGCGTGTTCCAAAAACTGTCGAAATCTGACTAAATTTAAGAGTTTTCTAAAGTAAAATTTTACCCCTCAATTCCTTGGGCTGCTCATCGATCTCCTGATCGGAAAAGCATTGCCAGATGTAAGGTTATGGCACCGAAAAACCGATGAAAAAAGTTTTTTTTTTATATATTTTACCCGCTTTTCTCTATGAAATCAGAGCTTGCAAAAACCCGCTAGTACAGATATTGACACGATTAAAGCCAAAGGCGTACCATTCTATCCCAGTGTGTACTGGCTCAAAATCAGACTCTTCCAGTCGAACGTCATGCCTGTGCTCCTATACGGTTCCTCCACATGGAAAATTACAAATTCCATAGTGTCTAAAATCCAAACATTTGTAAGCTGATGCCTGCGACGCATATTTTGTATATTTTGGTCTGACAGAACACGGAATTTCGAGCTTCTCAGAGACCAGCGAAGCGAGAGTGTCGACACCACAATGAATGAAATGAGACACTGCGAAATAATGAGAACAACATCGCAAGGAAGGATGAAATCCGTTCGGACACCTGACAGACCCAAAGAAACTTGTAGGAGGACTGTCAGTAGAGAATCGAAAATTATAGGAAAATGTTGGGGATTTCGCAGGAAGTGAGAAGAGGTTGATGTACTATGTTTCACACGGGATTGAGACACTAAGAGATGATATTTACACACAAATCGTCTCGGAATTTGAAACACAACCAAATCCATTTAAGTTTTTTTCGTGCTGCATTTCGGATTTGGTTAGCACTTGGTTCGTCTGCGAACCAAACGGAATAGCACTGGAGCTAAGTTCACACAGGCAAATAATTTGGATAAATTTTAATACAATTTTGGCAAAGTAGGCCCTAATAGTAAACTTTTCGAGCAAATTTGATTGAATTATTTGCAAATGGAACCATAGTTTTAGTTTTAAGACCTGCAAAATCTGCCTTCTTGACTATTTAGCCAAATATTTAACGAAATTTGTGCCAAAAAAATTTGCCTGTATGAACTTAGCTTAACTTTTCTGGCTATCACAGAAGCAATTACACGTTTGCCGCTGTCTGCTTAAGCTTAATGGGTTTAAAAAAAGATTAAGCCATATTATTAGCATTTTTGTTTTGTTTCTTTTGTGAATTTTTATTTATTTAATTTACAAAAGCTTGTGAGGCCAGCGCAATATTTCACGATTATTTATGGTTGGGGCGGAGGATTGTCTATTTTTTTTTGTAAATTGTTTAATTTTCGTTTTGTAATTTACGTAAATTGGCATTGTATATTGTGAATTATTATTATCATGTGTATGTATGTGTACATCTACCTATTATAATCATGATTATGGACATTTGCGTGATAATTGTGTATATTATATTTGATTTCTTGATACTTTAACTAAATTGCTTAATATGGACGCTAGCTATTTGTGTTTTTTGTTGTTGTTGTTGCTGTGCATTAACATAATTGCCATAATTTATGGGGCCAAAACTCTCAACTGCAGCAGCAGCACGCAACAACAATTTCAAGTGGGGGTAAGAAATTAGTTGCATTTGGCAGCAGCAGATGCAATTTGTCTCCACAGTGGGATATCTTATAATTTTTTATTTTTTTTTTTTTTTTGGGGAGAAACCAGCTAAGGATAAACAACTTGTGGAAGAAGATTAATGAGGCGCGAAAATAAATCATGATGAACATGAATAAATAAAATGAAAATGAAATGCAGGAAACTTTTGCATATCTTAACAAAATATTTACACGCCTCGCTTGTGTAAAAGTCGTGGAAACTGAAGCGGGGAGAGAGGGCTGAAAGTAAAGTCAATTTCACACTTGATTGCCAGCCGTAAATCAATAAAGCAAGCAATGGCGTTGACTTTGCCACCTCTCCCCAGCTCTTCCTCTGTCTCTCTGCTGTTGCCTAATTAAGCGCATCTAAGATGCAACATCAGCTACTGCCACACACACACACACATACACACACTCTCAGACAGGGACATAAATCGCGTGCCGTTTTAACACTTTGACGTGCACAATTGAAAATTGCGAAACGGTCTTTTTTTTTTGCTTATTTGTGCGCTTTGTTGCCGCCCGCCAAGCAAATTAGCTGCAGCCGCTTTAAAGAGAGTGAGAGAAGCAACACTTAAGGCTACAAACAAGAAAAAATACACGAACAATGCCAAAAAGGCTGCGAAAACAGACACCTCGCACCGTGTTTTTCTTCTTGTGGTGCCTGCGCCCCTTTTTGCCGCTTTATTTTTTGTGTTTTTGTTTCTTGTTGTTTGCCAATTGCAAGCGGCTTTTAGTTATTATCTGTATTTATTTGTTATTTACAAAAGCGCAGTGCAGCAAAAAATTGCAAATAACTTAAGCAAATATTGTTTTATGAGCGAAAAAAACAAACAACGCATGCCGCAAATTTGTTAAGATCTTTTAATTTACGAGTATGGGCAAGCAAATGTACATAAATGTATAAAAAAATATTTATGAGTGCTTGTATTAAAATTCTCTTTCTTCTAATATGAAAAGGCGACAGTAGTTCAGCAGCAGGTGTTCCCATTTCTCAAAGAGAGAATCTTTCTTTTGTAATGAAAAGATAGCGTGCAATCTTTAAGGGTACAGTATACCTTCAGGTGCCATTTTTTAAAGGTTTACAAAAAATTAAATTACAAAAAAACTAAAAGTGATATTTAGAAGAGGTTTTTATATTCGATAGGCAATCGGTTATATTAAATTTAGAAATTATTGTTGTTGCTCTTGGTTACCCAAATAAAAAGAGTAACTGTGGACCGATTTTCAAATTTTCTTTTTAAAATACTCCTAATATTCAACATTCTGGTCGGTACCAATTCGGGATCGTTCAAGAAATAACAAAGTTATGGGGTTTCAAAGTCAAAATTTCGAAAATCGACTTTATTTTTCCCCCTTTATTGGTCCTAGCTCCGTTATTTTATGTCCGATCTCAAATATTTTGGTACCGACCAGAATGGTAATTAATATTTAAAAAAAATTTTACTCTTGTAACCATTTGAAAAAATGGTTTCAGATAATCGCGTTTAGTTTCGACAACTGTTTTCGATAAAATAAAATTATTTTAAATGGATTTTAAACTGTTTTGATGATTTAGGTGTTAGCTTTTACCAGAAAATTTTATCAAAATCGGTTAAGTATTCAGAAATTTGAGTCAAAAACGTAAAAACGCGGTAAAAAATTATCGTAAGAAAACGTAAAAAAAGGTTTGATTTTGAAAATTTTCATATTATTTATAAAAAAATGAATATTTATTAACTTTTTCGTTTTTTTTTATGATTTTTTCGGAAACAACAGTTGATTTGTAAAAAAAAATATTGACAACTCATTTTTTTCGAAATACGACGATCCCACATCCTAAAATATAATTTAAGCAAAGATAAATAAATTGAAAAAAATTTTGGCTGAAGGTTCATATACAGTAGTACCCTTAAGGATATTGCTGCTTGGCAAAAAAATTTTCGATTTTTTTTTTCATATTTTTATAGCTTGGATATTTGAGAATATCGTACTAAAAGAAATTCGAAATACTTTAGAAGATATAGCCCTTTTAATCACCCAAAGGGACCCGATTTGCATAGCAACTGCAAACTTTAAACGCGTTTATCTCGAAACCACGTTTTTCGAACTGGCGGCACTGATTCCGCCCGTAGTTCTAAACCGATTTTAATGAAACAAAGAGCAATCGACGCAGAATTGTCACCATTATGACTCCTATTTCAATCATAACTTTACAAAAATTTTACTACAACTAAACTACTACAAAAAAACTGCCCAAAATGATTTTTCATTTCCCAAACATTTGTAAAAAAAAAAATCGCAAAATTATGATTGATATGATACTGAATCTAGCGCCGTTTACTTTTTCCATTTCAGATGATCCGAAGTGAAGTTTTCAAAAGTTTTCCGTGACTATCATAAGGTACTTTTTACGAGGGCCGTCCCAGAAATGGCCGACCTAGCACAGTAGTGTTGGAAAATGTTCACAAAAAATATTAAAAAGGGGAAGTACCGACTATTAAAAGCTTAAGTTTGAAGTTTGGTGCCTTTACCTTGCACAGTTTTTTTTTTGGTCGATTTTAATAGAGAACGCTTGTTATTGATTTGCAAACATGGACAAAATTGGTCATCGTTATGTGATACAATACTTTCATATAAAAGGTCTTAGTCCATCCAATATTAAAAAGCTGGAGCTGGACTCTACCTTTCGTAATTCTGCTCCCTCGTTTACAACAATAAAATATTGGGTGGCTGAGTTTATGCGGGGTCGCTTGAGCTGCGAAGATGAACATCGTAATGGGCGTCCAAATGAGGTGACCACTTCAGAAATGGTGGCCAAAATTAATAACTGTGTATTGAGTGACCGGCTATTGAAAGTTCGTGAGTTAGCTGAATGTTTAGGCATTTCAAAAAGTGCTGTACATCGCATATTGACCGAAAAATTGGACATGAAAAAGCTATGCGCAAGATGGGTGCCGCGTTTGCTGTTCCATCATGACAATGCGCCAGTTCACACCTCTGCCGTTGCAATGGCTAAAATAAATGAATTAAAATTTGAATTGCTACCTCACGCCCCTTATTCGCCAGACTTAGCTCCCTCTGATTATTTTTTATTTCCAAACTTGAAAAAATGGCTCGGAGGAAAAAGATTTGGCAACAATGAAGAGGTGGAGTCCGAGGTTAATGCCTATTTTGAAGAGCTTCACAGTTCTTATTATAAAGAAGGTATCGAAGCTATTGAAAATCGCTGGGAAAAGGATCCTTTACTTTTTCTGGTTTATTGATGGAATTTTGGGGATTCTAGATGAATTTCGTCTTATGAACACTAATCTGTTTTTGGAAATTGTCCATCACGTCTAGATTCTAGTAATTTGAGCTTAAAGTTGCTTACAATGCATATTTTGACCCTTTTTAGACAAGTTTTGTGAGGATCTTATACTGTTGGTTTTACTATCTTTAAAATAATCGTGAAGAACTGTTGAATAGCTTAAAAAAAAAACTATCCCAAACATTTTTGTTATTTTTTTAAGCGATGATATACCATTTTGAATAAATGTCTTAGAAACTATTTAATAGTCTACTGCCCAAAAGTATGCTACGCAAAATCACTATAATTGAAACCGTTTATCCGTAAATCTCTAGAGATTTTTGGAACACACCCGATTGAATTCTTATGAAAATTTATAGCAACACCTTTTGTATACTTATGGGCGGCACAAAAGGTTGTGATTTCCAGTACATGTACTCATAGCGGTATATCTTCGCTTAAAAAAATCGTACAACTGTTTGAGATAAATTTTTTTAAAGCTAAGTAGAATTGCTATTGGATAACATCAAAGAGAGGCAAAAGCAAAATTATACTTTACCCCAAAAGCCGCTTAGAAAGTGTTCAAATATGCATTTTAAGCAAGTTTAAGCTCAAATTACCAAAAATCTAGACCTGATGGACTAGCACATGAAAATCATCTGAAATCACCACCAATACTTCAACATACTGGACCTTGTTGTCTAGTGTAATTATTTCATTTTAAAAATATGGCCATTTCCATCGAAAGGTCCACCGAGACCAAAAAATAGAAATAGTTTAAAACGCATAGTTTTATCATATTTTCCCAGGGAAAAAATTCAATTAAACTTAAGTCCATTTTTTTAATTTTGATAGTTTTATGGCACTTTTTTAAAGTGTCCATGGATTGCCTTGACTTTTGATGTCTGAAATATTTCTAAGGGTACAAAGAGTTAAAAAACGTTGCATAAGAAATTATAACAAACTATGTGATTGCAATTAACTGAAACCACCTAAATATCTTGAAGGAAAAAATGTTGCGTTCGACATGTTCTTAATGGCCATTCCATTGAATATATCCAAAAATTACATTTTCCATCCAAATCTACATTATCTCACCGAAAAACTTCATTTTTTTCTGTACGTTAATTTGTTATCCCCAGCTAGATCAAATGTCAGACAACCAATGACTTAATTAGTCAAATACTGACACAAACAAAATCTTTAAAGTATAATTGCTTTCTTCGCTAAGGCACTTAAAAATCGCCAAAGTGTCGAAACAAGTTCGCAATGTGTTTGTTGTTTTGCGAGAGTATATCAAACCATAAATAGCCATGAGCTGCCACTAAATTTATGTTGTTCTTCAAGCAGTTGAGTAATTTGCTAACCGCAATCCTCGCCAATTAATAGAGTAATTTTTTGTTGTTGCCTTTTCGGACGTCGATTGATTTTTCAATAATTTTTGTATACAATTTGAATGCCAAGCCAAAGTGAACAACAACAAACAAACACACAGGCAGGCACAGCATAGTCATAAAAAATGTATCCAATGGATATACGATGCGAGTGTGTATGCATGTTAGCTTTTCGTGTATCTCATAAAATTCACACTGTTTATTTGCCCAGCGGCTCTTTTTTCCCCCCATTCCCTTTCCACTCTCGTCTTCTACTATAGTCTGTGGTTTGGGTCTTTTGTTATTGCATATTTATTTGTTGTAGACTTTTTATGCCGTTGCCGGCTGAGACTCTGCGGTGTTTGTCAGTCAACGTCGTTGTCTGTATTTTTCCTTTGGGCCCAGCTAAATGGGCAGGGGCGATGAGGAGGTGCAGCGGGGAGCAGCTCAGGTCTCTGAGGCCGTGTAGTCCATCAAGCAAAGCGTGCTTTTCAAATCGTACTCAGGTCCAAAGGGTCTGTCCGTCCAGCTGTCTGGCTCGTTTGTTGGGTTTATTTGTTTGACTGGCTTTGACTGGCGTCGTCGGCTTCGTTTCCCCCTTTAAATACCAGCTAAGCAATTTTTTTTGCAATTCGAGCGCCTGCTGGGCCCACTGCTACTGAAGTTTTTTTTGCTCGCCTCTCCATATTTATTTTGATATCTTTTATGATTCTTTATTTCGCGGCAACTGAAACGCTGCGGCGCTGTGAGTTTTGTTGATTTTATGCGGTCGCAAAAAAAAAAAAAAAAAAAGAAGCAAAGTAAATAATCAATGCTCGAGTGAGTGCTCGACTTTATAATACTCTTTTAATCATCGGGGGGTTGATGCGGGTATTAAACATGAATCAAGTATTTATGCAAATAAGTGATTAGCTGGCTCTTAGCGTCGAGAGCGATGGGAGAAAAATATGACGAAACTAATTTACATAAATCTGTATTAAAACGGACTTTCAAAATATTTAAATCTATTCACTCCTTTTTTGTGGTCCAATTTAGATCGAAGTCTGAAACGGTAACAGTACGGATAGTCTTTTTGGTTCAAAGAATTTTGTTTCCGATTTCTAGTCGGTTCATTTCGGTAAGCGGTTCCGGCAATCAACTAAACAAAAAGCGTTCCAGTGATTTATTATCCATTGTTCCATTATAAAGTGAATTGACAATTAAGTCAACAATACGTTTTAGCAGGGCGATGATTCTAAAATTTGTTTGTCATTAATAAAGTGATTAAATAGGTTCCACTTTATTGTTAAGGGGAACCCCTGAAAATATTTTAATAGTTTTATGAAAGTGACAAATTATATTCAACTCGTCTCAGGGATCATTTAGCATCAGCTAAATTGTCTATAATAACCCATGCTTGTTTAATTTCTAAACGTTATTTGACACCATAAAAGCGTTGGATAATCTACGACAGCTATGAACATGTAAATAGCACAATTGAAAGTAATACCTAGGTTAACCAGTTTTTTATTGCTATGAGTAATGGTTTCTATAATTTGCTAAGTTGTAAATTTAATTAGAGAAAATTTACTCTGGGGTGCGAGGTCCATTTTATAGAAGACCTATCTGTACCAGTTTTGAATTTGAATACCAATCAACACTCCAAATTTCCAGTTCAGAGCTCAAATAATTTCAAAGGTTAATCTCTGAACCTCTTTTGGTTAACTCCGGTTTGAACCAGTAAAATGTATAAAACTCACATTATCAATCTACAGACCATTCTTCAATTCACAGCCTAGATAATTTTTGGTTCAGAGTCAAGAAGAGATCTTATTTATACTACCAACCTAAGCACGATATTTTTAGTTCATTCGAGTAATAATTTAACGGGCCTGTTCCGAATTCCGAACACGATTGGAATTGCCACAAATTCAGTTGATTGTTGTTCCGAATTCCGCAAATCGACAAGAATTATCGTTTTCAAAACGTGTGCTGTAGAGCCAGAAGAATTAAAAGTAATTTTAAAGCACTAAAATAATTCACCAAAATTATTCACTAAAAATTCGAAATTAGTTGAACATTTTTAAAATCGTTTAACATCATTACTTTAACTGTTTAGGGTTGAAGTATAATTTAAAAGAATTTTCTATAAACATCTATTAAATATTGCATGAAAAACAAAACCGAGCGGCCGTGACTTTATTTATTAGTCGATTTCGACCTTCAATCGATGGCTGCTAGGGTTGCTTTATATGAATTTATGTAATCGAACAGCACTTTTTAAATTTTATTTAGCTATGGTAATATTTAAACACTGTATTAAATGAAAATAAATGGATTTAAAGAGTAAATAAAAGCTTTGTAAATTTAAATTATATAGATTGCGACAACTCTGGCTGATGTCGATGTACACAGACACAAGCTTAGGCCAGCCAGCCAGCTGTTTACGAAACCGGTTTCGAAGCCGAGTTCGAAAAGTCAAAACGTAACCAAATCGTTCGGAATTGGGAACAGCAAATAGTAAAACGTTCGTTTTCGTTTCGCTTTTACTTTTGGAAAACGTTTGGAATTACCTGATATACTTTCTGAGATATGGTTTGAACCACCTTTGAACCGGTTCGAAACCACTCCTGAAATAGTAAATTATCTAACTCCATATTACCTATCTACAGACCAAATTTCAGGTTCATAGCTGAAATAGTTGAGCAAAAATGGCTCCAAATCACTTTGGAACCGTTTTTAACAGTTTTCGAACCAGTTTTTAGACTTGTGACAGCCTATGACTCTTTTCTGATCTACATGGACATACTGCCTATAAGGAACAAACATGCATAGTATGTTTTACATATATTCTACAGTGATCAAATTGAAAAGTGAATTTTTAACTTCAACTTTCTGGGTTTTCCAAATTTTTTTCGAATTCTTCGCTTTGTTTTACTATGTCTAAATTTATTGAACAAAAAAGATGCATAAAATTTTGTTTGCGGAATGGCATTTCGGCTGCGGAAACGTTGAAAATGTTCCAGACTCCCTTTGGGGATCAGACTGTGTTCTCAAAGAATGTTTAAAGTTCACGAGCGGCCTGATGACTAATGACTAATGAACGCGTCAAGCATGTCAAAGAAATGTTGCTTGGACATCGCTGATAGTTTGGGCATATCATTTGGATCGGTGCAGGCGATTTGGACGGTGACGAACTATGCTTGAGAAGAGTGCAATCTCGAATGGTTCTAAAAACACATGGAAAAGTAACGTAGTGGTGTTCGTGAGCATTTCGCCAAATATCGTTGATTATTGCCCGACTATTCATCAAATTCAAGAGACCGCTGCCGGGACACTGTTTTGTCTCGATTGAAATGATAAAAACAAAATCACAGCAGCCTCTGAAGAACATTCCGAAGGAGAACTTTGCCAAGCAATATAAGCATTAAGCGCTTTTATGAATACTCATAAGGTAATTTTGCAAATTACGTGATTTTTGGACCTTAGAAAACTTCGCGGGCAAGCGTCCAACCATTGCCCAAAGTTTCATCGCAATCGGATGAACGGTATAGTTTTTGAAATTTCGCAGTTTTTGGACCATTCTCTGCCCATTTCTTATACTTGGACAAGCGTGAAACCATTCCCCAAAGTTTTACCGAAACCGTAAATTTCAAAAAATTTCGCTGTTATTGGACTAAACCATTTTGTGAAGTAAGTAATCGATATATTACCTATTTTCCTGTAACTTGACGTGGTTCCTTAAGTCTGAGTGTTGGCGCCAGCTTTGTAGTAATTAGCCATGAAAAGCTTCTCAAACTGCCGTTCGGATTCGGCGTTAAACTGTAGGTCCCTTTCTCTTGTGCGAAAATTAGAAGCGCACCAGTCAAGAGATTGAGAGAAGCTCGGATTTGGGCCTTTGGGGCTGTGTCAACTTTTTCTAATAACGCTGGTAAAAAAACGCTGGTCGGCAAAAAAAAAATTTTTAATTCAAAGATCAGACAATGATCTTATAGGATATTCATCGCCGAACATGACCCTAACCTGCAAAAGTGCCCTTGTCGTCGAGATTTTGAGAAAAATAGACTCAACGTCTCAAAAAACCATGTTTTTGCTTTTTTTCGATCACGTATAGAGAATAATGCCGAGGTGCTGGAAGTCTCTAGTAAACCAAATGAATCAAATCGAAATAGCCTTAAAACAAGCCAAAGTTTTTATATGGTACAACTTTTCATGTGGGCGCGCACTCTACTTGCACTCATATCATATTTTTCCAACAAATAAAAGCATAAGCACAAAATCATTATTTTTTGCTACACACGAATTTTGACTTTGATTTTTAAGTATCACCGTTGGAGTCGAGGATCTCAAAAAAATGGGGCTATTGTGTGGGGATTTTATAAATAGTTCTTAAAGTCTTTCTAGATATTTTATTGAGCTTTCAAGGCGATTGTAAGACTTAGTTTCCAAAAACCTACCAGATAAGAAAAGAAGTCTCTAGGCACTCAATTTCTTTCAAGTCAATTTTTTTCCAGTGTATAGTTTATGTTGAACAGAACCGAAACTTTAGGTTCGGAACAAGTTCAGGTTCATCTATTATTTCTAAAGTGGTTCGGTTCAAGGTTCGGTTCATAGCAAAATGAAAATCGGAAATTTACAGCCCTGGTATAAACTTCAGTAGATACTTAGATACTTCTCTGATACTAAGTGTACAGGAATGATGCATAGAATGTGCCCTAACGATTTTTTCTATTCCTTGCTTCTTCAGCTTGTACAGAAGTCGTTGTAAGCCAGGCCTAGGCGAAAGAAGAATGTTGCAGTCGATCACATGCTTCCTTATACAGCGCAAGCCAGAAGGTTTTTTGAACATTCGGTTCGGCTAGGCGTGAGTTTTTGTATCTTTTGCTCTTTTTCGGAAGGAGCTGCATTATCTATCTAGCTTATCTGCTGACTCATTTCCCTCAATATTCCAGTGTTTACCCAGAAGAGGATACGGAAATACAGAACAAACTCATTTTCAGTAAGAAATGTTAGTACAAAATGTTTTGAGCAAATTGTCTATTCTGTTACATTAAGTTTCTATTACCTTCCTCCCACTTCTACTGGCTTGGTTAATTCGTTTCTCAGTGCTGAATTAATCTTCTTTGTATAAATCCATTCAAAACCATTCAACTTTGGTTAAACCTAAGCTTAATTAAATTACTTCTGTTCGTTTAATTTACTATTAATTAATTAATTAAAATAGATTTGCTTTGTGCTCTGCCTGGCTTATTAAAAAAAAAAACAGCATCGATCTTTCAGCTTTCAGCAAACAATTTGTAATTGTGAAATATTTGCATTGGCATTTCAAGCAGATGGAATTTATGAGCTCGTTTATTTATTTGCTGTTCTGTACATATTTATTTGTGTATATTTTTTTGTACGCTTATCAAGAATTGTTTGCATTTCATTTTATTTATTTTGCTTTTGTTGTAATTGTTGTCGTTTGTGACATAAAAAATGAAAATATTAATTGCGATTATCGCAATATGATATGGCGATATTTACACGTTCGTAATTAATTGTTCATATTTATAAAATATTTTAATTTTTTTTACTCTCAAATTGAGTTATTGTGTCGGCGCAGCGAAATTAGCATAAAAATTAAACTTGTTTAAATGACATTAAATGTGGTTTTTTATTGAGCTTTCGGTTTTGGGGCGCATCTCGTATCTACCTACCTGCCTACACGTTGGAATTATGCAAATGACTCTGGCAGAGCATAAATTAATTATCAAAGCATTCGTTTACATGGTTGGCTGAGATCGACACCCGCCAGCAGCAAGTTGTGTCTTATGGATACACAAGCAGCAAAGTCAATTTTCGCATACATTTTAAAGCATCATCACAATCAATTTGCCGTTTTTTTTTTTTTGGTGGATCGTTTCTCGTGCTGGGAATTTAGTTTTTTCTGTATCGTTGTCTTGTTTTGGCATTGTTCATGTTTCGCATTGTTGTTTTTGTGTGTTGGCCCACATTATCTAGTGAACGTTGAACGCTTTCGTGCCTCTGGTGTGGTTGTTGTTGTTTTATTATTAATTTTTGTGCTTTTTTTTTTTTGCTGTTCATTTCGTCTACATGTGTTTAGCTTGTTCAGAAATTTGCTTTTTTAATGACGCTCTTGTTGATTGCCGGCTGTTTGTGTTTGGCCCCCACTCTACCCCAACCACCACCAACCTTGTCTCGCCACATTCATTATGAATGTTTAACAAAATGTCTGGTTTATATATTTGGCAATTTTATGCAATTTATTAATTGTTTGATTTGCTTATTTATGGTTCGTTTCATTTGATTTAGTGGCTCACAAACTGTCATCAAGAGTGGTTATTGATTAGATACAATTTGAGTAGCTACAAAAAACCATATAAGGGAAGCTATTGAAGAGCCAAATTAAGTGAATTGTAGTTGAAACTTTAAAGCTTCATGATTATTAACTTGTGTTTCAGATTTGAATGAGTTTGATTACAAAATGTTGTAGATTTTTAGCTATGTTACCATTTTGACTTTTGATAAAACTTTGGCGATTTTAAGCCGGTTTTCGGTTGAAGTTCCAAATTTTTGGGTAAGTGGAAATGGGGACATCATTTCTGAGTTCATATTTTCACTTTTAAAACTCCACAGCTGACACCAATGTAGCGAGTTTGGGAACAACTCCGTTGACGTCGCCGTATTGGATTAGCCGAGCGAAAACTTTTTGAAAGGCAGATGATGGGGACAGAGGTTATACCGTCGCCGGACTCCAGGCAAGCCGAGCTAATAAAGAAAAGAGTGCAAGAACAATTCAAGCCGGGACCAATAAGAAGACAATGTATCCAATTAGTTAGACATGCAGAGTTCTCTATTAGTCGTCCAATTGGTTAGACGGGAAAAAAATCTAACCAAAATTTAATGGTTAAGCTGAAAATGAAAATTAAGAACAAAAAGGAAGTGATATGTGCCACTAAATGTTTTATCGCTTTAAACCAGAGGCAGGCAAAAAATACATTTACTTTTTTGCATTGGTGTGTATGAGAGCAGCGCAAAAATTGCTCTCAATTTCAGTACCAACGACTGCGTCGCGGCGTAGGAAAAAGCAATCAACGCAGCGGCGCTTGTACAGCTTATACTGTGTGCGTCGGAGCAGCGCTGCTTTGAGAATTTTCGTATGCACACGAGATAGGAATGTGCCTGTCCCTGCTTTTAACTCTAACTTTTGAAATTTTATCAGCAGAAATATGCGGCTATGCCGTAAGAATGGGATTCCGATTTTGAACTATATTTGGTCTCTAAATCGCGAACCTTAGCCTTCAAGTTTAAGCTTGGCCACGGGACTGAGAGAATTTGAAAAAGTAAGGGGCGGGTCTGACAACAAAGCAGCCGGGGCTGACGGCATACCGGCGGAGTTCTTTAAGTGCCAACCGGCAACTACGGTGGATTTACGGTGCCCGGTAATAGAACGGGCATGGGAAACAGATGAGCTCTCTTCGGAATGGATTGAGGGCATCCTGGTGAAAAATATAGCAATAGCCAAAATAGTTCTGGATCGCCTAGAGAGACACCATTATGGACACCATAGGCGAAGAGCAAGACGGATTCAGAAAGAGCTCGTCGTGCACGGACAACATAAACCATGTGCACATCTTGATCGAGCAATGCACCAAGTACAGATCAGACCTGCACATGGCGTTTGTGGACTTCGCTTGAACCTTCGAAGGAGAGGGATACCAGAAAAAATGATTTCTCTCATTAGAGCGACATACGACAGCGCCCAGTGTAGAGTGCTTCACGGTGGAATGCTTTCGCAGCCTTTTCCAGTCTTGAGTGGCGTTCGGCAGGGATGTGCTCTGTCACTCATTCTGTTTATAATGGTGGTAAAAGACGTATTCACTACAATGCGACCCCGGCATAATATGGTCTTTGACTACAACACTGCGGCATCTGGATTATGCAGACGATATATGCCTCCTGGCAAATAGCCGACCTGGACTCCTCAGCTAAACCGGCAGGCCTCAAAATCAACTCGACGAAAGCGCTCAGCATCCGTACCGGGCAATCCTAGTCTCTGGTTTTGGACGAACAGCCAATTCAGCAATTTTAGAGTAGTCGCTGTTGATGGAGGGACGGAACTCGATGTGGATTCGCTCCTTCAAAGGGGTAAAGGTGCCTTTGGGATGCTGTCAGCTGTTTGGGGATGCTCTTCATATCCACACTGGCTCAAAATATGTGTCTTTAAGTCTAAAGTAATGCCAGTATTCCTATACGGTTCTTCCACTAGGAAAATTACAACTTGCATGGTGTCAAGACACCAAACATTTGTAAAACTGACAGAGTACGGAACTCCGAGCTACTAAGTCGAGCGAATATGGAGTGTGTCCACTCCACAATCCGCAGGATGAAATGGAGCGAAAAAATGAGAACATTATCGCAAGAAAGGCAATGGAATGAAACCCGTTGGATGTGGACGGGTGTACACCTGGCAGACCCAAAGAAACTTGGAGGAAAACTGTCGGTAGAGAAGCGGAAAGCATCGGGATATCAACAGATTTCGCTGTAAGATAATTCTAAACTGAAACTGAAGTCGCTATAAATCAAAACAGAACTATGTATTTCGGCCTTGAACCGCACCGTTTTAAGCCTGGAATTTCGCCTTTTTTGAACTGTTAACTGAATTTTGGACTGAGACAAGTGTGCAAAATTAACTGAACCTGAACCTGTTTGGAAACTTAGGTTTCGGTTCGATTGGACAGTTATTAAAGACATTCCTTTGCCTAAGATTTTGTAATATCTGGTCGAAATTGCGCTACAAAGTCTCAAAATCTGCGTGAAATTATCATTAGAGCAGGGGTGCCCAAAAGAACGAAATGTTCGCGCAGTCACTAACACAAATAAAAACAAAACCACAGAATTCTGAAGACAAAATCGGTTATTCCACTTTGCCGTGTGTGTGTGCTTGTGGCTGTCTGATGCAAATGCAATCAACAACTTAGCAAGCAAAGTTCGGAGTGACAAAATTATGTGTCTAAATCAGGGGCAGGCATATTCCTATTGCGTGTGCATAGGAAAAATTTCAAAGCGGCGCTGCTTCCACACACACAGAATAAGCTGTACAAGCGCCGTCGCGTTCCGTGTTCGGCTTGCGCCTTGACGCAGTCGTAGCTACTAAAATTGAAAAAATGTGAATATATTGCTTGCCTGCCTCTTGTCTAAATAGAGCCGATCTTAGGAATCGTTTTTAGAGTAAACACATAAATTTGAGAGTTTTCGGAGCACGTTCAGTGCTCTCTAAGCATGGGCTCATAAAAAGCACATATGTCTGAGCATTTTCGGATTTAAAGTAGGCAGGTAATCGAAAATTTAGTTTTGGCTGAAAAGAGCCTTTCAGGAGGCGATTCAGTATACCTTCAAGTGCCTAGAAAGGTAACTTTTATGCGCCTTTTATGAGGTTTTGATATGCTTCATTAGGAGGGTGAAAGCACTTATATCTGTGTCAGATTAGACTCAGAAAACTTCCACATGAAGTGCGACCGTTTTCATAGAAAAAAAACGCTCATTCCAGACACTTTTTTGTGCACAGTATAACGGTGAATGCTCATAAAAGTGTCAGAAAACGCACATATTGCTTGCTGGGTGAATGCAATTCTGCAAGAGGCATAGGCGAGAAAAAGAAGACACATACTAAGTTGTTGTTGCAATTTCGTTATGCGTGAGTGCTATACGCGGTAAACAACAACACATGCGACTGAAGCGTATAGAGCGCGGGTACCCCAGTATTATAGCCTTCGATGGCATTGATAGATTACCGTCATACAGACTCGTTCAGAGTTTTATGACAAAAAAGTGAAACTGTTTACAATTTTCCTGCCCTACGCCCATCTCTATTTTAAACTGAAGCCAATAGCTTTCAAGGTGACGGCTGCCTTAAACTTAAGATCATTTTATTAGATGTTCCGTAAGCGGGAGTGGAAAACTAGCCTTTTAATGAGACATTAGATATCAAAACCGACCCCAAAAGAACACATCGTTATATTTTTTGGTTCAGCAAAAGTGGTTCTGTAATTCACAATTCAGTTGCAAGACCTTAAACCACATTTTGCGTTTTAGAGTGATTTAGCCCAAATGTATTTTTAAACAAAAAAAAAACTACGAAATTTTCTAAATTTATTTAACTTTATTAAAAGCAGAGAATCCAAATATAAATACATAAATCTACAGAGCATTCCTCAAGTCTATAATATGTAGACCAACAGCACCATTTCGCCATCATGTGCCTGGAATTGAAATTGCAAACTTTTGAGCTTGTTGCTAATTTGCATGGGCGGACACCCAGACGGTAACGAACGTTTCGTTTGTCACTGTCAGACATTAAAAAAAAATTGAACAAATCAATTAAGTTTAATCGTGTCGGGTCGTTTCGGTACGGCCAACAGTAGTTTCCATGCGCAAGTGAGTGTGGGGGGACCCACTGACAAATAGACAAATAAATGTCGAAGTCTGTTGTGTGACTTTTGCCCCACACAGCAGCAGCAGCAGCCGCAATAGACCCCAGGGCCAGCACGTACAATAATCTCATGGATATATGACAATAATAGCTCTTAGCTAAATTAAAAAAAAAAAAAACAAAAAATAAACACCAGCAGCAGCTCATGGTACAAATTATGAACACTATAATTATATGTGTCTGATATTTTGTCAGCCAATTGACACATTTGTAGCGTTGAAATTGTTATCGCAAAGAACAGCGGCAGCAACAACAACTAACAAACAATGGCAATTACCCATTGGTAGCAAGCAAAAAGGCAAAAAGACAGTCACTCCCCGCCCCACCGAAAACCATCAGGCGAATGCTTCAACAAACTAAAGTCAGTTAACGTGGCGGCTATGCGTGGTCGGGCATCTGTATTACTTAAGCCGTGTGTCTCTGTGCTTGGTACAGTAGAAACTTGATTTGAACGAGCTCAGGGGGGTCTCTTCAACAGACTTTTTCCAACGATATAACCCAAATTTTATTAAACTATTGTATGAAATTTTTACATCTTAACATGTTTATTGATACTAATATTCTTTCGTGTGACTGGTGTCATACTGTTATCTTGTTCTTAGTCTGAATTGTTTGAAAAGATTTCGAGCCGCATTTTGTTCAGTGAAGACTTGCGGTTCGGAAAGACATGTCTTGCAACGAGACAAAGTGTCGTTTAAACCTCAATGAGCCTACAAGAAGTTTTCATCAAGTTTTTACTGAAAACAATAATGTTTCATTCTGCCCGTGTGCATATACCAAAAATACTTCCACATCACCTTAATGCTCGTTCGGCACTTGCTGAAAGATACATATTTTGGCCAACTGATCTCTACTATGTGGTTTTTTTCGACGAGAAACAGCATAATTTCGTCAGCCCAGATGACTGAAATAAATTCTGGCGCGAAATACGACCACTAGGGGAATCCCGGCATAAGCGAAACCACGGAGCCGGATTCCTAATGATTTGCGTCGCTCTTTTTTATGCTAGAACGTCTCGGAATTGATTTATTCCAACTAAAACTAATGCCGAGATCTCTGTACAGTTGTTGGAAAGCGAAAGTTCGGGCCAGAACCCCTGCGCTTTGCCGCCCATGTAAAGTTCTAAGACTTTGCCAACCTATAATATATGTCAATCAAATCAATGGCCATCTGCCACCAAATTATGTTTGTTTGCTTTAATACTCGCTCTGGTTATACATATTTCTCCCTCGCCTGTTCTATATTTAGACATTGCAGATGCGTAGTCGCTTTCTCAAGCTCACTCGCAGCAGCGCAGTCTCCAGCGACGCTTTGGTGGCAATAGAACTTTTGTAAAGTGCAGGCGAGTCACTCGCACATGAGAACTCAAATAAAGAAGACTTGTTAAATTAATGTTAATTTCATTTGGTTGCTTTTAACTTGGCCAATTGGGGAGATAAACCAGTCTCTCCACAACGAGCTTGATGAATTTGGGGATTCATCAAGCGAACTTGATGAACTTGTTATCCTTCATGAGAATAATAAGATATTTCAACAAGACCACGCTCCGATTCACAATGCATTCACTACAGAAGCATTTCTTGTATCCAGAAACATTCCGGTTTTGGATTGGCCAGCGATTAATACGGACTTAAGCCCCATTAGGGACTTCAGGGAATCTTGTCTGACCGATTTTTTTAATAATAGTGGACAGTTTGAGACACTCAAACAATTTATGAACGTTTTCGTTGCGGAGTATCACTGGTAAACTCCATGCCGGATCGCCTAAAGAAGGTTATTAATGCAAATGGAAAGCGCAATAACTAATAAATAATGATTAAAAGTTCAAAATTCCTACAAATTTATATAACCTAAGCAAAAAAAAACTGACAATCAAAAACTGAAAATGCACATATACTTATTTCACATGATTTTTTTTTATTTAACTTAATATATTTATAAGCATAAACAAATTTAATTGTTATTGGCTTTTTATTGTATTCTTTTCATAAGTTCTATAGACTAAAAATAACTTAAATCTCATTATATTCCTTTAACATATCATAATTCTTAAAAATATCTATGCACATATACTTAGTTCCCTGAGGTATCAGTCTGTTAAACTCAGTGCCGATGTTTCATCGAATAAAAAGGGAAGTTTCATTAGTATATCAAATTTGGGAAAAACCAAAATTGAGATAGGTATATCTCGGATCAGAGGTAGTAACATTTATTTAAAGATTTTAAAGGTTTTCAAAAGTTTTCAAGGAATTCAATTTCAAAAGTGTTCAAAAAAAGCATAATATTCAAATTTTTGGAAACTGAAATAGTCCTTCATAAAATATATTACAAAAAAATAGAGAGTAAATCACTGAACCGAATTAAAACCGCGGTTTAGTTAGCTTCAAAAAGCATTTAATGAACCGAACCGACAGTTTAAAAACTGTGCGAACCACTGAACCGAACCATTCTCTTTTTACGGGCAGTTTGCACCCCTTGCTGAATAGTTTTCGGGTTTCAAATTTTCAAAATAAGCTACAACTGGTGGGGAAATAGCTAAATTGGCCCACACTCATCTCATCTCATGTTTCAGTTTTGGGGAAAATACACATGATTTACTTAATTGGCTTTGGCTCATGCTCAAAAATTGTAAGCAAAAAAAAATTTTTTCTTAAAGATTCGCTAAATATTCGCCAATGGGATGGGAAACGTGCGTTTATGAACAAATTTCCGCACAACTGAAAAGGAAATTTTGTTTTGTTTCTGTTCTCCAGCTGTGAGAAACCTACAACAACAAAGCGCACAGCTTTTGTATTGTATTAAAAATTGATTTTCTGTTAGCTAGGTTTTACTGTAACAACTCAAGTCGTTACTGGCCGCCGACTGGCTGTCCGACAGGCAACTTTTACCCATTGGGGCACAGTGTGACAAATTATTATGTATGTATCTAGATACATTTGCGTCGTTATACACACAAACATACGTACGTACAAGCTTAGTTCAGTTCGCCGCTGCTGCTGTTGCTTGTGCTGCTGGTGCTAATGACCGTAACTAAGTTGGCGTCACGATTGTGTGCGCCACTGGTTACCCCTTTCCCCCCACCGTCTACCCAATGCTGTTGCTGCTGCTGCTTGTTGCGGTTTATTTAGTCGCTTTAGCTTTGGCCAAAGTATTCGAATGAAATGTGTGTGTGTGTTTGTTTGTACATATCTAATGCTTACATTTATGATGACTAAACAGTTGTTTAAATAAACAATTTGGCAAGGCATTCAAAATGTTTACTTAATTAAAACCGCTCAAACAAATAAACAATAAATTTGTAGCTGTCAGATACTTTTTTTTGCTTAAAAGAAACCAAATTTAAATTACTTTGCTTCCGGAATTAGTTAATGCTAATGTTGTTGTTGCTGTTATTGAGATTATAAATGCCAGATAAGCCCGACACACACACGCACACCTGTATTTTGTCATACAAGTAGAACCAGAAGTGGTGAGAGGGTGAGAGGAGGGTAGGCAACCGCCCAGCCCAGCCCTAGCCACCCCCCGCTCACTCTTTCTCTCTCGCTCACTATCGCTGTGTATGCGGCTAGGCTTTCGGCTGTTTGTATGTATGTACGCCGCAGGCTTCATTAGGCAGCGTAAATCCGCTGCGGATTCCGATTCCTGTTTTTCTTTTCCTTTTTTTTTTTACTTGCCTGGAAAATTCAATGAGGCGTCATTTAACAAGGAAAATTCCAATTAAATTCACCTGAATAAATCTAATTGCTTGAGCAAGCGGCCTGTCAATTTTGTAGACTCCATTTAATTACAAATCGGCTTAAACTGAAACACCTTAATTGGTCTTAACAAAAACAGACCGAAAGATACAAGCGGCAATTAATCAAACTGGAAATCAATTCTCTCACACACACACACACACAAATGAACATCATATATACATACACACAGACATATTATTGTATCTCTCTTGGGTTCTACTTGCCTTTTTATAAATCCAAAATAATCGCAATTTCTGCTGTTGATATGCTCGTTTCTTGTTCATAGACACAGCATGCAGTTGATACCTGGTAAAAGAGGGGGGAAGGTGGGGGGTGTAGTAAGGAAGGATAGGTGAGGGGGGGAGGTGCCAACGAGGATTTCGTAGCTTTTAGCTGCTGCCGTCGGCCTTCCTGCTCGCTCTTACTCAACTGAGAGAGACAGAGAGAGCGTGAGCGAAGAGAGTGCGAGCGTTAATAATCCACAAAAGAAACGCCAAAGTTGAAGAACTCAGCTACTTCTCCACCTCCTCCACAGGAAATGTAAATCCACACACCAACAAAAAATGGCCTTTCCTAGAGCAAGATAGTCGAACTCTTTGATTTGACAGCAGATTTTCTTTTTCTGGTTGTTGTTGTTGTTGTTTTTTACACAAAAATGTATGAACTTTTTTTTATGAGGTTAGTTGTTGTTTTTTTTTCTCTGCAAATACACGAAAAAACGGCACTTTGAGTGTGAGAGAGCGAGAACAGAAGCTGAGACGCCCGACACAACGACAAACCGACTGACGCGCTTCTTCACCTTGCACACGCGCGCTCCCGCTCACTAAGTACTGGAGAGCGACGAACGTTTGTCGGCGTTTCTTTTACCGCAATGTTTGTGCGAAATATAAAAAAAAATACGTACATATGTACATACATACAACATCTGTATGTATGCACATGCGCCGCATTTTACAAACACACAAACATTGTTGAGAGCGTACAAGCGAGAGAGAGAGAGCAAGGGAGCGAGTAAGAGAGTTGGGGGAGGGGGGCCGCCGCGCTGTATAGTAATTTTATTCCGGTACTATTCGACTGCTGATGCTTTGCTGCTGGTTGTTGTTGTTGTTGCAGGCAACATATTGCCAGAGCCACACTCTTTTTTTACAACTTTTTTTTTCTTTCTTATGCTGCTGCGTTGATGATTACGCTGCTCTTTTCAACGCACACACACACATACACACGTAGGCACGCACAAGTCAAGCCCAAGTGGGTAATTTGTTTTATGAGTAGCGGCAAATAGCACTTGTATGTTGTTGTTGTTACTGGTGAATGACAGACAGAGCAGCCAACGAGTAATAATTTTTAATGCGTTTTTGGCATTTCTATGCTGCTTGGGTTAATTGCTTAAGCTTACAAACACACACACACACGCGCGTATTGAACACTTTCTGTTGTTGTTGCACTGCATAAAAACACAATTTAATTTCTTACTTCTTTCTTCTCTTTCACATTTACTTTTACAAATCCTTTGTTGTATGGTTTTTCCACTCTTCTTTAATTGTGTTTTTTTTCTTATTAAATTCCCAAAATTGTGCGAACAGCGTTTTATCCGTGCTGTCCGTAACGAACGAAGGAGCAACGCGTACAAAAGCATATAAATTGAGAGGCCCGACTTGGCCAGCAGCGAGCAGGGTTGTCAGCTGGCACAAATATTTGGCCTAAGGTTGAAAGAAAAGTGAGCTAAAGGCCAAAAATTCAAAATATTTTTTGTTATTTCCGCTTAGCAAATTTGATTGAACAACGAAAATTTTTTATTTAATATGTTTATTTAAAGACATTTTTGACTTATTTAGTTTAATGGTAGCTGACAACCCTGCGGCATTTGCTCGACATACACACTCACACACCAAATTCCCTCACACATTCATGCTCGCGCTCTCTGAGCGGCATTTCTTTAATGGCGGCTTGTGTACGCTATGTTCCTCTCTGTCTAGTTTGTTTACAGT
The DNA here is from genome assembly GCA_018904265.1 of Lordiphosa collinella. NCBI lineage: Eukaryota > Metazoa > Arthropoda > Insecta > Diptera > Drosophilidae > Lordiphosa > Lordiphosa collinella. The sequence continues at coordinate 328,665 of JAEIFV010000077.1, forward strand.
GCCCTAGTGCTGTCTCAGTCTTGTCGGCATTTGCTGCTGCTGCTGGTGTTTTTTATACCCTGTTCCCATTGAAAATGTGAAAAGTATATATATTCTTGATCAGCATCAACAGCCGAGTCGATTTAACCATGTCCGTCCGTCTGTCCGTATGAACGCGTCGATCTCAGAGACTATAAAAGATAGACCTTCCAAACTTTATATATATCAAGTAAAAAGTAAAGTAAAAGTAAGGTCCCAATATCTATCTATTCTGATTAATAAAATCGGACAAAAATCACCGAAGTTATATACGAATCAATTTTGCTTATAGGAAAGAGGGGGGCCTTGCATTGTCAGTTACCGTGTTTGCGCATGCGTGTGTGCCTGTGTGGATGAAAACATAAGAAGTCAAGGGAACAGGGTATTTTGTAGTCGTAGCACTCGACTACAGCTCCCTTACTTGTTTCTTATTGCCTTTTGCTTATTGTTGTTGTTTTTGCTGGCTTGGCAATTTGTAGGTCCTGCTCAGTGTTGAGAGCCCAAAAAGGGCTAAATTGGCAGTTGAAAAAGGCTGAATGTTATCAAACCTAATTCGAAGCAGATAATCAAAAAATCTAAGCCATTTGATGCCTTAGATTACTGTTAATATTTTCATGTGATTTTTAATACATTATTAGAGAGTTAACTTCTTCATAATAGCTAAAAATGGTTAATTAAAAAAAATATTCTGTTATAATTGCAGTCTTATTATCCAAAATGTTGCACTTGAAGTAATATATTATAATTGCTATTATTTATTATTATTTAGAATAATTTGGTTTTCCACCTCTTAAAAACAGCTTTGTATTTTTGGCCAGAAAATGGCTAAGCTGTCAACACTGTTTGGATCCTCTTTCGAGTTGTCAATGTGCGTGTGGATTGATTACTGATTGGCATGTCGTTTGGCTATAGCCATGTGGCTGTTGTTGTTGTTGCTGTTCTTGTCAAACTTCTTACTTTTGGGTGGTTTTGGGTCTTCGTCGAGAGTAGCATATAATGACATAATGAGATTTATTAGGCGCAAAATAAAGCCATAATGTTCCGTTTGACCTTTGTATAACTTTGACTGTGGTAAATTTGTGAGTGTGTGTGTTTCTCCCTACCTGCAGCTGCTTGTTATTTAAATGATAAAAAATGAAAAAAAAAAACAAAAATTGCTCAAATTTGTCTTCCTTAAATTAAATTGTTCCGTTAGAGTTTAAAGATGATGAATTTAATTTTGGTATAGCATACTTTGCGGCTGACTTTGTAACTGCAGCCTAAAACTATGCTATGAAATTTAATCCACTTCAAGAATTGCTTAGTGGCATTGGATTTGTTGTTCCAAAAATAATTGAGTTAAAATAAATAGTAAATTTATTATTGCTGCAATATTTTCGACTGACTAGCTTCACTCCAAACAGGATGCTCTACCTTAAAACTGAGAAGTGCAAGCTGCATAAATGCTCTAAAAGTTTTAAGCATGCCCAAACTTAAACTGCCCAACATATTGGTCTCTGTTAAGCGAACGTCGGCAATTTCTTCTTTAAGCTAGGTTCGGAGATACCTGCGAAACGGTCGTGAAATCGAAAACTCCATATAAAAAATGATTTCGTACGAATTTCGCAGGTTGCCAATTAAAAAGTGTGCATGGAGTTTACGTGCGAAATATCATATGGATAATACAGCGTTGCCACCCGATGCACAGCGTGTCAAGCAATTGTCTATTGATGAATGCTTATTTCGAAAGCTCGAAATATAACTAAACCATATTTTTCGTAGTCAGCTGGAAAAAAAGGAAAAACAAGTGCATTAAATTAAGCGAAAAACAATTTAAAAATATAAAAAATAGGGGAAAGTTAGCTTCGGCTCGGCCGAAGTTTTGTATACCCTTGCAGCTTCCATTAAAAACAAAAAAGTTTTTCTAAGACTTCTTTTTGGACATTACTTTCCTATAGGATCTACTACTATAAAGATGTCTGATTTCGATTAAACTTGGTGAAATCATGGAAAATCATAATACACTGTTAATTACGAAATTTGGAGGCGATCCCATTTAAAACAAAAAGTTTTTCTCACTAGAACTTCTTTTTCGACCGATCATTCATACTGCAGCTATATGCTATAGTCATCCGATTTTGATAAAACTTTGTAGAAATGTGTCCAAAGTATATAAAATAAGTGTATGCCAATAAAAAGAACGTTTTCATTAAAAACAAAAAGTTTTTCTCACTAGAACTAGTTTTTCGACCGATCGTTCCTATGGGAGCTATATGCTATAGTCATCCGATTTCGACCAAACTTTGTAGAATTGTGTAAAAGTATATAAAATAAGTGTATGCCAATGATAAGGACGTTTCCATTAAAAACAAAAAAGTTTTTCTCACTAGAACTAGTTTTCCGACCGATCGTTCCTATGGCAGCTATATGCTATAGTCATCCGATTTCGACCAAACTTAGTGAAATCATGGGAAAGGATAGTAAACGAAGAAATACGTAGTTTGGAGGCGTTTCCATTAAAAACAAAAAAGTTTTTCTCTGTAAGACTAGTTTTTAAACCGATCGTTCCAATGGCAGCAATATGCTATAGTCATCCGATCCGGCCGGTTCCGACAAATATGCAGCGTATTTGTACCAAAAGACTTCGTGCAAAGTTTGGTGAGGATAGCTTTAAAACTGACGGAGGAGATAGCATAGAAACAGACAGACGGACGGACGGACAGGGCTAAATCAACTCAGCTCGTCATGCTGATCAAGAATATATATACTTTATGTGGTCGGAGATGCTTCCTTCAATGCATTACAAACATCCGCACAATCTAGGAAGGTAGGGTGTTACCCTTGGAAAGGAAGGTAAATATAATAACACAAGGCAACACAATTCGACTTTTTCCAGTATCTTTAAAAATTGGTAGTGATTCTAGATGATTTTCGTGTGCTAAACAAGACTGAGTTTTCAGAAATTATCCATCACGTCGAGATTTTGAGTAATTTGAGCTTAAAGTTGCTAAAAGTGCCTGTTTTGACCCTTCTTAGGAGCGTTTTTCGGGGAATCTTTTCTATTGTTTGAACTCTCTTTGATACCATACAGCCTACTGTTACTTCTTTAAAGCTAACTTGTACTGTAGGGAATACCATATTATTTGAGTTTAGGGTGTGTTGTGTTGTCTTATAGTAGGGATTTTAACTTTAAACTAACTGCGAAAAACTTGGGTGATACAATTTAGCAGGTAAGTGCTTTAGGTTTGTCTAGCCGGTAAGTCTCTGTACAGTGTAAGTTTTGTTTTCAGTCTTAAAATGTTTAATAAGTGAAAACATTATGGGAGCATCTTCGCTAGATCCTCTTTGGCAAGGCAAGGTTGGTGGACCTTTAGGAGCCTTCTCCGCCCTGATCCGTTATCATCCGCTTTGAGAACGTGAATGAGAGGCCACCTTATCTAGGTACCACGCAGCTGTTGATGGTGTCGCCAACCATTGGAACGCCACATTCTTTCTCCATATCTCGAGTGCGAATAAACCACTCAACTCCAGTGATTCGCATGAGGATTTTGGCCTGAAAGACACTGATTTTGCTCAGGTGGGTCTTTGCGGCGATGCCATACACGCCATACTTCCATATTGGTGCCAGGATGACCTTGTAAATAAGGACCTTGTTCCTAAGCGAGAGTTTATTATTGGCGTTAAGTAGCCAACTCATTCTCTTCGCATTGCTGTGAAGCTTGCCTGCTACTTCGGCGGCATGCTGCTTGAAGGTTAGCCTCTTGTCCAGGGCCACTCCCAGATACTTATGGGCCGCTTTGTGAGGAAGCACCTCCCCATGTAGAAAGACTCCGGGGCTACTGTCTCTTCTGAACACACTTCTCAGGGTTGATAGATATATTTCAGCGACAGGCCCAGTTCTCAAACCTCTTAAGGTATTCTTGCAACGCGTCTGTTGCCGAATAGACGCATCTGCCACGTGCCATGATTGCCGTGTCATCGGCAAAGGTTGCTATGAGGAGGTCCTGCGTGTGAACAGAGCAGTAGGCATATCTGCTGTGAACAGGCTGTACAGGGTTGGCTCCAGAACGCTACCTTAAGGTACTCCTTCTCGAATCCTCTCTTCTGGGATGCAAGGCCATCCTGGACAACTCTAAATGTACTGTCCATTAAGAACAGCTGAGGATTGAGCGTTCCCTTGAGTTTGGCTAGTAAGCCATCATGCCAGACGCGGTCAACACAACGGAGTTGAGATTGCGATAGTAATGAAATATAATGAGAAAAAGCGATACCTACTGGGAGAATCTTAACTTCCGCGATAATTTAATTTATTTATTTATTTATTAAGAGTCGACAAAAAAGGCTGTCAATAAATTTTAAGTAACGTTATAAAAAGACTTATCAACTAAGAAAGCCTAGCAAAGAAAGTCTACCACAATTAAACAATGTACAATTACACAATTACAAAATGTAGTAACGATTCCGACTCGGTGGGGGAATTTTATTTGCCTGTCCGGCCGGTTAGAAACTTTCCCAGAGATATGTATATAAGGACTTTTTAAGGAGAAGAGAAAGAGATCTGTTGAGAGCAAGTGATAAAGATCATTGTAATTTTGAGACAAGTCCCGAAAACGATTGTGCTGGGCATAATCAGTTGTGCATCTTGACAAAACAAACGGTAAATAGTTTCTAGTTGGCCTGAAAGGTACAGAGAAGTTAAGGCGATGTAAGAGTTCAGAGGAATTAACTTATGAAGAAAAGAAACACCTACGACTGTTCTACGGTTAGCTAGCGAGGGAAGATCGATAATCCAATTTAAGGCACGAAGGGCAAAGAGCATGAATTGTTTCTGAACTGATTCAATAGGATCAATATGCTTTTTATGCTGCGTACACCATACGGACGAGCAGTATTTAAGCGCGGGACGGACCAGAGCAGTATAAAGAAGTTTTGTGGTGTAGGGATCATTAAATTCCTTCGACCAACGTTTAATAAATCCAAGAACACCAATTGCCTTATTAAAGATAGAGGAGATATGATTATTGAAACTCAGTTTGATCAAAGACATCCGATATACGTTGCAAGGCTTCATTACCAATCGTGTAGGAAACCAGCAAATGTTTGCAATGATGGAAAGTCATAAACATACACTTGGAGCAATTAAGGTGTAATTGATTGACCAAACACCAAGCCCGCAAAGAGTTAAGATCATCTTGCAATCCAACAGAATGCATAGGGTCGTTAAAACATAAAATAAGTTTTACGTCATCGGCATACATAAGTATCCGAGAATGGGATAATATTGTGTGGAGATCATTTATAAAAAGAGTGAAAAACAACGGTCCTAGGTGGCTACATTGAGGTACCACAGAGGTTACAAACATAGGCTTTGAAGTATTAGAACGTAGCAGAACTTTTTGAGTTCTATCTTTCAAATAGGACGAGATCCAAAGCAGAAAAGGGGGAGGGAAATCCTAATCGATCGAGCTTAAAAGAACCATTTAGGTTCAGGTGTCGTTTTGCAAGGGTTTACAAAAAAAATTAATTACGCAAAAAGTATGAGACGCATCAATATGCGGTTTAGTTTATTTGGAAGGTAATTAATGAAAAAAAATAAAAAAAATTTTTTTGTTGTTGTTGCATCGGTTGTTGTTGTGATCCGTTTCAAAGTTGACCAAAAATTCAAAACATAGGTCCATGGTTGGGAGGATTTTTTGAGATCGCATCATCTGAAAGAAAAAGTAGAAATGGGGTTTTGTTAAGAATTGATGTGGTTATCGCATATACTAGGATATTTGGGATCGGTCATTATATAGGGGAGTAACGGGGTTTCAAAGTCAAAATTTCGAAAATCGACCTTTTTTGACCCCTTTCTTTGGTTCTAGGTCCTCCATTTTTTGACCGATCCAAAATATCCTAGTATATTGGGTATTAAGTATTTAAAAAAGAATTTGAAAATCGGTCTACATTTACTCAAGTTATCCTCCCAACCAGTTTGAAAAAAGTGGTTTTCGAGATAATGCGTTTAAAGTTTTAACTACTTTTTTCAATAAAATATATTTTTAATAGACTTTTTTTCGTGGTTTTTAATGCTTTTTTCATAAACAACAGTTAATTTGGAAAAAATTGGAATTTTTTTTCAAATACGAGGGTCGTTCAAAAAATAATGAGACTTTTAATTTTTAATATTTTAGTTTTTATTAATTTTTGTTTTTGTATTTTGATTTTTTTGGCAGAGTATGTAGTTATTTGGAAGAAAAAACTTTTCTAAATACGAGGGTCGGTCAAAAGTAAGTTGAGGAAAAGTACTTACAGTATATCTCCTACGCCAGCTTCATAGAGGTTACCCTCTTCCTGGACGTCACGTTCCCACTGGAAGGACCTCTCCCTTCTGCGAGCCCATGCAGCTTCAGCGCTCCCAGTTGCGATGACCCTCTTAGCCTCGTTGATGCGTTGATCATCGAACGTCCTAGCTATAATGTGCTTTAATGTGATTAATGTGATTTAATGCGCTAATAATGTCATTTTATGCCCGACCTACCTGCACAAAAAATTCTGGAAAAAAAACCATATGTTCTTTTGACTTGAGGATGTTTTTTTAACACCATAACGCATAATTTAAAAAAAAAAAAAAAATCGAAAAAAATTTTTGCGAACCTAAATGGTTCCCTTAAAGAGGAGAAGATCATGGTTCATCGAGTAAAGCCTTTGTTACTGAAGTCGGTGTAAATGACATCAGTTTGCTTTTTCATCATTAACCAAAGAAGTGTGGTTGACCGACGCTTCATAAATCCGTGCTGGAAAGGTGATAAAAATCGATTTACAATAATGCTGTAAGGTGGAGGTTACATTCTCTTCAAATAATTTAGGAATAGCGGATAGCTTAGCAATACCTCTGTAATTGGAAATATCAGATTCAGATTTTATGGAGAGAAATAATATAAGACTCTTTCCAAAGAGCTGAAAAGACTGAAGAATCAAGTGATAGATTGAAAAGCTCAAGCAATGGCTCATAAAAAATGATTGCTGGAATAAATATGTAATTGTTTTTAAAAATCTGTTTGGGGATGGTAACAAAGTGTTATTCGATGAACTTATTCTCTAAAAAGGATCAAAAAGGTACCAAAGCTAATAAGCTTTTATCTTTAAATGGCATTTATCTATTTTTGAATAATTTAAAGCCACATTGGGGTCAAAAAAGTTAATTAGTTTAGACAGCTTCTTTTTTGCTTAAAAGTATGCTACATTTTTTTTGAAAACGCTTCTGCTATGAAAGTAAAAGCCCTGTTCGACCTGGCATTGAGTCAAAACATTATTACTGGCTTTCAGCATAATATACTGGTACCTCCCTGCCCCTCCTCCACAAAATCAACGTTTGTCCCCCTGCCCGGTGGTAAAGTGTTTGCTTGTTGTTTTCTATTGGCATACGTGCACGCTGTTTCAATTTTATTGCTGTGATTCTGATTTCTAGTTGGATTTGACTACACACACACACACACACCCAAATCCATCCCTGGCATTTGGGGAATTGATATCCTTGTGCGCTTTTTGCTAAAGTTCAAATATTTTTCATTTTATTGCTCACTCACATACAAAGCGAGCAAACTCACACACACACACACACGCATGTACCCAAGGGTGCTCAGGCAAACAACATTTGTCAATGCTTGGCAATATTTCATTCCAGAACTCTCATAGGCAAAATGGACGAGCCCTCAGTTTACGGCTGAGTGCCTTGCCAAAGGACCTCAATTTGGCCCGAAAAGGCTTCGAGCATTGAGAGCCTGGGCTCAGTCTGTGTGGGCGCCTGTCAAAATGAAAATAATCCCCCAAGAGGCTTTTGTCCTTTGCACATGAAATTTGGTTTAAAATGTTTCACATCGTTTGCGTTTGCCACATTTTCAATTCTTCAGTGCGAATTATGTAATTACGAGCAGGAAAAAAAATTATATGTACGTATGTACGGATACACACAATTTGTGCGAATGCTAATGAAGCTATTAATATTTTATGCGCTATTTAAACAACAAGACAGACCACACCCAGCATAGCCGCAAGAGTCCTTGTAAGAGCCAGCAGCAGAGGAGCTGAGCAGAGCACACAGCATGAATAATAAACGAGTCCATGGCGCCAAAAGGCGCAACTTCCTCCCCAAAAGAAACAAAACCAAAACAGAAAAAAAAAACGAAAAAGGAAAAAGGAAAAGAAATAAACAAACACGAAATGGAATACAGGAGCAGCAAATCCTTGGCTATAATGTGATTTCAAGCATTTGTCGTCCTTGGGCCGTTTCCCTTTTTGCATAAGTATTTTGGCATTTTGGCTTGTCAACTTGGTGAGACTTTTGGACCAACAAATAAATATTAATGGCAACATATTGTTATCCTTCGACATGATTATCGAGTTGGTTCATCGGTTGGCTAATAGAAATTGTGGAAAAATATACAGAGAGTTTAAGCATTTATTATTTGGACTGCATTTGCTTCATTTTCGTCCAATTAGCTTAGTTTTAAAGATCCAAGTTGAATAGTTTTTTAGTTCTTAGTAAATTTAAGTTCATATACTAAACTACACCAGAGATCTTCTTACCTATAAATTGTATTAGCTTGCAGCTTCGTCTAAAATCGTAAGTTTCTGGAGATCAACTACGATGGAGAGAACTTTGAGGCTCTGTATGAAGGAATTACCATCAATCGTCTAAATTATGTGCGAAATGTAAAGCAACTACTCATGGCACAGGCCAAGCGCAGCTTAGAGAAACTGAATGGCCCACCCGCCTCACTGGAGGCCAATCAAATTCTCAGCTTTACTCCTGCCTACAACATAATGGAGAACAATATACCCATACCGGTGGCTCTGTTGCAGCCACGCTATTTTTGGGATGCCAACTATCCACGTGCCTTGTCCTACGCCACTTTAGGTTATCTGCTGGCCCACGAAATGATCCATGGATTCGATGATGATGGACGCAACTATGATGCGTTGGGAAATTTGGCACCTTGGTGGGACTTCAAGTCCACATATGAGTTCGAGGAGAACGCTAGTGCTTTCAGGCTCAGTATCATGCTTACAAATACGGCGGCTCCAAGCTGCCACGAGAACGTTCCGATAATGCGGAGAACGTTGGCCGATAATGCGGCAACGTTGGCTGAAGCAGCAGCCGTAGGCGGAAAAGCAGCAAGAGATGCTGGCGGATCTTCAGCTGAATAGCTGAATTTTGCCCAGATCTGGTGCTATGATGTGCAGTCACTGTTTATGTCCAGCATGACCTTGGCGGACACCCACGCGCCAAGTATGTACCGCGTTATTGGATCTCTGTCCAATTTTCAGGAATTTTTATGGGTCTTTAAATGCGCTGTGCTCTTATGATGGAAGATTTTAATGATTGTTTATTATTATAAGCGAATACACCTGTAAACACCTGCAGTGCCAGTTGACTGGATCCATATATGGTCAACAGTCTGTTGTATTTTACTAGTCTGAACAGATCTGCCAGATAAAACTGACTCATATATATATGGCAACCTGCCAGGGTGTCTGAACGCAACCGAAAGACTTCAAATCATCCGCTTATAATACTGCTTTAACTGGGAATGGAAGTTTATATACCTAAGTCGAAAATAATGATAATCAAAAAGGGAGGTAGACCAGACTAGATAGAATAAGATTCTAGTTTCGGCAACATAGGTATAATACGTTTAGCCTATAAAGCGGACCACTTTGCGCGACTGCGGCAGAGTCGTCGATCCCGCCTCACATCTATGAAATTTTTTTCTTGAATAAAACTTACACCCGCACCACCTCTCTTTGCGCCAGCAGCAGAATTAGCCATGGCTTCTCACTGCCGTCGTTCGGCGTTTCTCTTGTGCTAAAATTAGAGCGCACAGCCAAGGATTGAGCTCGCTTTGGCCCTTGCTGTTTCATCTTGACAAGCCGATTTTACTTTACATATAAGAAACAAAAAAAATCAGGCTTTCAACTATACTATTTACACAAGGAGGAGGGTTACAAGGGGGTAGGGTCTTCCATCCGAAAAACTTACAATTTAATTTTTTACACTTTATAAAATTGTGCGGATGTTTGTAACGCATTGAAGGAAGCATCTCCGACCACATAAAGTATATATATCCTTGATCAGCACGACGAGCTGAGTTGATTTAGCCCTGTTCGTCTGCCCGTGCATCCGTCTGTCTGTTTCTAAGCTATCTCCTCCGTCAGGTTGAAAGCTATCTTCACCAAACTTTGCACGAAGTTTTTTGGTTCAAATACGCCGCACATTTGTCGGTACCGGTCGGATCGGATGACTATAGCATATAGCTGTCATAGAAAAACTTTTTTGTTTTCAATTGAAACGCCTCCAAACCTCGTATTTCTTTTCCATGATTCCACAAAATGTTGGTCAAAATCTGACATTTATATAGTATAGCTGTCATAGAAAAGTAGAGTAGGAAAGTAATCTTAGTTAGGAAAACTTTTTTTGTTTTCAATGGAAATATCCTCAAAATTGGCATGTATTTGTTTTATATGCTCCCACACGATTCTACAAAGTTTGTTTAAAATCGGATGACTATAGCATATAGCTGCCATAGGAACGATCGGTCGAAAAACTAGTTCTTGTGAGAAAAACTTTTTTGTTTTTAATGAAAACGTCCTTTACGTTGGCATATTTTTATTTAATATACTTTTACACAATTCGACAAAGTTTTGTCTGAATCGGATGACTATAGCATATAGCTTCAAAATGAATGATCGGTCGAAAAGGAAGTTCTAGTGAGAAAAACTTTTTGTTTTAAATAGAATCGCCTCAAAATTTCATATTTCTTAGTTTGCAATGCTTTTCCATGATTCCACTAAGTTTGGATAGCACCCTTAGAAAAGCAAAGACTGCACTCACTAACACCGCATAGCCAACAACACCTCAACATATAGTCGGATGCCTCGAGCATCGTCCAAATTTGTATATTATAAACTGACTCTTCGCTCGATTGTTTCCCCACACACCCCTCTCCCAAAAATAAAACGAAACTGTGAGAGCGGGTTCAACGCTATTCCCTCACATGTGCTTGCTCTCTCTCTCTCAAATTCCTTACCTCAAACAGAAAGAATTAAGCTCGATTTCAAGCGCAAAATTCGTAAAAATCCAAGAATGAATAAATTGTTTTTCAAGAGCGTTCGTACTTACATTATTCGCTCCACTTTTTTCTGGGTGCAGCTCTTTTTGGTGTATGAATGCATAAGTTTTTTTTACAGTTGTGAACAAACGCAACTTTTCCCGGACCTCGAGCCAGCAAAACTCGCTAACTAATTAATAAAAATATCTTTTTGGTAAACTTATATAAATTCAATTAATACTTCCAAATTTACAAACCGGTTCTGTTAGGGTTCTTGGGTCCATCGAACAGAACTCAGAAACCAGCCTAATTAATTGTTATTTTTCTTAGAGCTTATAAGACTTATCGAGGGTGGAGAGGGGCACAATTAATCAAAAAATTAAATGAGGTATCGTTTTATAGATTTTTGGTGCTTCAATTTCATTTCTGGCAGTATTTTTTTAATCAGGGTGTGGGGCTGACTTATCGGAGTGGAGGGGGTAAAATTGATCAAAAAATTAAAAGGGTTACGTTTCTTTGGTTTGTGGGTGCTCCGATTTGATTTCTGGCAATATTTTTCTGATCAGAGGGAAGGGGGCTGACTTATGGAGGGTGAGGGGTATAAAATTAAACCAAAAATCAAATGGGAGTATCGATTCAAATTTTTTGGGCGCACGGATTTAATTTTTGGCCATATCTTCCAGATCAGGATATCGATGAGTAAACTTAAGAAGAGAAATTAGAAGTTCCCTACACACAAAGAAGTTCCCTATAGACTTCTGCTTAAACTAGTCTGATATGGACAGTTTTTGGTGCAGTTTTTGGAGCTTAACATTCTGATAGAGTTTCGTTAAGATCGGTCAATTTTTAGATGTAACTCCCATACAAAGTAGAGAACCAAAAATATATGGGCACATTAAAAAAAAAGTTTGTTCCACATCTGGTTGTATCTGGCAACCACATAAGATTAGTGACTTCCGTAAAGATCCTAAAAGATGAAAAAGTTTTTTTCTACTCCGTTTCTTATTGCAATTTCGTACATCAAGAAACACATAATTAATAAAAAGTTACCAGGAACCAGAAACATAGCCATCACATAGCACCAATCTGCTACAAACAGTCAAAAATTACCTTCTGTACAGCAACAATCCTGGATTTTGGGTTCCTTGACTGCGGAACACCATTCACGAAACCTTCAAAACTGTATATTCTCGAACTCATTGGTAAATTGGCCACTGTTTTTATAAAAAGTTTCATGAGTCGGTGGATTCTTGGAAGACGCCGTCTCAGCTATTTGCGGCAACACAAGCCAGGCCCCGTCTCAGGAGCAACAACAACACAACTTAAGCACAGGAACAGCAATCGGCCAAATCCAGCAGCGATTATAGAACAGCAGAATGCTGCAACTTCTAACATATATTTATGAAGTTTCATCCAAAAAATCACAGAAGTTTAAAGTTCTTTTATATTTCTCTTTCGTAGCAAACGTCTGTCGCACAAGCAAGTTACAATCAAAGAGGAAGATCTATAGATCTCAATAGAGAAGGCAGCCGCGTTATATTAAAAGGCCTAACACCTTGTTTTTGTTATCGCACTATCGATAGTTAGCAACTTCACGAACTTGTTCAAATATAAGGCGATTTCCAACAGTTTTAGCCACTTAATGTACCAGATTTCAATGATGATTTTTTAAGAGCTTTAGGAAAGTTTTTCCAAAAATAACACATAAAATTCAGAAAAATGCATGAAATCCTTATTTGAATCGATAGTACGGTCCATATAATTTAATGTTTGAAGATTATTTCATGCAAGTGTTGACAGTGACTGCGCCTCAAATGGTCCATCCACTTAGTCCAATTTTGGCATACTCTTTCCAACATTTCGGCCAATATCTCACAAATAAATGCTTCAATGTTGTCTTCCAATGCGTCAATTGAAGCGGGCTTGTCTGTATAGACATGAGCTTTAACTTAGCCCCACAAAAATAGTCTAAAGGCGTTAAATCGCACGATCTGACCGGTCCCGAACGTGAAATAAAATGTTCACCGAACTCGCCTCTCAATAAGTCTATTGTTGCGCGTGCTGTGTGGCATGTGGCACCGTCTTGTTGAAACCATGTCATGTGAGTCAAGCTCTTGCATTTAGGGCACAAAAAAGTTGGATATCATCTCACGGTAGCGCTCACCATTCACAGTTACGTTACGATTCGCATCATCTTTGAAGAAGTACTGTCCAATGATGCCACCATAACCCATAAACCTCACCAAACTGTGACTTTTTCTGGATGTATTGGTAGCTCTTGCAATGCTTCTGGCTGATATTCACGCCAAAAACGACAATTCTGCTTATTTACGTACCCATTGAGCCAAAAATGTGCTTCGTCGCTGAACACAATTTCTCGGTAAAAAAGTGGATCTTCGGCCAACTTTCCATGAGCCCATTCACCGAAAATTCTACGTTGCGGTAGGTCGTTAGGCTTCAATTGTTTTTGATACTTCCAGCTGCAAATTTTCATTTGTTGAGAAAGGCTTCACACTAAATCCTTACCTGGAAATATTTTCTTCATTCGTAAGCGTGTTGTTGGTTTAATGTCGGCCCAATTAAATTTGGTGCGAACAGCGACGAATCGATAACTTAAGACTGGTAATAAAATCAAATAACAACGTTTTCTTTTAACCAAATGACCAAACTAAAGATGTTTGACAGTGAAACAAAACACGAAACGTGCGTGAGTAGTTTAAACCAGTGCTGCCAAATAGATAATAGCTAAATTATCACCCTTTACACTTTAGTACCATAATGAACTACATTTGCGTAAAGATGGTTAAGATGGTTGCAGGAGGAAAAACACAGCCCAATTTTTTATTAATAAAAAATTTTTTTAATTCCACTTCAATTACTTTTTTTTGCTTAGTGTAAACTTTTGGTATAATTTGGCTCATATTTAAGTTGAGGTCATTTCCAATGGCCGGCAGCCCTTTTTAAGCATCATAATAAAATTAACATTAAAGTGGCCAAAGGATCATAAAAATGAAATCAACGTATTAACTACATAACAGTCAGCACACAAGGCAGGCGGAGCCGGAGCAGGAGCAGGAGAAAGGACAAGAAAAGAGGAGGAAAATCCAGCAGAAACATGCTCACGCCGAAGGCACAAGGCAAAGGCAACGAAATAAAATCAATTCAAATAAAAAGCATAAATACGACCACAGGAAATGAAAATGACGATGACTGCGGCAGGCAAGCCAAAAGTACCCAAGGGTTCGGCTGGGCCAAGGAGATGATATGCGTGAGGCGGGGGTGGAAAACCGGGGGGCGGCAACATGTAAGCGCACATTTTACGGCACAAGCATTTTCGCTTAATAAAATGTTAAGTGGGGGAGAAAAAGCGACAGACAAAAAGCAGCGACAGCGCCACAGTTGAGTTGTTCGGAGCGGCAGGGAGTTAGGGGATTCACCCAAAGGACAGGACAGACTGACTGACTGACTGTCTGACTGACTGACAAAGCAACCCAACGACCGACAGAGGCAGAGTCGTAAAATTATATTTACAACACAAACAAAGCTGTCGACAAGGCGGAGGACAACACGGACGAAGCTCAACACACTGATAAGCACACGCACACAAACTCACAGATACATACACACCCGAACACATACAGTGCCTGCAAAAAGGGCGACGTTACGTTTGTTGGTTCGTTTACGGGCGGGGCGGGATGAGACGCTGGCAGCGAGCAATTTCCCGCACTCAAAAAATAACAATGGCGCGTTGAAAATATCCGCTTCCGTTCGTAAAGCTACCAAAGAAACCGAAAGAGAACGAGAGAACAGAGCGAGACAGAGCTAGATAGCAGCTGCGACTTGACTGTGGGTGGTAGTCTGCTTTCAGGCGGGAAGCCCGCCCAAAATTTAATTCAATTTGAGCACAATGAAATCATATTTTGCAACAAAATGTGGCAAAAAGGAAGGCAACTAAGAGAGAAAAGAGGATTGTCAAAATCGCAGTCTGACACAGACAGACTGACAACTTGAAAATGCTTTTCATTTTCCGTTTGCTTACGGACTGTTTCATCTCTGTTGGCATTTCAAGCAGACAACACTCTTAAGATGGACCATTTGGAGACTCACAGTATACAAAATTTATAAGAAAATTCGTTGCTTAAGTTGCTTAGAAAACTTATGAAACTGTACACTTTTAGGCTCATTTTTGAAATTATCTTAATTAAGCCACTTTCAGAGAATTAGATTTGTAATAAGGTTGCCAGAAAAAAGTTGAATAATAACATGCAAGCCTACACGAGAGCTCTCCTGCTATCCAACTCCCTGCTTAATTGCTAGTCTTGTGTTAATTTGAGACATTTCGCGGCCAGCTACCAGAAATTTGGAGGGAAACACGTTAATGGCTTGGCATACGCATCTAAATCAACAATTACATGGCACAAACCGCAAATGGGAGGCCAGACATTCAGAGAGAAACCTGCTACATCATGACAGGCTCAGACTCAGACCCAGTCTCAGGTTCAGGCTGGGGCTCAGAAGGCAACGCTAATTTCGTAGCCACTTAATGTGTACAGGCAGCAACTAGGTACAGGGAACCGAGCACAGAGAACCGGCAACTGGCAGCTTCTGATGGCTGACAGAGCAATGTGTATGGTTATATGTTTTGTCTGTATTTATATGTACACTCAGAGAAATATTACGAATTTTCAGCTTGAACTATGTACGAATAAACTTTATTTAAGCACAAATTTCTTAATCAGGTACAATTTTTTAAACCTCGAAATTCTTGATTGTTAATATTTAAGAAAAATAATGAATAATATTATATCTACATAGTAGACTTTTCTTTGGGACGATTTATGACCTGAATCAAGTTTCACATATAAAATAAGTAACAAAATTGGCTTCATTTATGCCTAAAAAGTTCTTAAATCAACAAATTAAATTCCTGAAGTAAAAACAGTCCAGAATTTCTTAGTCTAAGCACATAAAACTCTTTAACTAACTCTAATTTGTTCTTGAAATGATTTAATCATGACTGAACATATCTAAATCACATTAGCTTCCCAATAACTATAAAATTTTAGCTATAGGTAAGAAACCTACCATCACTTGATTACAGAAACAAATTAAACTGCACATATTTCGCCAAGATCTAAAAATATAATGTAAATGTGTTCTTTTAATTGCTGTTATCTACACACAAAAAAATCTGGTGGGTAGAATTAACTACGCTAACAGTAAATTTTTTCCAATATTCCTACGCCTGTGTTTTGTTGTTGTTTGTTAACTTTGCTAACAGTTAGATCTACCGAAGATATTGTAAGTTTCTCGTATTTATGTTTTCTCTTATGTTGTTGTTGCAATTAACAACTGTTATCATAGTAATTTTAGCTACAAATTTTTTTTACTCATATTTTGTTATTGTAAATAGTTACAGTTATTTCAGTAAAACCATAGAAATGGTAACTCTAATGTGACTTGATCTGACGTTACCAAAGTTACAGTACTGTTAAAATAGTCATCTTACTAGTTTTCCGGTATTATTACAACAAAAATAGTAAAGTAAAACAGTCAAAATAGTAAAGATTTGCGTAAACACACTTACACAAACCCTTCTGTCAATTCGGCGTTGCTGCCGTACGTGTTGGTTTTTTTCTCTTGTGCTGCCTTGGAATTCCCAAACAGACAAAGCATTGTTGGCATGGAATGGCCTCTGCCGTCTTGCAGAAGATGCGTGTCTTGTTCTTAAATGTATGAACACCTGGAAGCAGCCGAAACGTTCTCTCATTGATTTTCAAAAAGGTCACTAAAACACTCACATAGTAAAGTAACTGTTTATTCTGTTAAAATAGTTACATTACTATTTTTTGGTACTTCAACAGTAAAAGTGGTTATCTTACCATTTGAATGGTAGCTTGACAGCTAAAATAGTATTCCTACTACTTTACAGTAGTTTTTCGGTACATTTTCCAGAAAACTGTCAATGTACTATTTTGCTGGTAAAATTACTATGAAAATAGTAAGAAAAGCTACTTACAGTAAACATCGGTATATATTACAAATTTTGTCGGTTGGCGCATTTCTAAACGATATTTTCGGTTCGATTTACTATAGCAACAGTTCTCTTTACGTAAAGGCTTACGAGATAGTTAATGTAATTGGTTCATTTTACCGACTTTGTGGGTTGGCGTATTTCTAACCTACGATATCGGTTAAATTTACCCACAGATTTTTTGTGTGTAGCGTGAGCGGAGAGAGTAGAAAATGTAAGTTACTGCAAATATGCAATGCAATGATATCGGTGTTCACTTTGAAGGCCAGCTTATTAACAAATAGTTTGCTTAAACAAAGAGAACTAAATGCAGCAGTTTAAATGTTTTTGTCTTCCTCAATTCAATGTATCGCGTAAAAGCTGTATTCTGGCAGACAATGCGAAAGTATTGGAGAAATTTGTAGGTCCCTGTGCTATAAGCAAAATAATACAACCTGTTTATGAGTAGATTTAAGAAAGAAAAACTTGCATTTTAAGCTGCTTTTGAAATCTAATTTCTACTTAATCAATTACACAAGACAACAAAATAAGATTTTTTTGCGAATATTCAAAATGGATTCTGTATGCTGAACACAAATCTGTTTTTGGAAATGCTCTACGGATCTTAGAAATTTGAGTTCAAAGCGGCTTTAAATGCCTTATTGACGCCTTTTTAGGCACTTTTTTGGGGTTCCTATTCTATTGTTTTAACTGTCTTTTATCTAGAATCACCTTCATTTCTTCAATATACTGGACATTGTTGCCAAGTGTTATTTTGTATTTAAGTTAAAACCTCGTTTTCTAGAATTGTTTTACAGCCTGTTTTTATATTAAACAACAAAAGCAAGGCGAGTCCCAGTTATTTTCTCATCGACCTGTTCGCGTCGTATGAATTTACTTTATATTCTCAATCGTAGAAAACCTTTACTCGTCTGCTTCGATCTCCTTTTCTAACCCGCCTATTTTGAATCGGACTCAACTTTTCTATGACAGCTATACTATATAGATGTCCGATTTCGACTAAGCTTGGTGGGATCATGAGAAAGCATTGTAAACTAAAAAATACGAAAAACTAAGAAATTTGGAGGCGTGGCCATTGAAAACAAAAATGTTTTTCTCACCAAATCAAGTTTTTCGACCGATCGTTCCTATGACAGCTATATGATACAGTCTTCCGATCCTGCTCAAGTTTAAAGTATGGATTTCACAATACCTTAGAAGCTTAAGTTCCAAAATTTTATCGCGATGCCTCTTTACTTACACTTGTTATTAATTTTTCTCGCAAGATTGGCCATTTCGTTCACTGTGCGTCTTTGCGCGCGACAAAGGTCTTGGGTTCTAGTCCCAGTCAGACCCTGGAAATTTTTATTTATTTAGTAAAAATTATTCAAAACAGCTGGGGTGTTGTTCAAGCGAAGCGGACCGGTGGTGGACTTGGACCTGGACCTGGACCGGTGGTGGACCTGGAGCGGTGGTGGACCTGGACCGGTAGTGGACTTCGACTTAGACCTGGACCGGCGGTGGACTTGGACGGTGGTGGACCTGGACCCGGTGGAGGACTTGAACTGTGGTGGTCCTGGACCCGGTGGAGGACTTGTACGGTGGTGGATCTGGACCCGGTGAAGGACTTGGATGATGGTGGACGGTGTTGGACTTGGAAGGCGGATCTGGACGGTGGATCTGGACGGTGGATCTGGACGGTGTGGATCTGGACGGTGCAGTGGACCTGAACCGGTGGTGGATCTGGACTGTTTACAGCACATGTCCCCTTCGTGTACTCTCTCGTCTTATACCATTTTTTCGGCTTTTAAGAAAATACCTTTTCTCTTATTAAGAAAAATTTGTCTCTAGATTAGAAAATAGATTCTCTATTATTAGGAAATATTTTTCTTTATATTAGAAAAAAATTTTAGCTTTTAAGAATTGTTTTTCTGACTTTAAGAAAATAGTTTTCTATTATTCAGAAAAAGATTCTAATTCTGAAAAATGGTTTTCTTATATTCAAGGTTTCTTGCACTTTGGTTAAGAAAAGCTTTCCATAATATTTAGAAATTTATTTTTCAAAATGTTTGGGTGAGTCGCCTTAGGACGGATTTCATAGGCGAATTTATAAATTTAAGGGCTTATTTGGGACTTTTTTTCTAAGAGTATATATTCGCTTAAGAAAATCGTCGAATTATTTGGAATATTGGATTTTGAAATAAAAAAATAATACCTTAAGATAATGAGCCAAATCAAACGGAAAGGAACCCCACAAAACGTTCATAACAAGTATCAAAATATGCATTTTAAGTAACTTTAAGCTTAAACTCTTAAATATCAAGTCGTGATGAACCATTTCTGATAACAGATTCGTGTTCAGCACACAAAAGTCATCTATAATCACCACCAACCCTTTAATATACTGGACCTTGTTGCCTAGTGTAATCGATATCAATTTCAGGGCTGACAAACAATCGAAAATATTATTCGAGTGGTTTAAAAGTGAATTATCAAAAATGAGAGTTTTGTTTCCTGAAATTTTGAACTTCTTGCCAATTATTTGGCGATTCGGCCCAGTGTGCATTGTTCCTAATCATTTCCCTAATCATGTGTACCTTGGCTTTTCGTTCTCTCATCTCAATAAGTTTCTCAATTGTGAGTGACTTTCTTTCATTGATCGTGCAGTCATCCAGTCCTGCATCAGTTGTCATTTCAACAATCTGATCTGAATCTTTAAAGTAGATAAGTCATTAATTTGTGATGATAATCAGCACTTTAACCAGGCCTTAGTTGTTTTACAGAGCTTTTTAATGATTCTGATCAAAGTTTCTTCTTTCTGATATGCTGAATTTCTTCCAAAGTTAGCCAAATGTTTTCATCAAATACTTAACCTAGAAATTTCACCTTGATCTAGTGGTTCTATGATGGTTGAAACTTTGAAAATAGTTTTTGGGTTCAGTTGAATCAAAAGACGGTTGGGTGGTAGGTAAGGGTTTAAGCAAATATGCCATTATTTCAGGAAAGAAACGTTCCTGAAAACAATCATTCAAACATTAGTTTGGTCATTCATGCCTTTTGATTTGAAAGCCAATTTACTGATGGTTTGTTTTTATCGAACTTTCTGACTCTCTGAATAATAAAATATTGGATAATAAAGCATTGGAACCGGGATGTAGAGCCGAAGTATTCGCGAAATTTCAGTAAGGTTCCGCCTCATTAGATTTGAATTTCTAGTCAGTTGCATTACACTATTATTGATAATCTTCCTTAAAACGGCTGGGTATTCAATTGTATTGTTAACATCGGAGCTTGCAGCCTCTCCTTTCAGCTTTGTCTTACAAGTAATAAGCTTCTGGCTTTTTCTTTTCGCATTAAACTTATGGGAAGATAATGACGTGTGCTATTTTCTAGCCAACTTTTCATTTTATACATGATGCAGGTTTTATCTTCTTACTTTAATGCTTCCACCTGCCAGTTCTTTTGAAAGGACTCGTATTCTTAAGTTGAGCTTTTATTCATAACTTTCATTTTTGACTGATTTGACAATTTTTAAGAAATTTTTTTCAGCGAAATTTATAACTTGTGTGCTAGTTCTTTGTATGAACTCTCATGAAAGATTTCAACAATATCCATTGCATATCTATGGGCGGTAGAAAATATGGTTATTTTAAACACATGCATTCAAAGTGGTAGAACATCGCTTAACAAAATCTTAGAAGTATATGGGATAGTTTATTGTAAAGCTAAGCTAAGATTTTATCAAAGTAAGCCAAAACAAACTAGAATATTCCCCACTATCCGAGCTTAAAAAGGGTCAAAACTGCATCTGCATCTTTAGCAACCTTAATCTCAAAACAGATTTCGAAAACAGATTCGTCTTCAGCACACGAAAATTATCTGGAATCATCACCAATCACCACTTCAATATACTGGACCATGTTGACTGTTATCATGATACAATTATACAGGTGCGGCGGATAAGTCATTGTGCTCTCAAATTAGTCCACATTATTTCAGTCTATTGCTGTCATTCCATGTGAAAGGTTGTCACACTCTCCTCTCTACGGATGCCGGCGGCAAATTAGGGGAGGCCTTTTGTTTGCCCAGCTCACTTTGTTGTTTATGATGTTGATTTACATCAAGTATGTAATTTTGAAAATCGTTTTTTTTCACACACACACTAAATTTGTGTGGGTGTGCCCTGTCAAACTCTCTCTCACTTACATACTCTCTCTGGCTCACTTAACAAAATGCTGTCAGTCCACATTTTTAAATGTGCGCCGTACCTGTATAGTTGTATCATGGTTATTATTCATTTAATGTTTTAACAATTGGAGACGAATTTGTTTGAAATTTAAGGATGACAGTTTTTTTTCCAAGTGCATTCATTGTATACGGCTGCTGTTGGCAAATAGCTTGCCAAGTTTTAAAGGCAAACAAACAGAGACTTGGACTCCAACTAGTTAACGTCACTTGAGTTGAAAAGTTCTTGCCAGTTTGCATTGTTTTATAATCAACTTGCACATAAATTTATATGCACGAAACTTTTATACGTTCTCGTTCTTCGACCACAATGAGCAAAGGTTAACCAAGAGAAAGATACAAGGGTACATACATACACATATATGTACATATACATGGTACATACTTACACAGCCATTGTGTAGAAGGCAAAACTAATCTCAACAAATTATCTTTCTAGCATTCCAAGTTGTGTGTTTGTGTGTGTGTGTGGGTTGGGCAGAAACATCAACTTTAGCCACAGGAGAAAGTTTATTCTGGCTGTGCAAAAGTTGATGCGATTATGATTTTCAATTTTCAGCAGTCAACGCCGAGAAGCGAGAATGGACATCATAAAGTCCTGGCACGGCACACCCCCTCACACACACACAAAACAAACAACCACAGGGCAGAAGTAAAAGCTATATAAAATATGATGGATGTATAGCGTTGAGATATGCCTGGATCTACTCGGGAGGGGGACCCAAGGGCCAGGGGACAGAGAGGAGTGGCTGGTGCTTGCGGCGCCCAACAATAAATTGAGTTTTGTGTGAGCTGAGCTGGACTACAGTACAACAACGGCAGCTGTTCCACTCTCAAAACAGTAGCACACAGCCAAATCCTCAGCACAGTTATAACATTTATCGTTGTGCAAACTGCCAACAGCAGCAGGAGAGGTGTAGGCGAAGGGCGAGGACTAGGACGAGGGCGAGGTCGAGTGGAATTCGAATTGAAAGGGAGACAGAGAGAGTGAAAGAGAGGACATGCACGGAGGATGCTGCAGTTGCACAGTGGATGTAGTCAATTATTTATATCAAATATGTGAACTCGAACTTACTAGAACAGAATTCCAATTTATACATGGAGGATATAACAAATGCATATACATACATATGTACGTGTCCAACTTAGCTCGAATTTGACACTACTAGGAAGACAAAACAGTTTTACAACTAAACGTACTTTTGGTTAATGTTTATATTCTTGCAAAGGGTACTATAAAATTATCCGGATGTTTGTAACGCATAGAAGGAAGCATCTCCGACCACATAAAGTATATATATTCCTGATCAGCATGACGAGCTGAGTTGATTAAGCCCTTTTCGTCTGTCCGTCTGTTTCTATGCTATCTCCTCCGTCAGTTTTAAAGCTATCCTCACCAAACTTTGCACGAAGTCGTTTGGTACAAATACGCTGCACATTTGTCGGAACCGGCCGGATCGGATGACTATAGCATATAGCTGCCATAGGAACGATCGGTCGAAAAACTAGTCTTAGTGAGAAAAACTTTTTTGTTTTTTAATGGAAACGCCTCCAAGTACGTATTTCTTAGTTTACTATCCTTTCCCATGATTTCACTAAGATTGGTCGAAATCGGATGACTATAGCATATAGCTGCCATAGGAACGATCGGTCGAAAAACTAGTTCTAGTGAGAAAAAATTTTTTGTTTCAAATAGCTTAAGTCTGTCCTCTAAATTTTTGCGCAAATTCCCTTCCTGTGGAGATTTCGCCCAAGTCCCGTCCTCTTCGGATTTTGGGAGTTGGGGGGGGCCCCCCCCCTTGTACCTTCTGGTGGAAAACAAAGTGGGAAAAAATTTGGAATAAGAGGGAAAACCATCCTGGAAATGGTCTGGGGGGTCTCCTCTCCCCCCCCGCCCGCTATTTTTTACCCATTTTTTAAGTGCAAGTAAAGTGCCTCCTTTTGATGAGCAGAAGAGCGTCAAAGTCAGGCGGAAGGCAAGAGTGTGGTCTGCCATTTTTGTATGAAAATTTTTACTTTTAAATGAGGTAAGTTTTATACTTTGTTTCAAAGGGGTACACAGTGTTTTTTATTTTTGTGCAAAAGTGTCCATCTGTCCGTCCGTCTGTCTGTCTGTCCGTCTGGCCGTATGAACAAACAGATCTCAGAGATGGTAAGAGATAGAGGTTTGACATGTATGGAACATATGTTTCTTATACTTGCAGGCAGATCAAGTTTATTTTTAATTTTGGCCATCCGATCCGGCTGGTTCCGACAAATGTGCAGCGTATTTGTACCAAAAGACTTCGTGCAAAGTTTGGTGACGATAGCTTTAAAACTGACGGAGGAGATAGCATAGAAACAGACGGACAGACGGACGGACAGACGGACAGGGCTAAATCAACTCAGCTCGTCATGCTGATCAAGAATATATATACTTTATGTGGTCAGAGATGCTTCCTTCAATGCGTTACAAACATCCGCACAATTTTATAATACCCTTTGCAAGGGTATAATAATGATCATAACCAAAAAGATTGATTCTGGAGAATATAAGTGAATTGAAGCAAGTGGTTCCAGCGACGTGTGGAAATTCTTCGACAAAATTGCAGATTAATTCAAATTAATTCAAAATTCTTCGGAATTTTTTGATAAACTATTTACATTAATATTAACAAAGTTAAAATCAAATAATGTTGCGACGACACGAAATGATTCGATGTTGCCAAGACAGAACCACAAAAGTACTAGGACTCAATGATGGCAAAACTTAAAACTTGTATAATTCATCAATCAACAATTTAAAATAAGAAATCGAAGTACAACTACTTAAACTCAAAATGGGCCGTGTACCTACTAAGTCGCGTTCCCTGCGTGAGGTCAATTCTTATACGAAGCCCCGACCATTGGCTACTCTCCGTTCCGGAAGAATGATCAATTCTAGGCAGGGATTGGAACAGCAGGAGGCCGTAACCGACGCCGAACGCCAAACTAACCAGGGCAATATCTAGGAACAAGAGGTCCACTCCAATGAGAGCCTTAGATGCCAAAATCCATGTTAACGATTTTAGATGCCTAATAAAATTTGCCTTATTTTCGTTCTGGAAAAAAAAAATGCAAAATAATGGAAAAAATAAAGAAAAATAGTAAGTTCCTTACTCTACGAGTGCAGAGAACCGAATAAATAATAAGTTTCCTGTTCGACATAAGGGTTGCCTGATTTGTCCTAAATTCCCAGGCCTACTTGTTTTTCGATTTTTGTACGTATTGATTCAAGAATTTAAGGGGGGTTCTACATGTCGAGGCTGTTTTTGGACCTTTTTTACAAAAAAATCTCTTTTAAAAACGAAAAAAGTTTTTCCAATTCTGTTTCGTTTTTTATTGTGTCACAAGCAGATTAAAGTAAAAAAAAAAAATAAGGGCTGTTCAAAACGTTCCCGGCCGTCAAAGTGGGGGTTCAAAAAAAAGGTATAGTGCTGGCGTCTTCGATTTCTCGTTTCCAGGTTGTCTGATATGAAAAGTAAAAATAGGGGAAAGTTAACTTCGGCTCGGCCGAAGTTTTGTATACCCTTGCAGCTTCCATTGATAACAAAAAAGTTTTTCTAACTAAGACTACTTTTTGGATAACTATAAAATGTCTGATTTCGACCAAACTTGGTGAAATCATGGAAAAGCATAATACTCTGTTAATTACGAAATTTGGAGGCAATCCCATTTATAACAAAAAAGTTTTAGTCACTTGAACTTGTTTTTCCCCCTTTCGTTTTTTTTGTATTTATATGCCATAGTTATCTGAATAACATTTGTAGAATTCTGTAAAAAGTATATAAAATAAGTGTAAGCCAATGATAAGGACGTTTTCATTAAAAAAAAAAATTTTTCCCCCCCCCAAACTAGTTTTCATTTAAAATTTTCCGAACGATCGTTCCTATGGGAGCTATATTCATTCGACCTATAGCACTCCGATTTCTTCAAACATTGTTTAAGTTTTGATGTGTATATAAAAATATTAGAAGTTTTTTCTCCAAAGAACTCACAAGTTTTTCGACCGATCGTTCCTATGAGAGCTATATGCTATAGTCATCCGATTTCGACCAAACTTTGTAGAATTGTGTAAAAATATATAAAAAAAGTGTAGGCCAATGATTAAGACGTTTTTGTTAAAACAAAAAAAAAAATTTTTTTTTTCACTAGAACTAAAGAACTAAAGAAAAAAATCGAGGTTTTGCAGTTTATGCAATTTAAAGGAAGAAGATGATATGAGCCATAATTGATGCGCATAATTGATCTTTTAAACTTCGGAATAAATTTATTTTATTTATAAATCAATCTTCGACCTTGAGCCTGCTAACATTCACTTTGTCTAAAAACAAAACAGGTGGTTAAAACCCATATTCAGGGATAAAAAACTGTATATTTATCTATTAGCCCAAAAAAAAGAAGGAAGACCCACAAATAACGAAGAATGAAAGGTAAATCGTAAGAGCAGATCGAAAGGTAAAGCAATGAAAGAAAATACCAATAATTGTATACAGGTACCAATAACCGAAAGTACCACCCTTCAAGATCTGCACTGAACTTAGCTGTTTCAAGAATATTCTGGTTCTATTTTTGTTATTTAATAAATTTCATCCTAATGCCAAAGTAAACACAGTTACTTAAATAAATAACATTAGGTATAAAATACCCCTATTAAATATTAACACAAACTTTGTTGAACCCAACTTAGCAGTTAACATTTTCACATCCTCAGTAGACTTGGCTATTCCATGTAGAAATTTTCAACTCTGCTCTTTTTTCCCCCCATTGTACCACAAATTCATTCATTTGTTGGCACATTCGTTTCATGACGACAAACTGAAAAAAAACCAACATTTTGTTCACATATTTGATTTGATTTATACAAAAATTGCACGTTTTATGTTCCATTTTAAGTGTGTGAGTGTGTGTGAGGTTGTATGGGGAGCTGCCTTTGACTCTGGGCAGACAAACTTTCGTTTCGTTTATTTTTTTATTCCTGTTCAAATTATATTGTTGACCATCAACAATGTCGCCGGCTCTTCACCCCCTCCGGGTGCCATTCGTTGATTTTTACCCAGTTTGTTTGACTGACAGCAACACCAACATACCAACATACCGTCAGTCCACAGTCCTCAGTCCACAGACCCATCTCGCCCATCATCGGCGACCCTTTTGTGTGTCCATTTTCTCGTGCAGAGCCCGCGGGCGCATCAACAACATTAACGCGCTTCGTTGCTGCTCACCCATAATCCTTTCAATTTTTAAATCATTTTTTATTTCTGCCCTTTTTTTTGTTGTTGCTGCTGAACCCTTTGCCTTCTTTTTGCAAATATTTATAAAAGACGGAACGTGTGCATTTCGTGCTTCTTTGATTGATGCGCCCTGTCAGGCGATTCAACCAACCAATCCCAAATCACTTTAGAGGGGGCCAGAACCGTCTAACGACAATGACATGTTTATCCAAGCGGCGGCCCATCCAAAGCTGATCATTTACACCTTTAAAACCCATTCGCAATTCCATCAATTACTGCATTTAATCAACTCGTTAAGCCACAAGTCCGGTCCGGCTCGGTCCTGCAGCCTCAGCATCAGCAAGCGGTGAGGTAATTACGAAAATGAAATCAGTCCATCGTAAGCTGCATAATACACGTAGGAGGAGACCGAGACACCGGAGGGCAGGTATGTATTGGGGTTTGTGTGCAAATTGAATGACCAGTGGGTGTGCGAGTGTGGGCGTGGCTTTGGCATTTGTTGCCATTGGCAACTGGTCTGTGAGGCCACATGTCGCATTTGCATCCGTGTGCCAATATTTTGATTGAAGTAATGTCGCATTGCATGCCACATCCTCAGGGTATGAGGCACTTATAGTATGCCAAATACATATATAATTAGGTTGCCAATGGACAATCAAAATGTAACTTAAGAGTTTAGTATACAAAGATGGACTGAAAGGCTTTTGGGCAGTGATTAGATCCAATATCGGATTAACATTGGTTTTAGACAACAAGATTAGGCGACCTTACAAATTACCAAAAAATTCTAGACGTGTCGTTTCATTTCTAAGAGCAAGCCTTCAATATACTGGACCTTGTTGCTTAGTTTAATCCAAACCAAAAAGTCTACGTGAAGATCTAATAGACGGCGAATAAAGGAGCTGAAAGAGACGAGATGTTTCCGAAATCAAATTTACAATCTGGGGCCGGGTGTGGCTCAGCGGCTAGTGTGTGCGACCGCTAAGCAAGAGGTCGTGGGTTCCAACCCGCCTCGGAACATCTAATGAAAAGTTTTTTCTTTGAATAAACTTATACACCCGGTCACCTTCACTGCTGTTGGCGCCAGCATTGGAGTAATTAGCCATGAAGAAGCTTCTCAAACTACCGTTCGGATTCGGCGTTAAACTGAACGAGGGCCGTCCCAGAAATGGCCGACCTAGCACAGTAGTGTTGGAAAATGTTCAGAAAAAATATTAAAAAGGGGAAGTACCGACTATTAAAAGCTTAAGTTTGAAGTTTGGTGCCTTTACCTTGCACAGTTTTTTTTTGTCGATTTTTATAGAGAACGCTTGTTATTGATTTGCAAACATGGACAAAATTGGTCATCGTTATGTGATACAATACTTTCATATAAAAGGTCTTAATCCCACCAACATTAAAAAGGAGCTGGATTCTACCTTACGTAATTCTGCTCCCTCGTTTACAGCAATAAAATATTGGGTGGCCGAGTTTAAGCGAGGTCGTTTGAGCTGCGAAGATAAACATCGTAATGGGCGTCTAAATGAGGTGACCACTTCAGAAATGGTTGCAAAAAATTAAAAAGGAGCTGTGTCGGTATCCCGACTCAAAACCTGTCCCTGACCTGTTTTCAAATATACACACACACAAAATAACAACCCCCCCGCCCGCCCCGCGATATGAAAGAATTTTAACCGTTTGAATGGTTAGCTGAATTGTGTTAGTCACTCGCATTCCGCCCCGGACGGGCTAAATAAGTCGCTGTTGACTATCGATTATCTTATATTGACCGAAAAATTGGACATGAAAAAGTTATGCGGAAAGATGGGTGCCGCGTTTGCTGACTTCAGAACAAAAACGCCGGTTTACACCTCTGTCGTTGCAATGGCTAAAATTAATGAATTAAAATTTGAATTGCTACCTCACCTCCCTTATTCGCCAGACTTAGCTCCCTCTGATTATTTCTTCTTTCCAAACTTGAAAAAATGGCTCGGAGGAAAAAGATTTGGCAACAATGAAGAGGTGGAGTCCGAGGTTAATGCCTATTTTGAAGAGCTTCACAGTGCTTATTATACAAAAAGGTATCGAAGCTATTGAACAACGCTGGGAAAGTGTATCGACCTAAAAGGTTCCTATGTTGAAAAAAAAAAATTAAAAATTTTTGTGTTTTATTAGTTAGGTCGGCTATTTCTGGGACCGCCCTCGTAGAGAAAGCAGTCAAGACAGTCGAGCCATTGACTGAAATGGTAGCCAGTTGCAGTAAACTGGTTAAATATTTTTGAAACTCTACACTAGAAATCTCTTTGAAAAGTTACTGCCCAACCCGCTGGAAAACAGTGATTTATTTGGTCATATCTATTGCAGAAAATTGTGTCGACATATCAAATCAATTAAAAGAAAAAAATAGGGGAAAGTTAACTTCGGGTCGGCCGAAGTTTTATATACCCTTGCAACTTCCATTGAAAACAAAAAAGTTTTTTTAACTAAGACTACTTTTTGGACCTTACTTTTCTATGGGATCTATACTATATAGATGTCTGATTTCGACCAAACTTGGTGAAATCATGGAAAAGCATAATACACAGCTATATCTTTTAATTACTAAATTTGGAGGCGATCCCATTTAAAACAAAAAAAGTTTTCCTCACTGTAACTAGTTTTTTGACCGATCTGGTACCGATCGATATGGCAGCTATATGCTATAGTCATCCAATTTCGACCAAACTTAGTGAAATCATGGGAAAAGATAGTAAACTTAAAAATACGTACTTTGGAGGCGTTTCCATTAAAAAGAAAAATGTTTTTCTCACTAAGACTAGTTTTTCGACCGATCGTTCCTATGACAGCTGAAGTCATCCGATCCGGCCGGTTCCAGCAAATGTGCAGCGTATTTTTACCAAAAGACTTCGTGCAAAGTTTGGTAAGGATAGCTTTAAAACTGACGGAGGAGATAGAATAGAAACAGACGGACAGACGGACGGACAGACGAACAGGGCTAAATCAACTCAGCTCGTCGTGCTGATCAAGAATATATTTACTTTATGTGGTCAGAGATGTTTCCTTCTATGCGTTACAAACATCCGGACAATTTTATAATACCCTCTGCAAGGGTATAATTAAAGTGTACACTAGGCAAATGACTAAATTTTAGAACTACATTTTTTTTGGTCATACACGACGGGAGATACCAAAAGAATACTAAATGCATTTACACTGTTGCCAGATCACCTTTTTTCCCTTATAGCATTTTTTCAGACCGGACAGCAGGAAAAATTAAAAAACAACGGGCAGCGGGAATTCATGCTTTTTCAAAAATGATTTCGGCTTTTTATCAGCTTTATTTTACTTTTGGAGTTTGACACCTCTGGCATTAATTTTTCGACCTTAATTACCATCCCTAACGTTCGAGAAACTGTCATTTCAAAGTGCATGGCAAGATTACAGATCGTTTGTCATAAATGCCAAAAGTTTTTAAGCAAAAATGTCGTGAAGCCTGGCTACAGAACCCGGAATTTATGGCTAGGCTTTGGAAGGTTGAAACAGTGAATGAACAATTACCGCAAAACTGAGTGACTTCCGTGCTCATTCGACAACACAGAAACACAAGAGACACAAGAAAACAGTGGAACAGAATGCTGCATTGAGCATTTTTGTAGCTCAGCACACAGCTATATCTCCAATAGACCACAGAGCAACTTGTGTACTGGACAATTTGACGACAGTGTAACTGCTATCCAGATAAAACGACGAAGAACAAAATTAACTGGCATTATAAAAAATGTTCTGGCGCCTAATTTTTAGGAAGACTTGCGCAATGATAAAGGCGATTCAAAATTTAGTTTGCTATTGGGTGGATATAAGCGTCTCTAAACTGTTTAATTCCCTAGCAGAGGGTTTTATAAAATTGTGCGGATGTTTGTAACGCATTGAAGGAAGCATCTCCGACCACATAAAGTATATATATTCCTGATCAGCATGACGAGCTGAGTTGATTAAGCCCTTTTCGTCTGTCCGTCCGTCTGTTTCTATGCTATCTCTATGCTATCTCAGTTTTAAAGCTATCCTCACCAAACTTTGCACGAAGTCGTTTGGTACAAATACGCTGCACATTTGTCAGAACCGGCCGGATCCGATGACTATAGCATATAGCTGCAATGGGAACGATCGGTCGAAAAACTAGTTTTAGTGAGAAAAACTTTTTTGTTTTTAATGGAAACGCCTCCAAAGTACGTATTTCTTAGTTAACTATCCTTTCCTATGATTTCACTAAGATTGGTCGAAATCGGATGACTATAGCATATAGCTGCCATAGGAACGGGCGGTCGAAAAACTAGTTCTAGTGAGAAAAACTTTTTTGTTTTTAATGAAAACGTCCTTATCATTGGCATACACTTATTTTATATACTTTGTACACAATTCTACAAAGTTGGGTCGAAATTGGTGACTATCACAATAGCTCCGATAGGAACGATAGGTCGAAAAACTAGTTCTAGTGAAAAAGCTTTTTTTTTATTTTTATTATATTCTTTTTTATATATTGCAATGCAGTATGAATGATCGGTCGAAAAAGAAGTTCTAGTGAGAAAAACTTTTTGTTTTAAAATGGGATCGCCTCCAAATTTCGCAATTAACAGTGTATTATGCTTTTCCAATGATTTCACCAAGTTTGGTCGAAATCAGACATCTATATAGTATAGATCCCATAGAAAAGTAATGTCCAAAAAGTAGTCTTAGTTAGAAAAACTTTTTTGTTTTCAATGGAAGCTGCAAGGGTATACAAAACTTCGGCCGAGCCGAAGTTAACTTTCCCCTATTTTTAATATTGAAAATAGTTAAATTTTTTTATTTTTATTTAAAAATTTTGCCAGCTAATCTAAACTTAATTTATTTTGAATGAATTAAAGAGCAGAACAATTCTATTATATTTGGTTCTGAACACGATTGGGATGGCGTCTCAACCAGTTGGGCTATCGCACACGCTGGTTTTCACACGTCTAAAACTCTACTTACATTGAATTACCTTAAAGAATTCAACAATATATTTCTGGCATTTGCATATATGACTTGTATTTGATAAATATGACCGCTTGTAATTTCTCAAGTTGAAATTCCCCTGAAAAGTAAGCCTAAACGGAATAAGGGGTAATTGAAATTTGCCGTCTAAATATGTTTTTAGTCAATTCAAATGTTTTTTATTTAATTTTAATACGATTGATTGTTTTAGATTTAACTATGCGTTTTTCCCTGAGTGTAAGCGAAACAAACATCAATACTAAATTTCAATTTCTGAGCAAGTCCCCCAACCTTGATTAATAAAACTGCCCACGCCGGAATTCATAAAGATTCCGAAATTAAATATGCTTCCGTTAAGCAAACAAATTAATAGCCAGGCACTTGCACTGTCCCCAGGACACCCAAGGCGTTATAATGAGATTGAAATAAATATACCATACCAAGGACTTCCATTTGGAGGCAACTGAGCGTAAGAGTCATAAAAAAAAGGAAAAACACAAGCGAGTAAAATAAAAATTAATTACAAACGCAAAAAAAGACGAAAAAAACCAAATAAATACGTTCAACGTTCGGTTGAGTGCACTTAAAAAATCCAATAAATCATTTCAACGCTGTCTCTCATATTTCAAATTAATAAAGTTTCCATTGGGCAAACAGAGTGGGACCCAATGTCAAGTGAAAATCCAGAACAAGAGGGCAAAGCTGATAACAAATCTATGAAGCGACTTTCTATTTTTTCCCCATTTTCTTTATATCTCATTTCAATTTGATCCCCTTGGCAAATTTCCGTTGCACAGAACCAAATCAAAAGGTGGACCATAAAAAAAATCGGTTGCCGGTTACAACTGTCAGGCAAATAAAAATCAAATTTAAAACGCTAAGAAACTCGTCGCAGCGCTAAAAAGCAGGCAACGACAAAACCAAAAGACAAACGACCGGAAGCGCAACCAAAAAAGGGGGAAGGAGGAGGAAGGGAGGACCGAGCTCAGGTTGGTGGCTAAATGTCGCAATTTTACGAGTCAATATAAAGGTGCCTGGGGAGTCATTTACAGGCGCACGGCGGTTTGGTTTTGTTTGGTAATAAAAACGAAGAAAGGACAAAAAGGAAATGCTGCCTTTTATGGCAAAGCGCCACATAAAATGAATGGTTGTAGACAAGAAACGGGTTGCCTCGTTGGTTGGGTCAAATATGATGGCAATTTTTTATGTTCCTTGTGAAATCCAAATGATTTACCCTTCTCTGTGCTTTTTATGACAAATTTAATGGCCAAACTAGTAATGCAACATTATTAATTTTCCAGGTAGAAAACATTCTGTTAATATTATTAAGAATGGAGATACACTTACAAAAAAATGTTGCAATGAACAAAAAAGTTTGTGTAAGAACAAATTTGCTTACGACCGTAAAAGTTCTAGCTCGATTTGTAAGCTAATTATGCAAACAAGCAAGGGAGCAGCTCGTGGGAAGTCCAAATGTAATAAAAAAGTTAAACCAAACAATTAAATGTTATATGACACATTTGTATGTATTTAAATAATCTTATTCTTAAATTATGCACAATAACTCAGCATCAAATTAATATGGCGAGCTCTAAACTAATTTGTTTATCATTTTCTTTATAAATAAATTATTTTAATACGTTTTTAGCTTAAGTATAGTAATTTATATTTGCTGGCAGTCTTAACCTTTTATTTTGTATTTGTAGGTGAACTTCATTGACAAATGATCCGAGTTCTTTGTCGATCGAATATTGCAATTATGACAATTTCCATGTACCACTATATTGCCATTTCCTACAGTTATTCTTGGTATTCTTGGTATAGCATCTGAAATGAGCATAACAAGATTATTGTATATCGCGTTTATAAATTCTTGGAATATTTAAATACTTACTGCCACAACTCAAATCCAGCAAGCAAAACAATGCCAGCAGCAAGACACATAGCGAGTTCATCCACTTCATTGCAGCAACAAAAACTGAGACACACTGATTGCGATTTGCTTTTGCCAGTACTTTTTATAGCTCTCACCAGCTTTGAACCACAAACACAGCTCAGCGATTATAATTGAAAAAAAAAACCCTGGAATATATTAAAATGAAGCAAACGCCACTTTGGATTTTCCCTTCATCAAAAAGATACCCCTCGACGCGATAAGCACTGTTAACCATTGATGTTTTCAAAACTGAACTCTGTTAACCATTGATGATTTCATAGCTTGAGTCTAAGCTCAAAGCTTGGAAGATTCTGTAAACAGCTTTTCAATATGTAGTATTGTTCTACGGCTTCTGCGCTGTGACTTAATGAGTGATGAATTGAGACGTACTTCCCATGAGAGAGAAACTCGTTCATGAGCTCAGTACGTCATTCAGTGAACGAAGAGCAATAAAGGAAAGCCCTATTTCCCTTCCAAATCAGGGCTGATTCAGTACTGATTAAGCACTAAACCGAACTGTCAAAGCAGTTTAAAAGTTATAATAAAGGGTGATTTTTTAGCTATTATCTTTTTGGCAACACTGGTTTAATCAGCTCACGCACGTTTCGTGTCAAACTTCTTCAGTTTGGTCTATAATTTAACCATTAAGTAAGTTCATCGCGCGCTTCTTCCATTTTATGGTCAGTTTAATCGACCCACTGAAGCGGCTATTCGGTCTATTGTGACTAAATTTCGCACCAAATTTACATTGTTGGACATTAAACCACCAACACGCTTACGTAGAGTGCGAACTGAAGAAAATATCGCAGCTATATCGGCCAGTGTTAATGATGACCATCAATTATCGATTCGTCGCCGTTCGCAGCAATTGGGCCTCTGTTACTCAACAACGTGGAAAATTTTGCGGAAGGATTTAGGTGTGAAGCCTTTCAAAATACAGCTGGTGCAAGAATTGAAGCCGAACGACCTACCGCAACGTAGAATTTTTGGTGAATGGGCTCTTGGAAAGTTGGCCGAAGATCCACTTTTTTACCGAAAAATTGTGTTCAGCGACGAAGCTCATTTTTGGCTCAATGGGTACGTAAATAAGCAGAATTGTCGATTTTGGAGTGAATATCAGCCAGAAGCATTGCAAGAGCTACCAATGCATTCAGAAAAAGTCACAATTTGGTGAGGTTTATGGGCTGGTGGCATCATTGGACCGTACTTCTTCAAAGATGATGCGAATCGTAACGTAACTGTGAATGGTGAGCGCTACCGTGAGATGATATCCAACTTTTTTTTGCCCAAAATGCAAGAGCTTGACTTGCATGACATGTGGTTTCAACAAGACGGTGCCACATGCCACACAGCACGCGCAACAATGGACTTATTGAGAGGCGAGTTCGGTGAACATTTTATTTCACGTTCGGGACCGGTCAATTGGCCGCCTAGATCGTGCGATTTAACGCCTTTAGACTATTTTTTGTGGGGCTATGTTAAAGCTCATGTCTATACAGACAAGCCCGCTTCAATTGACGCATTGGAAGACAACATTGAAGCATTTATTCGTGAGATACCGGCCGAAATGTTGGAAAGAGTATGCCAAAATTGGACTAAGCGGATGGACCATTTGAGGCGCAGTCACGGTCAACATTTGCATGAAATAATCTTCAAACATTAAATTATATGGACCGTACTATCGATTCAAATAAAGATTTCATGCATTTTTCTGAATTTTATTTGTTTTTTTTTTTGAAAAACTTTCCTATAGCTCTTAAAAAATCACCCTTTAAATCTAATGGGCAAGGAGCTCCTCAAATTTCATTTGAAAAAATAATTTCCATCCGACCATTTTGCAGTCATTTCATATGAAGTATCTTCAGTTTTGGTTTGTGAGCTTACAAATGGTGACTTTTTTAAAAGGCAATAGAATTTTGTATTATTCATTCATAACACACTTTTTGATCCGTTGGTTGACGTTGGAGCTATATATATAGTTCAGTTTTAAGAAAAAAATCTATTATTATGGCTCATAGTAGGATGCTTAGTTTACATACTGCATCTGCAAACTTATAACTAACACCCGTAACGTGAATTTGAAAGTGTCACGGTTTGCCACGACGTGCTACGACGTGAGCGTGAGTAAACACATGCGTAAGCATCCGTGATCCGTGCGCGTTTCGTGGGTAAATAGGGGTCGAACATCGCAAAAAAATTTTTTTTTGACAAAATGCACACTGAAATGAAATGAAAACAACAATTAATGCCACGAATTCCAAAAATTTCGAACATTTTGCGTTTGCCGATTGCAGCAAAACGGCTTAAATTTGCATTACCGTGACAGAAAAAAAAGACAAACTAGTTTTGATGCGAACATTATAAAACATGTGGTCTTCAATTTCCCACAGAACTCATTAGACTGAATTCCTTTCTTGAAAGTTTCTTAGTGTTTTGAGTGAGAATCTCATTTTCTCTACTGGACAATATATTCAATATTCTGTTTTGCTTCTTGACCTTTATCCAACTTTAGCCAGCAGGTTATTTTTCCCTCAATTAAGAAAAACCAATTATATAAGAATTCTAAAGCTATTCAAATATTTTTTGGTAAACTAATTTGGAAAGTTTGGAAAAATTATATGGTCACTTTGAAAATCATGATATTCAAAAATTCAAATCCTAAAACAAGCCTCCATTATATTTATAACAAATACAGAGTGAACCACTAAAACAAACTGAAACAGCGGCTCAGTTTGTCTCCAAGAACCATGTAATGAACCAAACCGGGAAAACTGGTAACCACTATTGAAACAAATTTTACTGTCAAACCTGTTTCGAACCGATTAAATAGTGGCTCGGAGCCATATCTCAAAACTTATTAAAGCTAAAACTGTTTCCAGTTTCAAATCGAACTCCTTGGCGAGCAGTTGCACTTGTCCCGTATAAATCCCCCTGAGACGGATCCAGAGTGGGCTCGAAATATATTGGAAAAATATAAACAAAAGGCCGTTTTATTCGGATGGACGGGACCCGAGCCAGCCCAACCAAACCATTGGTTAACTGAAACAGGCGCTTAAACCAACATTATATGTAAATAATAAGTTTGTCAAGCATATATCGGGTGTAGAGGTGGAAGACTTGGCGCTTGTTTAATGAGTACGAGGTTTGAAACCCACTGGGGGAAGGTTAAATTTTTTTTATACCCTTGCAGAGGGTATTATAAAATTGTCCGGATGTTTGTAACGCATAGAAGGAAGCATCTCTGACCACATAAAGTATATATATTCTTGATCAGCATGACGAGCTGAGTTAATTTAGCCGTGTCCGTCTGTCCGCCCGTCTGTCCGCCCGTCTGTCTGTCTGTTTCTTTGCTATCTTCTCCGTCAGTTTTAAAGCTATCATCACCAAACCTTGCACGAAGTCTTCTGGTACAAATACGCTGCACATTTTTCGGAACCGGCCGGATCGGATGACTATAGCATATAGCTGTCATAGGAACGATCGGTCGAAAAACTAGTCTTAGTGAGAAAAACTTTTTTATTTTTGATGGAAACGCCTCCAGAGTACGCATTTCTTAGTTTACTATCTTTTCCCCTGATTTCACTTAGTATGGTCGAAATCGGATGACTATAGCATATAGCTGCCATAGGAACGATCGGTCGAAAAACTAGTTCTAGTGAGAAAAACTTTTTGGTTTTTAATGAAAACGTCCTTATCATTGGCATACACTTATTTTATATACTTTTACACAATTCTACAAAGTTTGGTCGAAATCGGATGACTGCATGCCAGAGATCGGTCGAAAAAGTCTATGAGAAAATTTTTTTGTTTTTAGTGAAAACGTCCTTATCATTGGCATACACTTATTTTATATACTTTTACACAATTCTACAAAGTTTGGTCGAAATCGGATGACTATAGCATATAGCTCCCATAGGAATGATCGGTCGAAAAACTAGTTCTAGTGAGAAAAACTTTTTTGTTTTTAATGAAAACGTCCTTATCATTGGCATACACTTATTTTATATACTTTTACACAATTCTACAAAGTTTGGTCGAAATCGGATGACTATAGCATATAGCTCCCATAGGAACGATCGGTCGAAAAACTAGTTCTAGTGAGAAAAACTTTTTTGTTTTTAGTGAAAACGTCCTTATCATTGGCATACACTTATTTTATATACTTTTACACAATTCTACAAAGTTTGGTCCAAATCGGATGACAATAGCATATAGATCCCATGGGAACGATCGTTCGAAAAACTAGTTCGATAGAGGAAACCTTATTTGTTTTTAATAAAAACGTCCTTTATTGGCATTTTTTGGCATATTCTTATTTTATATACTTTGACACATTTCTACAAAATTTAATCAAAATCGGATGACTATAGCATATAGCTGCAGTATGAATGATCGGTCGAAAAAGAATTTCTAGTGAGAAAAACTTTTTTGTTTTCAATGGGATCGCCTTTAAATTTCGTAATTAACTGTGCATTATGTTTTCCATGAGATCACCAAGTTTGGTCGAAATCAGACATCTATATAGTATAGATCCCTTAGAAATGTATGTTCCAAAAAGTAGTCTTAGCTCCAAAGGTATACAAAACTTCGGCCGAGCCGAAGTTAACTTTCCCCTATTTTTCTTTTTTAAAATGAAAAAAGACCCAAATCTCAGTGATTGTATGAGATAGAGGAATTGTCATGTATGGGACAAAAACATCTTATACTTGCAGACAGATCAAGTTTATTTTCAGTTTTGGCCACGTCTCCGCAATTTCACATCTTCCACTGTTTTGAATATAGATGGTTCCTACCTTTAACACATATGTGGTAATCAAATTTATAAAGCGATCCGCCAAAGGAATTGTATTGATCGGATTAAGGATAGTCAAGTTATGAACAGAGCAAAGGTCGCTGCAGCATTGCAGCAGCTGCGCTGCTTTCAGCTGCTATTGCACTGAGCATTCACTTCGTTGGTACAGAGTATATTACAGTCGGGCTTAACCGACTTTCTTTCTTGTCTTTTTTTTGAACCATTTTTAAACCTAGATTTTTTAAAATTTTAGTTCCTTTCATCAAAAAGGGCTCTAATTGTTCTCAGTTGGTGCCCCCAACCATTTATAACTTTTATCTGACCTGAAAATGTAAAAATATTCATACTTTCCATTAAAAATTGCCTTTTCCCAAAATATAGTTTTAAAGAATCTTCTTTATTTCATTAAGATCACAATTTTTAAGCCTAATACCTATCGCCATTAATGCTACATCCCACACAATCTCTGTTATGCAGGTAAGTTCCACCAGGTACACGACCACTGAAACCATTTGGATAGTGCGTGGCTCCACGGTTATCTCTAGGAATGCTACTTGGAACACGTTGATAACCAGCATCTCGGGCCGGGACAGCATTTGGATAAGCGCCGGGTGAATTAATGTACACTGTACCTTGTCCATTGCCGTTACCCTTATATGTCTGGCCATCCACTACCAAAGTTTTAGCTACGGGAGGACTGCAATTCTGGCATCTTCCATTAATGACCACATCGGCGGAAGACAGGGCCACCAGAGCGGCGAGTACAACGAATGCAAGGCTGAGTGAGTTCATTCTTAAGCGATGTCTAGACGAAATCTGTATCAGGAGTCAAGCAGCTGAGAGCATTTTATAGCAAAATTTTGTTGATGCTTTGTTATCAGTGGGGGGAAACCTGATTTAGTTGTGGAAATTCCACCAGCCGACAGAGAGAGAAAGAGAGAGAGGCAGCTTGAGAGAGGATCAGAATCAGAATCAGAACCAGTTCTACAGACAGTTCTCTGGAATATTGCACGACCAAGGTCAACCACAAAATGTACATATTTCCAGCAAATGCTATTGTTTATTTACATCACATCAAATTACGGGCTAATCGCGAATATTGCAACCGTTGCATGGGCCCTCCCGATAGATAGTGCCAGGATAGCCACGGCCATTAATTGTGGTCACTGGACCATTTCCAGGGCGTTGGATTACTTGACGACCACCCCACTGTCGCTTATGGCGTCCTGCATTTATAACCTGTGAGCCGCCGCCACCACCCCATCCACCCCAGCCTTCTCCCGCGCTAGAATCATCATCAACACTATCACTCGATGGTTTCTTTTGATTACGTGATTTTGGCTTGGCTGTTGTGTGGCGTCCACCATGTGCAGATGCACGAGCCGGTTTACGTGTACTTGTTGCAACCGGACGATTACAGTCCACACATTCGCCCTTGATAGACACCTTGGCTGAAGGATCAAAGTTTATCAATTTGAAGTTCGTTGATCACACACTTTTATACTGACCTTGGGCCAAGGCGAATATGGACAACACCATAACCATCAGCAGGGTTATAAACTTCATTGCAGTTTATTTCTAGTTAAAAAAGTGTAAGCCGCCGCTTTTTATACCTGTGGCGTTCAAGAGTAAACAACTGATTAAGCCTTCTGTATGGGCTACGCTCTCGGATCTAGAATCTATATGCTAATGTACATGATACGCTCTCGGTTCTAGAATCTGTAGACAATTTATATGTATGACAATTTGCAATTGCGAGGTTGGATTTATAAGTAAAGGGGATATTGCTGAGAGATGAAAGGACATCACAATTTGTATCAGACTAATCAATTTTCTAGTTCTAGTTCGGTCTTCCAAAAACAAATAATTGATAAAAGTTTATGTATTTTATTTGGCTACCTTTCAAATGTTTAATTAGTAATGAGTTTAGCTGGCTTGAGGTTGAAAAAGTTGCGTTTTTTACAACTGTAAACAGCTTATGCATTGATCCACCAAATAGAGCTGGTTGCCTATACTGTACTGTTTCAGAAACTTCCCAGTTTCATCATCAGCAGACTACGCTGCTTATTGGACTATATGGCAAAAGAAACCACTCCCTTAAGAGTAGTATAAACTGGTATTAGAAAAATTTGTTTCAAATCAAAATATACTTCCAAACTCATTTGATGTTGTCGACTGAAAAGATGTTCGAACTTCCACATTTCCAGGAATTCATCAATCCACCCACCTAAGTATGCTGTATTTGTGTTAAAACTGGAATTGGAATTGCCCAGATTATAGATTAATTTATATGATCTATTTTGAAACAAAGACGAACTTTGACTTGCATTTTCAAGATTGCAATACATATAACAAGTGCTCCATATAACCATATATAGTATACATTCCAAAAATTAAACGTCGCATTGAACAGATAATTGCCTAAATAACAATTATCACTTTGGGCAATACACACTGCTCTGGGTAATCCCAGAGAGCAGCGAAGCCAACTCCAAAGCCAGTCTCTGTTTTGTATGCAAATGCGTACTGCCAGCTCAGTATATAAGTTGGTTCTCGCTCTGCCAGACAGCATCAGTTCATCCTAAACCACTGAACAGCAATCAAGCAACAATAAGCAATATGAAATTCTTCTCAGTTGTTACCGTTTTCGTGCTCGGTCTCTTGGCCTTGGCCAGTGGTGAGTGCAAAGTGCAGTACTGATTACGAACAAAGATTTTTTACATATACATTTCTTTATTCTCTCAGCTGTGCCCCTGTCTCCGGATCCGAATGTTATCATCAATGGTGACTGCAAATACTGCAATGTGAGGTCTTAAGCTGGAGTTCATCTGCGACTGGAATTATGCACCACAATCTACCTTAAACTGCCGCACACTATTTATAGTTAAATTATGTACAATAAACCAAAAGTGTATACATATAAGCTGTTGATTTAAAATAATTATTGTTGATCCATATTTCAAATCACAAATAACAAAACCATAAATAAAACATGCAATACATTGTCACAAAATATTCGAAAGGAATTTTTAATTTTACTAAGGAATGTCCCCTTATCGATTATGCTGGAAGAAGTGTTCTTCCAGCCCACACTGCCGATAGATATTATTTTACGAAGGGGAGGTGGCATGACAGCCCTAACTAGATTTAAATCAAATTGCGCATTGAATTTTTCTAGCTAATAATCACCGGGCACGTCGTTGTCTTTGGGTTAAGACGTATGAAAATCTGTGCACGGGGGTTTTTGGGTGCACTAATTTCATATCTGTGTGGCCGGGTGGCTCAGCTGTTCAATCCCGCCTCGGAACAACTAATTAAAAGTTTTTTCTTTAAAAAAACTTTACACCCGGTTACCCCTCTTTGCTGTTGGCGCCAGCTTTGTAGTAATTAGCCATGCAAAAGCTTCTCAAACAGCCGTTCGGATTCGGCATTAAACTGTAGGCCCGTGCGAAAAT
Source organism: Lordiphosa collinella (assembly GCA_018904265.1). Taxonomy (NCBI): domain Eukaryota; kingdom Metazoa; phylum Arthropoda; class Insecta; order Diptera; family Drosophilidae; genus Lordiphosa; species Lordiphosa collinella. The sequence continues at coordinate 370,437 of JAEIFV010000077.1, forward strand.
TGGAAGCGCACAAGCCAAGAAATTGAAAGAGGCTCGGCTTTGACCCTCTGGGGAAAAATGAAATGGGGTATCGTGTAATAGGTTTTCGGGTGCACCGATTTCAGTTCTGGCAATATTTTTCCGATCGGTGGGGAGGAGCCGAGTAAGGGGAAAGGGGGTAAAAACTTTAAAAATTAAATGGGGTATCGTTTAATAGGATTTTCAGTGCTCCAATTTCATTTTTTGCGATATTTTTCCGAATAGGAAATCGATGAGCAACCCAAGAAATAGAAGGACGGGTATTTCGAACAATTTCCCACAAAACTTGTCCGTTTTGAACAATGTGTAGCCTAAAATTCTGGCAGAGTTTCTAGAAGCTCGGTCAATTTTTAGATGTAGCTCCTATTCAAAGTAAATAAGTATAAATTAATAAGAACATTAAAAACAAGAAAGAAATATAATTATAACTCGACTATTGATCATCTGATCGTTTTTATTCCTTTGGCGGGTCGATAAATAATACTGATTACTAAATATGCCCAGAAGGAAACATCCTTCTATCCATAAAACTGTGGGAGATAAGAGGTTTTTTCCAATTTGCGGGGGCGGAAGAGGGCGTGGCAAAATCTGAAAATAAACTTGATTTGCCTGCAAGTATTAGAATCATTTATCCTATACATGGCAAACCTCTATATCTTATCATCTCTGAGATCTGTTTCTGCATACACTCGGAAAAAAATTCGCCAAGAATTTTAGAAAATCGCTTTATTTTCACATTAGCCCTGGTATTTAAAAAAATTTTCTAATAAACAGAAAAAGCTTTCCGAAACTAAGAAAAATAAAAACAAGAAAATTCCAGATTTTCCTGATAATTAGGGCGCACTCCGCTGCAAAAATATAAGTAGCCCATTCAGATGTGCCACTTCAACGCTGTGAAATAGCCTAACCGTCTAAGCGGCCGCCGTCGTTGCGCGCGACAAAGGTCTTGGGTTCTAATCCCAGTCTGTCCCTGAAAATTTTGGTTTATTTAATAGAAATTAATCAAAGCAGCTGGGGTGATGTTCAAGCGAAGCGGACCTTGACGTGCACCTGGACCGGTGGTGGACTTGGACCTGGACCGGTGGTGGACTTGAACCTGGACCGGTGGTGAACTTGGACCTGGACCAGTGGTGGACTTGTACCTTGACCGGTGGTGGACTTGGTCGGTGGTGGATCTGGACTTGGTGGAGGACTTGGACGGTGGTGGACCTAGAATGCGGACCTGGACAGCGGACCTGGACGCTGTGGATCTAGACGGTGCATTAGAAATTTTTGTATAAATATATATTTAAAAAAATTTCAGGTTTTAAGAATTGTTTTTCTTACTTTAAGAAAATAGTTTTCTATGATTCAGAAAAAGATTCTAATTCTAAAAATGGTTTTCTAAGGTTCTTGCCCTTTGGTTAAGAAAAGCTTTCCATAATATTTAGAAATTATTTTTCTCAATTTTAGGGTGAGTCGCCTTAGGTCAGATTTCATAGGCGAATTTCGGGCGAATACGGACGGACGGACAGACAAACAGACGGACAGACGGCCATGGCTAGATCGACTCTGCTATTGATGCTTATCAAGAATATATATACTTTATAGGGTCGGATATGCTTCCTTCTGCCTGTTACATACTTTTGCACAAACTAAATATACTCTGTGTACCTCTGGTACAAAGTATGAAGAGAGATAACTATCTATCGAATAAAAGAAGACTCCAACTCAATAATATGCTCAAAATTTGAAATATTGAATTATGACTTAAAAAAGACTCGCAAAATGATTTGAAAATGATTCAAAACTGAACAGAAGAGCGGGTTAAAAACGACTCTTCAAGAAGAGTCGCGGCTAGGGTACCATTTGCTCGCGACAAAAGTATAATTTCTGATCAGAAGACTAGGGGATTTCACTAAGTTTGGTCGAAATTGGATGACTATAGCATATAGCTGCCATAGGAACGATCGGTCGAAAAACTAGTTCTAGTGAGAAAAACCTTTTTTGTTTCTAATGAAAACGTCCTTATCGTTGGCATACACATATATTTTATATACTTTTACACAATTCTACAAAGTTTTGTCGAAATCGGATAACTATAGCATATAGCTCCCATAGGAACGATCGGTCGAAAAACAAGTTTTATCAAAATCGTGATGCATTTCTTATTTTATATTTGCATGATTTTAACAAGTTTTATCGAAATCAGACATAGAGCTATTGTATGATACCAATAGAAAAGTAAGGTCCAAAAAGTAGTCTTAGTTAAAAAAACTTTTATGTTTTCGATGGAAGCTGCAAGGGTATACAAAACTTCGGCCAAGCCGAAGATACTTTCCCCTATTTTTTATCCTATTTTAAAAATCAGTTAGAACGGGCACTTTCAACGGTAGTCATTGGAAAGACCAAACAGAAGGGCTAAAGTTTCTGCCTTCATTTCTTACCTCGTCATCCGAGGGAAACACAAATTTAAATGCGTCGCAGACTAGCGCTGCCTAGTGTTTTGTTGTTGGCACGCTGAGGCGTCGAGTATTTAATTGTGCATTTCGTATTAGGCACAATAAGGGACCAGGCTGTTATAGATGTTCTTTAAAACCTTTTCAGTGAGGAACACTTTAAGCTTGTTCGAGATTAATTTGCTTCCAGAAAGATTCCTCTACCTTTCCTTTCTTCCTCCATTTTCCATAGGACGCCCACCGACACCAGTTTTGGTATATTTAAAGTTTCTGAAAAAAACAAAGATATATAAAAATTATTGCAGTCTTGTCTGGGACTCGAACTCACAACCTTGCAGCCTTGCACTGAACACGAATGGAATGCCATCTCATTGCACAGCACCATAGCATATGATTGTAGCCCCATGTCAAAAATTCTCTGCCTAATTTATGAACATGAAATCTTGAAAAGGATTGAAGTAAGCACATTTGGAATGAAACAAGCTCGAAAGGATTGCGCCAAGCCTTAAAAGATTGAATTGAGAAGAGTATCCCGTAAATCGAGATTGAACTTTTAAGCTCCTGCCAGAATTACTCTAAGAAAAATAGATTGAATTTATCTCGCCGTTTTTTTCCGGGTATAATAGCCTTTCTGAAAGTTATTTAAAGACAAAAATTGATTGATTTTGTATGCCCCTGCTCAGATCTGAGTTCTATTTCCGAACCGATTTTGATCCCTAGCTTTGAAAGCTTCGTTTGAATGCTAAGACTGCCCTTACACATGTCATATATCTCCAAAGAGATTCTCTGACGATAGTGGAATAGCAAAGCAAATATCTCTAAGCATTTAGAAAATTAAGCCTTCTTCGATGAAATAAGACAGGTTCTAATTGATAAAAGTTTCTCTTTAGAGAATTTTGACAACCGACTATTTAGAGATATACTTATGATAACTATAAAGGCCGCTTTAAGATTCAACCAACGGAGCTACCAAAACTTATTGTTTGTTTTGTGTCAGATAAAAATCAAAGTGCATTAAATATTGTAATTCAAAGCGGATTCTGCCATGGGCATCTCCCAACTTTTCCAGAAAAAAATCTACTGTTTTGTAGATTCAATTATCTATACAGCTAAAAACCTTTTCAAAAAATATTCTTACTGCTTCGATAAAAATATTTACTCGAACTATTTATGTTATGGTTGTTATTCTTAAAAGACAATCATATGCCTATTCTTTAATGTTATCTATAAATTCCTAGAAAAATTCAACAGTGTCTCTGATGCATGAAGCTTTGAAAGCAATCAGCTAAAGTACGACTTGAGTTTGTTCACTTATAAGCCGATTACTTATCAGCCGCCTGCCGTATGGTTGTATGTAACAAATGGAATTGCCCAGTTCTATATATTGAGACAAATGTCTACATTGAGACAGTATCAGCGTTGCACTGCTCTGGGCATTACCCGCAACCCTATTTTGAGTAGCTTCAAACCATATAAAAAAGCGGACGCTCTGTTAAGAAGCATCAGTGCATTACAAATCCCTGAACAGAAATCAATCAGCAATTTAACAAAATGAAATTCTTCTCAGTTATCAGCGTTTTCGTGCTCGGCCTTCTGGCGCTGGCGAGTGGTGAGTACAATTTGCAGTGAACAATATTAACAAATATTCTAATAAACAAATATTTATTTATTCTCAGCTGTGCCCCTGTCTCCCGATCCAAATGTGGTCATCAATGGTGACTGCAAATACTGCAATGTGAGGTCTTAAACAGAAGAGGACAAATCAAAGAACTAACCAGCCAGCCAAATATGTACACACTCTATTTTATTTTCTACAATAAATAAATCTTAAGAATAACAACAATAATAACTTATTGGTAAATAGCTTTTTTATTTTCTGATTGAAAACAAATGGGAAATTCTTTGATTGCTGATTTGATGCATGAGAGTTGACAGCTTGGAAATGATTAATTAAATTTTGAAGTGAATTAATTTACTTTGCAAGGCGAGAGTCCTTTAATAACTTATGCCATATCTGTAGTTTCTGCATTTCACTTCAATCTCATTATTCTGCGTCTTGTGCCTCTTGTTTTCAACGTTAATAGTGCCCATAATTTATTTTGCTAATGACGCAGAATACAACTTGAACTCTTTGGTATATTTCAGATCCTAGGTAAAAGAGTATATTCGTTTTGGGTATTTGAGTTTCTGGTTTTTTAAATGTATCAAGTTCCATTCAGATAGCAAGAAAGCAAACAGAGATTTTATACTTGAAGGCTTGTTCCCAGATAGCATAAGTTTTATTTTCGTCACAGTGCTTCGTATGAATAAGACAAATGTTCAAAAGCTTTTTTGCTTTCACTGCTAGGCAATGGTGTTTTATTCATATAAAGTACTGTGACGAAAATAATTTTTAGTTGATCTGAGAATTGGCCTTAAATAAAAAACAATTTTATCGACTAAGAAGCGTTAATTTTCCCACTGACAGCACAAAAATGGTCAATCTTAGGCAGGGACTGGTTCGGTTCAGTGGTTCACATAGTTTTTGAACCACCGGTTCGGTTTATAACATGGTTTTTGAAGCCAACTGAACCGCGGTTTAGGTTCGGTTCAGTGGTTCAGTCCTTATTTATTATAAATTTAATGAAAGCCAGCTTCAGTTTTTGCAAATAACCCCGATCTTCCCTAAAATCTGCGCGGAATGGAATTCGCAACGCACTTTATATCCTTGGATGCCGAAAATCTGTAAAGTCTCAACCCTTAAAGCCCATCCTTAAGTTTAACGGCCAGATATTTTCATATTTATATATAAAAAAAATGACAAAAACTTATTTCTGGGAATCGCCCTAATTCCCGCCGAACATAAACCTTAAGGATAACGTCCCGAATTTTGCTTAAATCTGTTCGAAAATCTATTTCTTTCCAGACTTTCGATTGTAAGGCAGTCCAAAAGTTGTCAAAAACGCATTTCTGTTCAAGGATCGTTATTAATTTTGCAGAGTCTCAAGCCCTAAGCCATTTCTTAAGTATAAAGTCCCAGTTTGCTCTAAAGTCTGCACGAAAAGATATTTTTCCGAAGTTTCGAAGTAAAAGCAGTCCGACAACGTGTTAGAAACTCCATTATTTTCTTGGATAGCCCTTAATTTCACCCTTTATCAACATTTGAAGTCTTTTGTTGAGTATAACGTCGCAATTTACCCTGAAATCTGCTCGGAAAGTAATTTTTTTAGACTTTTGAAGTTTCGGCAAGTCCAAAACTTCTTTTTGTTCTAAGATTACCCTTCATTCCACCCAACCTTAACCCTTTAAGCCTATTCTGAAGTCTAACATTCAAAAATATCCTTAAATCTGTTCAGAAAGCAATTGTTTTTGACTTTTGAAGCTGCAGAATTTTGAAAAACTATAAACCTGGGTGGGACATACTATTTGATGAAAAATAAAGTTGGATCGAAAACATTATAAAGTACTAGTTCTGGTTTTAAGAGGTATTACGCCCCGGGTTTTTTGAACCAAATCTATTTAGTCTAGCTAGTCCTTTAAATATTGAAAATTTTCTCAGAGAAAGCTATCTTTTCCCCGAACTTTTGCTTCAATATTCGAAATATAATGATTTCTAAAGTGATATGTGACTTTTCGACCATTTTGATACTGAATTCCTAGAGAATTAAAAAGTTTGAATAGTTGGATGTGCTTGCTTCGTTCATTATGATATCACTTTAATAGCTGTACTCCTGGCTAAAGTGGGATTAAGGTAAAAAAGCTCGACAAATAAATCGATTAGCATCTTCCAAAGAAGGAATTTTAACTTATGACAGGCATATACAGAGGTCGGTGGAAAATTGCATGTTTCAAAATGGTTGGGTGCTACATAAATCCGGCATCAATAAGGACTTTGTGCCTCTTGAAACTCGTCAGTGAACTAAACCGAACCGTTTTCATTTGTGGTTTTCGGTTCGGTTCAGCATTTTCGAATGGACGCCGGTTCGGTTTGCGGTTTGGTTCACCAGCTGAAAAAAGCGGTTCGGTTCGTTTCAGAACCCGCTTGCATCCCTGATCTTAATATTGGTAGACATTTTGTGGTGAACATTAGAGATGGGCGCAGGAGTTGAATTGAATAGCTTCGATAGGATAGACGTAGAACCTTTTAAAAGATCCGACACGTCACGTATTAAATTTTTAATATCAAAATTTAAGCCATTTTATGTTTTGAGCTCCCCAAAATTCGGGAAACTTCGTCCCACAACCAATTTGGCAAGTTCACTAAAATGTCTTATATGGAATATTGTGAATCAATGAATCAAGAACAGCCGAAATAGAAGTTTGCACCTTGGGAATCAGGACCAAAGAATGCCCAAGATGGAATTGTCAGAAATACCTATACCTATGATGACGGGTTTTTGGGGTTTCCCGTACCATAATTCATATCGATTACTTCGAAGAAGGCCAAAACGAAAATGGAAAATGAATATGGGTTTAACGATCTGTTTTGATTTTAGTCAAAGTGAATGTTAGCAGGCTCAAGGTCGAGGTTTGATTATAGTTCAATAACACAAGGCAAAAAAATTCAAGGGTTGGTAGTGATTCTAGATGATTTTTGTGTGCTAAGCAAGCCTGCGTTTTCAGAAATTGTCCATCACGTCGAGATTTTTAGTAATTTGAGCTTAAAGTTGCAAAAATGCCTATTTGGACCCTTTTTAAGAGCGTTTTTCGTGAAATCTATTCTATTGTTTGGACTCTCTTTAATACCATCGGAAAGTACCACTCCTTAGCTTTAAAATAAACCATCCCAAACAGTTTTTTCAATGGAGATATTCCTCTTTTAGCACTTGTGTAAGAATTCTAAAATATCCTATTTATTGCTGGTGCCCCAAAGTATGCAATGGGTGGTAGAGACTCTAATATGTTTCGTTTCCTAAAAACTGTAAAATTCATTCATTCATTTGTAATGACCAGGGTCAAAATAGGCACTTTTAGCAACTTTAAGCTCAAATTACTAAAAATCTCGACGTGATGGACAATTTCTGAAAACGCAGTCTTGCTTAGCACACGAAAATCAACTAGAATCACTACCAACCATTCAAGATACTGGACCTTGTTGCCTAGTGTAATCAACCAGAAAATTCAACAGAGAATACATATTAACTTCATGTAGCTGTGGCTGTGTAGATGGAAAGTGGAAAATGTGTTCAAAAGTTAATTTAGCTCCATACCAAAACAGGAACTTCTACTTTGACACTGGTCCGCGAGGTCCAGGTTATAGAAGGAGTGATACTGATTCAAGATGATTTGGAAAAAAGAGGAATATTATCTTGGCTGAAGTTTTTAACACCCTTGCTGCACACATAATTTGTATAAATCAAGGTGTTAAATGATTTTCTCACAACAATTTGATTTTTGCCTTGAACAAAGCTAGTTGAGTGATTTCCCAAACTGACCAATTGATGGCGATAGATTGTTCGTGATCATTGTGATAAGTGTGGGTAAAAACGACGTGAGATTGGTAGAAACTGCGGAATCCGTAGTACTGAGTATGTACATCGAGTACGGATTCAAGTAGTTGCGTCCATGGCTGGTGGATGCTTCCAGTGGGCGTCGATAAGTTGCTCATTCGAGAACTTGTAGATGGCTCAGGCTGGCAGCAAAGCCAAACAAAGAGCTTCAAGAGGATTAGCTGGTCGTTTGTGCTCGTACTGTTAGGGTGAATTTCGCAAGAGGTCGATATTCGATTGTGCAAAACACCACTTAAAATTTACTTAATCTAAATTTCACCACTATAGAGATTGATGGATCTACGTTGATTCACTTGTTTTCGACCAAAGTAAGTAGGATCTTGGAAAAGCATAGCAAACTAATATACGAATAATAAGTGGTCGGAGATTCTTCCTTCATTGCAGTACAAACATCTGGAGAATTTTAATATACGGAGTATAAAAATGCTCCTTCTTTTCAAGATAATTGATATTTTGAGCTTAAATTGGCTTGGACTTTCCCTAAAACCGACCCTTAGTACTTTTCAATAGCCCACACACACTTCAAAGCTATATCCCACACACTTCTACGATTTTTAAAGCAAAGATGACATTATTGTCAAAGTGAATGTTAGCAGGTTTGATTATAGTTCAATAATCAACCAGAAAATTCAACAGAGAATACATTTGAACATGAACAGTAGCTGTGGCTGTGTAGACGGCCGTTTCGGCTGCCGCCATGGCAAAGCCTTCGTCAGTACACTTTCAGTTGCTGTCACACCAACAAGCCATTTGCAAATCCTATTTATACTACCCACTTGGCGAATAAATTGTTGAGAATTCCAAGTGCACAAATTTGCACGAACTTTATTGTTTACTCAGAACTTAGAGCGGTCAAACTGGACAGAGTGGCTACCACCATCGAGCTACCTTTGCCTATGGCAAAAAAACTTCGCACAAAAACCGAAACACTTCTGCTAGTATGGATTTTCCTGTGCGGTATGAAGGCTTGCGTTCTTACCTAAAGCCTACCTACAGTCTTTTACGTCATAAAAGGGGACCTAATGTTGCTTTTGGTAGGGAACCTTAGGGGTTACTGTCTCAAATATCTTGACTTCTGTAGGAGTTGTATATAGCAAAAAAGAAATCGGTACCAAACCTTGTCTGACATTGTCCGGCTTTCGAAAAAAAGAGACTTGGAATACTTGGTCAAGATATTCTACTCAACCTCACAAAGATAGCACAGCTTGAGATCCCAGCTCTACTTAAGTTTATTCTGTCCACACAATGGTTTAGTGCAAAGGTAAAATATGCAGGTTTCTTATGTGAAACATAAGTATAAGGGAAGGCTAAGAAACATTAATTCCCCTGAGTAACGGGTATAAATAAACTTCCAAGTAGACTTAAGCTCAAATGAAGATGTAATACCTCAGATGGGCAGAAAAGCCAAATAATCCCCCTCAACTAACAACTTGGCATTTTCAGACCTTTACCAGATAATTTTAGTAGCGTAATTTCTAAAGAAGACCATTTACGAGCAACTAACTTTTCTACGTAAACAAAGTAAAACTAGTTTGCTTATCTTATTTAATTCTAAGAACAATTTCTATAAGCCGACAGGGCGCTACACAATTGGAAATCCAGTTTTGCAACGCAAGAAATGGCTCTCCAGCACGTGAAACGAATCTCAGAGCAAGTAGTTATCAATAACTGCTTTGGGATTTTCACTCAAATCGACACGAAAAAAAAAACTCAAGGGGGAAAATCCAAGCTTAAGTTATTTTTATAACCAACCTCGAGCGGGCTGATAAGAGACTTGCTATAAAAGCCGAGTTAGTTCTACACTTTGCATCAGTTGTTGACTGCAAACCGAGTAGACTTTACTACTAAACCAAATAAACATGAAATTCCTATCGCTTGCCGTTGCTGTTGTGCTGGGCCTCTTGGCTCTGGCTAGTGGTGAGCTGCACTTGTCGGATGATACCATAGGAGAGATTAATAATCTTGGAAATTGTTTTGTTTACTTATAGCTAACCCCGCACCTTTGAATCCCGATGTGGTCATCAATGGCGATTGCAAATACTGCAATGTGAGGTCGTAAGACACTGGAGGAAGAATGTTTTTGATACCAACCACAAACACAGCCCATTAAACTTATGTGCAATATTTTAAGTCAATCCTAGAAGAAAAAACAAAACATATGATTAAATAAACTTTACGTAGAACTATATTTATTCAAATTGTTTTGAACTTTAGCTTGCAGATTAAATAGGTCACTTGACATTGTGCGCAATTTGTATAGTTATGATTGAATGTTATCAAGTGCGACAGTCTTAATACGTAGTATGACCTAAGAAGATCTTACGTATTGAAGCTGATATTGAATGAATGCCCTATTCATTGAAACAAATTGTAGATTAAATTTGTTTTGATGCACTTGAATTCCCCTTGATCTTGAGAACTTTCATTGATAACTGAATTATTTCATATTTTTTGGAATATTCAATTGTACGAGGGTGGATCAAAAATATTCTAATCAAAAAGGTCCAGTTTAGAGACTATAAGAATAAGAGCTACCGAGTTTTAGTTGATTTCTCAATTTGTTAGGGTAAAAAATGACAATGTTTCGATGTTAGAAGTGAGTAAAGAATGAATATTATTAATCCAAGAGCGAATTCTTTTTGGTTTAAGAAGGAAATAATGGAACTATATATTAAGCTTATGCAAAAGTATTTAACAGGCAGAAGGAACCATCTCAGACACTATAAAGTAAATATATTCTTGATCACCATCAACAGCTGAGTCGATATTGTCTTTTTGTCTGTGTGTCCGTGCGTCCGTATGAACAAACAGATCTCAGAGATGGTAAGAGATAGAGACATGTACTGGACAAATACTTCTTATACTTGCAATTTATTCCTTCTGACCATATTTAGTAATTAGAATACTTTATTGATCCTCCAAAGGATTGGTGAAGATCGGATGAACTCTAGTCGAGTTATGAGCAAAAGAGTGTTCGCTGCAGCAGCGCTTCTGTTGCTAACGGGAAACATCCTGAGTATTAACATAAATCAAAAAAGAACAAGTAAGGGAGCTGTAGTCGAGTGCCCCGTCTACAAAATACCCTGTTCCCTTGACTTCTTGTGTTTTCATACATATATACACACACGCACTGTAACATACGCACACACGCACGCGCAAACGCGGTAACTGACAATGCAAGGCCCCCTCTCTCCAACAGGTAAAATTAAATCGTTTATAACTTCGGTGTTTTTTGTCCGATCTTATAGATCTTTTCAGAATAGACAGATATTGGGCCTTACTTGATATATATAATGTTTGGAAGGTCTATCTTAAAAATTGTGGCTCTGACAGTTTTTTGCGCTTAAAGGGGGAGGGGAGGAATTTTCCAAATTTGAAACAAACTCGATCTGAATCGGGTATACACCTACCTACATGCAAAAATTTGAGCTCTAGCTCTTATAATCTCTGAGATCGACGCGTTCATACGGATAGACGGACGGACAGACGGACATGGCTAGATCGGCTCGGCTGTTGATGCTGATCAAGAATATATATACTTTATAGGGTCGCAAATGCTTCATTCTACCTGTTACATACTTTTGCACAACTTCATGATCCCCCTTTTCCCATTTTCAATGGGAACAGGGTATAAAAAGAAAGAAAGTCGATCAAGCCCGACTATTATATACTCTGTACCTGTGAAGTGCTGCCCATCACAGTTTCGCCCGGTGCTGCCCATAATTGATTGTTTTCCTCATAGCTCGACTATCGTTCTTCCGATCTTTACCATTCCTTTGGCGGATCGATTAATAATCCTCATTACTAAATATGTCCCGAAGGCACGATCCTTCTATATATAAAACTGTGTTGCCAGCTTTCCAATAAGGTAGGGGCAGTTCTGTCCAAATATTTCTTGAATGTTACTTTAAAGATACATATCAGCATTTAATGATGAAATAAAGATGCTTTCGAAATGAAATGAGAAACAATCTTGACAACAATGGTGAAAAAAAATAAAAAAATAGGGGAAAGTAAACTTCGGCTCGGCCGAAGTTTTGTTTACCCTTGCAGCCATTTTTCTCTAAGCTTTTTTACTTTTCTATGGGATCTATACTATATAGATGTCTGATTTCGACAAAACTTGGTGAAATCATGGAAAAGCATAATACACTGTTAATTGCGAAATTTGGAGGCGATCCCATTTAAAACAAAAAAGTTTTTCTCACTAGAACTTCTTTTTCGACCGATCATTCATACTGCAGCTATATGCTATAGTCATCCGATTTTGATAAAACTTTGTAGAAATGTGTCCAAAGTATATAAAATAAGTGTATGCCAATAAAAAGGACGTTTTCATTAAAAACCAAAAAGTTTTCCTCACTCGAACAAGTTTTTCGACCGATCGTTCCTATGGGAGCTATATGCTATAGTCATCCGATTTCGACCAAACTTTGTAGAATTGTGTAAAAGTATATAAATTAAGAGTATGCCAATGATAAGGACGTTTTCATTACAAACAAAAAAGTTTTTCTCACTAGAACTAGTTTTTCGACCGATCGTTCCTATGGCAGCTATATGCTATAGTCATCCGATTTCGACCAAACTTAGTGAAATCATGGGAAAGGATAGTAAACTAAGAAATACGTACTTTGGAGGCGTTTCCATTAAAAACAAAAAAGTTTTTCTCACTAAGAACTAGTTTTTCAACCGATCGTTCCTATGGCAGCTATATGCTATAGTCATCCGATCCGGCCGGTTCCGACCAAAATTTGTAGCGTATTTTTACCAAAAGACTTCGTGCAAAGTTTGGTGAGGATAGCTTTAAAACTGACGGAGGAGATAGCATAGAAGACAGACGGACGGACAGACGGACAGGGCTAAATCAACTCAGCTCGTCATGCTGATCAAGAATATATATACTTTATGTGGTCGGAGATGCTTCCTTCTATGCGTTACAAACATCCGGACAATTTTATAATACCCTCTGCAAGGAAGGGGAAAAAACACCCGGAATGAAAAGTATCATTGAGAAATTTGAGGAAGTGCGCTTGCCCGGGAAGGTTTTTTAAAAAAAATTTGCGAAAAATGGACCAAAAACTGCGAAAATTGCAAAATATTCAGTTTTGGTAAAACTTTGGGGAATGGTTCGATGCGAAATTTACCAAATGTTCGATTTTGATAAAACTTTGGGAAATAATTGGACGCTTGCCTGCTAAGTCTTCTTAATTGAAGAAATGGGCGTAAATGATGCAATGAAACTTTGGGCAATGGTTAGACGCGAAGGTTTCTAAGGTTCAAAATGGCAAAATTTGCAAAATTACCTTATGAGTATTTATGAAAGGCACATTCCTATCTCTTGTGCATACAAAAATTCTCTAAGCAGCGCTGCTCTGACACACATATAACCATTCCAACGCCGCTGCGATGCTTTCTTTCCTACGCCACGACGCAGTCATTGCTACTGAAATTGAGAGCACTTTTCCGCTGATCTCACACACACCAATGCAAAAATGTAAATGTATTTTTTTCCTGCCTCTGGTTTAGATTATCATAAATACAGGGAAAAGAACCGATTTGGATGAGATGCAGAGCACGAGCACCCAAGACCATTGTACAGTATGCATTGTACTGGGAGCCAATATAGCGCACATGCTGCATCAGGATTGACCGTGTGCCATTGAGGAGGTGATCAACCAGCAGCAGCGTATACCATATATCAGTGCAGATGTGCATGCCGAAGGAGGCACAAGCTATTGACACCCCGGTGAAGCGAGTCATCTTGAGGGGAGAGCTGAGCATGGGTGTGCCGGTGGCGTTGCAGACATGCGAAACGTATTTAGCTTCTTTTTGAAGAGGCGGCTTTTCCAGCTTTGCTCCTCCGCCACAACCAGCAAGGCCTTCAGAGCACGAATTTCCGTGGGATACTTGCAAACCCACGCCCTCTGATAACTCATTTATTAAAATCAAAGAACGTTTCGAAGCAAGCTTTGGTCTTACTTCTTGTTACTTATTGACCCACCCTCGCTTGTCCTCTATATATGTATATTATTATTATGTGGACAATAATATAAAAGTGCACGACATTTAAATGATTTGCGTCAGATTGTTGCGAGCACTGAACTGAATATGAATTTCACTGGAATTGGAATAGCTTTGCTTCTTCTTTGTCTGTTGTCTGTGGTTGCTGGTAATTAATACTGATTCAATAAATATTTTTAATATGATTAATTAACCACATTTTATATTGACAGGCGATGTGTATATCAAGGGCCAGTGCGTAGACTGCATTGGACCAGATGTGGATAATTCCCACAAACCCAAATCAGGATCCATGTCCTATGCCTTGACCTCAGGGGCGATGTCTTTTGGTCTTCTTTATTATTTGTTAAGCAAATTTTATGTGTAAATATAGCCAGGGCCAAACTTTGACGAAATTAAATTAAACTTAGGGAAAACTGAACAAGTTTTGATTTTATTATTGTTAATTAGTTCGACAAGCTGCATTACCGCAAGCTGGTGACAAAGCGTGGAATTTCAGAGGACTTATTTTATGCAGACTTGAAAAGTGTATTATGATTTTGCCCAGAAGTTTGGAACGCATAGAAGGAATCATCTCCGATCACATAAAGTATATATATTCTTGATCAGCATGACGAGCTGAGTCGATTGAGCTTTGTCCGTCCGTATGTCCGTCTGTCCGTTTCTATGCAAACTACCCTGTAGTTCAGCTGGTGTCAAGGCACCACCAGGCCTAACGACCTAATGCATCACTAAGCTTCAGTAGCGTCGTTAACGACAGGTAATACATCACAGCGCTAGTCTGGTACTTGAACTATAGGGTGCACCCATCACCACACTAACGACTGGTAATGCAGGGTCGTACCGATCGGTACGTTTTCCGGACATTCCCATACAAAATTCGTTAGGCAAATACTTGGCTGGTGGTTGGTCTGGTGGCGAGTGCTCACTACGAAGAGTTAGGGAATCCGTTAATGCCGCACTGCTGCAGCTGAACTACAGGGTAGTCCCTCAGTTTTGAAGCTATCGAGCTGAAATTTTGCACAGAGTCATCTTTTAGCTGCACACTGCACAATTAAGTTGGTAGTCACAAAAGTTTCAAGTCTATTTAAATTTCGGCCCAGACGAAGTTAGCTTTTCTTTCTCGTTATTGTGTTTCAAACAGATTAAAGTAAACAAAAAATAATGATTGCCTCGAAATGAGGGCTGTTCGAAAAGTTCTCGGCCGTCAAAGTGGGGGATTCAAAAAAAGGTATTGTGCTGGCGGCCACGATTTCTCGTCTCCAGGTTGTCTGATATGAAAAGTAAAAAGGGGGCTATTATCAGCATAGATGTCGTTCTGGCCTGAGCCTCGAAAAAATTTTGTGATTTTTTTCGACAATATGGCGGCCATTGAAAAATAGATTTTGGGCCCCATTTTTTGGTTGTTTAGTGTAAAAAAATAATATAAAAAATTTTTTTAAAACTTCGATTGAAGCTCAGGCCAAAATGGTGACAATTCTGCGTCGATTTCACTTAGTTTCATCAAAATCGGTGGCTGCCAGTTCGAAAAACGTGATTTCGAGATAAATGCGCTTAAAGTTTGTTGTTGCAAGGCAAATTGGGTCACCTTGGGCCATTAAAGGGGCTACATCTTCTAAAGTATTTCGAATTTCAAAAATCCTTTTAGGGCAAAATTCTCAAATATCCAAGCTATAAAAAAATGCAAATAAGAAATTGTTAAAACTTTTTTGCACATGAAAAACCCCCCCTTAAGACTATTTTCCTTAATTTTGTTATCAATTTAGAATTGGTTAATGTAATTTGATTTTCATCTAAATCTTTAACTGAATTAAAAATAGTTTTTTGTTAAATGTCTTAAGAACTTATCAGCGCCACCCAAAACGAAAAGTAAAACGTAAAAATCTGCGTCTCTCATTTCCGAAGGATCAATTTTCGATCGTTTCGCAGGTTTTCAAAACGTAGCGGAATTAGGAACATGCCTGATTATATTGAATTTATTTCATTCAAGTCGCATCTCTAATTGGATCTGCAAAGAATTTTACAATTTCTATAATTACATAAGCTTCAACTTGTTAATATAATATTAATTAGAGTTTTGTGATTAAATCTTTTCTAATAAAACAAGCTCTTCATGTCAATTCCTAATTAAAAGCAAATTACGCTTAAAATTTAACAAAAGCCAGCCGCTGAAACAACGTCATGCGATGGTTTCCCTACATATTTTGCCCGCTTTGCGGCATATATGTTGCCCAGATGCATTTTTATTGGAGAGTTAGAAAATTTGTCTAAAGTCATGTCAACTGTGCATTAATCTACTGCCTGCGAGGAATTTAGCTGAACTTAAAACTGTTTAACCTGGTAAATGAGCTTTTGATTGCGACGAATTTACTATCTTAAAAGAGTTATTGTTCATTAAAGAGCTTTTGAAATCATTTAACCAAGACTGCAAACCTCTTAAAGTCAGCATGGATTCGGACCGGGGGTCTTAGGTTCGGTTCATGAACCAGTTTCTAATCCAGTCGAACCTAAAGCTCCATTTACACGACCTGATCGCTCAGCTGAGTTTTTGTCAGCTGATCAACTCAGGTGAGCAACTCAGTTCAGTGTTTACACATGCCTGAGTAGCTCAGTTGAGTCAGTTATGAAAATTATCTAGCTCATTTGCGAATTGGCCGCGCAGATTGCCTATTTTGGTTTTCATATCCACAAGTGATTTGCTCTCAAGTTGTGCAGCAAACTATCCCAAAGTGGCAATCCGTACGATCTGCTGCACCTACAAGGTGGGATTGGAGAAGTCATACAGCGCAGGCTTAGCCTCGTACAAGTCAATAAGGCGCGTTACATCAATTTTATTGTTTTATTTCAATAAGCCGTGATTTGACATAAATAAAAATCCAAACCGATAGCCAAAAATCGATAACAATTGAATATCAAAAGCCTGGAAGTGGCAACGCTCGCACACTTCAATCAGGCAACCCTATGACGCTCAGCCGAGTGGTCAGGTCAATTAGAACCGGTTCTATTTCGCCTGATTACTCACCTGAGAAATTCAGGCGCCTACTCAAACGCCTGTTTACACGAGCTGACAACCACTCAGGCGAAAACTCAGCTGAGCGATCAGGTCGTTTAAATGGATCTTAACATATCTTAACTCTCCTGAAGTTTCTAAGCATATTTCGCTTTATTTTCTTATTTATATATTTTTTTTTTTTGCAAATTTTTTTATAGCTTGAATATTTGAGAATATCGTCCTAAAGGGTTTTTTGAAATTCGAAATACTTTAGAAGATATAGCCCTTTTACCCAAAGAACCCAAAGAAAATATTTTGGCCAAGTTTGAATTTAATTAAATTTAAACAAAATAACGTTTAACCAACTTCGGTCTACCATTGTAGATAGTGGATTATTATTGATTGAGCGGTTGGGTGTGATAACATCACACCTCGACATCAGCCACATTGGTCTCACAATTCGTTCTAAATTATTGGGCCGAGGGCTGAGCAAGACTCTCCAGTGTGGCCCGTAAAAGAAATAAGACTCAATGGTTGGTAGCCAATTAAATAAAGTCTATTACATTTGAATACAAGATAAGAACAAGAGCTCAGCAGCCGGGTCAAAACCTTGGCAAAATGAATCTGCTGCATGTGTAGCAATAAGGGAGAATGAAACTATTACAAAACTGAAACCGCTACTATATTTACATTAACATTATCTGGCGTTTGCTTTGTTCTCCACCCCCATTTGCCTCCATCTATACGCTCATCACATCCAAAATAATTGTCAACAATATATTCCTTAGCTGTGCAATAGCTGTTTTAGGTTCCACACACGCTTAAGAAACGCCGCTATCGATACGCCGCTATCTATACAAAGTGTGGATTTTGGTCAAGTTGCAGGATACTAAACAAACGAAATCGTAAACAAAATTCCTGGCACAATTTTTTTATATGACTTTGCAGATTTAAACAGAAAATTCCTGGCACAATTTTTTTTCATATGAACTTTGGCAGGAATTTTTTGGTTTTGCGTTGCTGGATACCCGGCTTAAGCCACGTTTTTCGAGCTGGCGGCACTGATTGCGCCCGTAGTTCTGAACCGATTTTGATAAGACAAAGTGCAATTGATCATCATTTTCAATCATAGTTTTAACAATTTTTGTACTATTTTTTTTTGGCTTGACTTTGGTACAAGCTTACGGAAAAGCCTCGTTAAATTAAGGGAGTGTATTGTTGCTTGAGACTATTGGCATCAGATAGCAAACAACCTATGGGGGGATTCTTGATTCACCTTATCCATGAAAACCCACAGAAACACATTTAATAAGAATCCCTTAATCATCCATGTGCATGTCTTAAGATCATTTTGTGCTTATTAAATAAAATTGAAAAAATTAAACTTTACGTGCATTTCCTGGGAATTGAACTCGGGACCTCTTCTTCTAAACACGAAAGTCGGCATCTTAACGCAGTCGACTGTCAAACTCATGACAAAATTTGGAAATTTAGTTTAACAAAATCGAATAACTTGCCAGACTTTCAAAAGTGACAACCCGACCCATGTAGCACAGATTGAGATTTGATGTACAATTCGGGGCGAATACATAATTTGTAGAACATACTTTATGGCCTAGTCGCGCCCATTAATACCGATTTTTATGCCCTTGCAGAGGGTGTTATAAAATTGTCCGGATGTTTGTAACGCATTGAAGGAAGCATTTTGATCAGCGCGACAGGCTGTGTTCATTTAGCCCTGTTCGTCTGTTCGTCCGTCTGTCCGTCTGTCTTTTTCTAAGCTATCTCCTCCGTCAGTTTGAAAGCTATCTTAACCAAACTTTGCACGAAGTCTTTTGGTACATATACGCTGCACATTTGTCGGAACTAGCCGGATCGGATGACTATAGCATATAGCTGTCATAGGAACGATCGGTCGAAAAACTAGTTTTAGTGAGTAAATCTTTTTTGTTTTTAGGGAAACGCCTCTAAATTTTGTATTTCTTAGTTTACTCTGTTTTTCCATGATTCCACCAAATTTGGTCGAAAGCGGACATCTATATAGTGTAGCTGTCATAGAAGAGTATAGTCTGAAAAGAAGTCTTAGTTAGAAAAACATCTAAGTTTTCAATGGAAATGTCCTCAAAACTAGCATGTTTTTGTTTTATATGCTGGTCAAATTGGTCAAAATCAGATGACTATAGCATAAAGCTGTCATAGGAACGATCGGTCGAAAAAGAAGATCTAGTGAGAAAAACTTTTTAGTTTTTAATGGGATCGCCTCCAAATTTCGTTATTAACAGTGTATTATGCTTTTCCATGATTTCACCAAGTTTGGTCGAAATCAGACATCTAAGTAGTATAGATCCCGTTGAAAAGTAAGGTCCAAAAAGTATTCTTAGTTAGAAAAACTGTTTTGTTTTTAATGGAAGCTGCAAGGCTAAACAAAACTTCGGCCGAGCCGAAGTTAACTTCCTCTATTTGTATTTTGCCAATATCTAACCAAAATTCAACAAAAACTAGACTAAAGTCTTATTAATTATGTTCAAGCCATAGATCGTTTGACAAAATCGAATGATGCAACGTCAGGTTATAGCCCTAATTGCATTCCCTGCTATAGTTCTGCTTAGCGCATGCGTTTGAAATCTCTTGCTTTATCCCATTAGATCAATAAGCAATTGATTTGAAGAAAAAATCTAAAGCGTAAAATCAATGTTGACTTAAAACGTAGCAAAACAAGTTTTTTTTATTTCATTCTTAGAATTATGTGCAAATCTGTATATGGCATTTTTATTTGTTTTAATAAGTCGACGCCACGCAGCTTCAAATCCAGTTTGCAATACACGTATAACCAATCTCTCTCCAGAATGCGAATCGTATCTCTGGTGCCTACCAGAAGCTGTTAATTGTGCCTTACCAGGGAATTTCTCTTGTTCCCAAATCTGTGGGGGAAAATCCAAGTTCAAGTCACTTAAAAATATATTTATTTCCCAGCCAGAGTCACTGATAACAGAAGCAAGAGCAGCGCATCTCGTGTGCTATAAAAGCCTGGTAAGTCGCTGCAATTGACATCAGTTCTCGACAGCAAAACTCGTAGACCTTACATCAACCAAAAATGAAATTCCTATCGCTTGCAGTCGCTCTTGTGCTGGGTCTGGTGGCCTTGGCTAGTGGTGAGTTTGCTCTGGATGAAGATGTTCTTCTATAAATTTATTAATTTCTTTTTATTGTTTATTTATAGCTAACCCGGCACCGCTGAATCCGGATGTTGTTATCAATGGTGACTGCAAATGGTGCAATGTGCGGTCTTAAACAGGAGAAGAGGAACATGTCAACAATCAGCATTTAAGTAAACAACAGAAAATGGACTTCAACCTGATTAATTAATGCAGTTTGTTTTGAAGAAATAAAGTAAATTATTAATCCAGAAAAGAAATTTATGGAAAAGTGCGTTAATGCTTAATTTGTCGAATAGAAGTGAAGCTAAGTTCCCACAGGTAAAACATTTGCACGAGTTAATATACAAATTTGTGTATGTGAATTGCAGAAAACTAAGAAAAGTTTAATATTTAAGTAATATAGGTTAAATTGTTTGCCTATAAGCCAAATATTGCAGCTTCTTTTTGTTGTAGTTGATCTTTTTGATGAGGCTGATGTCCGCCTTAGCTTGAATTAAAAGCACTTCTGTGGATCAACTCGTACAAAATGTACCTAATCACTTTGTTTTGAATGTAGTTGTATTTCAGGTTGCATTGATAAGTGCTGATTCGTTCCAATGACATTATATAATGTAGTGATTTGATGTTGAATAGACTTGTCAGAATTATTGAAATGTAGATAAGATTGACAGCTGCTGAGTTTTTTAAAACGCAGATCAAATTGTACAAAAATAATTTGTTTCGGTAAGACCTATTTTTTATACTCTATACCAAAGGTTCACAGAGCTTATTATGTTTGTGCAAAAGTGTAATGTAACAGCACCGAAGAAATCATCGGCGCTGCCGCCGACTTGTGCTTCTGATTCAAAGCAGCAGCTCCGGCCTGCGCTCCTGATCAAAAGCAGAGGCAAGGCAATTTAAAAAAATCACGAAGCAAAGAAAAATCAAATCAAAGGGACTAGTAAAAACATACAGACGGGCGGATAAAGCAATGATATATATACTTAATGTGGTCTGAGATGATACCTTCTAGGCGTTCCAAACTTCTGGGCAAAATTAAAGTACACCTTTCAAGTGTATAAAAGTTGAGTCAGCCACTTTTAAAGTCATAACTTTCCTCAAGCACGTTTCATCAAATTTGCCCTGCTATAACATAATTCTCCTTGAACTTTGTATTTTGCCCTTTACACGGGTTAATTTCAATCACACAATTATCTCTCAAAAATAAGTAAACTGTGCTATTTCTATTCGTATAAAAATGCAGCGCATTTTGTCGATTACCTACAGATTGTAGCGAGCACTGAACTGAAAATGAAATCCACTGGAATTGCTTTAGCACTGCTGCTTCTAGGTCTCCTCGCAGTCGTTAATTGTAAGTGTTTGGGAATTACTTGTTCAAATATTTCAAAATAATCATTGAGTTTCTATCAAATTTCTTTTGCAGGCAATGTGTATATCCAAGGCAAATGTGTTAATTGCAATCGACCTGAGTATGATGAGGGTATCACAGTTGTTGGAGACTCAGGACGTTCAGGTTCGATGTCTTATGTGTTGACCACGGGAGCAATGTCATTTGGTTTTATATATTATTTGATAAGTTTCTTGCGTGTGTAAATTAATTTTCCTTTTTTTTTTGTAAATAAATAATCATTTTGAATTGAGGGTTGCTTGAATAAATCATTTCTTGTTACCATTATTACTTGTTAGCTTTCAAAAAAAAATCATATGAACATATGTATTCAGAAATTATTTTCTCCTTCCATAGTTATAAATGGTTTTCTTAAGTGATCTCACTGTTAAGCTTCTGGTCGAGTGTAAGCAATCGCGGTACCCAACACGCGGATAGCTCTTTTATAGAAAAGCAATTGAGCTAAGATGCCTCTTAATTTCTACGCACGTTCATTATCCAGCACATTCATAATACACAGGTCGACAAAAATTAATCATTTTTCTGATTGAAAGATCGGACAGGGAAATTCTAATAGGATTTTCATCGCTGAACACGAATCTAACCTCCAAAAGGGGCCATCACGTCAAGATTTGGAGAAAAATGGACTCGAAGTCTCAAAACAACTATTTCTTCGAAAGTCAAAAGATTGAAAAACGAGAAAGCAAAGCTAACTTCGTCTGTGCCGAAGTTTAAATACACTTGAAACTTTTGTGACCACTCACTTAATTTTGTGACCAATGACTTAATTTATAAGCTTTATGTCTTGTGACATTGGAAAATTAAATAAAAAAATAGGGGAAAGTTAACTTCGGCTCGGCCGAAGTTTTGTATACCCTTGCAGCTTCCATTGAAAACAAAAAAGTTTTTCTAAGACTACTTCTTGGACATTACTTTTCTAGGGGATCTATACTATAAAGATGTCTGATTTCGATTAAACTTGGTGAAATCATGGAAAAGCATAATACACTGTAAATTGCGAAATGTGGAGGCGATCCCATTTAAAACAAAAAGTTTTTCTTACTAGAACTTCTTTTTCGACCGATCATTCATACTGCAGCTATATGCTATAGTCATCCGATTTTTATAAAACTTTGTAGAAATGTGTCCAAAGTATATAAAATAAGTGAATTCCAATAAAAACGACGTTTTCATTAATAACAAAAAAACTCGAACTAGTTTTTCGGCAGATCGTTCCTATGGGAACTATATGTTATAGTCATCCGATTTCGACCAATCTTTGTAGAATTGTGTAAAAGTATATAGATTAAGTGTATGCCAATGATAAGGACTTTTCCACTAAAAACAAAAAAGTTTTTCTCACTAGAACTAGTTTTTCGACCGATCGTTCCTATGGGAGCTATATGCTATAGTCATCCAATTTCGACCAAACTTTGTAGAATTGGGTAAAAGTATATACAATAAGTGTATGCCAATGATAAGGACGTTTTCATTAAAAACAAAAAAAGTTTTCTTTACTCGAACAAGTTTTTCGATCGATCGTTCCTATGGAAGCTATATGCTATGGTCATCCGATTTTGACCAAGCTTTGAAGAATTGTGTAAAAGTATATAAAATAAGTATATGTCCATTATAAACAAAAAAGTTTTTCTCACTAAGACTAGTTTTTAGACCGATCGTTCCTGTGGCAGCTATATGCTATAGTCATCCGATCCGGCCGGTTCCGACAAATGTGCAGCGCATATGTACCAGAAGACTTCGTGCAAAGTTTGGTGAGGATAGCCTTAAAACTGACGGAGGAGATAGCATAGAAACAGACTGACGGACGGACGGACAGACGGACAATGCTAAATGAACTCAGCTCGTCATGCTGATCAAGAATATGAATACTTTATGTGGTCGGAGATGCTTCCTTCAATGCGTTACAAACATCCGCACAATTTTATAATACCCTCTGCAAGGGTATAATAATCAATCATCGACATTGAGACTGCTAACAAACATTTTGATTTAAATTTATAATTTATATTTGTTTACCTTAACCGTCTTGATTGGGATCGAACTCAGGAACTTTTGCATATAGCACGAATTGCATGGCGACTTATCTGGCACGTGTGTGATTACGCGCCGCAGAGCCTACTTAAATATTTCGTTAGGCTGCTTTAAGTCTCGAAATGTTACACTATTTGTCTCTTTCCTTCTTTACAATTTCTTTACGTCCCTTTCTACAGGGTGGGTCAAAAGAAGTCACCCTATTGGAAGATGCTCTTATTTTTACAAATAGCCGCCAAAGTCAGATCTGTTTTGATATTTGTGGACTAGACAGATGTAGAATACAAGTGAACAAGCCATGGATCGATATACTCCCCAAGAACGCGGAATAATCGGGAATAATCGCTTCTGAATAATTGATCTTTCGACCAAAATCATAATGAGCGATGAGGCTCATTTCCACCTCAGTACGTGAACAAGCAAAACTATCGCTTTTGGTGCACCGAAAATCCACGAGTGATGCACGAGGAGCCAGCGCTGTTCACGCTGGAGGAGTCATCGGGCCATTTTTTTCGAGAACGCCGCTGGTCAAACGACAACAGTGGACGGTGCGCGTTATAGGGTCATGTTAACCGGGTTTTTTTCTGCCGCAATTGGACGAATTAGGACTGGAGGAGATGTTGTTCCAACAGGACGGAGCAACGGCATAGACTGCGCGAGCCACCACCGATATTCAACACCGACAAACAACATCGGATGACTTTTTTTGGCCCACCTTGTATATCCATGCCACCTAGTGGCATCACGTTCACTGATCATTTCGCTGAAGTTCCACTACAGACCTTAGTGGACCATACTATTGCTAGGATTAATAAAGCACACCCAGAAAGTTTTTAAATCAAAATTGAAAATAATAATAAAAACCCAATTACCTGCTACCTACCAAAGGGGTTATATAGGCAAACATTTAATGACTTCGATGGTGACATGTTAGACCAATATTTATTTTCAATTTGTATGGTACTATTGATAGTGCTGAGAGGACCGGCCGGAAAATAATCGAACTTCTTCTACTCGATATGGTCGACCAATCAAGATACTTTGCGAGAAAAAAACAGCAGACTTGTCTCGCAGAGAAATTAAAAACATTAAGAGCCAAATATTGTACCAACATTAATGAATACCTTTAGATTTGATCACCAATTTCATATGACCAAGCTTGATGGCAAAACGATCAGTGTCATATGTAACGCAACTTGTAAAAATATGAACAATCTAAATTTGGTGAAGAGCAGACACTATAAACATTTTTCCCTTCCAATTGGTACAAGGACTTTCGAAACATAAGCGAGAGCAATATAAGAAAAAATTCCAGGGGAAATACAATGGAAGATATCATAAATGCTTTATTAGTATCTTTCGACTCTTTGATATCTTTATTGTCAAATGGGTCTTCAATTTCGTTTGTAAAAAATATTATTATGGAGGAGGATGTTAGGAGCTCGCTTTTAATGAAGCATCTGGATAAGCCTGACTCTAATTCCGAAGATTCCGCATAATATTTATTCTATTATTTTTTTCTTAGCAGTGAAAAAAACCGACTAAAGATATCTGCTTTCGTTTGGAAGTTAATAATTAAATGCCGCTAGCGAGGCCCAATCGCCCACTGTGGGCTTGTGCGCTTCTAATTTTCGCACAAGAGAAAGGGAAAAGTATAATAAGATCGAACAAAAAACACCGAAGTCAAATACGAATCAATTTTGCTTGTAGTAGGGAGGGGTGTCTTGCATTGTCAGCTAGCGCGAGCGTGTGTGGATGTGTGAGAGTGTGTCCACATATGTAGAAAATGAATGAAAACACACGAAATCAAGGGAACAGGGTATTTTGGTGTCGGGGCTCTCGACTACAGCCCCTAAACTTGTTTGAATTCGCATGACGGGAAATGGTGTGGACATGTATTGAATGCAATATTGTCTAAATAATCATTCTGCATACATGCAAACAATTATTTTGCCCTTACTCGGGCAGATTTCAATCACACAATTATCTCTCAAAAATATGCAAACTGTGCTATTTCTATTCGTATAAAAATGCAGCGCATTTTGTCGATTACTGACAGATTGTAGCGGGCACTGAACTGAAAATGAAATCTAGTGGAATTGCTTTAGCACTGCTGCTTCTAGGTCTCCTTGCAGTCGTTAATTGTAAGTTGTAGGGACCTATTTATTAAAAAATTTCGAAATACTTATTGAGTTTCCATCCATTTCTTTTGCAGGCAATGTCTATATCCAAGGCAAGTGTGTTGATTGCAATCCACCTGAGTATGCCGACGGTATCAGAGTTATTAAAGAGCCCAGTTCAGGTTCGATGTCTTTTGTGTTGAGCACGGGAGCAATGTCATTTGGATTTATATATTATTTGATAAGTTACTTGCGTGTTTGAAAAGTTTTCCATTTTTAAGGTTTGTTTGCAGATTGAATTAACGAGAAGTAAAGTGCTTTACTTCTGTCATCTTTGAATGAAAGTTATACTTTACTAATCGTTAATTCACATCTTGACACAGACCTTAAGTGTAAATTAATAATTATGTTGAATTGTTTGAATAAAAGATTCTAAAAGGCTAAAGAATAACAAATCAGCTGGAGCTGATGAGCTGCCCGCTAAATTGTTCAAGGCTGGCGGCGAGGAGTTGGTAAGGTACATGCACCAACTCCTATGCAGAATATGGTCAGAAGAGAGTATGCCCGAAGATTGGAGGCTAAGTGTTCTCCGCCCAATACTTAAAAAAGGAAACCCTGCAAACAGCGCCAATTACCGCGGGATCAGTCTCCTACCCATTGCATATAAGGTTCTGTCATGTATCTTATGTGAACGTCTAAAGCCGAGAATGAGCGAATGATCGAACCGTATCAGTGTGGCTTTCGACCTGGTAAATCCACCATAAACCAAATATTCACATTAAGACAAATACTGGAGAAAACCCATGGTACGAAAACTCAAAACCTACCATCGTTTTGTTGATTATAAAGCCGCTTTCGACACACCGATAAGGTCAAAGTTCTTTGAAGCCCTGTCTACTTTTGGTATACCAGCAAATTACGTTCGACTTTGCATGATGACGTTGAGAAGCAAACGAAGCTCCGTCAAATTAGGAAAGAACCTCTCCGAGCCTTTCGATACCAGAAGATGTTTTAGGCAGGGTGACACCTTATAGTGTAACTTCTTTAATCTGCTGATGGAATATATACTGCGCCAGTGCCCAAATGGTAACAGATCGGGCACCATCTTTCATAAAGATGTAATGCTACTTGCATATGCCGATGACATTGACATTATCGACAAATTCGAACGGGAGGAAAGCAAGGCGTTTTCAGAGATTGAGAAGCAGTCAAAACTCATGGGCTTTGCGGTAAATGAGGAAAAGACGAAGTTCCTAGTCTCAGCGCGCAGTGAGCCTACGCGTCTTGGAAAATCTGTTGCAATGGGAGAGTACAACTTTAACGTTGTAAAGGACTTTGTGTGTGGCCGGGTGGCTCAGCGGGTAGTGTGCGCGACCGCTGTGCAAAAGGTCGTGGGTTCGATCCCGCCTCGGAACGGTGACATGACAAAACGACCACGGGCAAAAGGCCTATATTAAAACTAATCGTAGAAGGCATCGAAATTAAACTCAAAAATGATATGGGCCTTATGTCTACATTAAATTCGGACATGTTGCCCACATTTCATCGGACTTTTCCCCCAGTTTAAATTGAGGTCCTGCAGGGTGCAAAACGAAATTGTGCTACTTTCATATTAAAGAAAAGGAGCAACTTTATAAGTTAAAAGCTATTTCATGAGAAATGGTGCGGCTATTTAGAGAATGTATAAGCCGAACGATATTTTAAAATCGCCTGACGGACGCACGACATTTCATGTCGTCAGTCTCTGGTAATCTGGCCGATTGTGAGATTGAAAAGGAGCACGCATGGCTATGCCCTTCGGGCTGTGTGTGGATCGACAGCGCTTACGGTAACAAATTGCCGGTTAACGAATATACCAAAGCCGATGGGTATCTGTAATCGCCTGGCGGATAACTGACATATAGTGCACAAACGCTGGTTAAGCCAGAGGCCGGCTACCTACTAGGCATAGGCAAGCTCTCAAAAGCAGCGCAGTCGGCACACACACAGTATAAGCAGTATAAGCGTCGCTGCGTGTTCGGCTCTTGTTTAAATGTGTCGCGATTGAATCAGTTTTTGCGCTGCTCTCACACACACCAATGCCAAAATGGGATTGTTTTTTTCCGGCCCCTCCCCTAAAATGGCCTTGCAAGCAAACAAAATCTTGCATAAAATTGTAAACACACTTGATATTCTTTTATAATAAAAACATGTTATTCCATTTGTAGAACTAGTCCAGCGCCAGCTTTGTAGTAATTAGCCATGAAAAGCTTCTCAAACTGCTGTTCGTATTCGGCGTAAAACTGTAGGTCCCTTCTCTTGTGCGAAAATTAGAAGCGCACAAGCCAAGAGATTGAGAGAAGCTCGGATTTGGCCATTCGGGGCTGTGTCAAGCCATTTTACATTTTACAAAGAACTTTGTCTAAGAAGAAGAAGAATAACTCTTGCAAACCGATGTTACTACGGGTTTAGTAAGAAGTTCATCCCAGTCCTGCAATACGGCGCAGAAGCATGAACATTAACTGTATTGAATGAGGAGGCGATCGGCTTGTTCGAGAGAAAAACTTCTTCGGAGGATTAATGGACCTGTAAAAGTGTATGAGCTCTATGGGGACACTGATCTAGTCAAGCGCATAAAACAACAGTGGTTGCGCTAGCTTAGACATGTTACTCGTATGGATGAAGAAGCTCCAGTAAACAAGTGTACAGGCGGAAGGCGATTTAGGGAAAGGAAGAAGTGTAGGACGACCGAAACTTAGTTGGGAAAAACAGGTGCTGAAAGACATTGAGTCGGTTAAATTGACCAACTGGTGCCAGCTCGCACAAGACAAAGGCGAGTGGCGGGCATTACTTGCAGCGGCCGAGACCGTCAAACGGTTGTGATAGAAATATCGTGCCAAATAAGAAGAAGAAGAAGTTGACAGAAGCAGTGTTGCCTTTGAAGTTACCACGGGGAGAAATTATAAGCGGTGCTCTACTAGCCTTCAATGCGTTTAACAGCGCTGACTGGAACCGAATCCTAAGAGCTCTAGGTGAATTTGGTGTTCCGTCGTACCTCCAGGCAATCATCAGGTCGTACTTTAGTGGTAGAGTCCTTACGTACCCCACGTCAGAGGGGAACAAGACCCACGTGGTTTCTGCTGGGGTTCCACAAGGCTCCTTGCTTGGACCTGTTTTATGGAACGACTCTCTCTCCCTCCAGGAGTGCATTTAGTGGGCTTTGCGGATGACGTGGCACTTGTTGCTGTAGGCAAAGTGCTTCGAAGGACCGAGGAGGCGTGTAATTCTGGCATTGAGCGCATCCACCAGTGGCTTAGCGCAGCGGGTCTCGAGCTTGCGGCGCAAAAGACAGAGGCGGTTCTAATTAGCAGTCGGAAAAAGGTGGAGTCAGCCTGGGTCAGAGTCAATGGAACCGCAATAAAATCCAAAAGAGCCATTAAATACCTTGAAGTAATGCTGGACACCAAGCTATGCTTCCGAGAACATCCGACTTACGTCGGAGAGAAGGCAGCAAAGTCAAGCAGCGCCTTAGCTAGGATCATGCTGAATGCCGTGGTCCTAAACAGGGGCGAAGAAGTTTTTTGGCGAGTGTAACAAAGGCCATGGTCTTATACGCGGCGCCAATCTGGCACAGGTCCATGGTTTACTCTAGCTACATAAAAGGAGTCTGTGGGGCGTACCGTCTAAGTGCGCTCAGGGTTACTTCTGCGAATCGTACGGCGTCGGAAGTTGCTGCTTTGGTCATTGCCGGGATGATTCCACGTAAAGAGCTGGCCACAGAAGCAAACGAGAGGTACCGGGTTTCACGATTGAGTGCCTCAAGTCAACCAAACAGTGGTACACAGCAGCAGGAAACAAGGCAGCGGAGCATCGAGAAGTGGCAACAGCGTTGGGACCAATCCACGAAGGGTCGCTGGACCCATAGCCTAATTCCGAGATTGTCACCATGGCTGTCTAGGAAACATGGTGAGGTGAACTTTCACCTAACTCAGCTCCTTAGTGGACATGGCTGTTTTAGGAGTTACCTAAAAACAGTCGGCCATGATGATTGCGAGGAGTGCACTTGCTGCGAAGAAGGACCTGTGGAGGACGCCAGACACGTCTTATTCGAGTGTGTAAGGTTTCACACCGAGAGGGCGGAATTATCCAGGGCGATGGGCGGAGATATAGCCGCAGATAATTTAGTCCCTTACATGCTGATGTCGGAGGGAAACTGGGAGGCAGCGTGTGACTTCGCAGCTAACATTATGGCAACTCTGCGGAGACTGGACTTGCAGCGTAGAATCAGGGAGTAGGTGGGTCATCAAATCTGCGAAGCAATGCTTTGCGGCCGTACCGCAGGTTTTAGATGTTCTGTCAAACTTTCCGTGATTTCATGTTGTCTCAAAGTCCTTCTTAGTAAATAGTAGTTGTTAAATAAAGAAATTAAAAAAAAAAAAGTAGCCTTCATTCAATTATATATGCAAAAGCTTTGTAAGTCTCAACATTCGCTGTCTGTTAACCAGACAGACTAACTGTTTGTGATCTGTTAAGTGAAATATACGTACAATGTACGTCGTACATGTAATATATTCAGATTATTTCTTATTTCTAGCTCTGAGTAATCGATCTGATCTTTTGCCATTGCACTTTTACATATATACCACTTTTTACGCCAGAACTTATCAATGAGGGAAATTCATAAAAGATTTGGGTTTTCCCTGAACTCACTTCTGAGTAAATATTTGCATATTTTGCCGGCTACTGGCTGATCTATAAAAGCAAACAACTTAAATGCACTCAAGTTCAGTTTAACTAAAATAATAACCATACAATGAAGTGGCTCTCGATCGTTCTAGCAATGGCTGTATTAGCTTTGGCCAGCGGTGAGTTGTTATTTGTTTTGATTCTTAATGAACTTCTCAATATCAAAATTCAACATTTTAGCATCTCCATTGCCAGACGTGGTGATCAACGGAAACTGCCACAAGTGCAACGTTCGCTCGTAGATGACTTAAATTCAAACATAAAATAGAAAATATGGTGAAGGCTTAAAAAGTACCAATTCAGATAGATGAAAACTGTTTTTTTTTATTAAAATATATTTGGTCATACTCTGATTTGTGGTAAAAAAAACTCTGATCCAGCGTCAAACAAAAAGTTTTTTTATTTTTAGGTTAAATGTGGAAAGCTAACAAAAAAGCAGCCAGCAGGCATGGAATAGTTTTGAAAGCACAGATAGGCCGACCACCGTGAATCTAAAACTGTCCCTCCGCCATCGCGTATTTCAAATTCAACACCGACCTGTTTCAGTTCCGCACCGAATTCTTAAGTTTTTAATTGATCATTTTTAGGAAGCCATACAAAAATGTCAATATTATGATCCCATACCATATTTAAAATAGAAAGCCCTTCCTGCTGATTCCGTATGTCACTTGGCCCCCATTGGAACTCCAACAACTCTGGAGCACTAAAAGAGAATGACGAAGATTCATGTCAAAAGCAAATTTAGATGAAAGTTAATCATTGCACAGCTCTGGGAAAAGAGCGGAATACGAACAAGGGCACAAGTCTTCTAGAGACAGCAGGAAATCCAAAAATAGAAGAAGAAGATAGCACAAAACCAGACTGCCCGACTATACTGTATGGCTATATCAACTAAGCTGATTAAAAATATAAATACTTTGTGGGGTCAAAATACACAGCTTCCTTCTATGCGTAACAAACATCTAGAAAATTGTACAATACTCGCTGTAAAAAACACATTTCACACTTCCTTATTTAACAGAATTGATTTATTTGCCATTTAACAAAGTTGAGTAGGTTAAATTAGCGTTTAGCTTTTCACATTGCAGACGACGACAGTCTCCATTGATGATCACATTGCCCGGGTTTAATGGTTGAGCTATTAAGAGAAATAAAATGTAATTAATATGGAATATTAATTCCAGCTTGAGTGAACTCACCGCTAATCAGGGCCATTAGACTCAGAAGGAAAGCAAGTGATAGCCACTTCATGTTGTAAACGATTCTAGTAACAGGTACCAACTAATATATAAACAACGACTGGGGCGTGCTTTTATAGTTTCAGCATTGAGAGAACTTCTGTTCACATCTTATCTCACAATTTCTAATTCTTTGTCTCTCCAAGCTCTACGAATCAGCTAGTACATGTACTATTACATCTATAGTTAGATTAGAAAAAGGTCTTCAAAACAATTGATAATACAGTACTTCTTAGCAGAGGAGAGTGGTGATGTTGATTGGACAGAAGTCATACGCTTTAATAGCCAAATGTTCAAAAATTGATGATTCTGCTTTAATGAGTTAAACAGCTTAAGCTTTCAAGTCCAACAGGTTTGAAACACGTACTGCTAAAATTGATTACCAAGTTAAGTCATAAAATAAAAATCAATATCGGGGTTGACACAGAATCCTCTTCCAACCACATTCCAAATGAAAACCAATTCCTAGGTGAAACCGAAACCCCTCTTATTTTGTAAGGAGATTTTGGCAAAAACCAACCCATACACAAACCATCCAATACACAAACCAACCAAAATTGACTTCACGAACCTTCGCGATTAAGCACTGTTATTGTAGTTGGACCATAATCTTATACACACACCCTTTAACTCGACTTTCGAAAAAGAAAACGAAATCTCTCGAAGTTCTGTGGCACCGACGGATTTTTTGAGAGATTTGCAAACCAACCGACGGCAAAATCTCTACAGATTTCAGCTTATCGGGGGTGCCCTGGAAATCTCTAGAGACTCTTCAGTCCTGTTTGTGTCTTTCCGAAGTTCGCTAAGTTAGCATAGGTTAGCGAAGTCGCTTTGGTTGGTTTAAGACGCAATGCAGATTATAGCTATTTAAGTATATAACCCGCGCCTCTTGAGTCCTAAAAATTGTGTTGAAAATTATATTTCACAATATTCTAAAAAAATGGCATTTCTGAACCACGCGGCTCGGCCGAAGTTTTGTATACCCTTGCAGCTTCCATTGAAAACAAAAAAAGTTTTTCAAACTAAGACTACTTTTTGGACCTTACTTTTCTTTGGGATCTATTCTATATAGATGTCTGATTTCGACCAAATTTGGTGAAATCATGGATAAGCATAATAAACTGCTACTTACGAAATTTGGAGCGAAAAAGTTTTTCTCACTAGAACATCATTTTCGACCGATCATTCATACTGCAGCTATATGCTATAGTCATCCGATATTGATAAAACTTTGCAGAAATGTATTAAAGTTTATAAAATAAGAATACGCCAATAAAAAGGACGTTTTCATTAGAAACAATAAAGTTTTCCCCACTCGAACTAGTTTTTCGGCCGATCGTTCTTATTGGAGCTATAAGCTATAGTCATCCGATTTCGACCAAACTTAGTGAAATCATGGGAAAGATTAGTAAACTAAGAAATACGTACTTTGGAGGCATTTCCATTAAAAACAAAAAAGGTTTTCTCACTAAAATTAGTTTTTTGACCGACCGTTCCTATGGCAGCTATATGCCATAGTCATCCGATCCGGCCGGTTCCGACAAATGTGCAGCGTATTTGCAACAAAAGACTTCGTGCAAAGTTCGGTGAGGATAGCTTTAAAACTGACGGAGGAGATAGCATAGAAACAGACGGGCAGACGGACGGACCAGGGCTGAACCCCAGAATACATATACTTTAAGTGGTCGGAGATGCTTCCTTCTATGCGTTACAAACATCCGTACAATTTTATAATACCCTCTGCAAGGGTATTTTAGTATTTTAGAACAAATACTCTCCACATTTGTCGGACCCGGCCAGATCGGATGACTATGGCATATAGCTGTCATAGAAACCATTGGTCGAAAAACTAGTTTTAGTGAGAAAAACTTTTTTGTTTTCCATGGAAATGTCCTCAAACTTGGTATGTATGTGTTTTATATGCTCCTACACGACTCTACAAATTTTGGTCTAAATCGGATGACTATAGCATATAGCTGCCATAGGAACGATCGGTCGAAAAACTAGTTCTTGTGAGAAAAACTTTTTTTGTTTTTAATGGAAACGTCCCTTACGTTGGCAAATATTTATTTTAAATACTTTTACACAATTCTACAAAATTTTGTCAAAATCGGATGACTATAGCGTATAGCTGCAGTATGAATGATCTGTCGAAAAGGAAGTTCTAGTGAGAAAAGCTTTTTGGTTTTATTTGGGATCGCCTCCTAATTTACTAATATATAACAGTTTTTATGCCTTTCCATGATTCCACTAAGTTTGGTCGAAATCGGACATCTATATAGTATAGCTCCCATAGAAAAGTATGGTCCGAAAAGTAGTCTTGTTTAGAAAAACAAACTGCAGGGTATACAAAACTACGCCAAAACAAAAAAAAAAAAAACAAACAAACTTGGTAATAAAGTACACTGTTAATAAAATGCTAGTTTTTCGACCTATCGTTTCTGAAGAGAGAAAATTGTAAATTTTACGTTTTCGCGACGTTTTACGTTATTGCGAAATTGCATATTTTTGATTTTAGCCTGGGTTATTGTGAAGATTTGAAGGCACAAATTTTCAAATTATTCGTGAGTTTAGATTATCATGAGTACGGGTAAATAGAGGAAAATATAGAATGGTCCAAAATGTTTATATCGATTTGCAGCTATCCCTAACTTATATATAATCGCTCTAATAAGAATCATAAGAACCCGGGCGACGCCGGGTATTCAGCTGGTATGAAATAAATTTCACAAAGATCGGTTTCATTTTTTGACAAATATTTACTTATATAAATATGTATAAGGTTTTATTTAAGAATTGTGCTACGTTTTCTTAAGTTTAAGTTACTTAAGCTATTTTCCATGCACAGTACATTTAACGCAATCACCTTTGATGATGACATCATCCGGTAGCATTATGGCTGAAAAAAAACTCGTATTAACATTATTTAATTAAAAAATATAAAAATCTTCTACAACTTACCACTAGCCAGAGCCAACACACTGAGAAGGAAAGCAAGACTTAACCACTTCATGTTGTGCTTAATACTTTCTTATATTACCCACTAGGCGTTTTTATAGCTTTATCACAGAGAAAAATATATTTATATCACCAGATCTCAAGGAAATGCTGGACTTCTTGGCGTATTTAGCAAACAGCTGAAATATTTGTTTGCATTGTTTAAGAATTTCGTAATTATTTTTACTTTATGAATGAATTTTTGACAACTGTTCCCCTGTACTATATACTTCCTGCTTTCCTACTTTTTTGTATTTTTCTTTAATGCGAAGTCAGTTTCAAAGTGGTCGGCTTTAAGTTGCTGCTCATGAACACATACATATATTGTACAATTTTTGTGGGAAAAGCAAATATTCATATATCGAATTTCAGTATGTACGAAAAGGTAAATGAACGTGCTTGTGGTTGAATTAACTTTACTCGGTAAAAAGTGGTTGACTGTCTGTTGAGCGCACACTGTTGGCAATTAAGCCAATGAAGCATTAAAAACACCAGCCAAGGGCGTAATCCATGCAAAATGCGTTGGGGTTTGGGATTCAGCTCACTCATCCAGCTTCCACTCGCACTGGATTAGCGAGTTGTGTGTGTGTGTGTGTGTGTGCCACATTTGTCAACGTAAAAAGCATTATGGTTAAATGAACCCCATGCAGATGCATAAATGCCAGACCAGACCACGGATAGTCGACACGTGTGCGTTAACAATTTAATTACGAAGTGGTGAGGAGAAGGAGCAGAAGCTGGAGGATATTGTGCCCGGGCGTTGGCAGATGTTGCCGAAAAAAAAGAACGAATAATAAAGTTAATCGCACAGTCAAGAGGGGATTACAAAGTAAAGTCTCTGTTTGGGGAAACTTTTGAGGCACAATTAAAGCAGCTAATGCTTGCTCGCTGGCTCTGTTATATGCACCAAAATCTGAGTTTGTAAATTAGATAGAAAATGGCAAGAACTAATTGGAAATAATTTTGAAATTTTTAGGTAATTTGGAAGCAAGGTATCTTTGTTTCTGTTCTCTATTCGCCAAAATATAGAAAGAGAAATTTCTCTAAACATAATTGATTAGCAGAATTTCAATTTCAGCTTTAATTCCCTTACCCCAGAGTATACAACCAACTGCCATTAGTAGCTGTCGTTTTTCCACCACTTGACCAAAACGAATATCCTCAAACCTCCCTCTTCCCTACACCCAATGACATTCCCATATCCACAGCCCGATCCCAATTTCCAAATCCCCAGCAGACAATAATGTTTGTTCATGCTCGCAAAGCTTAAATACATTAAAGTACTCAAATGCTGCCCATTCACCCCCCCAAACGGCGCATGATGACCCGTCTGTCGGTCTGTCACTCCACATCGCCACCCACATCAACCAACATCTATGGAATTAACCCGGATAACGGGAAGGGGAAGTGGTCGCCACTCAAACATCGACAAGTGTCCTTCTAATGCTTTTACCCTTGACGCTTTTTGCAGTTGATTAGCAATTTTGCTCACGTGGCGGCAAATACAGAATGTGTGTTGACTGTCTGTGCTCTTTGATGGCGCTGAAAGATGCGATTTTGGTCAAAGGGGAAGAATTATGGTTAAGCTTATTCATAGTTTAAAGATTCCCCCGCTGCTTAATAAGTGGCTAAATAAATGCAAATCCTTGGCTAATTACTTTTGCTTGGGTCCAAGACCAGCTGCGTGTTTTGCCTTAATAGATTTATCCCAAGGGAAATAAAATGGAATGGAAGGCAAATGGAAAAAGCCAGCTGGTAGTTGTCCTTTTGCAAATGTATTAATTAAACTCTTGGCTGCTCAAATGTGCCTTAATTATGCTGAAATGTTTTCATATTGCGCCTAAAAGATGCCACAAAAAATGAATAACAAAAAATACACATAAATTTCATGACCTCACAGGAAAAGCACATGTAATAAAACCAAATGGCTCTGGCCATAAAACTAACCACAAAAAAAAGAAGAACATGAAGCAAACAGTAGCAAAAGCCAACAGCACAACAAAAACGAGATGCGAGAAATCAACAGACCACAGTCGCTTAAGCAAACAGCTAACAAAGTGCACACATGTTCAGGAACACACACGCCCATGTCACACTTGCTCCAAATGCTCCACAGGTTGACAATAAAACGGGGCTAGTATTAATAAACTAATAGTGCCCCAGCTGGCATGGCAAATGAGTATGAGCTGTACACTTATTCTACTGCTTTAAGGCGAGTGTGTGATTATCGCTGAATAGCTTTAGTGAGGGACCTTTACACAAAATTGAGCAGTTAACTTAATATAAAGTCAGTTCATTGTTCAGTTCCTTCCAAAAGACTTAATTGTGTCGACCAAAACATTCGAATTAAACGCATTCAACGAATTACATTAGGTGCAAAAAATCGTTTACCTCCAAATTTGTTCTTGATGTTCGAGTCGTTGGGTGACAAATCAATATTATATAATATACCACTTCGACGTTTTCGGAGGTGTCCCAGAAATCTCTTCCAACCAAATTCCAACCCATTCCTAGAAATCTCTTTCGGTTTATTTCAAACCTCTCGTATTTGGTTGGGAGATTTTGGCAAGCCAACCAATACACAAACCAGCCAAAACACTAATCAACCAATAGCGACTTCAAGAACCCACGAAATATATCACTGTTTTTGTAGTATGACCATAATCTTATACACACACCTTTCGAACAGGACTTTCGAACTAGACTTTTGAAGAAAACGATATCTCTCGAAGTTCTGGGACACCGACGGATTTCTCTAGCGATTTGCAAACCAACCGTAGCCAAAATCTCCAGAAATTTCCAGGACACCTCCGTTTGAGAGCTTTAAAACCACACCTCTAAAAGACGGTTCGGTTTGGGTTTTAAGGGTCCTTTCTTAAGCCTACCCAGAACGCTTCTTTCCGGCATCTCCAGTTAACCCCTTGGCCTGGCCCAGACTTGATCCTCTTTCAAGATTTAGGGAGTATAGTGAGCCACAACTAATGTTTTCCAGATTTCCATCAGACACATCTTGTATAGTTACCAAGTCGTTTTTTTCGCCCTTCGCCCTTCCCTTAGTTTCAATTAGAAAATGCCTGGTACTAACCAGGAATTCAGATCCATATTCTCCCTGCCAATAACACCATCACTACATGGTAGCGCAAACGAAAGTTATTTTCAGCGTGTAAGAGAATTTACTGAACCCTAGGGCTAAGGGCTTACAAAAACCAAGTCCAAGCTGCCGTTTCTTTACATTTTTGACATTTATCGATTAAAGTTACCAGACAATCAAAAGCCACCGTGCTAATTATACTCTGTACCAAAGGTACATAGAGTATAATAAGTTTGTGCAAAAGTATGTAACAGCCAGAAGGAAGCATCTCCGACCCCATAAAGTATATATTCTTGATCAGCATCAACAGCCGAGTCGATATAGCCATGTTCGTCAGTCTGTCCGTATGAACGCACAGATCTCAGAGATGGTAAGAGATAGAGGTTTGACAGGTATGGGACTTATGCTTCTTATACTTGCAGGCAAATCAAGTTTATTTTCAATTTTTGCCACGCCCCCTCCCGCTCCCGCAAATTGGAAAAAAACGTCATATTTTCCACAGTTTTATAGATAGAAGTTTCGTTCGTTCTGGACATATTTAGTAATCAAGATTATTTATCGATTCGCCAAAGGAATGATAAAGATCGAATGAACGGTTGTCGAGTTATAAGGAAAACAAACAACTATGGGCAGCACCGGTCGCAACGGTGATGGGCAGCACTTCGCAGGTACAGAGTATGTTATAGTCGGGCTTGACCGACTTTCTTTCTTGTTTTATATAATAGATCTTTGGAATCATGCTTCATTAATCTATCTATTAATCTTCTTCTTCTTTGGCCATTTGATGTTAGTAAAATCATCACAACCGTTTTACGGTCTCGGCCGCTGCCACTAATGCCCGCCACTCGCCTCTGTCCCGAGCGACATCCCACCAGGAGGACACACCCAGCTCCGCAATATCACCCTGCACCTTTTTTTGTTTGTGGTCCAAAAAATTCGAAATTTTGGCGTTTGACTAATATAAATATTGGCAATTTTTTTAGATGATCATATCCAAAATATGCTTGTTTTTGGTTAAACCTATGCTAAAATAGGTCAAAAAAAGGTCAATATAGGTCAAAATAGGTCAATTGACGCTAAAAATATTTTTTTCATATATGAGATTTTTTGATTTGTGTGTAAGTTTATGGCACATATGTGTGGCTGGTAAAATTAATTATAATTTAATTTACAATTGGGGTGTTCATTTAGTGTTGTATCATTGCACATTGCACATTGTGTAAGCCGCTCCAACAACAATTTGTACTGAGTCAAGTTTGCACTTTATGCTAGACCCCGACCCATGACTACAAAAATCGTTGCAAGTGCAAATCAATATTAGTGTTAGACAACAATGAAAGCGTGACAAGTGTTGCAAAATTTTCTGGTATTTTTTTGGTGTAATTTAGTGCTTTATGTGCTAAATCAAAACATCCCGGCAACCAACGGACTTTGGCACATTTGCTATGTCGCCTATGCGGCTCGCATAAATGCAAATTGCATCATCAACAAAATCATCCAGAATTTCGTCAAATTCAGAAGCGGCCACAACATGGTCAGCTATACCTGCAATAAATATTACCTAATGTACTTAAATTACTTGTAGTACTTGTAGTACTTAAATTACCACATAATGCATTCCAACCTTTATACCTTCAATTGCATCAATTTCGTGAATTGCTTGGGATGCTCTCCATTCCAGAAGTGATGCTTTCAAGCTTTTAAATGGCATTTTTAAATTTATATTTTTAGCAGCAACTCAAACAACACTCACAATAACAAACTCAGCGATAACGATAGCGAACAGCTGATTGCGGTAACTTACAAGACTTACAGCACTCAAATAGTGCAATTGGGTGTCCACGATGATACAACACTTAATGAACACCTCTAATATATAATTATAAGTTTTTCCATGGTATCGGATATTTATTTATATCAGGATAGGATGCACGCACAGTCTCCGCAATCCTATGGAGCGCGTGAGCCAAACAAGTAACATGAATCATGTTGGGATACTTTTAGATGCTTTCCAGACTTAATCATATATGCAGCTGCATCCGTTAGTAGCATAAGTACGTTTTCTTCAATGTCATTCTGCCACAAATTCCTCAGGGCATTATTTAAAAATCTTGAAATTGAACCACTGTTAACGTTTTCTATCTCCTTACTAGCAACTAGATATGGTCTTGTGGGAGTTAAATCATTGAGACTTACAACTATAAGATTGGCTATAAACTTCCCGGCTTTATCAGTGGCTTCATTTTTTATTTGTTTTCGGCATCTTTACTTCCTGCTTTATGAAGGCCACAAAAATGACCGACGATGTTTATACATTTAATTAGCAAAGTTATATTGCAGACGCCTACTTGGGAGCATATATTGACTCTCGGAATATGTAAAAGCATATGACATATTCCAAAATAGATCAAACTAGGTCGAAATATTCTTGAATATGCTTTTAGGTCGAAGATATGTAAATATGTCAAATATGCAAAATCAATGAGGATTTAAAATAATCTACTTTTAGTGAAACAAATTTGTATCCAATCAAATATTTTTTGTGACCACCCATTAAAAATATGATTTTACCTAAAATCCGATGTCTAGTAATAAGTTACAGTTATTTCAGTAAATTGACCATAGAAATGGTAACTCCAACGTGATATGATCTAACGTGACCAAAGGGTTTCTTTTTTAGCATTTCATTTACATTACAGTAAAAATAGACATCTATGTTAAGTAACTAATTTTATGGTAATATTACAGTTAACATAGTAAAGTAAAATAGTAAAAATACCATAGTAAAGAATTGGGTATACACACTAACACAAAGGTTTCTGTCAATTTGGCGCTGCTGCCGTATGAGTTTTTTTTTGCTCTTGCGCTGCCTTGGAATTCCCAAACAGTCATAGCATTGCTGGCATGGTATCTCTAGAAATCTCTAGGAAATCTCTAGAGATTTCCAGGACACTGCCGATAGTAAGGTAACTACTAATTCTTTAAACATACCATACAAATAGTTACGTTACTATTTCTTGGTACTTTTACAATAAAAATTGTTATATTACTATTTGAATGGTTACTTAACGGCTAGAAAAATAATCCTAGTAATTTACAGTAGACTAACAATTTTTTGGTATATTTACCAGAAATCTGACAGCTTACTATTTTGGTAGTAAAATTACTGCGCACATAGTAAGAAAAGCTACTTACTGTAAACATCGGTAAATATTAAAAATTTTGTGGGTTGGCGCATTTCTAAACAATATTTTCGAGAGCAATAATTATCTTTATTTTGTGGTTTACGTGATAGTAACTGTAAAATTTGGTTCGTTCTACCGACTTGGGTGTGTAAGATGCTTAGTACGTATTCTCCGTTTTCGAAGTGCATTCCTAGATCTTATAGATGAATCCTACAAGTCCTCTTAAAGATACTCAAAAGGTTTACAGGAATTCAATTTCCAAAGTGTACGATAAGTCACAATACGTCAGTTTTCTATATAAAGAAGTTTATTTTTGTCCCTTTAAGATTCGCTTTATAGAGGTTCGACTGTATTTCATAAAATAATGAAAATTTAACTTGATCTGCCTGCGAGTAAAATAAGTATTCGTTACATACACATGGGTACAACGTTTTAATTTAATAGATTTTAAATAGAGAAATCTTTCAATTCGGAAAGCCTTTGGCAGGCGTTCACACATGGATAGAAGCAACTGATGCCTTAAAAATGGGAGCTTTAAGAAACTTACAAATCGAATAGCTGTTCTGCTATTTTCATTGAATCTATGTTTTCTTTCAATACTACTTTCCCTTTTTTCTTCATTCCTCAAATCTTTCTCTTTCAAATATTCTTCTTTCCTCAGGTTCTTGATCTTGAGGTTCCATCGATTTTTAATCTGTTCAAAACTTTAAACTATACTTTATTTCAGGAGGTATTTTTTTCTAGTTTAAACAGGTAATAAACTGGACTCAAATATTTACCATCAACTTTTTTAAAAAAATCCTTCGATTATATGAAAAATGTTCACTTTATTACGCTTTAAAAGTTTTTCCATTTACAATTTGTATTTAATGCTTCTTAGAATGGGATACTTTTCGCCGGCACATTGACCACGAAAATCGTCAAAGGACACATCGTGGAAAGCCACTCCACCTAAGCCCTGAGCCTGAGCAAAACTAGCCTTAATGGCCGCTGATGTAGGATCCTCATAGCCCACCCATAGACCATGTTCACCGTTCTCATCGGCCGCCCGATAAGCATAGATGCCATACCGCTTAGTGGGATCACCCACTTTACGTAAATGGGGCACTTCCTTGTCATGTGGTTGCTGTTGCAATAGTTCACAAATCTCGGGCCAACTAAGTAGACCTGGTATACCCGTTTGTTTGCCAGCTGGTGCAGCGCCTTCGGTTGAGGGTATGGGTGGATAGCCGGTAATGCCAGAGTTTTTAGACATTTGCCATGCCCGACCATAGCTAGGAATGCCAATTAACAGCTGCTGAGGATTGGACGTATGATTGAGCCAGTAGTCCAGCTGATAATGTATATTGTGTGTGGGAGGGCGATCATACATGGCATACAAGGGCGCAGGTATATCAGCCTCCTGAGGATTTCGTTCGGGTGTTTGAAAGTCATAGGTACCCAGATTGACAAAGTCAACATAGCTGAGTATAGTGGGTATATCTATGAAAACTGAAAGGAAGGAGAGAGAGTTGGAATATCATTCTATAATTTAACATAGGGGGCGAGTTTAGCAGAGACACTCGATAAGTGATCAGTCTTAAAAAAACGCATCTGAAAACTTTCTACTGAAACCAAGGCTGCTATGTAGTTCATATATAAACTACTTAAAAATGAATGCATCATTGATCACAAAACACGCTGTTTCTGCTAAATGCGTCCACTTACTCACGTTCTGCATCCACTTGAGGTAACATGCTGAGTGTTAAAAGTTTTCCACTTCGCTGCAAATCTAAACGTAATTCTCTGACCAATTGGGCAAACTGTTGTTTATGCTCTTCCGACTTGCTATCGATGGATGATGAACTGAACCATCCCTTGAACGCTCGCCAGGCCTTCTTAATGACGTTCTGCTGTAGTTTTGGCTTATTTTTGGGAAACTGCCAGGCCAAGTCTAAACCATCAAAGCCATAGTTATTTAACTCTTCATATACACTGCTCTTAAAGCTATTGCTTTTGGCTGAATCTTCCAGTAGGCTAAGATATTTGACACTATCCGCCACGCCCTCATCGTTGAAATCCCGATCACCGCCCACTGACAGCAAAAATCGCACATGAGGAAACTTTTTACGTAAACCTGTGATCTGGCGATAGTGCTGACGATTATAGCTTAGCTCAGCATTTAGACTTTTGATTTTATGCGTCTGCGGATCGATCCCGGCATAGCCATAGATCAGAAAATTGCAGAATTGTAGGGCAGGCTCCAATTCGACCAGCGACAGTTGGGCAGGACCTAAACCAAAAAGAGAGAGTTAGAGAGAGATTAAGAAACAGAAGTAGGTAGATCACTTACCTTCTCTTACGAAACTTGCTGCATCGTAGTAGCACACCAACCTGCCCACATCGGCCAGACTACCTTGGCATAATCCAAAAAGTAACACAAAGATCAGCAGCATGATTAGACAATGACTGCTTAGCTTGAATTGGGATTGAAAACTGCGCTAAATAAAAACATAAGTCAAATCTAGCAACACAAACAAGAAGATAAGCATTTGTTGTGAAAAAATGTTCCGACTTTTAATTTCTATTGAATTAAAATTGATGAATTTAGACAATTCAAGGGTTTGCCGAATTAAAATGACATTTGAATCGAAAAGATTGGTATTATTTAGCGTAAGCTTAATCAGAAGGTTTAGATTTAGATTTAGATTTATTTGACAAAAATTCCTGGTGCTACAAGTATATACTTAAAAATTATTGCACCAGTCACAAAAACAAGACGTTTGATTTTTAATTGACTTATCCTACTTAATTCTATGAATTTAATAAAATAGTAAAATAGTTTTTTAGGTGGTTATTCAGTTTTTCCCTAAATTGCGTTGCGCTACAGACATTCTTAATGTTTGCTGGTAGTTGGTTCCACAACCTAACAGTATTGACAAAGAATTGTTTCTCCGAACTGGCAAGTTTATGGCGTACTGCTATTAGGTTCAAAGTTCTTGTTGATGTGGCAAAACTTAACTTGTCATACAAATATGATGGTTCTCTAGTATATATTACCTTATGCAGAAAAATAAGAGATCTGTATACTATAAATGATTTAAAGTCAACACCGTATATTTCCCTAGCAAGCTGTGTAATATGGTCAGTTCGTCTTTTATTAAATACATATCTAGCTATATTGTTAAATGTTACGTTAAGTCTTCTTTGGGAGGCAGCATCACAATTTCCGAATATTTCAATCCCATAGCAAAGTGTGGGTATCAAGTATGTCTTTGCAATCAAAAGTCTGAGGTTTATCGGCAAATAATTCTTAGTCAAAGAAAGCTGTCTAAGTACTCCATATGTTTTACCAGTTGCTCTAGTCACGTGGTTATTCCAAGATAATGTATTATTAAATGTAATACCTAGGTTTACAGTTTGTGTTTCATATTTAATAGACTTGTTCTCAATTCTTAGTGTTGGAAGGTCTGTTGTAGTCAAGGCTTTCTTGTATATTACAATACACTTACACTTTACAGGGTTGAGTGACAATCCGTTACATTTAGCAAAATCATTAACACTTAACAAATCTCTATTACAAACATCCACACACTCATTTATTTTATTCAGAGGACGACTTACATACATTTGAACATCATCGGCATACATGTGG
The DNA here is from genome assembly GCA_018904265.1 of Lordiphosa collinella. Taxonomy (NCBI): domain Eukaryota; kingdom Metazoa; phylum Arthropoda; class Insecta; order Diptera; family Drosophilidae; genus Lordiphosa; species Lordiphosa collinella. Next base: position 414,982 of record JAEIFV010000077.1, read on the forward strand.
ACATTACAATTAGACAACATATCTGGAAGGTCATTTACATACAAAGAAAACAGAAGTGGGCCAAGGACTGAGCCTTGGGGTACACCACGAGTTAGACGCAAAGTAGACGATATTTCAGACTCAGTTGCCACTGCCTGACTTCTATCAGATAAGTAAGAGCTTATAAGTTTAATGGCAGTATCCGTAAAATTAAAGAATTTATCAAGCTTTGTTACTAGGATTTCATGATTGACGGTGTCAAACGCTTTGCTGAAATCAAGAAGTGTTAAAAAAGTCACATCTCCATTGTCCATTTGCCTTCTTATATCCTCCGTAATACTAACTATTGCCGTGGTGCAGCTTCTATGTCTCCTATATCCCGACTGCTTATTACTAAGCAATAAATTATTTGTCAGAAACATACTTATTTGTTGAGCCATTAATTGTTCAAAAACTTTGGATAAAAACGGTAGGATTGAAATCGGTCTGTATTCATTGTTTCCTTTCGGAATGGGTATAATTTTAGCCACTTTCCATAAATCCGGAAAAGTCGATGTCATAAATGACGTGTTGCAGATGTGAGTAAGTAAAAGTAAAATCGGCTTGTCAAGATGACAACAGCCCCAAGGCTTGTGCGCTTCTAATTTTAGCACAAGAGAAAGGGACCTACAGTTTAACGCCGAATCCGAACGGCAGTTTTTGAGAGGCTTTTCATGGCTAATTACTGCAATGCTGGCGCCAACAGCAAGAGGTGTGGCCGGGTGTAAAGTTTTATTCAAAGAAAAAACTTTTCATTAGATGTTCCGAGGCGGGATCGAACACACGACCTTATGCGCAGCGGTCGCGCACTCTAGCCGCTGAGCCACTCCGGACTTTGAATCTAGGGTCAAAAATTGCAGATGTGAGTAATAAGAGGCAATAAGAAGGTTTAAGAAGTGGAAAATGTGGTAATATCGTTTCCCTAATGGGAGTTTCAAGCTTGACGTCCTCCCTCTTCGGGAATAAGGTTCTATTGGATTTTCCTGTTTTAGACACAAATTTGGGGTAATTGGAGCGTAATTATTATTTTGTTTGGGCAAGTCTTGTATGAATTATATTTAGATAATATTTCCTTGCTTTTCCTTTTGGTTCCAATTACAGAAATTCGCAAATTTCCAAGAAAGCCCGAAAGTATGCTGCAATAAATTGATACTCTGTTGCCTGCTGGATGCCAAGAAAGTTGCTGCCTTGTACAAGCACCAAAAGGGAAGGTACTAAAAATAACATAAAAAGTATAAAAAAAGAGTCTCATGAAAGCAAGTGAAGCGGCAGGTGAAGCGTAAAGTGAAGCAAACTCCTAGAAAATGGGACTGAGTTGGTGGTGAATGAAGTGGAGAGAGAGACGGGCTAAAGTAAAAGTTGAAATTAAACCAATTAGTTTGCTGCCGCCGTCGCCTGCAATGAGGCGCATAAGAGGAGAGGCACAAGTTGGAAGTTGGAAGTTGAAAGTGGGGGATGAGGTCAACAGCAGCAGGTAGCAGGAATTGGTGGAGGATAGGTCTTTGGCATTTAGGCGGGGGTTGGGGTTGTTTTTTAAGAGTATTTTAAACGGCGACACGGCAACTGCGGGTAGGAGATGCAGGGCCTTCCGTGGATGGCGCCGTCATAAATTAATTATGATTTAACAACTTTAGCATGCACGACACGGCAGGAAAAACTTTGCGCTTTTCATTTTCTCCTACAACAGTCTTGCTTTTTTGATATTTTTGCTTTTTCGTTTTTTTTTATTTGTCGCGCAATGCAAAAAGGAAAATTTCATAATTTTAATGAGCGCAAAAAGTTTTCGGATCTGCTGCTGAAATGGGAGGGCAGGCAAATTGTGTGATTTCGTTGACTAAGTAGACATTGGAGGGTAGTTTGATAACACTACAGCTGTTAAGTATCATTTGTTCAGGGGGTATTGCTGCTTGGCAAACATATTTTTTCGATTTTTTTTTTTGCATAGTTTTATAGCTTGGATATTTGAGAATATCTTCCTAAAAGGATTTTTTGAAATTCGAAATACTTTAGAAGATATAGCCCTTTTAATGACCCAAAGTGACCCGATTTGCCTAGCAACGGTAAACTTTAAGCGCGGTTATCTTGAAACAACGTTTTTTGAGCTGGCGGCACTGATTGCGCCCGTAGTTTGATGAAACAAAGTGCAATCGATGCAATGCAATCTTTGTATACGAATCTGTCCATTATTCCGTTAATACGATGAATCGGAACAACATCATACCATAAAAAGCAGCCCCATACCATTAGGCTACCACCTTCATATTTCACTGTTTTATATGTGTACTTGGGATCAAATTCTTTGCCTTACGGACGACGAACATTCATTTTGGCATCATTTTCAAATAAATTTATTTTGGTTTCGTCGCTACAGAGGATATTACGCCATTTATTCTCACCCTCCGGTCCGCACCAGGTTCTACGATCTAATGCAAATTTGTTCCTCATCCGTAAATTTGCCGACCGAAGTAAAGGAACCCTGCGAGCAATCCTACCTGGTAGGTTTGCTATTGCCAATCGTCGCCGAATGGCCCGTGATGACACAATATTCCCAATTTCATTGGCAATCGTCCTGAAAGACTTGAACAGGTCGCGTTTAACCAACTGAACCATGCGATCGTCGGTCTTAGATTATGATTTTCTAGTTGCTCCCCGAGTTTCACCTATTTTTTCCGGCATTGGCATTGGTTACGAAGTTTTGAGAACGTTTAATTAACATGACAATTATTTATACGTTTTTCCTTTATCTCGGAGTCGTAGAATGAGCGTTCTCTCCTCCGCACTGCAGTGGCGACTACGGCCCATCTAATACAATTTTAATGGTTATGAAGTTCCCAATTAGTTATATTTTCCTAATACCTTACCTTCTGCAATCAAATAATTGTATATATAAACTACAGGTTAATGTTTTGCTTCATACACCTATTTTATTGACCAGCCGAGTTTGCAGTCTAACCAATAAAACAATCCACATTTTTTCCCAGAAAGCTAATTAATTCCGGGAATTCACCCAATTCGTACCGAAACAGTGTGACCATATTAAAAAACTATAGCTTGCATATTAAATGATATGTTTATATCGATTTAAATCGATATTAAAAAAATAAATTTCACACCTATTATTTTGTCCATGAGTGCACATATAATAAGAAAATCCCTATAATCCACAAGACTTTGAAGATACATAATTGAAATAAAAACAATCAATCAAAATATTTTTATTTAAAAAGTCGCTGATCTCAAGCTGCCCTCGTTCATTGACTTTTTTTTTTAATAAACCTTTACAAACAACCAAAAAAACTAATCCTTACTGCTTTCCAGCACCGCTTCGTATGTCCTCAAAGGCTTTTTGCCACAGTTTGTCAAACTGTTTGGGCAACTTGGCCCTTACACGCTCGGCCAGTTCACGAGCGCCACGCAGATTGGCCTCCTCGTAGTAAGGCAAAAGGGAGAATCCTGCCAACCAGGCCGATAGCTTCGGATATTTTCCAGCCTCAATGGGAGCATAACTCAAATGCAGAGTACTCAAGGTAGACACCAAACTAAAATCAGCTATGGTCAATTGTGCCCCAGCCACATAAGAGTTCTCGCCAAGAAATTGTTCTAGCAAGACATAAGCCTCATGCAGTTCATCGATTTTATCCTTGGGCAATTCGGTGACATTTTGCTGGAACAGCAGACGTTGCAGCTGCTTAAAACAGCTGTGGAAAAGTACTCCAGTTTCGAAATGCAAACGCTGATCTACCACAGCTCGTTGCAGTGGCTCCTTAGGGTACAATGAGTCCTCCTTAGCGTATTTATTAACCAAATAGCCACAAATGGCATGCGAGTCCCACAGGCAAACTCCATCATCCTCCAACATGGGTATGGTGTGTTGGGGATTTTTACGTAGAAATTCGGGTTCCAAGTGCTCACCAGCCTGCATGTTCAGTTGTCGGAACTCATGCTCCAGCTGCAGTGAACGTAGGGTCAACAAGACAGCACGCACAGGTGGACTGGTCTCTGTGCCATACAGGATAAGAACCATGATATTTTCTTTTTCGGTAAGAGATTCTTGGTTAACAGACAATTCTCAACTGACTGAAGCTAACTGGGCTCATTGGTATGATTTTGAAACTTCAGTTGTGATAAGATTAGAAACTAGAAATCTTAATAATTATCACAAAGACGTCATAATGCTGCAAGTTTAAGTTTTTTGCTTGATTGTTTATTAATGCCAGAGATAAGTTGCCCTGGGCTATCGCTGGCTACGTCAATATTTGCTCAGCTTTTAGTTTATCTTGATTTATGCGAACGGGTGTGTAATTGGTGGTGGGGGGAAAGGGGCGAGCGAAGACGACTGCTGACAATTGACAAAAATTTTCAACAAAAAACAAACAAATTCGCATTCATCATGATTAGGCACAAACATGAAAGCTTATATGGGCTTATTTACAGTGGAAGAGAGTGAGAGAGAGAGAGAGAGAGAGAGAAAAAGCCCAAAAAGCTGGGCTCCAAAAATACTAAAATACATTCTAGTTTTTAATAAGCTTGATTAAGCCTATGAATTTCTTTTCAAGTTCTGTATACCAAAAGCTTCGCTCTGGAAAGCTTTATATGAAAGCTTTTGATTATAATGAATAAGAAAAACAAACAAACCACAGAACTTAGAGGTGACGAATCTTAAATACTCTTGCTATTTTTATGCAAAATTGGAGTCAAATGTTTTTCGGCGTCAAAGAGTCAGTCGCAAATCCGCGCGCCTAAGCATGCAGGTCTACGTCGGCTGTTTTCTTTGTTAGCTCGAAAAAAATTTGAATAAGAAAAAAAATTTCATTACTACCCGCACTATATTATTTTTCATTACAATAATCTCGATTATTTTGACAACGAAAATGAAATTCCTGACTACGATTTTATTAGTAATCGTAATTGTAACTTGGAACTTTGGTTTTTTCATAATTATTTCAAATTCTAATTACTTTTACAATTACTAGAATAATTGTACCTGTAAAGTGGGACTATTGAGTAATTATGTTTGAAAAATTTAACTATTCATAAAACTGTATGAGAAAATATGTACCAATTGTTTGCTTATCATGGTAATAAAATCAAACTAATAAAGACAATTTTTTAATTAAATTATAACCCTTCCTACACTGAGAAAAAAGTGATTCCTAAAATTTTAGGAATCTGGTTTTTATGATCTAAAATTTTCTTTTTAGGCAATAATTGCCTTAAAAATGTTAAATATAGCCTAAATCTTTCTATTTTAGGTAAAAAATTTTAAGGAATTTGAGTGTTTAAAAATAGTCCAATGGGCTAAAAATATTTTTGCCTATATATTTTGTATATTTTGACGTTATGTTCGTAAAAAATCAATAAATGCAAAGTAAAAAATATAGACAATGCTAAGAACACCTTAAAAAAATTAATAAAGTTAAAAAAAAAATTTTAAAAAAACAGATGCTCCTACGGGGATTTGAACCCACGACCTCAACGATCAAGAGGCTAAATATATTTTAGCCCATAAATTTTGTATATTTTGACGTTATGGACGTAAAAAATGGATTAATGCATTGTAAAAAATATAGACAATGCTTAAAACACCTTAAAAAAATTAATAAATTAAAATAAAAAAAACGATCGACCTCACGTTCTAGAGAAATAACAGCCCTTTTCTGAGCTAAATGCCATTCCAAATTCGTTTCAAAATGCCAAGCGGTTTTGGGATGCAATTTAAAATAAGATTTAGAGGCAAACAGAACAACGCGTGCCTTGGTGGTGATGGCTGAGACGGCGGTGTCAGCGGTTGTTGCAGTCTTTGAGGTCCTGAGCTCGAATCCCCCCCGTAAGGGAAAGTGAACAAATTTTATAAATGGTATTTAAAAATAAAAATAAATCGCACATAGTAAAATAGGAAGGAGTGGTAGTGGTTTGTTGTGTTGGGGTGAGAGTGTGCGTACTTTAAATAATTATAGTAGCGGTCTGAAATTACTTCAAATTTAGCAGAAGCCCGTCGCTAACCATAGAGACTTCGCAGTCTCGATCAATATCTCGGTTACGGATGTACCACTCTGCACCAGTGATTATAGCCTGAACCCCGAACTTCTGAACAAACAGATATCAGAGATGGAAAGAAAGAGATAAGAGGTTTGACATATATTTTAGCTATTATCTTTTTGGCAACTCTGGTTTAAACAGCTCACGCACGTTTCGTGTTTTGTTTCACTGTCAAACATATTCAGTTTGGTCTATAATTTAACCATGAATCGTCTTACAAACGAACAACGCTTGCAAATTATTGAATTTTATTATCAAAATGCGTGCTCTGTTAAGAAAGTTCATCGCGCGCTTCTTCCATTTTATGGTCAGTTTAATCGACCCACTGAAGCGGCTATTCGGGCTATTGTGACTAAATTTCGCACCAAATTTACATTGTTGGACATTAAACCACCAACACGCTTACGTAGAGTGCGAACTGAAGAAAATATCGCAGCTGTATCGGCCAGTGTTAATGATGACCATCAATTATCGATTCGTCGCCGTTCGCAGCAATTGGGCCTCTGTTACTCAACAACGTGGAAAATTTTGCGGAAGGATTTAGGTGTGAAGCCTTTCAAAATACAGCTGGTGCAAGAACTGAAGCCGAACGACCTACCGCAACGTAGAATTTTTGGTGAATGGGCTCTTGGAAAGTTGGCCGAAGATCCACTTTTTTTACCGAAAAATTGTGTTCAGCGACGAAGCTCATTTTTGGCTCAATGGGTACGTAAATAAGCAGAATTGTCGATTTTGGAGTGAATATCAGCCAGAAGCATTGCAAGAGCTACCAATGCATCCAGAAAAAGTCACAGTTTGGTGCGGTTTATGGGCTGGTGGCATCATTGGACCGTACTTCTTCAAAGATGATGCGAATCGGAACGTAACTGTGAATGGTGAGCGCTACCGTGAGATGATATCCAACTTTTTTTTGCCCAAAATGCAAGAGCTTGACTTGCATGACATGTGGTTTCAACAAGACGGTGCCACATGCCACACAGCACGCGCAACAATGGACTTATTGAGAGGCGAGTTCGGTGAACATTTTATTTCACGTTCGGGACCGGTCAATTGGCCGCCTAGATCGTGCGATTTAACGCCCTTAGACTATTTTTTGTGGGGCTATGTTAAAGCTCATGTCTATACAGACAAGCCCGCTTCAATTGACGCATTGGAAGACAACATTGAAGCATTTATTCGTGACCATTTGAGGCGCAGTACTATCGATTCAAATAAAGATTTCATGCATTTCTCTGAATTTTATGTGTTTTTTTTTTTTAAACTTTCCTATAGCTCTTAAAAAATCACCCGTTATGCGCAAGAGAGGAAAATATGAGGAAGATTGAAAACTATTCCATTTTGAGTTGTGCCTCTTTAGTTAAACGTGTGCGATATGCTTTCAGGCAGATCAAGTTTATTTTCAATTATTGCCACGCCCCCTCCCGCCCTCGAAATTTTGAAAAATAAGTCATATCTTCGGCAGTTTTATAGATAGAAGGATCGTACTTTTTGGACGTATTTAGTAATCGGGATTCTTTGTCGATCTACCAAAAGATTGGTAAAGATCGGATTAACGATAGTCAAGATATAAGCAAAAGAAACTTCTCTGCTGCAGCGCAGTAGCAGCGCTGCTTTCAGTTACTACTGCATCATATAAATTTACACTGAGCATACACTTTTGTGGGTACAGAGTGTATTATAGTCGGGCTTTCTACTTGTTTTAATTAGGATTTTTTATGGTTTTTTTTTCCTAAAAAATAAAATAACTCAGCTAAATATTACTCGATTTTAATAAACTAAGTTGCAGAAGACGCAAAATTAAATGTTTTTTAAAACAGCTTACCAAAATTAAATAGTTTTATATAAATTTGAACTATTAATTTTCATTTAAAGTACGGTGAAGCCGCTAAATATTTTAAGAAACTTAAGACATATGATTTTTTAACTATATCAACCTCGAAAAGACGAACCGTTATTTAAAATTTTGATGTGCACAAAAAATTTGTGGTATGCCACAATGTTACATTTAACTATATCTACAACCCACACTAAGTCGCATCCCAGAAGTTTCTTGACTGTCACACCGTGTTATTAAAGGCTAGTACCAAGCTGAATGGATAAATTTAATTAAAAAAGTACTATAACAGTACTTATTTCTGCTACTAAAGTGTAGCTGTATTTCACAATTTGGTAAAATTGAATTTGTTTTTTAATTATTTTGTTCAAAAACTGTCTGTTCATTTCTTTCTCATGCATTACTTAAAAACAATAATCATGATGAGACTGCTGCGGCCCCCTACATTTATCTCTCTACAAAGCTTTTCGTGCTTTTGCCTACTCACACTATTCAGCACTATTGAATATACATACATATGCACACCCAACGGTACATACAAAAGCTATGTTGAACTGTGTATATAAAAGCCAGTATAACCGGCACAACGTAAATAAAGACTCAGTCATACGTACATACTGCATCGAAACGTACACACAGCGCGCATAGCAAAATGTCGAATATCATTTTATATGGAGTTGATCTCAGTCCCTGTGTAAGGGTTGCCAAGCTTGTACTCAAGGCCCTCAATGTGGAGTACGAATACAAAGAGGTTAACCTACAAGGTGGCGAGCATTTCAGCGAGGAGTATCTAAAGATGAATCCTCAGCATTCTGTGCCTGTGCTGAACGATAATGGCACCATCATCTGGGATTCTCATGCAATCATCATTTATCTGATGGACAAATATGGCAAAACGGATGAACTCTATCCCAAAGATCTGGCCAAACGGGCAGCCATCAATCAACGATTGTTCTTCGATGCCGGTGTTCTTTTTCCCGCCATAGCAAGTGTCAGTGGTCCGTTCTGGCGTCAGGGAATTACAGTGGTGCCTCAGGATAAGTTGGACAATATGCATGCAGCTCTCGCTATGACGGAGACTTTTCTGAGCCAGCATACGTATATTGTGGGTGAATCGTTGTCAATTGCAGATCTGAGCTGTGCCACGACCATCACTTGTTTCCCCGTTGCAGTGGAAATGGACGGAGCAAAGTATCCCAAGATCATCGACTGGTTGGAACGACTGAAGAAAGAGTTGCCCTACTTTGAGGAGATGAACAATAAGCCGGCCAAGAGCTATTGTGATTTTCTGAGAAGTAAATGGACTAAACTGGGAGATTAGATTTGGAAGAGAAAAAGTACAAATAAATTATGGCAAGAAAAATAAACTTTTAGAGATAACTTAGACTACTTTTTTTCTGTGGCAGAGCTTTACTTTCAGTAACAGTAACAAGGTGAGGCAATAAATTAAAAGTGGTTAGCTAAGGCATCCTACAAATCTTTTTTGAAGTGAAGCGAAGAAGAAATTTATTTAGAACAGACCCTTAAAATTATAAAGAAGATTTTATAGAGAGGTTTAAATTCGAGGTAAAGCATAAATTATGTGTTGATTGAAGATTTTTTGATGCTTTTTTCGTTGAATTTAAGATATAATTGACTACATAAGCCAAAAACTTGTGAAATTCTCCACTTTTGAGTTTTAGTTCGAGTTCATTTCTGAAAAATTTCATTGGAATGTCAATATTGATTGCCATAGCTAAGCAGTGTTCGCTCTACTACACTGCCTCACCTTGTAATACCAACATTCCATGGCATCTAAAATAATAAAAGCTCATCAACTGAAGCCCCCACAAGTACTTGTCCGACCCATAAATATGATTACCGACAACGCCCTAAATTCAGTTTGTTGCCTGACATCATGTCGAATATTGTGCTCTATGGCATGGACATAAGTCCACCGGTGCGTGCCTGTCTGCTCACCCTTCACGCTCTTGACTTGCCCTTTGAATACAAAGATGTTAATCTTATGGCCGGTGAACATCGTACGGAAGAGTTTCTAAAGAAAAATCCTCAGCATACTGTGCCTCTACTGGAAGATAATGGTGCTCTTATCTGGGACTCGCATGCCATTGTCTGCTATCTGGTGGATAAATATGCCCCAACGGATGAACTCTATCCCAAGGATCTGTTGAAGCGTGCCGCTGTCAATCAACGTTTATACTTCGAGGCCAGTGTGCTGTTTATGTCCTCAAGGAATATAAGTATTGCATATTTCTATCATCAAATCTCTGAGATGCCTCTAGAGAAGTTGGAAAATGTGCGAGATGGCTACAATCATTTGGAGACTTTTCTAGGCGATAATCCCTATGTGACTGGGGATAGTCTAACTGTAGCGGATTTTTGCTGTGCCGCTACCATAACCTCTCTGACTGGGATTCTTGAACTCGATCCGTTGAAGTATCCCAAGATTACAGCCTGGGTGGAGTTGATATCTAAGCTGCCATACTATGAGGAAGCCAATGGTGTGGGTGCCCAGAAGTATAAGGGAATGCTCAAAGCAGCGGCCTTGACTTTTTCGTAGACACCTTTTGAATAATAAATTATTGTGACCGCAACAACTTTTAATTGAATTTTCAATATGGAGAACAAGTGTTTGTTTGCTTACCGTTTCCCAGGAACAGTGTTGGCAACTGAGGGTTAAAAAAACGGCTAAAAATAGCTACAAAATAGTTGGCGACCACTAATGAGTCATCAAGGTAAAATAATCGCGTTCAATTACTCCCTTTCCCCCATGCTGAAAGTCCATGCCAAATCGATTTGTGTACAATCTCAGAGTAATTTGTGCGACTTCGCTAAGCTTAACAGAATAGAAAGATATAAGGTGGGCCACTTAAACCTTTGAGAGGTTTTTTTTTTTTGGTAATACGTAACAAACAAGTAAGAAAGTTGCTCAAGGCCGATTTTGCAGTACTCTGTAACTTCTAAAGTTTTAAAGTGCTGCCCATCACCGTTGCGCCAGGTGCTGCTCAGCAAAATGATTTGTTTTCCTTATAACTCTGCTTGTCTATATCGACTTGACTGTAAATCAACAGTGTTGATGCAGATCAAAAATATATATATTTTATAGGGTCAGAGATGCTCTCTTCTGGCTGTTACATACAAGGTGTGTTCAAAGGAAAAGGTGAATTTTGAATTTTTTGAAAAGTGCTTATTTATTCATCAATATCCATTTTGTCCCCTTCAAAGTAATCGCCCTCGGTTATAATACACTTGTGCCAATTCCGATCGATTGAGCCTTATTGCTTCACGCAAGCGTTGCATGACTTCCTTGTAGTATTCCTTATTAAATGTACGACCTTTTGGCAGGAACTCATGAAGCACCACATCATTGTAATCAAAGAAAACAGTGAGCTAAACCTTCATATTTGATTGAACTTGGCGTGCTTTTTTCGGTCTTGGTTCATATGGCTGCTTCCATTGGAATGATTGGGTCTTGGTTTCGATGTCATAACCATATACCCAAGTTTCGTCACCAGTTATGACCCGTTTGAGCAAACCCGGATCGTCTTTGACGTCATTCAACAACTCCTGAGCGATACTAGTGCTACGTTGCTTTTTCTCAAAATTCGTCATCGAAGTCGAAGAGCACACAAAAACGCAACTAACCTTTTCAGTTGCCAAAAATAAACTACTACTCAGAGAGAAAAAACCGAGAAGATTGGGCTTAAAATGAACAAAAACTAATCATGACTGGGTTTTCTCACTTTAAGAACACTTTCTCACTTCAAGTACTTTTTTTTAAATCGCAAAATCTTGATGTGAACATTTTAAAATCCAAAAAAAAATAAAATTTGAAGTCCAGTTGCACCGTCCAGGTCCACGCCGTCCAGATCCAGGTCCCCTGTCCAGGTTCACTGTTCAGATCCACTGTCCAGTCCAGGCCCAGGTCCGCAGAGACATCGCTTGTGTACAACACCAACCCGCCTTGGTTAAATAAATAAAAAATTTTTGTCGGACTAACTGGGAGAAGAGCCCAAGACGTCGCGACGCGTCTTAGACGGTTAGGCTATTGCCATGCGTCAGAATGTCTACATACACTTTTCGGTGGGATGGTTGAGGTTAGCTGAATTGTGCTCATTTCAAGAACATTCGGAACATTTGTGCTCAAATATTTGAGAGAACATTCTGTTCATATTTTGAGATGAAATCTTATTTTCTGATCACGTTTTCTTCCTCTGTGTAATCGAAATTGCCTGCTAATGCAAACATATGATAAACATATGTGTCCGAATATAACAAAAATAAAATATTGATCGAAATTCAAATTCACCTTTTCCTATGAACACCTCGTACATTTGACCAACTTAATATACTCTGTGTACTTTTGGTACGGAGTATAGACACACGAGTTAGTTAATGGGAAATCATTTTTTGGTTTATTTTAAAATGGTCAAAATTGTTTGGATTAGATGTGATAAACATGGTGTAAATGAAAGCCGCCAGCTGCAATTTTATGACGAATGTTTTCTTTTGTTGAAACCAGTGTCCGCAGCTTATTTAAGCAAACCCACAAAAGATTAATCTGGAGGGTTAAGTCGGACGATAAAGGAGGTCAGTCAACAATTTTTTTTATACCCTTGCAAAGGGTATTATAATTTTACGCATAGAAATATTCATTTCCGACCCCATAATCTATATATATATTATTGATCAGGGTGACAAGCTGAGTTGATTTAGCCCTGTCCGTCTGTCGGTCCGTCTGTTTGTCTGTCTGTCTGTCTGTTTCTACGCAAACTAGTCTCTCAGTTTTGAAGCTATCGAGCTGAAATTGCACAGAGTCTTATTGTTACTGCACGTTGCTAATATGTCCGAACCGACCCGATCGGATGACTATATCTTATAGCTCCAATAGGAACGATCTTTCAAAAAACTAGTTTTAGTAAGAAAATCTTTTTTGTTTTCAATTTAAACGTCTCAAATCTTTGTATTTATTGTTTTTTTTCTTTTTTTTTTTGGTGAAAATCGGTCAACTATATGGTATAGCTCCCATACAAAAGATAGGTCTAAAAAATGGTCTTAGTGAGAAAAAGTTTTTTGTTTTTATTGGTATCGTCTTAAAATTTGGAATTTGTTTGTTTTATATGCTTTCACATCATTTTACAAAGTTTTGTCAAAATTAGGTGACTATAGCTTATAGCTCCCATATAAACGATCGTTCTAAAATGGATCAAAGTAAAATATTTTTTTAAATGTAACCGTGGTTTTTATTTGGACAACAATAATTGAAAAATTTGCAAAATTTGGTCAAAATCATTATATCAAACGAGCATTTGCAAGGGTATTGAAACTTTGGCATCACCGAAGTTTGCTTAAGCCCATATGACACGATATTAATGGTTTCATTAATTAAATGCGTATGAACGGTTCAGCTATATATGTTTTCAGTTCAGCATTTCTATCTTCAGTGCGAAAGGTCACACTTTTCGAATTTGGCGGAAAAACAAACGAAAAGACAAAAGCAGTTAATGTATAAGCGGACACCAAGGAAGTGAGAGTTACGGCAGAAGCTAGCGGAAGACATAAACTCTAAATCTTGACCAGCTGTCGAGCTTTCTCATAGATCTTTCGCAATCTTCTCCCATTCCGTGTTTGAAGATGGAAATGCCAAGTACTTATTGATCAACACGGAAATAAGAAAAAGAATTGTCTCCTTTAAAATTTTGAAAATGGTCAAATGGTGGAATTCGGAAAAGCAATTGGAGATACAAACTTTATGCGCTCATACTAATGTTGTAGCCTTTCTCAGGCCATGAGTCTCAGTGACCTGCTTCGATAAATATCTCTACTAGAAGAAATCCAAAGTGGTGTGGGTTCAGGCGAAGCACAGTCTAGTGTATTGTCGTGTCCCCGTCCATGATCTCCGGCAGCAAATTTTGAGTAAAGCCTTCTTGCTCGCGATGCATCAACCAAGTCGCCGAAAATTTCTTTTTATACTCTTGCAGCGGGTATTATAATATTGTCAGGATGTTTGTAACGCATAGAAGGAAGCATCTCCGACCACATAATGAATATATATTCTTGATCAGAATGACGAGCTGAGTTGATTTAGCCATGTCCGTCCGTCTGTCCTTCTATCCGTCTATTTCTATGCTATCTCCTCCGTCAGTTTTAAGGCTATCCTCACCAAACTTTTGCAAGAAGTCTTTTGGTATATATACGCTGCACATTTGTCGGAACCGCCCGGATCGGATGTCTATAGTATATAGCTGTAATACACTCAGAGAAAAAAAAGAGAATTTCATACTTGGATCAAGAATTTTCGTACTCAATAATTCGATAAGAGTGAAAATTCTCGATCAAAGAACGAAGTTCTTGTTCCAAGTATGAATGTTTGATCCCGTTTTTCTTGATACAAGACTTGCAATTCTTGATTCAAATCGCGTACAAAAACTCTTGTGTTAAAAAAAAAGTGGGGGTTTTTGATCAGTGACGAGCTAAGTTGCTTTCCGTCCTTCTTCTTCTTTCATGCTATCTCCTCCGTCAGTTTAAAAGCTACCTCACCAAACTTTGCACGAAGTCTTTGGTACAAACCACATTTTACCGCGTTGCCAGATAGCTGCCAAGAACGATCGGTCGAAAAACTAGTTCTAGTGAAAAACTTTTTTGTTCTTAATGAAAACGTCTTTATCATGGGTCCTTTATTATCCTTTTACATAATTCTCGAAGTTTGTTGAATCGGATGACTTAACAAGCTCCCATAGAAACTATCGGTCGAAAAACTATGTGAGAAAAACTTTTGGTTTTAAATAAGATCGCCTCCATTTTATTACATGTTGATGCTTTTCCTGATTTCACCAAGTTTGTCGGATCGACTCTATAATATAGTCCCATAGAAGTAAGGTCCAAGGGTATACAACTCCCGACCGAGTTAACTTCCCCTATTTTTATATTTTTATTTTATTTTTGACTTACTTTTACTGCGACTCGAACTCGGGACTTCGAAAGACTGCACTCACAGACACCACCGCTTAGACAGCAGCACCACATGTAGGATGCATTGAGCATCGTCCAAATTTATATTATAAACCAGGGTTCCCCAAGAAGAGAGGCCCTCTGACGCTCTCTGACTCTCTCTAACACACACTGATACATTACTTCGGCTAGCATTCGGTGTGAATTTCCGAGTGTGTTCGGCCCCCCGGGGCATGGCTGGGGAACACTGTTATAAACTGACGGGGAGCGCTCTTCACTCCATGGTTTCCCCACACCCCCCCTTTTTTAAAAAAAAAAAACGATGCAGGAGAGCGGGTTCATCGCTTATTCTCTCAAATGTGCTTGCTCTCCTCTCTCAGTTGGTTTTCCTCACCCCCCCCCTCCCCGAATAAAAACACCAAACAGAACGAATTTAGCTCGATTTCAAGCGCAATCTAATTCTTAAAATTCAAAGAATAAATTTTTTTCAAAAGCGTTCGTACTTAAATTATTCGTTCTACATTTCTCTGTGTAGGTGACTTACATCATCACGCAACACGAAGTTTTCATCATATAATACCAAAGATTGGTCTTGTTAAGCAAGAGGTGGAACTAGGTGGGTGACTATTCTTGGTCTTGGTATCTTAGTTTAACGCTGAAACGGTAGGTCAAAACAGAAAATTAAAAAATCAGTCAAATTTTCACAAAATTTTATCTTTGACCTTTTACAACTTACCCAAATTTCATTTGATTTCAATAAATGAATGAATATAGAAAGGTTGCTAAGTCGTCTCTCGTTTTACCATGCGCTATAACCAAAGATATTGGAGAGTTTAGAGTGTTAAATTTTTTTTGATACTGGAAATACGTTTTTTAGGTATTTCTCGAAAACTGTTCTACGTTCTTACAATCAGACACCTGATTCTAATTGAGCTAAGAATTTTACCTGAGAATTGACTTCAAAATGCTGTGGGTCAGCATAATTTTAAAAATTTGTGTTGTAATGTTATTAATTGTCAAATAACAACAAGCACATAAAAAAGAAGGATCGAGGCTAGTGAAGTGTGTATGTACAGACCTGGATTTGGACTCCTCTAATAAAAGGATAGAAGCTCTTTCAGTTGGCTTTGTTTTCGACTACGATTCTTATAAAATTGGCTTGAAAATAGCTAATTCACCAACACTGCAAAGGACTTCAAAAAAGTATAAAAGCTTCCCATAAAACCTCTCCCACAAACAGTCAAGTTTCAGCTGCTATACCGAAATGTCTAAATTATTCCTTTATGGTCTGGATGCCAGTCCACCTACGCGTGCCTGCTTGCTGACACTTAAGGCCCTGGAACTACCCTTTGAGTATGTGCAGGTGAATTTGTTAACCCAAGACCATTTGACGGAGGAGTATATGCAAAAGAATCCTCAGCATACGGTACCCATGCTGGAGGATAATGGCGACTATATATGGGATTCGCATGCCATTATGGCATATCTGGTGAGAAAATATGCTGAGACTGATGAACTGTATCCCAGAGGTTTGCTGCAGCGTGCCAAAGTTGATCAGCGCTTGCATTTCGAGACGGGGGTGATATTTGAGGCGGCATTACGTCGCATAACCAGACCCTTGCTATTCTATGGAGCCACCACCATAGAGCAGGAGAAAGTTGATCATATCACCGAAGTGTATGATTTCGTGGAGACTTTTCTTAAGGATCATGACTATATAGCAGGCGATCATCTAACCATAGCCGATTTTAGCATTGTTTCAACCATAAGCTCTATTTGTGTTTACCTGGAACTGGATACGGCTAAGTATACCAAAATAGCTGCCTGGCTGGAACGTCTCAAGGAGTTGCCCTACTATGAGGAGGCAAATGGTAGTGGAGCAGCTCAATTTGTGGGTTTGCTCAAGTCCAAAAACTTTACCATTGTGGCCTAGAAACATCGAAAGCTTTAAGAGAGAGCACAAAAATACTAAAACTCTTCTTATCAACAGAAATGCGGCGTCATCAACGCTCAGCAAATGAAAGCTCTCTTAGTATAAAAACCCCAACGCTGGACGCACTGAACCGCACTAGTAGTACACGTATCACTCTCTTTAGTTCGCAACGTCAAAGTCATGGGAAAGCTAATACTATACGGCATCGATGGCAGCGCTCCCGTGCGCTCCGTACTCCTCACCTTAAATGCCTTAAATCTACCCTTCGATTACAAAATAGTGAATCTCTTTGCCAAGGAACAATTAAAGCCCGAGTTCCTGAAAATGAACCCACAACACACTGTGCCCACACTGGATGATAACGGTTTCTATGTCTATGACAGTCATGCTATTAATACTTATCTTGTGAGTAAATATGGAAAGGATGATGCCTTTTATCCCAAGGATCTGCAACAGCGGGCCGTTGTCGATCAGCGTTTGCACTACGATTCCGGTGTGGTGAGCAGTACCATACGTAACATTACCATCCCGCTGGTACGTATGAATGAAACTGAAATACCACGCGCCAAGATCGATGCTCTAGATGAGGTCTACGCCACGCTGGAGATGTATCTGGAGAACAGCGACTATATGGCAGGCAAACAGCTGACAATAGCCGATTTCCATTTCATTGCTGTTGTGACCACTACGCTGGTTTTCCTTGAAATTGATTCCGGAAAATATCCCAAACTGGCAGATTGGGTGAAACGCATCAAACAATTGCCCTACTATGAGGAGGCCAATGGCAAGCGATTGGCACAGCTCTTGGATTTTGTCAAGAGCAAGAAGTTTACTATTGTCTAGACTCTAGAGCGCACTGCAACTGTATTGTATTTAATTGGAATTATTTTAAAATAAATTTATTAGTGACTTGGTAAGTCTACAGCACTCAAAACTCTCTGAGTCATTCGCTATGCATTTCAATGACCTGGCATTATTGACTGTGCCCACATTTGGAAGTCAATTGCAATGAGCTTTTCTGTGTATGCAAAAGTAAGTAAAGTATATACTATATATGAAATAGTACTACAGAGAGCTTGTAAGATTACTAGAGTGAAGGGAATGAACTTTTTCAAAGATTAGCTGAATGTAGTAATTGAACTAAAAATTAAACATCTGAAATCCAAAAGTGATCGTTAATAGAGGGTGATTTTTAAGAGCTATAGGAAAGTTTTTAAAAAAAAAACACATAAAATTTAGAAAAATGCATGAAATCTTTTTTTGAATCGCTAGTACGGTCCATATAATTTAATGTTTGAAGATTATTTCATGCAAATGTTGACCGCGCCTCAAATGGTCCATCCGCTTAGTCCAATTTTGGCATACTCTTTCCAACATTTCGGCCGGTATCTCACGAATAAATGCTTCAATGGTGTCTTCCAATGCGTCAATTGAAGCGGGATTGTCTGTATAGACATGAGCTTTAACATAGCCCCACGAAAAATAGCCTAAATCGCACGATCTAGGCAGCCAATTGACCGGTCCCGAACGTGAAATAAAATGTTCACCGAACTCGCCTCTCAATAAGTCCATTGTTGCGCGTTCTGTGTGGCATGTGGCACCGTCTTGTTGAAACCATATGTCATGCAAGTCAAGCTCTTGCATTTTGGGCAAAAAAAAGTTGGATATCATCTCACGGTAGCGCTCACCATTCACAGTTACGTTACCATTTTCATCATCTTTGAAGAAGTACGCTCCAATAATGCCACCAGCCCATAAAGCGCACCAAACTGTGACTTTTTCAGGATGCATTGGTAGCTCTTGCAATGCTTCTGGCTGATATTCACTCCAAAATCGACAATTCTGCCTATTTACGTACCCATTGAGCCAAAAATGAGCTTCGTCGCTGAACACAATTTTTCGGTAAAAAAGTGGATCTTCGGCCAACTTTCCAAGATCCCATTCACCAAAAATTCTACGTTGCGGTAGGTCGTTCGGCTTCAATTCTTGCACCAGCTGTTTTTGCTGTATTTGTAAAAATACTGTAAAAACTGTTAACTAAAAATAACATATCAAAATTTCAAATCGATATCTCAAATAGTTTTTGAGTTATAGCAATTTAAAGAGCAGCCGCTCGGCAGCTAGAGAGACAATCATTTTATCTTTAAACGCGTTTTTCTCGAAACAGCATTTTCCGAATTTGCTGCAGTGATTACCCAAAAACAAATGATCCGATCACTATCGAATTTTTTTTACATGTTCTATATATAGTTCTCCGTACAATGACCTATCGGTTTTTGATTTGATCAAAAAATCGAATTTTGGCAGGCCAAAACGACCAAAATTTTGGGGTAAAATTCGACTTTTTTTTAAAACGCCGCCATATTTTCAATTTTTGATTTTTTTTTATCGTAGGTCATTGTACAGACAATATTATCTAGTTTAACGAGAATTTTTTTTTTTTAATTTCATCCACGGAGAACTTTTTTTTTTCGCGCCGTTGGAGATCGACTATAACTTAAAAAATATTTAATTTTTTTCTTCAAAAAATTTCACTGTATATTCTTGAAACATGTATAAATATATTCTTAAAATTTTGAAATAATTGATAAAGTAGTTTTTTTAATAAAAATTCCCAAAAATCACCTTTTTTTTAGGCCATCACACTAGGTGTGCCCCTTAACACAGGCCGATTCAGCTGCGATATTTTCTTTAATTCGCACTCTACATAAGCGTGTTTGTGGTTTAAATTTAGTCACAATAGCCCGAATAGCCGCTTCAGTGGGTCGATTAAACTGACCATAAAATGGAAGAAGCGCGCGATGAACTTTCATAACAGAGCACACATTTTGATAATAAAATTCAATAATTTGCAAGCGTTGTTCGTTTGTTAGACGATTCATGGTTAAATTATAGACCAAACTGAAGATGTTTGACAGTGAAACAAAACACGAAAAGTGCGTGAGCTGTTTAAACCAGTGTTGCCAAAAAGATAATTGCTAAAAAATCACCCTTTACTATTTTCATAGGTACCAAAATTCTTGAATCAAGAAAGTTATTAAAATACCAAATGTGTTTTACTAACGCGCTAACTTTAAGATGACAGCTTGTAAGTTCTTAATTGAAGAATTTATCGGCATTAATTTCAAACTATTTCGAACTATAAGTAAGTTACAAAAGTTCTTAAATTGCTTAATGTAATTACAAGTACAAGTATACAAGTACAGGGTTCATAACAGCGGCGGGTACGAAATTTGAATTAAGGAGCAGTCCAACAACAGCAGAAAAAACGTACACAGTGTAAAAATATACAATAGGCTTTCCTTATGTTAATTAACAGAGCAGTAACTTTAATGATAACATACTGAAATAACTGGAATGACAAAAGTTATTTTTGGATATGTTCGCTATATATTATCCGATCTTTCTGAAAATTTCGAAGTCACACCCAAGCAAAGCAGTTGCTTATGCGAGTTGCATTAAAATAACTCTCTGAGCAAAAAAAGCAACGGCGTGACTACCGCTGGTATAAAACATCGTGCTTGAATTGAGTATTTTGTACTTCGGTATAGTATTTTCGTTCAAAATGTAACATTTTCATTTTCTGAGTGTTAGGGTGCGTTCAGACAGATTTCAGGCTGTCAGATTTCTGTTATTTGGCAGTCTGTTCAGACTGAGTACATGTGTATATTGACAGATTTATCTGACCATAAAAAGCACCAGTCAACTGGCTCTACATTGACAGGTGTTCACACTGGCAGCCACTGGGACCTTAAAATATGGCAAACTACTAGTGTGTCTGAATGCGCCCTTATGGAGAGTGAAAAAGTAATATCTACCTTTTTTACTGCCAAAATATTTATGGAAAATTGCCTAAAAATATAATGTACATAGAAGTTATATAAGCAATCGTTTTATATAAGTAAAGTGACCATAGAGGAGGAATTGAATGCAAAACCAGCACCAAAAAGCTCTATCTATATGAAAGGGATAAGAAGTGACGAATCAGTTATTGATTGGACAGTAAGACATTGCCCCTCTTTATCAGCCCAGCGAATCGATAACTTCTTATCAATAATGTTAGTTCTTAAGTCACACATGTATAGTACATTTATTGTTTAATTATAAAAAAGCAGTTCATGCAATCAAGATTGTAATGCACTTTAAAAATGCAATACTTCTAAACGCAAATGTGGACATTTCACTGCAAACAAAAACAAAAAATAAAAAAGTTACTTTTAAATTTAAAAGCATGGTTCATCCATTTTATTATTAAAATCCAAACAAAACAACCTTATTTCATTACAAATATTGATAGAGTCATTCATTGATATAAGGCACTGTAAGATCATTAAACCAAAAAAGATGATTTAAAAATGGAACTTTTGATTTCATTTGTTTCTTATGTACTTGCACGCTTTTTTAACATTACAAGAGTTTCAAAGATTTCGTCACCTAGTCTGTTTCTTTCTTGAGTAGGTATTTGGCCTCCACAGCTAAAAAAATACTGGAATCGAAAAGTCTTCAGAATCCTTTGAATTTGAGCTCATACACTCAGAGAATAAATAGAGAATTTCATACTTGGATCAAGAATTTCTTGATCCAAATCGGGTAAAAAATTCTTGTGTAAAAAAGAAGGGGGGGGGGGGGGGGTGGAATTTAGGGGTGATTTCGGAGGGGAGGGGTTGCCCGGGAATATTGGGTGGGGGGGGCGGTGAGGGGTTGGTACCAACCACACCAACCCACCACCACACCCCACTCCATTTATTGTGAATTATTATACTCTGTAAAATATATATATTCTTGATCAGCATCAACAGCCGAGTTGATATAGCCATGTCCGTCTGTCTGTCCGTATGAACGCACAGATCTCAGAGATGGTAAGAGATAGAGGTTTGACATATATGGGACATATGCTTCTTATACTTGCATTCAGATCAAGTTTATTTTCAATTTTTGCCACGCCCCCTCCCGCCCCCGCAAATTGTTAAAAACGTCATATCTCCCACAGTTTTATAGATAGAAGGCTCGTTTCTTCTGGTTGCCCACTGAGTCCAAAGTCCAAAGCGGAGGCCACACACTTACAAAGGGTAATGGCTGTCTTAGGCTGTCTTTTCGGTGTTTTGCGCGCAAGCTGCCTTTGGAATTCCCAAACAGTTTTGCCGTCGCGGGCATGGAGAGACTGCTGTTTGGACAGACATTTCAGGCTCAAGATCGCTGATGAGTGAGGTTGGTCCCTCATAAAACGTCGTCCGATCAACCTGATGCCTTTTTTGTTGTGTTGTGTGCCTCTGTTTAAAGTTATGTCAATAACATAGCAAGACCTCGAGTCAGTAAAAACTGCTAGGTAATCAAGATTATTTATCGATCCGTCAAAGGAATGGTAAAGATCGGATAAAGGGTTGTCGAGTTATAAGGAAAACAAACAATTATGGGCAGCACAGGTCGAAGCGATGATGGGCAGCACTTCACAGGTACAGAGTATGTTATAGTCGGGCTTGACCGACTATCTTTCTTGTTTTTATTTTTTTACTAGCTGAATACCCGGCGTCGCCCGGGTTCTTATGATTCTTAAGAGAGCGATTATATTCAAACTAGTGCAGGCTGCATGTCGGTATAAACATTTTGGACCGTTCGATCTTTTTCTCTATATAATCGTCTTCATGATAATATAATATCAAGAATATTTTGCAAATTTCGTGACTTTTTTGAATAATCCAGACTGTAGAAAAGTTTCAATGGGAGCTATACTATATTGATGTCCGATTTCGACCAAACTTAGTGGAATCATGAGAAAGCATAGCAAACTAAGAAATACGAAGTTTGGAGGCGTTTCCATTGAAAGCAATACAGTTTTTCTCAAATGTGCAGCGTATTTTTACTGACGGAGGGGATAGCATAGAAACAGACGGGATGGCATGGCTAAATCAACTCAGCTCGTCGTGCTGATCTAGAATATATATACTTTTGTGGTCGGAGAAGAAGAAAAGTTTGGGTATTTCGCATTGGTTAGAGCATAGGGCATAGAAAGTTCTGCACAAAGCCAGTCGGGGAGTTAGTGCAAAAGGAATGGTAAAATATAAGCATGCTTCCCTTAATTTACCGAATTTTCTGAGCTTCATGTCGATTTAAAAAGGCGAATTGTCACCCAAGTTCAAACGTAACACTGAATGTAAGCAAAGCATCAGTTTTCTTTTCAGAAAATGTCGGGAAACCCGATAGAGAGATATACAAACAACCTGAGCCAGCCGCATTTCCACGTAACCACAAAACATGTGTTGATTAAATAAGGTTCATGGCGTCAATTGGCTTAATATAAACAGTACAATAGAAGCCTTCCTTTGAACGCCCTCAACTACCCTCCCACCACACCCCCAAGATCATTTGCCCAACTTTTGGACTAAAAGCTTTCCCAAAGCTGCACTTTATGAGGTATAAATAGCTGAAAGTGCCTCCACTTGATAAGCAGTTGTTTCTGTGATCTTGATTGAATTGGCATCATGTCGAAAATTGTGCTTTACGGTATGGACATAAGTCCACCGGTGCGTGCCTGTGTGCTTACTCTACGGGCTTTGGGCTTGGATTTTGAGTTCAAGGATGTTAATCTCCTGGAAGGCGAACATCATACGGAGGAGTATCTAAAGAAGAATCCCCAGCATACAATTCCATTGCTGGAAGATGATGGTGCACTTATTTGGGACTCTCATGCCATTGTTTGTTATCTAGTTGATAAATATGCCCCAACGGATGAGCTCTATCCCAAGGATCTGTTGGAACGTGCAGCTGTTAATCAACGTTTATATTTCGAGGCCAGCGTATTGTTTATGGCTTTGCGCAATATCTGTGCGCCATTTCTTTACAACAAAGTGTCGGAGGTGCCCAGGGAGAAGATAGATAATGTGGCAGATGGTTATGATCATTTGGAGACTTTTCTGGGTGATCATCCGTATGTGACGGGTGATACTTTAACTATAGCTGATTTTTGCTGTGTGGCTACGATCTCTTCACTGCCCGCCTTTCTTGAGCTCGATCCAATGAAGTATCCCAAGATAACGGCTTGGTTGGAGCGCATGTCGGAGTTGGCCTACTATGAGGAGGCAAATGGATTGGGTGCCAAGAAGTATGTAGATATGCTGAAGGATGAGTTGACCATTTTGTAAATGGTTTACTTTTGCTAAGTTATTGATTCAAAAGCAGAAAATAAAGTAACAATATGTATGTAATGAAGCAGCTTTTTAGATGTGTAAAAGAAAAGGAGAAAATTTGAACCAAAATAAATCTGACTCTTAATAGAGAAAATCCACACATACTTTCTGATTTATATTGCTTTGGGCAAATGAGGCAGCAGCAGTTCAGCAGCATGTATATGAGTTCTTTGCACAGATGTCAAAATATTAAGGCAGGCGAGTAACTACCTCAACATTAAATCAACAACTTTATCTAAATTAAGAGGCTACAATAAAGTTCTTCAAAACAAAAATGAAAAAATTCTAATGAAATTCTAATGTAAAGAGCTTTCTCTTTGATCGAAATTCTGTATCTCTACTTATTTCTCTTAAACTATAATCATGTACAAACTTTCTGAAACTTAAAGCTTTTAGTTATCGCTTGCCTCTCATCGTCAAAACATGGTGAAACTTACGCTCTTTGGCTTGAATGGCAGCCCTCCAGTTCGTGCGGTTAAACTGACACTGGCAGCCCTCAACTTGCACTACGATTATGTCAAGGTTGATGTCTTGGCCAGCGAACAACTTTCTCCAGCATATCTAGAGAAGAATCCCCAGCATACGGTGCCCACACTCCAAGATAATGGCAATTTTATTTGGGATTCACATGCTATTAATGCATATCTGGTCACCAAATATGCTTCAACCGATGCCCTCTATCCCAAAGATCCGCTAAAACGTGCCGTAGTGGATCAGCGCTTGCATTTTGAATCCGGTGTGGTGTTTGCCAACTCTTTGAGAAGTATTTTCAAGCCTGTTCTTTTTATGGGTCAGACTGTGGTGCCTAGAGAGCGCATCGATGCCATTGTTGAAGTCTATGATTTTGTAGAGACCTTTCTCAAGCAACACGATTATATAGCTGGCCCCCAGCTAACCATTGCGGACTTTAGTCTCATCTCATCGATCAGTTCACTGGTGGCATTTCTGGACATAGATGAGGCCAGGTATGAGAAGCTAAGTGCCTGGATCAAGCGTTTGGAGGAGCTGCCCTACTATGAGGAGGCTAATGGCAGAGGTGCCAAGTTTTTTGTATCCGCTATCAAAAAAATCAATTTTACTGTGGGTTCTTGAAATAAATTACCTATTACTATTGATTTGTATGGAAAAAGCATTTTAATATATATTTGCCATTGGAATATTTTAAAAAGATTATTTGAATTTGCCGCCCGACAAATCTTATGTGTACTTTTAGCGTCATTCATGATAAAGCACACACTAATATGTAAGCACACCAAAACAAAGTACTAGATTGTCGATGTGTAACCGAGAATTACGCGAATAGCTTTGTCAAACGGTAACCAAATTCATTGACCAAACATTTGTGCAACGTAGAACTAAAAAGGCTTTTATAATAGAAAAAATCACATAAAATAAAATATATATGTGGGTTTTACTGACCTGTTTTGATTTTAGTAAAAGCGGCTGTTAGACGACTCAAGGTTAAGGATTGATTATAATTCATTAATCAACATAAATCATATATTATATGGAGAGCAAAGGTTGCTCAGACAGTACTGTTTCAAAGGCCTCATCAGTGAGCTTCAAAGCTGTCACACCATCAAGATATTTGCAAATTCCTTTGATTTTATTTTTTTCCCCATTGATTTAGCGTTAAATATGGAATTCGTATATCTAAAGAGTGAACACTTAAAATTTAATATTGGAAAAAGTTAAACTTACTATAATTTTGGAAGTAGTTAAATTTTTTTTATTTAAAAATTTTACCACCTATTCTAGACTCAATTTATTTTGTAATGAATCTATAATGAAGAGCAAAAAGGATTCTATTAGATTTTGTTCTGAAAAATTAAGAATTATATAAATTGAATGAATGTTTATTAATGTTTATACTTCGGGGGGACTCGAACTCAGGACCTTTGCACTTGAACACGATTGGCATACTACAACATATTTCAGGCATGTTGTCGCTTGTATGGCCGCTTGTAATTCTTAAGTTGAAATTTCATGCCTTGGGAATATAAAAGGTGTAACTGAATTTCGCCGTTCAAATATGATTTAAGTCAATTCAACATACTTTTTAATTACCTTTAATTCGAAAAAAGCATAGTTAAATCAAATACGATTGTTATAGATTTTACCATGCGTTTTTTCCCTGAGTGTATATAAGACTTAAATGAAAATTCCTTAGTGCTAATAAAGCTCTACTTTTAGGAAATGGTGTTTGAAGGTTAACCAATGTAACTTAAATCTTTGTTGTTTAATGGCGACTGTTTATTACCGAGAACATAGTTACAGAGAAAACATAATAGGGCTAGGATTCTAGTGTGCATTTTTTCAAGGGAATAAATCCCTTTATAAATACCAAGGTATTTATTGTTTGTTTAATAGAGACCCTCTAGTACCCAGCAACGATTGAGACTTATGTAGCTTCTCTGCATGACATTTCGTCTGTCTAGCGTCGCTCATGTCGGTTCCTGCATGACATGGCACATGAAAGCCGTTAACGTATTGAGCGGACATCGCCTTGCAAAATACGTCAGTCAAACACATTGTAAGGGGTATAAGGGTGGTTCGACGCCAATCACAAAATGGTCGACGGAACGTTGATACAGCGTTGGTCGGCAGTACTAGAGGGGAAACCTTAAGGGGTTTTATTATATGGTACATTCCAAATGAACTCAGACAACCCAATTTTTTTCCAAAAAATTTTTAAATGACTATTATATTGAAGTACTCTATATATGGTATGTATGTAGTACTATATAGATGGAAAAACTCCAAAATTCTGTTCTTCCACCGTCAATAGTTCTCCGGCTTTTGAACAGTGTATCGGATTTCATTCGAATCAAAAACGTCTTTTGTTACTTTCTCGTAAACTTTTTCGACAAATATGAATAAACTCTGAAAGTTATTAGAAGTAATTTATTTGAATAAAAAACTGTTTTTTTTTTTTTTTTGTGTTTTGCTTCAAGAGGGTCTTTCGATACTTTATTCGAATATTTTTTTTCAGAAAGAGCATATTTTTAAGTCCATTTTGCAATATATTTCAAGATGGCAGACAGCCTGAGAGCTCGTGAATAAATATTTTTGTACATCCTACTTTGCGGCTTTAACTGATTTTTCAAATACTATGTACGAAATGTCCCAACAAATTAACAATTAACCAATTTGTTGTTTCACCGCGATAAGATATAATGGTATAGCCTGAACGTAATCTAAATTTCGAAAGAAAACAAACAAGAACACAAAATAAGAATAATAAGACGAAAAAAATTCAATATTTTCGTATTATAAATGGTGTATCATTCCAGCAAGTTTAATATGAATATTTTGAAACTGACTTTCGCTGCTATTGCTTCTTTTCCTTGGGAAAAACTTACTCATCAACTGCTGAAGAAGAACGTTAAAATTGCAGCTGATTATCCATTCCGAGAATGGAACAGTTTTGCTTTTGAATACTAGAAATGGGCTTAGCACTGTCATATCTAGTCTTCATTTCAGCTTTGACAGTGTCGTGCTCCTCTTTCGTATAAAAAAATTCATCAATCCCTTGATAATGATCTTTTGACCATAGAAACAAATCATCTGTATTGAGTATAGGTTCATCATGAATGGTCTGGAGACTTCTACGCCTGCTTTCTCTTTTGAAATAATTCTTATGTATATTAGATTCCTCTTGTTTCTATCGAAACTGCCAAGGCTTTAAACAATCAGACGATCCAAGCGCTAGTTACTTTAAATGAGTAAAATACCACCAGCACACAAAATTTAATGTGATTCTAAGATCTATGTTAGATCATCTAACTGACTCGTCTTACGGGATGAAATAACGAAACTTCATAATTATAGAATGTTTCTGGGAGACAACCCGCAAGCTAGGTGAAAATACACACTCAGGATTTCGAATCCAGCATTTTTCAGGGTCCAACCATAGTCTATAGAGATATTTTGAGACCCTTTATTATGTTCATGATCTCTCTCGATCCCAAGCACAAAGATGAGCTGATTTTGCAGTTACTGGTTTAAGTAATGGTGGCCCTTTGGAAGAAACCTCTTTCAAAAATTTCGATTAAAAAACAGTCGCTGAGGCATTTTCAGTGGTGGCAATTAGAGAGTTAAGCGACCTCCAGTGCATATAATAGCATCAATAAGAAAGAATACTATATGATTTTTAAATTTTCCTTCGAAAAATGTGGACTTGCTTTTTTCCTTTAATGGATCTTACACCTTTCCGAGAATCCCCGTCTTGAATATATTTACAGGTGATGTTTCTAACTGCAAAAGATAAAAGAACAAGCGTGTTGTGTGTGTGAAACAGAGATCTGCACAAGTGCACCGCAACTGCAAGTGCATTGCATAAGTACTTAAAATTTTCGAACTCGGATATCCCGACTACTCCAACAAAATGTATAAAATGGCGCACTTAAATGCCGAAATCACTCGCGTACCATATAGAAAATACTCATACAAACAGGGAACCGTAAAATTTCAGTGTGAAATTATCCACCCACAATTCTAGCAATGCATTTTCTATCTATGGCTTTCTCACTTAATTATTTTGTTACTCATGCTTGCCCCTTGTGGAATTTTTTTTACTGGTGACCTTGTGTGTCTGCTCTCTGAAATATCTTCGGCTTCTGTTCGTTTCCTTCACTTCTCGTCAAATTCATCCCTGCTTTGACGTCGACGTTAGCAGAACCGAATTCTGTGTGTATTGATTTGGCAATTTTGCCTACGCCCACTGATAAAAGGTATGAAGAAGTTTGCATACCCTTTAAATTTGAGCGAGCAATTAACCTATGTTTTTCATGAAAATATTTTAGAATTTTAAAATAAGGGCCTTGGACCGTCATTCGTGGAAAAGACTTACACATGTTTATTATTCTTATACCACAAGCAATATTTTTTGTATGGATCTTAAATAAATTTATTCAGATACATACTTATTTAAGTCGGATATGCCTTTCCCAACCCTGAGTAGGCAATCGTGACGCGTGCTTTAGAAACCAACAAATGCGAAGAGCAATACTCAAGTAATTCTTAAGTATTGGTAGAATGTGTGCTCCTCTTCCTCTTTGCTGTCTGATTAAAATTGGTATGTAACCTGCAAAGTCTGCGTGCGACCGCCCACTCAAAGACGAAAGTATCGTGCGGTGTCGCTCAAAGCAGGAACAAGTAAATTTGACACCTGCTCAAAACTGAGAACAGTCACTGAAATACTAGTCCGACATGAGTGAGTATATGAACTGACTTCATATTTTGAGTGGAAAATCATACCCAAGACGCATTTACAACAAGTATACTCGATTCAAGAAAACAGGCACTCTTGCAGATCTCCGGTGTGAAACTTTACGACAGGTAATGTTCTAGAAAGAGGTAAGAATAGGCCCCAAGAGATTGATAAAGAAGGGAGTCAGGGGCGTTAAGCGGTTTTTCAAAGAAGAAGGGCGAATGGACAATTGTGGACCGATTTCAATGAAAGCCCTCATTGCTAAAATTTTAATAGAATTTTACAAACAGGTTAAC
The DNA here is from genome assembly GCA_018904265.1 of Lordiphosa collinella. NCBI lineage: Eukaryota > Metazoa > Arthropoda > Insecta > Diptera > Drosophilidae > Lordiphosa > Lordiphosa collinella. The sequence continues at coordinate 444,449 of JAEIFV010000077.1, forward strand.
CTCGTTGTAACCACTACACAAACTTACATTTAATTATTTTATATATGTACTTAATAGTAAGCAGACAAAGTTTTGTTTTGAGGACCATTAAGCAAACAACAAAACATTGAAATATTTATTAGCGCTAAGACGTCTTGACTATTTGCTAAATGGTTCCCATAATAAAGAAAGTGGTAATTAATGATTCATATTTGAATTTTAAATCCCTAGTAATTAAAGCAAATTATTGAATCAACATTTCATGTAAAGTTATTGTTATACTACGGTCCTGTTAGAAAATCGATAGCACCTCGAACGAAAATTTTATAATGACAAATAAGTAAATTTCATAGCACCAACCACACAAAATACGGAGCAGCGCCAATAGAAAATATTTAAGAGATAACATAACCAATTAATTTCAACACAGCTAAGAGTATTCTATCATCATGACATTGCTTTTTTTAGCTGTGTACTCGTTTATTTTTAAAACTAATTAAGAGAACCTGACAATTTCAGCTCTTATCAATCGATTAGTTAATAAAAACTGCCTCATCATCATTAACAACAAAAGCTCTCTTAAACAAATCGACCTTCTCTTTGCCTTTATAAGCCCAAACTTCTCTATGGAGACTCACAAACGTACTAAGCTCTCTTAATATTCAACATAAAATGGCAAAACTAATACTATACGGCATCGATGGTAGTGCTCCCGTACGCTCTGTGCTGCTTACTCTTAATGCACTGGGTCTATCCTATGACTACAAGATTGTCAACCTCTTGGCCAAAGAGCAACTAAAACCGGAGTACCTTAAAATGAATCCCACCCACACGGTACCCACACTGGACGATAATGGTTTCTATCTTTATGACAGTCATGCCATCAACGCCTATCTGGTAGGAAAATATGGCAAAGATGATTCGCTCTATCCAAAGGATCTGCAGAAACGTGCACTTATCGATCAGAGTTTACATTACGAGTCGAGCGTTGTGAACAGTGCGCTAAAAGCCATAACATTACCCATGCTTCAGCGCAATGAAAACGTCATTTCCAAGGCTAAAATCGATGCCCTTGCTGATGCTTACCGAATGTTGGAGAAATTTCTGGAACATAACTTATATATGGCAGGAAAACAGACAAGTATAGCCGACTTTCACTACATAGCTGTGTTAAGTAATACGATTGCATTTCTGCATATCGATGCTGTTAAATATCCAAAGCTAGCAGCTTGGATGCAACGCATGATACAATTACCTTACTACGAGGAGGCAAATGGCAAGCGAGTGAGGCATGTCTTGGATTTTATTGAGAGAATAAATTTTAAAATTCTTGAATGACAAGTAGAATCGGTAGAGTGAATCATTCAGATCTTCATCTAGAAGTAGTAGTGTAAAATAAATGTATATCAGCGATTGATAGTTTATTACTTCTTTTCGGTTCTTCAATGCACTGAAGTCTTGGAATTTTTATAGAAATTTCGGTTCTGTCTTCCAAGGTGATAACAGTTTTTTTTTTTTTGATAAGAACAAACCATAGAACATTAAACATTATGCTGGCCTTATCTTAGGAAAAAGAGTCCGACTCACGCTTAAATTTATTTAACTTACTCTTATTCTCTCGTCTCGTAAGCTATAAAAACGTTAACTCCACGCACCAATGACCAGTTACCGTTTGCCTTTCAATTGCTCAACATGGTCAAGCTAACGCTTTATGGTATCGATGGCAGTCCACCAGTAGGTGCCGTAAAACTGACACTGGCGGCCCTCAACTTGCCCTACGAATATGTTCAAGTGAATCTAATGGCAAAAGAGCATCTTTCTTCGGCATATCTGGAGAAGAATCCCCAGCATACGGTGCCCACTCTGGAGGATGATGGCCACTTCATTTGGGACTCGCATGCAATAATTGCATATCTGGTTACCAAGTATGCTACCACAGATGCCCTATATCCCAAGGATCCTTTGGAACGTGCCGTGGTGGATCAGCGTTTGCATTTTGAGTCCGGTGTGGTGTTTGCCAACGCCTTGAGAAGCATCACCATACCTCTGTTCTTCTTTAATAAGACTCAGATACCCAAGGAGCGCATCGAGGCCATTGTCGAGGTCTATGACTTTTTAGAGACCTTCCTTAAGAATCACGACTACATTGCTGGATCTCAGCTGACCATTGCTGACTTTAGTCTTATCTCAACGATCACCTCGCTGGTGGCTTTTGTGGAGATTGATGGCAGCAAGTATGTGAAGCTAAGCGCCTGGATCAAGCGTTTGGAGGAGCTGCCCTACTATGAGGAGGCTAATGGCAAAGGTGCCAAGTCTTTTGTATCCGCTATCAAAAATACCAATTTTACTGTAGCTAAGTGAAATGTTTATTTGTTCAAATGCTTACAACAATACAATACTTGGAAGCGTTATGTTATTTTTGCTTAAATTTAGAAAAAAATAAATATTACTGATTTAAGGCTGAATCGGTCATAAATAGAGGTGGGACATAGTGTGATTGTGCTGTTTGGGGTAAATAAAACTAAAGTCTATATGAATCAAGGCTGTAGCTTGTTCACTGACACCAAAAATAGGTCCATTGTGATACCATATAACCTTTAGTTGAAACTTTTAGAGGAGGGTAAAGGAAGGATCTTCCCTTCTAAACCACTTAGAAAGTAGCCCAAATTTGAGTAGTAAAGCAATCTCTATTTCAGAGACTGCTGAAATGTCAGCCGGAAATGCTCACCTAGGATTGCAAATTGTCTGCTACTGAACACTGGACAGTGATATAGAAGATGGTGGACGCTTTCTTCTTCATCAACTAAGCAACAGTTTCTTAAATAGTCGTTGTGGTTGATACCAAGCCTCGCGGTATGCCTGCCTTTGAGACAGTGTCCTGTGAGAATTCCTTAGCTCAAAAAAAAAAAATCAATCCAAACAGAATTAAATCAATCCGAAACAGGATTGAAAACAGGGTTAATATTGGATATTCTTAAGCCGATCCGAGAAAAAGATATACCACTTTGTACTGTAGGTCCGTTTATTTTCACATATTAAACCACAATTTCAAAAATTTTCTATTTTAATCTAAAGTTAACTTTCCCCTCCTTTTTTTTTAATTGATCTCACTTATTTCAATCCTGAAAAGATCAAATTTATCCAGCGGTAAGATTAAAGTCTTTATGCAAAATTCGCATCAAAGAAGTGCGCGAAATGTCCAATTGTTGAGATTGATGGCGAGTTGGCGTAGATGGTTGTTCACGCACATTTGCAGCAACCGCAGCAATGTTTTCGGTCGAGCGCACTGGACGAATACGTACACTGTTTGGTTTATCTACCAACATTCCAGTTTCACGAACTCGCTTCACGAATTGATCCAAAAATTGAGTTTTTGTCGGAACCGGCCGGATCGGATGACTATAGCATATAGCTGTCATAGGAACGATCGGTCGAAAAACTAGTTTTAGTAAGAAAAACTTTTTTGTTTTCAATGAAATCGCCTCCGAACTTCGTATTTCTTAGTTTACTATGCATTTCCATGATTCCATCAAAATTGGTCAAAATCGGACATCTATATAGTATAACTGTCATAAAAAAGTCTAGTCGGAAAAGTAGTCTTAGTTGGAAAAACTTTTTTTGTTTTCAATGGAAATGTTCTCAAAACTACTATGTATTTGTTTTACATGCTCCCACACAATTCTAAAAATTTTGGTCAAAATTGGATGACTATAGCATATAGCTCCCATAGGAACGATCGGTCGAAAAACTAGTTCTTGTGAGAAAAACTATTTTGTTTTCAATAAAAACGTCCCTTAGGTTGGCTTATATTTATTTTATATACTTTTACACAATTCTACAAAGTTTTGTCAAAATCGGATGACTCGGATGATATGAATGATCGGTCGAAAAAAAAGTTGTTGTGAGAAATACTTTTTTGTTTAAATGGAATCGCCCTCAAATTTCACTAAATTTGGTCAAAATCGGACATCTATAAGTATAGCTCAGAAAAGTAAGGTCCGAAAGTATCTTTTAGGAACAAACTCCGGCGAGTTAACTTTCCCCTTTTTTATTTTCAAACGACCTTCTTTCTCCGCGGACAGCAGCAAACCGGAAGCTTCTCGTACCGTCATCGGCGTTAAACTGTAGTCCCTCTCTTGCAAAAATAGAAGCACACAGCCAAGAGATTGAGGAGCTCGGTTTGCCTTTGGGCTGTGTCATCTTGACAAGCTAATTTTACTTTACTTTTTACATGCATTCATTTGGTGCAAAAAAAAAAAGCTAATTTTAAAATTCATTTAAACGAAACCACGGAAGTCCGCGCCGGATTTTTCGCATGATAATTCTTCATAATTCGCGGTCCATCGAATGCTTTTTTTGGAATTTTTTGAGCACAGGTCCCTGTTCTAAACAATTACCAACTGCCCTTCGTTTTCCTTCCACCAATGCAACACGTTTAATTGCCGCCGGAGCTATTAATTCTCTGTGGGTGATTCTATGAAATCGGGTAAAAATTCATCGAATTCATTCGAGTGAGCTGTCAACTCGGTGATCACCTTTTCTTTTTCGCAAATCAATCTCATCAAATCTTAGAAGTCTTGAATAGTCTTATCACGCAATTCTGTTATACTGAAATCGTTGGTCAAGCAACCTTCAGGTTTAAAGCAAAATTATTGTTCTCACCAGATCTCTTCAAATGTTTGGCAAGTTTTCCGTTTATTTTTTCCATTTTGCCTAATTCTGGAACATACTAAAATAATGTGAACATTGGGACCAAGGCGACTTCCTGATTCAACAGTAAGTGATATGAGATCTTTAATATCCTAAATCGCTTTTGACACTGAACCTCAAGCAATATTGTTCGACCCACTTCGTCACAGTACAAGTGACCGATTGTTTCGTATCTGCATCTATTTTAGCTTCTTGCCGGTTACCGGTTACTTTTATTTTTTTGACCTTATTACTTTTATGTCAAACTAAATTCGACGTAGCAGCATTATATTTATAAGCGCAACCTTGCAAACACGTCCTATAGCTAGATTCTTCGGTGTTTTCGGCTAATGCTGTATAGACCACTAGAAATATTCGATTTTATTTCAGCTATTGTTCCAGGTAGTGGGGGATTCTAGGGAACATTATCATAAATATATAAAATTCGCATACTTTAGTAGATTTATTATAAACTTACATTACAAGAGAATTGTTCTCCAATTTCAATAATTAAAAAATTATTCGTTGGAAAATGACAACAAATTCCACACTGTTAATACGAACTGAAACATAAGAACAGTATGAGATCGAGACCCACGAGATAACAAGAATCAAACGGTAGCTTAACTTTAACTCAATAAATCTTTGAAGCAAATGAAACTAAATAATTCAAAATGAGTTGTTTGGTTTTGACATATGAGTTAGTTCGATAGTGTGCACAGTGTGATTGCCCAGCAAACATTTTTAAGAAGAGTCTCAGGCGACTCGCCAAGTTATATATTCTGATCGTCTGTTGGGAGAAAGTGAGCCGCTTCAGCGACACTTCCAGAAGAGTCGCAAACGAGTCGCAGAAGAGCCTTTAAGAAGAGTAGCAATCTCCACGACGACTCTCAGGAGACTCTTTTCGGCGATTGTTTAATCGCAATCGCCGAAAAGAGTCTACTGGGAATCGCTGGAAAGATTGCCGTAAGATTCAATCTTCTAGCAATCTCCACGGCGACTGCCGGAAGATTCAACCTTCTAGCAACCAACACGTCGACTCCCAGAAGACTCTTTTCGGCGATGGGCGATTCAACAATCGCCCGAATGTTTAGAGGGGGTGCCTACTGATAACATGATTTAGTGTGAGCTTGTACTGGGCTCTACTTGGGCTGATAAAAGAAGCATTGCCTGATTTCTTAAGGACCGTACATATAGATTACATCCTGAAAATTTCATTTTGAGAGCTGTCAAACAACATCAAGAAAAACAAGAAAGAAAGTCGGTCAAGCCCGACTATAACATACTCTGTACCTGTGAAGTGCTGCCCTCTGTGCGGTCATACGGACAGACAGCCGGACATGGCTTTTGCACAAACTTATTATACTCTATGTACCTTTGGTACAGAGAATAACAACCTCCAGTCATACACACACTGCATGTATTTGTTTTTGCAGTCGTCTCTTCCGCGCTCACGCTCACCGCCCTGATTCGCAATAGATTTGTTGTTATTTTCGCTTCAAATTCGGCAATTCTGCTTGTCATGCCTATCTTGTGTGAGATGACGAGGCAATTTTTAATGCGTATGCGTGGCGCCAGGTGCTATAAAATAACTCATGGGAGTATTGGGAGTAAAAAGAGCAAGGGCGTGCTCTTTTTACGTGACAGTGGAACAAGTTATAGGTCAAGACTGCAAGCCTCTCAAAAAATTTAAAGATAATTCGGTTCTGTTTACCAAGGTGATAACAGTTTTTTGATAAGAACAAATGAGAGTGTTGATGTTTGCCATAGCTCATTAAACATAATGCGGGCCTAATCTTAGAAAAAAGAGTACGGCCCACGCTTAAGTTTATTTAAGGGAAAGTAAGAATGTGCACTTGATCGAATTTCTCTTATTCTCTCGTCTCGTTAGCTATAAAAACGTTTACTTTACGCTCCAATGACCAGTTACCGTTTGCCTTTCAATTGCTCAACATGGTCAAGCTAGCGCTTTATGGTATCGATGGCAGTCCACCAGTACGTGCCGTAAAACTGACACTGGCGGCCCTCAACTTGCCATACGAATATGTTCAAGTGAATCTATTTGAAAAAGAGCAACTTTCTTCGGCATATCTTGAGAAGAATCCCCAGCATACGGTGCCCACTCTGGAGGATGATGGCCACTTCATTTGGGACTCGCATGCAATAATTGCATATCTGGTTACCAAGTACGCTACCACAGATGCCCTATATCCCAAGGATCCTTTGGAACGTGCCGTGGTGGATCAGCGTTTGCATTTTGAGTCCGGTGTGGTGTTTGCCAACGCCTTGAGAAGCATCACCAAGCCTCTGTTCTTCTTTAATCAGACTGAGATACCCAAGGAGCGCATCGAGGCCATTGTCGAGGTCTATGACTTTTTAGAGACCTTCCTTAAGAATCACGACTACATTGCTGGATCTCAGCTGACCATAGCGGACTTTAGTCTTATCTCAACGATCACCTCGCTGGTGGCTTTTGTGGAGATTGATGGCAGCAAGTATGTGAAGCTAAGCGCCTGGATCAAGCGATTGCAGCAACTGCCCTACTATGAGGAGGCAAATGGCAAAGGTGCCGCGTTCTTTGGATCCATTATCAAAAATACCAATTTTACTGTAGCTAAGTGAAATGTTTATTTGTCCGAATGTTTACAACAATATAATACTTGGTATCGATATGTTATCAATGTTTAAATGGAGAAAAAAAAATTACTGATTTAAGGCAGGATCGATTGTGTGATTGTGCTGTTTGGGGTAAATAAAATTGAAGAATAATGAAACAAGGCTGCAAATTGGTTTGAACCAGGAGTTCCGATTTTCCGAAAACCGGCACTGGCACCGTCAATTTATAACACGACTTAAACGCCGCAGTAAGCACCCGAGGTGTAGTGCCGTTAGCTGAGCGGTGGTGTGAACTCTGGCTTTCGAGGTCCCGAGTTCGAGTCCCAGTAAACGTAAGTAAGAAATAAAAAAAATAATTGAATATACTTGGACTGGTAGAAGAAGCATTGCCTGATTCCTTAAGTTTTCGGGAACCTTTCGGGAACCCAAAAAAGACAACACACCCATTTCTGACGTCGTATCAATCTGCCACAAATCTGCCGAATGGACATATATCTCTTACTAGCTCACAATACCCGTCCTTGCCGGGTTGGGTTAAGGGGGTTGTACAAGTTGGGTCGGAAAAAAATCGACTTTTTTATTTGCTTTTTTCTTAACTCAGATATTCAAAAATATTTTCCCTAAAGGATTTTCGAAAACTCGAATTAGTTTAGAAGATATAGCCTTTTTATTGACTCAAGGTGACCCAAATGTCCTAACAACAGCAAACTTAAAACGCGCTTTTCTCGGAACCACGTTTTTCAAAACTTTTCTATAGCTCTTAAAAAATCATCAAAAATCATACTTCCCCCTTAATTACAATTAATGTCCAAATTTTCTTTATACTTTAGCAATCCACTGTGCTATCTTCGTTCTTGGTCAGTCACAGAAAAAAAAGTAAAATAAATGGAACTTGTGATGTGGAAGCGATTTTGGATACATTTATAAACAAAAATAGTTTCTGATCGCTTTTCGAGTTACAGTTCAGTTTTGTATTAATCTTTTGTTTAGATCTGTTATGATCTCATTTTATAAAATTAATCTGTCAATATATGAATTCAGATTAAGGGGGAAAAACACTTTGAGGAAAAAAATTTTTTTTTGCATATTTTTGTAGCTTGGATATTCAAAAATATCCCCCTAAAAGGATTTTCAAAAATTCGAAATTGTTTAGAAGAAATGGGCCTTTTAATGACCCAAAGTGACCCGATTTACCTAGCAACTGCAAACTTTAAACGCGTTTATCTCGAAACCACGTTTTTCAAACTGGTGGCCACGATTCAGAGGAAACCAGTGGACCGATTTTGTTCCGGATGGGCTTATACGACGCAGAATTGTCGTCGCTATCGTTCGGCCCTCCAACTTTTTGGATACCTATATTTTAAGTGTACTTTTTTTACACAACACTACCAAAAAGGCCAAAAAAAAATTTTTGTTTTCAAATGTCCGCCATTTTGTCAAAAAAATTTTCAATATTTTTTCGGAGGGCCGAACGATAGCCACATTAGTTCTAAACATAACCGCATTTTTCTTCTTTTTTTTCAGATCATCCCAACTGCTGCAACCATGGTCACCATGTGGGCACCTTTTTTTATTCACCATCTTCATCATTCATCTTTCATTCATTAACTATTTGATAAAAAAAAAACAAAAATAAAAAATCTCTTATACTTTTTTTCTGGAATTTTTTTAAAAAACCATCTACTTTTGCTCATCGCAAAGGGTGTGTTCCCCCCCTTAAGCACTTATTTTATTTAATATCAACATGTTGCAAGTTGCCATAATGATCATACAATTTAATCTTGTCCTTACCAACCCGACCATTTCCCGAAAGTATCCGGACCTACGAGAATTTCGTAAGCTTATCGTAAGATCGAAGTCCGCTTTTCTTTAGAGATGCGGGTTTCAAACCGACATCAGTTATTACGAAAGTTTCTCTTAAATTCGAAATCCGTTTTCCTTACAGATGCGGGTTTCAAACGGAATAGATTCAGTATTCGATCCGTTTTCGCTATTGACAAAGTGTCGAGGATGGACCCGAACACGTGCCTCGAGAACTTACATTTTGCTGCCACAAACTGATCAACAGGTAATACTTAATCGAACCAAAATCGGACACGTTTTTGATAGTTTTGTAAGAGAAAATTTCTAGAGAATGCCGAAATCGGATCCGTTCTCGAGGTCAATTGTCGGGTGGGTACATGTATTTAAGATGAAGAGAAACTCAGAGAGAATGAGTTCATTTATATCATCCAGAAAAAGAACCTTAAGAACGTGCCAGTTGAACAAGTTATAAGTTAAGACTGCAAACCTCTACACAAAACTTTAAAGATAACTAGTTTGATTCTGTTTACCAAGGTGATAACAGTTTTTTTGATAAGAACAAATGAGAGTGTTGATGTTTGCCATAGCACATTAAACATTATGCTGGCCTTATCTTAGAAAAAAGAGTACGGCCCACGCTTAAATTTATTTAAGGGAATGTAGGAATGTGCACTTGATCGGAATTCTCTTAATCTCTCGTCTCGTAAGCTATAAAAACGTTTACTGTAGGCTGCGAATGACCAGTTACCGTTTGCCTTCCAATTGCTCAACATGGTCAAGCTAACGCTTTATGGTATCGATGCCAGTCCACCGGTGCGTGCCGTTAAACTGACACTGGCGGCCCTCAACTTGCCCTACGAATATGTTCAAGTGAATCTATTGGCACAAGAGCAACTTTCTTCGGCATATCTGGAGAAGAATCCCCAGCATACGGTGCCCACTCTGGAGGATGATGGCCACTTCATTTGGGATTCGCATGCAATAATTGCATATCTGGTTACCAAGTATGCTACCACAGATGCCCTATATCCCAAGGATCCTTTGGAACGTGCCGTGGTGGATCAGCGTTTGCATTTTGAGTCCGGTGTGGTGTTTGCCAACGCTCTGAGAAGAACAACCAAGCCTCTGCTCTACTTTAAACAGACCGAGATACCCAAGGAGCGTTTCGAGGACATTGCCGAGATCTATGACTTTGTAGAGACGTTCCTTAAGAATCACGACTACATTGCTGGATCTCAGCTGACCATAGCGGACTTTAGTCTCATCTCAGCGATCACTTCGCTGGTGGCTTATTTGGAGATTGATGGCAGCAAGTATGTGAAGCTTAGCGCCTGGATCAAGCGATTGCAGCAACTGCCCTACTATGAGGAGGCAAATGGCAAAGGTGCCGCATTCTTTGGATCCCTTATCAAAAATACCAATTTTACTGTAGCTAAGTGAAATGTTTATTTGTCCGAATGCTTACAACAATACAATACTTGGTAGCGATATGTTATCTTTGTTTAAATGGAGGAAAAAAAATATAACTGATTTAAGGCTGGATCGACCAAAAATAGAGGACAGACAAAGTGTGATTGTGGTGTTTGCTTTACACTGTGGAAAATTTGGGGTTTTCGATTTAGATTATGCGGATTCGGAATTAAAAACTCTTCCCTTTTTCGAAAACCGATTGTGTGATTCGTCTTTTATCTTAGTATTTCCATTTATCTGCATTTTACTGTCTCAATGGCTGAAAGCTTCAAACGATTTCTCTAATCCTTTCTTGGATATCGGATTGCTTCCCAACTCCAAATCGATTGAATTCGGAATCGAGAACAGGCCTGTAAAAGAATCAGTCCTGCCAACTTGTTTTTCGAAAAATATGCGTCCTCCGAACTAATGCGTCCTAATGTAATAATAAAGACTAGGAACGAAACTACTTATATCAACTTTCAAATTTCCTCAAACCACACCAAACTTACCGATTTAACGACGTTCCCCCCCCGCCCGCCCACCCAAAAACAACAGTTTTCTGTGCGTTTTGAATCGGTTTAAAAGCACAAATTTACGGTTCTGCTGGGTATAAATCGGATCTTTTTATAAACTTTATTCTTCTAAAACATTTTGATGGTCTTTAAGGTCTTCTCTTCCGAACCTAAAACATTTTACTAACCTTTCTTGCATTTCTCAACGCATGCTAAATAATGACACTTAGGAGTTTACTTTGAATTTTGAAATCGCCTCAAATCGATGTCCTTCTTACGTTCCTTTAAGTTTAGAAAATATTCAGAGGTCACACATTGATTGTAAAATAACATGATAATTCAAGCTTCAAATTTACCAGAAAGCAATTCAGTGTAAGATAGGGAAAAATACAACCAAAAAGCCAGGCTTTTTTTTACCGAAACACATTTAAAAGTGGCATTGACTCCCTTTGAAACCTCAACCTTGTCATAATATTTCGTTTACGCATCAGAAACTTCATCTCGAAAACCAATTTTTATACAAATTTTTAAAATAAAACCATAAAAAAACAGAAAAATACAAAATACTCCCGGAAAGAAAGACTAACTAGCTAGAAACAAGAAACCTAAACAAAATGTATTAAAAAGCTTAGGATAGTTAAGCCCAATTTACACGACCGTGTAAACAGGAGTCCGAGCCTACTCTGCTGAGCGCTCAGGTGTAATAGAACCAGCTCAAACTGAACTGACCGCACAGCAGAACGCTCAATGAACCATTGGTTTTGCAACTGAGTCAACTAAGCTTCTCAGACATGTGTAAATGCTGAACTAAGTTGCTCAGCTGAGTTTTTTGACACTCAGGTCTGAAAAACTCAGCTGAGCGATCAGGTCGTGTAAATTGAGCTTTATAGAGACGAGACGAATAAATATTGTAAAGAACTTAAAAAAATTCTTTTGTAAATGAATAAATAACTACAAAACAAACTGATCTGGTCCATTCTCAAGTTACTCTTATGCATAGCTCCCAAAAAAGTGTTAACACTTTTTTCAACGCGACCAGCCTCAGTGAAAAACAGAAAAAACGCAGCACAAGCGGTCTCTCACTGAGCGGAACACTTTTCTCGCACCTCATGTGTTTTCTGTTACGTGTTTTCGGTTGAGCAAAACAAACAAGTCGGTCTGTTAGCGACCTCTAACAGAAACACTTTTGAGCGAGCGCTCTCCAAGCTACTGTCTACAAATAAGCTGAACACAACAATTGTCTGCGAAAAGTGTTTTTTTTATGTTGATGTTGTTTTGTTCGTGTGGCAGGCGATGGGCTTATATACACACATAATTAAATAAATATGTTTTTTTTTTGCGTTAAGCTAAATCAAAATTTTTAATAATTCTTTTTTTAGTTCCCAGTCGGACTATTAAAAATCATGAAATATGCCCTTTTTCATGCTTACGCCTCGACGTGAGAAGGCATGCAAGGACCTGAGCCTTCGGCTTCGTTTTGCAATGGAAACGCCGAAAAACTCAGGGGTTTCAACCGTTTCCGTTTGGGGTGACGTCATCAGCAGCCTTCGTCTTAAGAAATTTCTTACTTTCTCAGTACTGCAGATGTACTTACTTTGTAAGTCGTAGGAGGGAAGACCTGCCAAACCCCTGAGTTTTGCATGTACTGAAATTTCATGCTACCAGATGTACTGAGATTTATCAACACATTCTGCAAAGTACGACTGGGAAGCCTCTAATGTTCGATCACACTCGTGCGTTTACTTGGCTTGGTTGGGCTCGTTGCCTTGGTTCGACACACTCGAAAAGATCGCAAGCACATTGAGTCAGAATGAGCAAGCTCTTTGCTTCGCACGAGTAGGAATATGAACAAGCTTTTCATAACACCAGTCACTTGTGTCTACTCGTGATTACTCGCATTCGCAACAGAATTTACTCGTACGTACTCTGCTGGTTGACGGCGAGCTTCGACAAGCCTCTTATGCAATTGTTGTTGTATTTTGAAAACTTCAAACAGCAACATGCCACAAAAAGGAAAGAGAAAGCGTATGCAAAATACAAATGCAAAAAATAGGCTATCATGCTATCTCTTTTGCTCTCACAAATTGTTGTTTTTTGTGTGCTTGTGACGATTGTGTACAAGCGTTAATCGTAACAGCTCGCAGCAGATCTTTGACTTCGGAAACAAGTACTATCGGTGATTCGCGGCCGAAGCTAGGAGTAATCGCGAGTATTTGTACCGAACGAACTTTACTCATGACGGCTCGCAGCAGAACTTCGATTTTAGCAACAAGGGGCTTGCGCCGACTCGCGGCCGAAGCGCTGAGTCAACTTGAGTATAATTACGGGCAATACTCGAGTTTGACAAGCCTTGAGCGCTGAGCGATTGTACTCGTGGCGGCTCGTTGCAGTTCTCTGATACATACGCAAAAGACAGTTTGGAAGTTTGCTCTCTGCAAAAGTGTCAGTGAAACCCATTAGAGAAACAGAAACGAAAAATGTGGTCTTTGCTCTGATCGCAACAGAATTGAGTTTTTCGTTTCTCTTCTTTCGGTGTGTCCGTAACCAAACTGTTTTTGTTGACACGCTGAAAGTGTTGAGAGTTATTTGCAAGCTCTGCTCTTATGCAATGTCCTTCAGATATACTTGAAAGTCCTTATTTCATAAAGATTATTTTAAATTGCAATATCATGGGCCCCAGAGTAGCTAGAAACTTGAAATAAAGTGCCAGAGGCTGGAAATTCAACTGCTTGAAACTGGTTTTCGAAAATGGGAGGCTCAGATGAAAAATAGAATGAGAAGGTTTTTGCTTGTACCCGTTACTAATCCTTAAAACTTCTATAAATAATAGAAAATACCCTTTTAAATATATATAAAAACATCTACGACGGAACTAAATTTGAAAATTTAAGGTCGGTATTGATTTTTGGAAGTCAGGTACGTCATAGAACTTCGTTTTCCGCCCCCATCCCAAAAGGGAACATAAAATTTGTGACTTGCCAGCTAAAATCGATATTTTCTATAACTTTATCTCATTTACTGTACACAATAGACGACTTATCGCTACATTTATAAAAAAAACAACGAAACAATTGTACAGATTTTCGTAAAAGTGCTAATTATCACGAGTATAATAGATAAGTTGACAACAACTCAATGGGTCTTACATAATCCGTCAATTAGATTCCAATCGAGCCCCTAGAAAAGCTTTAAGTGTACATACAAAATTAAATAATTATAATGTATTGATTGGCAAGCAAAGCTTTTTCTTTGCGATTAGTAAACGAACCACATTTAGTAAATGTTCGAGTATATATTTTAGTTTCTACACAACAGTCCAAGCTTTCGCACGCCGTTCCAAAATGGGAAAACTAGTACTCTATGGCCTTGAGCCAAGTCCACCTGTGAGAGCCTGCAAACTAACTCTTAACGCTCTGGGACTACAATATGAGTACAAGTTGGTCAACCTGCAGGCCGGTGAGCACCTAACCAAGGAGTTTACGCTGAAGAATCCACAGCATACGGTGCCCATGTTGGAAGATGATGGCAAATTCATATGGGAGAGCCATGCAATTTGTGCTTATTTAGTGCGCAAATATGCCAAAGACGATGCCCTGTATCCCAAAGATTACTTCAAGCGTGCAGTGGTGGACCAACGATTGCATTTTGAATCTGCTGTGGTATTTCAGGGTTGCCTTAGGAACATAGCTGTGCCACTGTTCTATCACAATGTGACCGAAGTGCCTCGCTCCAAGATTGAGGCTATTTATGAGGCTTATGATTTTCTGGAAACCTTTCTGGGAACTCAGATGTATGTATGTGGGCCGGAACTGACCATAGCTGATTTCAGTTGTGTCTCCTCGGTGTCCAGTTTATTGGGTTTGGCCACAATTGAGGAGAAGCGTTATCCAAGGATTAGTGGTTGGTTAAAGCGCATGTCCGAATTGCCGGATTACCAGTCGATCAATGGCAATGGTGCGCAAATGTTGATTGACATGTTTTCTGCCAAGATTACAAAGATAGTCTAAACCTTGAGTGACATTGAGGGTTGGGTATGCGCTCAACATTTTGCTGTGTTCGACAAATAAATATAATTTTAATAAACAAATCAATTTTATGGTTTTTTTTTTTGTTTTGCTAAAAGGTCAGGAAATTTAGTTTAGAATTAATTCTTTTTTGTAAACGGATATTTGTTATCTTCTCGTAATTTTAAGGCCCTCCGAACCGGGCTATTAGTCAATACTTCTTTATCCTGAAAAATTGCAGTTACACAGCCCCGGGCCCCTCCCCCTGCTTGTCTCTTCATTTCGAAATAACGTTTAAGCTTTTCTGTAATTACACAAAGCTGGCCCCCAAAAGGTACCGTAGGTATATTCAAAACTTTCTTATTTCCGACAACCCACGACCCTAACGCCCACCTATCCGCTCCTACATCCTACATCCTATCCTACCTTAATTTTTAAACATTTTCGATTCAAAGCATGACTTTAATTACTTCTTGAAGAACTAAGGGCCCTGTTCCGGTTTTCGAGTCGAATTTCGTGTAAACGTTATAGAAGGTGAAAAATATGCCTTCAGTTACTAGATCTTGTATAAAAAACTCTCGTTTACAACGAAACGATTGCTCAATGCCAAGTGAATTTAATTCGAGATAAGATTAAGAATTAAGATCTACTTACATACAAATTAATACAACTTAAACGCGAATCATTAACGATTACACGAAAATCGAGGCGAAAACCCGTATGAAACTTTTCTCAATATTTTCAGCGGCACCAAAAGATGAGACTATATCAAATTTCGTCATACCATGTTAATGTCTTGAGAAACCAGTAGCTACACAATAAACGCACAATTCTTAACAAATTATACATTTTTTCCGCTTTTTAAAATTTTTTAAGAAATAGAGATTCAATAGGGCGGTGCCTTGATCCATATATGGAAACCGATTCTAAACCGAAACGAACAAATGTGTACCGAATCGGTACTCTTTTGAAAATACTGCACCAAACAAATAACCAACCGAAGCAAATAGTTTTTGGTAAGATAGTGTTTTTGGTAATTTTACAATTTGAATGATTTTACGAATTCAGTGAAAAAATTAATTGACATTATTGAAAGTTCAAACTTAGAAAGTTTGAAAATTCGAAAAGGAATGCATCCTATTATGAAATGAACCTGTGGTTTGCCATCTTTGTAAACAACAAAACATTTGTAATCCAAGTTCTCAAATATTTTGAATCCCAGCTTTAAAATGTAGGTAGATTTTTCTTTTGGTAAGATTAAAAGCAAAGCCTTTCAGATTTGATGTTCAAGGCTAGAGGTATAGTCAACGGTTAAGTTCTATTCTTTATATACAGTCAGAGCATTAAAGCTAAACAACTAGTGTTGTGAAAACATTGATAGTGGGCACCATCGACAGTTTCACTATCGATAGTGGAAACCATCGATAGTACTATCGAAAAAATTCCATTTTGATTAAGTCAACTTATAATTATAATGAACAAACAATCAAAACAAATCATTACCAATATGTTTCAAGGAATTGTAAATAAAGAAGTATTAGATAACACTTTCATAAGGAACTCATTGGAAATTAAGAAATTAAATAATAATATCATTGGTAATTCAGAGCAAAATTAAGATCATAATTAATTCATAGCAGAGTATTACAAACAAAATCATAACCTCAATACTTAAAAATAATATACGGCTTACATTTTCCGTCTTCAAATGCGATTTATTGCTTGAAATAATGACCATGTTCAGCAGAAGAACTTGCTCCCTGTTTAATTATACAATTTCAATGATTTTCCTGCTAAACTCCAGAGATACGGTACCTTGATAACCAATTTAACGTATCATGATACAGGGGCGTAAATCGAGGAAAAAGTACGCTCCTTTTAAGTGATACTGATACCATGAGTTGCAAATGTATACGTTTTTCTGATATCTGCTTAGCGATCAATCTTTCTGCTGAACTCAGCCAATCTCAGCCGCCTTGCAGAACATTCGTTCCGATTCGGTCGACGTCCCGGGAATGTGCAGATATCGAGCTGCCACGGCTCAGATTTTGAATAGTGGATAGGTAGAAGAGTCGTTGAATCCTTCCGAAACATTTGTTGGTGCTGGCAGTTATTTGGGAGTAGAACCTTTTAGGGATGCCAGTTCATGTTCAATTATGGTCGCTATTTTGGTCATTGTTCGGTTCTCATTGTAGGAAAATGTGGTATTTGTTCTTTCAAGAAGCACATTGCAGACCAATTGACCTTCTTAGGTGTTCTTGTGATTCTTTGTTGATTCAAGTATTTCGGTATATAGTACGCATATAATGAGAATAATCAATGATATTCTACGACGCTTTTAGTTTTGAAGAAGCTATTTCCTGAATGCAGTCCAACTTTAAAACATCATGTGCAAATTATGGCTTCTCTTTAAAAGATTGCACGCTCTTACAACGTTTCTAGAAATGCTCAACTTTCTGCTCCGATAGTATCGACAATCGAGGGTTGGCTAAATTTACAACTATCGATAGTATCGATAGTGCCATCTATGGTTTTCACAACACTATGAAAAACATCAATTACAAGAACCAATCCAATTTAACCAACATTTTTTGTGCTTTCCTTGTAAGGTCGACTTGGTATTTTATAGTCCTCGAATATTCAAGCAAATATCTACTAAAAAAACCTTTATCGGTTCTATTTCAAATGTCAATTTTTTATACACTTGATAAGACTATTATAATTTGGCCCAGAAGTTTGGAACGCATTTGAGGAATCATCTCCTACCTCATAAGGTATATATTCTTGATCATCATGACGAGCTGAGTCGATTGAGCTTTGTCCGTTCGTTTGTCCGTCGGTCTGTCCGTCCGTCAGTCTGTCTGTTTCTACGCAAACTAGACCCTCAGTTGTGAAGCTATCGGACTGAAATTTTACACAGAGATATCTTTTAGCTGCACACTGCACATATGTCGGGTATTAGTGTTCCAATCACTCAACATAAAAGCTTATAAATTAAGTCATTGGTAAACAAAAAATTAAGTCAAAATTTGGGTTGGTTCGGGGTTTCGAATGGAAAGTCTAAGGTTGAGTTATCAAACCTACGGGTTTGGTTCGAAGCTTAGTTCACGGAATCTTAGACAGTGGAGAAATTGGTTCACTGAATCTTAGACCGTGGATTAATGTTGGTAAAAAATAAAACATATACTATATTTGATGAGAAGGAAGCGTCCAGCTAAAATAGCTATTAATAACATAAACCAATACCCGAATGGACCTCATTCATTATAAGTAGGTATAGGTAATTAAAAAACATTTCTGCCATTACCTAGACTTTTAATTAGAAGCAAGCCTAACGTTGAATTCATAGATTTGTTTTGCCACAGCTTGACTTATGCTCTTATTCTTTTCAAAATCGTAGAAAGCCGAGCTTGGATATGGTTTGAAATGATAATGCACCGATTTAGAACAATAAAATTATTTTTTGTCCGGTCAATAAATTGTAAAAGTTTTATAAATTCTGAAAGAAACTGACTAAGTTGATTCTTCGAACCAAATCTTTTTCCAAGCAGAAGGTGTCCGTTTTAGTTTGCTAACAATTTAGAAAGTCTGGTTCAATACATAGCATTGATAGCAGAAGTCATTGAGAGCGACGACCAAGAGCGTGCTGCAAGATAAAGTCTAAATTTTAGGAATTTGTTTTAATTTGGGTCTTTAAATTTTGGCGTTTTGTTATCTTACTTATTTAATAATTTCTTTTAAAAAAGGAAGTCAAGTTTTCTTCATGTTTTCCTCTACGACTTTATACGGTGGAACTCCGATTTTGAAACTCAATGGGGGGTTGGTACCCCTAAAGATCGATCATACAAAGTATGCAATTACAATTAATAGTTTAGGAAATATTCAGTGCCAAAGTAAAAAAAAAATTGGTGCCTATTGTCTTACGATTCAAAACTCTTTAAATTCGAAAAACCTAAAACAAAAATGGTAATAGTCTTAAATTTATCGTTGAAACCACAGCCAAGTAATAACCTTTAAAGCAAGCCTAACTGAAGTCCCTTTTAGTTCTCTGTTAAGCTCCTCCTTGCTGTCTGCGGACTAGGCGATGCAGTTAACTTCAACTTGGTAGCGTATGTCCCATCTCCCATCTCGCTGTCGATTAAAGCGACTGAGCTATGATTCTTTAAATATTGGCTAAGCACACATGTTTATGTTCTTGAAGATTGTTGAGTCACTTTTGTCACTTAGTCGTCGAACTTCAAGCATAATAAATCCAATGTAGCCTCAAATGTAGATTAAGTAATAGTCATAAAGGTTGACAGCATCGATTTTATCAAATTCCAAGAAAACAAGCAAATGCTTGAAGCGATAATAACTACTAAAACTGCCAGAAAAATACAAACCATAACAACAACTGAAGCTGCTTATAACAATAATATAATAATCTTCTTTAATCTTCAATTCTATAAACAAAATAGTAATTTAAAAGAATTTTCTGTGGTACTTTCAACACAAAGTTCAAACTAAAAAAAGAAGTACAAATATTTGACTTATTTTATCGACTTAAATATCACAATTGAAAAGCTACGTTCTGATTGACAAACTTTAAGGCACTTATTCGAAAGTTTCTCAATTTAAAATATATTGCACAATTTTTAAAAATGCGGCCGAAGTGTCGTTGAATCAGCATAAACTATAACTAACTATTTGTCTTCCGCTTCTCCAGAGCCTTCCAAACCAGTTTCATGCGCTGCACGCATTCGCGATGCTGGGATTCCCATAGCAAGGTGGTCAATCTGCCCACTGTGGCCACACCGTTCTCTGAGCTGCGCAACCATTGCAGCAGCAGCTGGTAAATCACCTGAAATTGTACAAAAAAAATTGTTTTAAAATGGGGGAATTCCATTTTACCAATCCCAACCCCTTCTAACCTCTTTGATATTGCCATGAATTTGATGATCAATAATAGCCTGCTCAATTTGACCCTCCGAATGACCCAGGTCGCGCATCACCTGCTTCCAGCCCTCGCCCAAGTGTGTGGCCACCGCATCGAGTAGTCGTACATCCGGCTCCTCTTGCGACTGCATCATGGTCACAATTGTAACGGTCCGGCGCGGCACTTGGCCACGCTTGCCCGGTGTCTCTGGTGTCAGCACATCCTCTGTGGTGGTGCTGGTGCCGCTGTTCTTGCGCGAACTGCTGGCGCTCAAGTTTTGATTGAAATGGTAGACGGAACCGAAATGCAAGTTGCTAGCATTTGAGAAATTCATGACCACCTGTTGCTGTGCACTGTTCACATTCATTGTGTTGTTGGTGTTCATGGTGTTAACGGCTCCGCCACCTCCGTATCCGTTGACCAGCGCCTGGCCTGGTACGTTGGCCGATTGGACCACATCCAGAGAATTGTAATTGGGATCGGATAACTCTCGTAGCACGGACTCTGTCAAGTCCGCTGAAGCAGTTGGCGTCTGTGAGGGCAGGGATAGAGCTCCATTGCTGTTGTTATCCAGCTCACTATCGGGAATAGGCAAGGCATCTGTTTCCAGTCTTCCCACGGAAGTGGTTGGTGCTGCTGTTGCCTCTTTCTCCTTTCCATTGCTGCCAAAGATAGTGGGCAATAAATTCTTTAGCTTGGGCATGATTAGGATGTCGTAAAAAAAACTGCTTCCGGAAATGCCACAGAACGAGAGCAACAGAAAAAGAATTGGGAATTTTTTCTGAGTGATCTCTTTGTGGCTGCAAGTGTCTGTGTGTGTGTGTGGGAGTGAGAGTTGCCACCTGATGCAAGTTCTTTACTAGAGGTGTGCGCGTGAGCGAATTTCTTTAACGTCACAAACGATTCAAAACAAAAAATTTGTGCACGTTTACAAAAATTTTTTTTAAAGTTCTACTTAATAGTGGTGTTCCTGAAAGTGATTTAGATCATCTGAATTAATTTAGATTTCATGAACAGCGGGCAGTGTGACCAGACGGCGAAAGGCGCGAAGGCTAAACAGGCCTAAAAAAGAGTGAAAACTAATTTTCTAAGCTTCTTGGCTGAATATTTAAATTTAGTATGTACGTCTTTGTACAATAATGAATTCAATTAAATATATATTTGCTTGTGGTGAATGCAATATGGCAGATTAAAAGTGAAGGAGGCAGGTTGAATTTGTTTAGATTGAATTCGCTTTTTGACTACGTCCACTTAATGCCGATGGTCTTTCTTCCCATCAAAATAATTATTTAATTAGTAAAGCTTGCAATGTAAAAACTTGCAACTTTCTCCATGATTTCAACATACAAGAACTCAAACAAACACGAAATCAAATCTAAATCAGTCTCAAAGTTAATTTAAAGAAAACTTTTTCTATGACCCTTAATTCCTCACTTACTTTAGGGCCTAGAGTGTAGTATTAAGCCTTAAAGTGTAGTATTAAATCGATTCAACTAAACAACATAAAAGACTGAGTTTCTTACATCCCCTTCCTTCTTTCATGTTGTTTTTAACTCTAACTTTAGGTCTCCGCTCTCGCCGATCTATACAAACCAATTACATCACAACTGCAAGATTGTAAGCCCGGGCTCGATTCACCTACCTCATGAGCCTACAAAATTGCATGTCTTGAACTCAATGGCTCTAAAACTAAACTTAAGGCATATTATCATTTAGCTTGGTTGTTATATAAAATCGATTTCGTTGATTGTTATTCTTGCTTAGCACTTTCCAGTGTAAATATCTAAACCACACAGATTTCTGCTCTAAAGAGGGAGAGTGATGGCCCCTGACACTAACCGGCACAATTGAGACGTTTCGTCTATCAAATCAAAAAAATTCATGAGCAAGGCCCTGTTTTTTCTTCGTTTATTTTGGTCGCTTTGCTGTTTAATCATATCATTAGCTAATTGATTAAAACCAGTTTAGTTTGCTGAAATCCACCGTGTGGGTAAGTATAAAAAGGCAGCTCCACATTTTGGCTATTGTTTAATATAGATTTTAGTCTACTTCAAAATGCTGAAGCAAGTGAGTGCTCAAAACGAAGCCCAGTTTCAAATTCTAAACAAATTCATCAGTTGATTATATTAGTTTTCTGCCTGCTTTGGATGAGCCTGGCCAATGAGGATGACCGCCATGCAGAGCTATTAAAGTCGCAGAATTTACAAAATCTCGATGGGACAGGACAATTCCAACACGAGATCGAGGTTAGCAATGGCATACAGGTGAAGGCTGCTGGTAATGTGAATGGAATACAGGGGGAATACTTTCTACCCGCTGGAGAGGATGGTAAGCCGGTACGAGTGACGTATACAGCAGATGCACAGGGCTTTCATCCCCATTTCGATTGAGGCTGACCTTGAAATTTCAATAATTTGAATTTTAATTGAAATAAAATTTATGATTCCAACTGGTTACACAGGAATTTGTGAAGGCCTTAGCCGGGTATAAATAACTGAGATGGGATGCACTTTCAAGCAGAGTTGAGTATTTCAGTTTACTTACAGCATGTGGCAATTTAACTGCCTTCTACTTTTGTTGGTGGCGACCTGCTGCCTGGCCATTGAGGACGATGCCCACGCTATGGCTAAGGAATACAAAAAGGAGGATGGTCATGGTCATTTCTCTTATGGCTTTGACATCACCAATGGCATAGGAGCCGGTGAGGCGGGAGACGAACATCAGGTCAAGGGTGAATACCATTTTGTGTCCAAGGAGGGATTACCGGTGAAGGTGTCCTATACGGCCGATGAGCATGGCTATCATCCGCATGGTGATCTCTTGCCTACGCCACCACCCACACCCGAGGCGATACTTAGAGCTTTGGCCTACATTGAAGCACATCCACATAAAGATTCACATGATCAGCGACATCATTGAAGGATGTGAAATTAACTGTCTGTTTACTTTTTTATAACATTTTATTTAATAATAAAATATTAATAAAGAAAAACTTTGTTATTTAATTATTCCATTTGTAAAGAATATTCCATTCTCATAAATCCAACCCAGCCAGCCCATAGCCCACGAGGACCGAAGTTATTCGCGTTTTTCACACACTACGCTAGTCTTAAGAAAGAAGCAAAAAACGGAGTTATTGGGCATATTAATACCATTTTTGCATTAAAGTCTGATTGAAATTTAGTTTTCCTATACAGAAGGGCGATTTTCCCTTCGGTGGTACAAATTCGTCAAGTTTTTAGATCTAATCTACAGGTTGGCTGATGAATATTGCTTCATTAAGAAGCTCAAATAACCCTTTTAGAGGGTTTGCCGATACGTGAACATGCCACGTACAATTGACCATGAGAAAAACATTCATTTTCCAAATTCAAACCACAAACATTTAAGGGCAGGCCTTGCAATTTGTTAATCGTCATGGCGAATGCAAGGCAAATCGGAAATTGAATACGTTTAAACCCAAAAAGCACATCGGTTGGGTTCAGCGGAATCCTCGGAATGAGAACTTCTTAATCTTTTTTCTTAATTTTGTTCCATTGCATAGTTTTGGTTGGTTTAGATTTCGAAGCATGATGACTACCAACCTTTAGTTGGAAATTGTGCGGTGGTAAGCCAGGCACATGCAAGGCGTTCAAAAATTCTGTTGTATAGTTGGTGGCATCGTTCTCGATTGTTATACAGTCGTTAGATTTGAATGAATGCAGATTACCAATGATCTGATTCTGAGCTACAAAGTTTAAGTCATCTACACCTTTATTCTTGCTAGCTCACTCAACCATTCGATATTTTTGTGGTTAGCAATAATGTTCAAGAATACTTTTTTGATGAGCTTGTCTTTCGATGAGACGACATTGCAAAAATTCGGGGGAAATGAAATCAATCCGCTCGATTCATCGACAGGGACACGACCATTGCCGATATTCAGCAATTGCTTGGAGAAATCGTGAGCAGATGGATCGTTCAGCAATGCAACTCTCATGTTAGCTGACAGCTGAAGTTTTGTCACATAGCTTCACAGATTGCTTGATTTGAGGCAAGCGTTTATTTGATCGGCAAGAGTCGATCTTGGAACGACTGGCAGTGTTTGGCGGAAATCGCCAGATAGTAAAATCATTGCCCCTCCAAAACATCTCGAGTCATTGCGCAGATCTTTTAATGTTCGGTCAATTGCTTCCAATGCGAGTTCGTGCGCCATTGTGCATTCGTCCCAAATGATGACTTTTGCCGATGCTTATATTTTGGCCATTGCCGAGTGTTTTCCAATGTTGCCTGTCGGTTGTTCAAAAGTTTGAAGCTTTAACGGCAATTTTAACGCCGAATGAGATGTACGACATACTTCTAACAATGTGGCCGCTGTTCCAGAAAAAGCAACTGCTACCGCAATATCGGTTCTCGCACGAACAGTGACCAAAATTAATGACATGATGAATGTCTTCCCAGTTACACCGGGCATCCAAGAAAAATAAGTCACCACTTCCATCATCAATTACCTTCATTAATGTATCATAGGCTTCCCTCTGTTGAGGGTTCAACAGGAGTACATTCGTTTGAACTGATTGGTGTCATGTCGATCATATTTAAGTTCACGCTCCAATTCTCTATTAAATGCATCATTGACTTCACGATCTGGCTCTGGCATTCCTAACCTGACATACAAACTGCCGCACATAACGTAACAAATGTCTTCAATCAAGATCAAAGCCTGGTCATGCATCTCCTCATTTGTCGGATTTCTTGAACTGACACGAATTTGATGTAAAATATCTGCTGACATGTAATCCTTGTATTTGTTCCACAGGTGGTTTGGATGGAAAGAATGTCGGAGAGATGATAGCAAATAATGTGCGTAACTGACTTGAGGATTGAGATATAATTGCTTCAGCGATTGTCGTGACAGGTAGCGCAGATGGCGTTCCTTTAGATTAACCTTCTTTGACGGAATCCAAAACCATTGATTAAAAGTTCGCGGGCGCAACTGACCCCCGAAGAACACAAGTAACCGAGAGGAATTTGTGTGCCATTGAGAGCTTGGTCTCCCAAACATACAGTATTGCTATGGGTCAATCTAAGCAGCAGGGACTGAAGCAGATAGAAATGTTTATGTTAAAATATGTTAAAATGTTCCACCATTTGAAGCATCTTTTGGCAAAATTCCCTGCGAATCGGCAAGTCTGCTGCATTCAGTTTGTTGGCCATTGAACTTTATATGGGAATAAGTTCAAATCATAGTTCATAATTGACTGCAATGACTTTCTGCTTATACCCATTTGAGCAGATAAGTTCCTTGTCGAATTTCTTAGATAGTTTTGTAACAATCCAAGCGTTTAATTTGTTTAAAATTTACCCATCTTTTAAACTGCATTACTAGTTTTTTTAGTTTTAATAGAAATTTTAAAAGTTACAGTGCGTTTTTTTTACAAAATTTATGGAACTTTAGAAAAAATACTATTGTACCTAAATGAGCAAAAGCATAGCCAAAACTTATGGTATGCCCATAAAAGTAAAAATTGTTTTTCTTAGCGTCTTGATGTGAAAAATAAGAAAATAGTGGTTATTGACCAATTTATAGGTTAAATTCAAAAACAGTACGGAATACCCGATTTTAGGGGAAAATTCGACTTGCGTGACCTCTAAACATATTCCGAAAAATCTGAAAAAAAATCTCAAAAACACTTTACTCTGTAAGCTTTCAGAAAATGCCTGTGCACCCGTGAAAATATAAAAAAGAGTTGGCGTCGTGGAACACCCGGTACGAGCAAAGCTCTCTATGAGGGATGACTTTGAATTACAATACTTGCATTGATTTGCCCTATCAAAAATCGATGTTGACGATAAATCTATCAGACCAGTTCCGGTTTTCACTTTCGACCAAATTTGTCGAAATCGAAATTGCTTAAGTGGTTGTTGTAGAAAATTGACAGTAAATCTGCTTAAAACCTTTCATATTGAGTCCGTCGTATTAAATGGAAGAGACATTCGTTTTTCTTTATATATACAACTTCTATTCTGAAGTGGTGGAAAATGCCCGGAAAAGTTTGTATGGTGAAACATTACTGTCAAACTTCGTTGGACTTCAAGAACTTTTTAAACAAAAATTAATTTTCAGCTTCGAGTTTCTTACAAACTCAGTAGGTATTTGAAACTCAGTAGGAAATTACAAACTCAGTAGGTATTTGAAATGGGAGAACAATTTCAATTTCAATGTCGAAAACCCACAAACCTTTTACATTTCACTTCTCTACTATTACTCGAACAACTCACATCGAAAAGATCCAGCAAATATAATAACTACAATAAAAAACGACAATATATAATACTTCAGGTAAGTTGAAATAGCCAAGTCTTAGCTGATACTTATCTAAAACCATTCTTCAGTTCAAAATGTCCGACTTTAAACCACAAGATGACACAGACACTCAAGATACAGCGTACAAAACAAACATAGAAAATTCTGAAAGTACACAGAAAACACTAAACACTGAAATGTCACAAAATACACACAACACACCATTAGACGTTACTGAAGGCGCGCCATCTCGTGCTGACACTGAAGTTGGAATAATACCGCAGGTCGCTGACTCCAATTCGGAATCTTCCACATCTAATTCAACCAACTCGAATGCAAGTAACAACATCAATCAAGAGCCAATGTCGGTGCAGGAAATGGCGCGTTTGGCCGGTTACAATTATCGAGTCCGTCCAATGTGGAGAAGCAAAATTTAGTTGTTAAAAATGTTCATTAAAAATTCGGTCAGTGGTTAAAATTTACTCGCTTTTGTGTTTGTATAAATTATATACATATTTCTTAAAGGCATATCACATAGATCTCAAAGATGGTAAGATCTACAGGTACCATTACCTCCCTCAATTTAGTATGTAGATTGTTGAACCACTGATTGTTGGCATAACATGATTCAGTGCTACAGCGCTAGCAGCAGCCGCTGGAACACATCGTTGGACACAAAGAGTGCGAATATTCTGAGAGCTCCACAGCTTAAGGCAGAGGCAGGCAAAAAATACATTTATATTTTTGCATTGGAGCAGCGCGAAAAGTTCTCTCAATTTCAGTAGCAACAACTGCGTTGCGGCGTAGGAAAAAGCAAGCAACGTAGCGGCGCTTGTACAGCTTATACTGTGTGCGTCGGAGCAGCGCTGCTTTGAGAATTTTCGTAAGCACACGAGTTAGGAAATTGCCTGTCCTTGGTTTAAGGGCATATAACATTATTCTCAGTTGGACTTGGTTTGATGATTCAATGGTATAGTCTGGCATATTAAACTGACGTAACTCTTATCGAATTAAGCTGCTAATATAAGTGTATGCTCTCTGATATTAAATTTATTTTAAAAACGTTTCTAGCGTCTGTCACAAAACATTCTGAAATGACTACTATGTTCTATTATTATTACTCAACGGCAATTACTAACCGCTACCAAAAATAACGCCATCTTTGTTAGATAGAGCTTTCTAGTCTTTATGTTAAATAAGCCAAAAACATCAATTGATCTAAAAAATCAAAAGGGAGCTTGCGGAAATTGATGCAAGGGGAATTCAGGAGGAGATACGCAAGGATTCCCTAAGGAAAGGAAGGAAAGGGGAGGCTTTGTAAAGAAACCCTCATGTTTAAATTATTTTCCGTTCATAATTCCAAGTTTTTAAAGACAGATAAGGCCCCTCTGCAGTATACCAAATGCTTAAATTAATCCGGTTAGTCTAACTAGGACTAGCACCCACTAGCTATTTAAAAGATCTGAAAGATCCCCAAGTAATTGCCACGGTAGCATCCTGACGTTTTCATTACCTTTTGGCTGTCCTAAGAAGAGGTATGAAACCTCCTCGCCCCGCCGGAACCAACTAGTCTCAGATGCCTTCGATAGCCCCCTCCAAATGGCCCTCCCAGTTCCACCAATCACCTTTCCTGAGGTAAAAGGGGAAATCAAGGATCTGTTGTTATGTAAGACCCCAGGCACTGACAACAGGACAATGAATCTTCTGCCAGACAATGCCATATTGTTCTTGGTGGTCATCTTTAACGCGTCTCTGTGACTAAGCCAGAATAGTTCTCTTCCACAAGAATGGAAAACCTTCCTCCTGCCTTGATTCCTACCGGCCGATTAGCCTACTATCCACCCTTGGAAAGATCTTTGAGCGCTGTATCCTTCGAAGAATACTTGACGTTCGATCTATTCGAAAAGCCATACCCGATTTCCAATTTGGCATCCGACTGAGCCATGGAACTCCCGAACAATTACATCGAGTGGTCAACTACATCCCCGAAGGGTATGACGGGAAAGAGTACGTAGTGGCAGCCAACCTTGACATCCAGCAGGCCTTCGATAGAGTGTGGCACGAACAAGACTCTTGAAGATCAAGAAACTACTTCCGCCGCAACTGTACCTGCTAATCAAGAGCTTACTGAGCGGACAGAACTTTTGAGGTTGAACAGGACGGAGCGACATCCCAAAAAAGAACCATTCGGACTGGTGTACCGCAGGGTAGCGTATTGAGTTCTAAGCTATACTCCCTATTCCATCACGATATGCCCAGAGCCTGTAGCATTCCACTCGAAAACCCCGAAGATCTTCTAATCGCAACATTTGCTAACGACGCGGCCATACTTGCCCGCAACAAATGCATATACTCAGCCACAGATGCCCTTCAGGAGTACCTAAATAGGTTTAGCAACTGGGCTGCTAGATGGAACATTGCCATAAACACGGACAAGAGTGCTTCGGTGACTTATTCCACCCGTCGTGACACCTGCCCGGGAGTATTCTTGCACGATCAGCTTATGAAGCATAAAGCAGCCCATGAGTACCTTGGGGTGACACTGGACAGAAGACTGACCTTTGGAGACCATGTCAAGGCAACAGCTCAATCAATGGCTGCCAAAGCACTGCCCATGGGGTGGCTCCTGAACTCCAAGAACAAGCTGTCACTCAAGAACAAAGTCCTAGTCTACAAGGCTATTCTGGCTCCAGTATGGAGATATGATCTACAAATTTATGGAATCGCGGCGAAGTCTCACCTGAGAAAGATTAGAGTGGTCCAGGTGAAAGTCCTCAGACGCATTAGGCGAGCTAAATGGTACCTGAGAATCAGGAATATTGAAAAGAACCTTGGAGTTTCCATGGTTAGAGATTTTATCAACAAGCAGGCCGCCATATACGAGTACGCCATATACCTCGTCAAGCTATCTCACCACCCCAACAAACTGGCTAAGAACTTGTTAAGACGGAGAATCCAATGTGTACGTCAAAGGAGAAGCTTAAAGAGAGTTTTACCCAAAGTCACGGCGACTCTTGCAGGACACAATTTACACCAAATTCTCACACTTTCTCACTAAATACCTACATTAAAACACTTATACATTATCGGTAAGCCCAAATGGACACTGCCAAGTACTGTTAAAATCAGACATGCAAACCGGTTCTGAACCGAACCGAACAGCTTATTCCGGCTGATGAACCGAAACGCAAACCGCTTAATTCGATAAGAGTTACGTCAGTTTAATATGCCAGACTATACCATTGAATCATCAAACCAAGTCCATCTGAGAATAATGTTATATGCCCTTAAACCAAGGACAGGCACATTTCTATCTCGTGTGCATACGAAAATTCTCAAAGCAGCGCTGCTCCGACGCACACTATAAGCTGTACAAGCTTTGCTGCGTTGCTTGATTTTTCCTACGCCGCGACGCAGTTGTTGCTACTGAAATTGAGAGCAATTTTTGCGCTTCCCCAATGCAAAAATGTAAATGTATTTTTTGCCTGCCTCTCAGAATATTCGCTCTCTTCCAGCGGCTGCTGCTAGCGCTTTGGCACTGAATGATGTTATGCCAACAATCAATGGTTCAACAATCTACATACTAAATTGAGGGAGTTGAGTCTACATTGAGGTAATGGTACCTGTTGATCTTACCATCTTTGAGATCTATGTGATATGCCTTTAAGAAATATGTATATAATTTATACAAACACAAAAGCGAGTAAATTTTAACCACTGACCGAATTTTTAATGAACATTTTTAACAACTAAATTTTGCTCCTCCACATTGGACGGACTCGATAATTGTAACCGGCCAAACGCGCCATTTCCTGCACCGACATTGGCTCTTGATTGATGTTGTTACTTGCATTCGAGTTGGTTGAATTGGATGTGGAAGATTCCGAATTGGAGTCAGCGACCTGCGGTATTATTCCAACTTCAGTGTCAGCACGAGATGGCGCGCCTTCAGTAACGTCTAATGGTGTGTTGTGTGTATTTTGTGACATTTCAGTGTTTAGTGTTTTCTGTGTACTTTCAGAATTTTCTATGTTTGTTTTGTACGCTTTATCTTGAGTGTCTGTGTCATCTTGTGGTTTAAAGTCGGACATTTTGAACTGAAGAATGGTTTTAGATAAGTATCAGCTAAGACTTGGCTATTTCAACTTACCTGAAGTATTATATATTGTAGTTTTTTATTGTAGTTATTATATTTGCTGGATCTTTTCGATGTGAGTTGTTCGAGTAATAGTAGAGAAGTGAAATGTAAAAGGTTTGTGGGTTTTCGACATTGAAATTGTTCTCCCATTTCAAATACCTACTGAGTTTGTAAAAAACTCGAAGCTGAAAATTAATTTTTGTTTAAAAGTTCTTGAAGTCCAACGAAGTTTGACAGTAATGTTTCACCATACTAACTTTTCCGGGCATTTTCCACCACTTCAGAATAGAAGTTAAATATATAAAGAAAGATGAATGTCTCTTCCTTCTAATACGACGGACCCAATATGAAAGGTTTTAAGCAGATTTACTGTCAATTTTCTACAACATCTATTCTAGAAACTTATAGACGAGTCTGCGAAAGAAATTCAAATGGGTTATTGGCAAAAATCATATTTCTTAATGTGCCCATATGAACCACTGAAACGAACCGAAACCGCGGTTCAGTTGGCTCCAAAAACCATGTTATGAACCAAACCGGCGGTTCGGAAACCGAACCAGTACTTATTTTCGAGTGGTTTGAATCCCTGGTTAAAACCCAATATCACACTAGCATAAGCGGCCAAAAAAAAGGGTAGCAGAAGGGTAGTTGTACTTTTTACTTTTTATACTTTACGACTAAAAAAAAAGGGGTGTTTCCCCCCTGGGCCCGGAGCCCGAATTTTTGGCGAAAACTTAAATAAACTATGCACACCATGAGAAAAAATGGGGGCCCGCGAGTTGTACCCCAGGGCCCGTACTTCCCTTCCGCCGGGCCTGACGGTAACGGAAAATTCTACTAATGTGACTAACATACTTTTCTAGCTCGCAGTTGAAGCTTGATCATATAAGGAACAAGCTGAAGCGCAATATTGAATTAGAATAAGAAAGAAAACTTAAACCAAAACGGAACATTTAATATGATTATCTGAGGGAATTTACAACACCATTTCACCTATCTTTCCCCTTCTTCAACTCCTTGGATTTCCTCTCTTCACGCTGTTTAAGGGCCGGAGTTTCAGTCTTGGACATTTCCATGAGTTCTCGACTGCCCATAATTTTGGCAATTCCCTTTAAGAAATTCGGTTTCTTATATGCTGAACTTGCTACCAGTTCCTTATGCTTTATATCCCAATGCATATCGCCGTGCGACAACACAGTTGGATATAATTGGGCCACCTGCTGATCCACCGATTGATCCAAATCTTCGCTAGACTTTGAAGGAGCTTCCTCATTACGTTTATTGCAAAATTTCTCAAAAAATTTATGGGCCTCCTTGCTGGCCGACAATTTCAAAGCATTCATATCCCAGGGTACATTCAGTTTGGTTCTAAGTTCATCCGAAATGGCATTATTATTATTATTGGTCGAAAAGAGTTGGCGAAACATATACTTCAAATTCTCGGTATTGCCCTCCTCAAAAGAGCGAGAAGGACGCACATTTGCACAAATTTTCTGCTTTTGTAGCATGTTCAAATCCATTTCAGTTGCATGATGATCATGATCCAATTCTTTGGGCAGATAACCGCGACTTTTTAAGTATACTATAGGCGATTGCCAGTTTTCAATGCAATCAGAGACAATGGCTTTGACTGAATTCTTATATGCCAGCTTTTTAAGTGGAACAGCCCAGGTGGGCGTAGAGAGTATTAGAAAATAAATGAAAATGTGATGCATTTCTCGTTAATTTTTTAGTTTTTTTTTTTTTAATTCAAACTAAGCGCCTGCTTTAATCTCGAAATCGCACTAGTACCAAAAATAATCTTGGATGGTCGCACTAATACCAAGAATAGTCGTGTGTGGTCGCACTAATCGATAAAAGTAGTCGAGCTAAGCAAAGAATATCGACTATTTGGGGAAGACGACAACCCTGACAGCTGTTCTCTCAAAAGTAAAATATCAATAAAGAAAAAAACTAACTTTAATAACCTTTAAAATACCCCTTAAACACAGAGTGTGTCCTCACCATGGTCATCACTAACAAAACCACACTGCCCGAGGAGTCGGAGTTGAATGTGCAGGAACTGAATCTGTCCTCGGCGGCTCTGAGAGCGGGCGCTTTCCATTTGGGCAAACAATGCGAGCAGCAAAATGATGTTAGTATTACTATTTTATAACTAACTAATATTACGAACTAATTACAAACTAAAATGATCAACTAATTGTACTCCTGGCAGTTAGTTTCAAAGCAAACAACTTGCACCAATCTTCAGTTATATAACCTAACCTCAAAACTCTGCATTTGTTTATGTTTATTGTTTGTTTAGGAGTTTATGCTCTGCCGACAGGAGCTGGATGATCCGCGCGCCTGCTTGTCCGAGGGCAAGGCGGTCACCGGCTGTGCCTTGGACTTCTTTCGCAAGGTGAAAAAGACCTGCCATGAGGAGTTTATGCAGTATGCCACTTGCCTGGACAAGAGCAGTGGCACCATGGCCTTTGGACAGTGAGTAAAATCCATAGAAGTAATATATAAAATTAACAACAATCATCCCACAGCTGCCGCAAGACCCAGGGAGTGTTTGACAAGTGTGTTAAGGACAACTTTGATTGGGAACGTCCTTCCTATGGCTACTTTTCCAGGGCCAAGGCAAGTTTTCAAATAACACTGTTCTATAGCTAATACCTGCTTGTCTTCCCATGCTGAATCCGAGTTGACAAGTCAGAGTCATTTCTTAGCTTCGTTTTCCAAAATATTTGCGGATAAACAAATTTTTTCCAGGATTTTTGTAGGTTACACTTGGCTTTAATTGCTAATTTCATGAAGATTTTACGATAGTATACATATCCTTGCAACTGAGAAAAAATTAAGCCCGCGCACATTGGCCCAGATTCCCTTTTTTTGGCATAAACTCCAATTGTTAAGATATATGCCCCAAATTTTGCAAATTTTTTATTTTTCACCGTTGCATTTATATGAATACTGTAAAAGATAGTGGAGTCTCCGCAATATTTTAGAAATGGAAACTAAGAAATGACTGACTT
Organism: Lordiphosa collinella; assembly: GCA_018904265.1. Lineage (NCBI taxonomy): Eukaryota > Metazoa > Arthropoda > Insecta > Diptera > Drosophilidae > Lordiphosa > Lordiphosa collinella. Next base: position 477,863 of record JAEIFV010000077.1, read on the forward strand.
GTTAACTCGTATTCAGCAAGGATAGACAAACAGAAATTAGTTTAGAACGCTCAGAATACTTACAAATGGTCTCAATTTGAAGAACTGTGTAATCAATTAATCTATGACAATGTTTTCTTCCCTTCCACAGGTCATTCACACTGCCCGCGAGGCCCCCAAGAAAGAGGAAATCACCTCGTATCCCGATGCCACACCCGGTCTGCCAGCGGATTATCCCAAACCGCCAGCCAAATACGGCTCTCGCTTCCACTGGCTGGAGTAAATCGACAAGCTCTAAATTAGTTACAATTTGCTTAAACACATAAACTCTTGTTTTCCGTATAAATTTTCTTTTATTTATAGAACTTTTGTACAGCAAACAGTTTGCTTAATCTTTTGCATAATATCCAAATACTGATTGTTCAGACAGCAGCCACAATAGCTGATTGGAAAGCAGGCACTTCCAACGATTCGGCGATGTAGGGGTGTATTCTGATAGAATACCCAAGAGATATTCTCCTCGCCCAGCACCAGCATGATTTTGTCAAAGCGACAGCCGTCCACCTGAAATAGATCCACATTGCCGGTTATGATGCGCCACTCACAGAAACGTATATTGGCATCTGGTGGCAAGCTAGCACGTTCATGCATCATGACATGCTCAAACCAATCGCGCACCTGTACAATGGAACCGCTGGGCGGCTGTTTTCGGATCTGATAGCTGATGCGTGGATACAAAGGATGGCTGTGGAAGATGGGGAAGAGATGGGAAATGAGTATAAATAAGGGGTTTTTCATTCACGTAAAAGAAATCTTGACTTAAAGAGCTAAAACTTGGCACAGGTAAGACTGGAAAAAATGTTTATTTTGGTCTGGTTTGCTCTAATGTCTATAACTTTCACAGATTTGGACGATCAATAACTGGTTTAGCTAATCATTAATGTATTTCTATGATAGTTTTAAGCGGAGAAGCAAACCGGACCGAACCGCTTATACTGTTCGGTTAAGTTCAATAACGAGTTTTATAACGTTAAAATTTTGGGAATGTCAATCATGTCCCTAACAAAATCCCTATCAAATGTTGGAGTAAAAGTCATTTTAGTGAGGGTGTCCCAGAAATCTATAGAGATTTTCGTATAAACGATTGGATTTTGAACTAAATTAGGAGGAGTCTATATGTAAAGTGTCAAGAATAATGTCGCCTACTAGATTATAGGGAAGGAAAACCGTATGCTTTAAATTTACTTGGCGTTGAGCCATCTAATCTAGTAGTCTTGCACTTTGGGTAAACTTCACATGTTAAGGCAAGCAGTTGTAGTTCGAAATGAAACCGCTAATACGAAAATCCTCTAGGGATTTCTGCGTAACCCCTGATAGTGAGCTTTTTGATATGAAAAAGTATTCTCTGACGTATTTTAAGGATTAGCTGGACCAAATAGAGTTGATTGAAATTTGTTTAATACCTCTAAAAACCAGAATTAATAGATTATAATACATTCGAGCCCAAAGTATCCAACTTTATGTTACATCAAATAGTATAGGAGACCTATTGTTTTTCAAACGTCCGTGTTAGACTTAAAGAGTTAAGATTTTTAGGAATTAAGAGCGATCTTTGAACAGAAAGAAATTTTTGACATCGTTTTGAACTTGAAATGTTCCAAAGATTCACTTTTCGAACAGATGGTTGTACAATTGGGAATCGGCTGAGTTAAGAGCGATCCTTGAATTTATTTAAAAGAGTTGACAAATAAGCAGTCAACATACTAGATAATGTTAATCCTAATCCAGCCTCCGACCGAATTGGGAGAACATTTTTAACGATGTGCTAGAGTCAATGTGCCCATGTATTAGTTTATGAAGGAACATATGTCCAAAAATATGACTATCCAAGCAGATTTTAGTGTAAGTCGCGGCGAAAAACTCAAGGAAGGTTAAGAGAGTTAAGGTAAAGTGAAATCAAAGGCGACCCAAGAAAAGAAATGCGTTTTTGAAACGTTTTGAGGACCTTACCTTCGAAAGTAAGTAAAAAAAATACCTTTTCGCGCAGACTTAAGGACAAATCGGGACTTTATACTTAAGAAGAATCGGTGAAATTTAGGACGATTCTTTTCAGACTGCCTCATCTTCGAAAGTTCGAAAAAAAAAATTTTCAGGAAGTTATCCTTAAGCCTTACAGGCTTTAATGGTTAAGATTTGGCGGAGTTAAGGGCGATCCTAGAATACAAATGAGTTTTTATCAGGGATTAATACCGAAACTGGAACCGATAACCGAACCGTAGACCGATTCAAATCACGTACCGAAACCGATACTAAATTTTTTTGGTTGAACCGAAAACCGTTTACCGTTATTATTAGAACCGATATAACCGGAACATAACCGAAACGATAGTAGCGGTACAGTTTCGGTTTTAGTTTAACTTTGCAGGGGGCTTGCGCTTGAACAGCAATTCGAAATGCGATATAAGCCTAGCCTGATGCCGAGCTTTGCGCCTTCTTTAGATTTTCCTTTTACTACACTTTCACTTGTTAGAGATTATTGCTAAAGTGTCGGATTGCTGATTAAGTGACTTATATCAGGGGTGCCTATGGCCTATGCTTGGCCAATCGCCTTGGTTGCGAGCATAGGGACTAACAGACACTGCGCATAGCACAATCCAAAGCGAATCCCAAAGAAGAAGTTGGCGACGAGAAATAAAACACCCAGCTGGCTCTGGGCACCTCTGTTTTATATTAAAGAATGCATAGCCTAACTCCAAAAAATAGTATACAAATTGGAATCGTCTCTAAAATGTCACTTTCATTGTAATTGTAAAAACTTTTGATTCTTTTTTGCTGAATTTCGATGCGTGAGGAAGTCGAAAGGCTTTCGGCATGAGTGAGACTTTTTCTACCAAAAAGTTCGGCGACTAACGAAGGTTGTAAGCCCGGAGCGTCACTGTGTAGGGTCGAAGCCGGAAATCTAGTCATTCTATAACCTGCTGGGAGGCGATGAAGATCACAATGACGCTTTTGGAGTAGTGGAACCACCAATCGATGGTATAGAAATAGACCGTACCGGACCATAACGAAGTATAGTTAGCCATAAAAAGGCTAAAAAATAAAAAGGAGACCCTGCAATTTGCGCCAATTACCGTGGGACCAGTCTCCTACCGATGGTATATAAGGTTCTGTCATGTGTCACATTGCGACAAAACGGAGAAACCCAGAGACGAAATAAACCACCATCTTTTTGTTGATTATAAATCGCTTTCAACACCGATAGAGTCAAAGTTCTTTGAAGCCCTGTCTACTTTTGGTATACCAAAAAAGTTCTTACAACAAAACAATTTTCTTTAATTTTCTAAGTTTGGAAATTATGTGACAATCTCTTAGCTCTCGAAAATAGTAAATTTTTTAAATATTTCAAGCTTGTCTTTTGCACAGTTAATTAACTTACATATAAGGCACATAGGCCAAGCGCACCAACACAAATTCAACTTTTTCACGAGGAGCCATTTCTTTGGAAGAATTTAAATTTGTTTATAAAATTTATGTTATGCGTTCGAAACGCTCTTTGGGAATTGCTAGGCAAGACTGTTTGATGTTTGAGTGTCACAGTCGGCTTATATACAACCCACCACCCACCCACCACAGCAGCAGCAGGTAGCCTCCTCATCTCAAGCTAACAGCTGCCCAAACCCTCATTCCAGAAATTTACCTGTCTTGCAAGTTTTAATAGTTTTATTACCTCCAAATTTCCTTATAATCTCCTAGTCTTGGTACCATTTGGTACGTTTGGGTTTCTTTATCTTGCCACCCGTGATACCCTTGACACCGCCGCCCTCCTGGTTGGCACTAATCATATTCTTATATTTATTGATCAGCGGCCTCAGGTCATCTTTTTCCTTTTTATGTCCTTGCTTGGGTCGATTGTTGGCTTTACGTTCGGCCAGATGGGTTTCACGTATTTTCTTATTTTTCTGTTTGCGTTTTTCGGTCTTTACACGCTTCATGTGCTCCTGGGCTTGTTCACGGATTTTCTTGGTGGAACGCATGCGTAGGGAGGTGCCGGGTTTGGCAGCAGTTCCCACATAGTCAGCCTGTACATCACTAGCCAGCTTCTTGGGCGCCGCCTTGGATTCAGCGCGAGAGGCTTCCAGTTTTTGTAGATGTTTCTGAAGTTTGGGTTTGTTGTCGCCTTGTGGAGGTTTGGGCTGCTGGCGACGACGTTCTTTACGTTTCTGCAGTTTGCTCTGATAGGTGGGATTGTTTTGTTTGGAACGTTCCTGGCGTTTTTCTTTGATGTTGTGCACTGCGCGATCCTCTATGCTGAAGGCCACTATGGGACGCTAAAAGAAACAATAAGAGAATAAAGTCATATTTAGTGAATCGTGAGATTCTTGTGAACCTACATGCTGTGTGCCAAAGATTTTGGGATTATTGTTCAGCTTTCTCAAAGCCGCCAAGGCACGTTGATGTGTCTCAAACGAGAGAAATCCAAAACCTTTGGACTTGCCTTGCGGATGTTCGGCTGACACTTTCTGTTCTCTCATCACACGACACTCATGGGGTCTGAATCCTGTATACGTCAATGCCATTTGCTTGAGCTTTTCATTGTCATAGTTCTGGGGCAGATTGTGTATGGACAAACGGTTGCGGGAGACAAAACTGTTGGAAGAAGGGTTCAAGAAAGAAAATAAATCTCAATATAAAATATCACTCAATATAAAGGAGACCTTTATTTACTAGTTAAGAATTATTCAACAACGATAGTAGAAGCGCTTTCATAAATATTCATAGGATAATTTTGCAAACTTCACGGTTTTTTGACTTTGGAAAACTTCGGGGGCAAGCGTCCAGAGTCCCAAAGTTTCATCGCAATCGGATGATCGGTATACCATCGAAATATAATTTTGCAAATTTAGCGGTCTTTGGACCATTTTTCGTCCACTTCTTTAACTTAGAAACCTTCCCGGGGAAGCAGTCAGCTATTCTCCAAAGTATCATTGCAATCGGAGGGACGGTTTAATTTGGCAAGTTTCGCGGTTTTTTGACCATTTCTCGGTCATTTTTTAAACTTTGAAACCTTCCCTGACAAATGGACTGCCATTTCTCAAAGTTTTATCACAATCGGATTAAACAGGCATAAGGAACAGACAGAAAAACATTCATAGATATCAGTGTTTGACTTTTTGTTCATATATACGAGCCCTGCTTCCAGGCTTCATCACACCTCTTACCGGTTTAAGTTCTTTAAGACCTGCGTTTTGACCTGTTCCAGTTGATGCCTTTTGGTCATATCTGAGGCGGATACTCCATCTGCTGCCTTGGAGCCCGACATGATGAGTCCTTCTCTGGCCAAATACAGATTACGCGAATCCTTGCCTTCGTCGTCCTTATTTTCCAGTGATTTTTTATTTTTGATTTCCTCACGAGATAAAGCGGGATGTGGATCCAGGACCTCCTCCATTAGGGTGAATTCTGTGCCCGCCTGTAGGCAGAGATCAGCAGATTCTTTGGCCTTGAATTTGACGAAAGCGGTGCCCTTGGAGTGACCCGAAACGGGCTCCCGATTGATGATGGCATAGTGGAGTAGACCAAACTTGCGACAAACTTTGCGCAAGTCCGTTTCCTCGGCATCAAAGGGCACATTCTTGATGAAAACGGTGCAGCCCTGTTGGACATCATCAGATATTTGCTTCTCCTTGGGGAGTTTTTCCAGCTTTAATTTGGATTTGAGTTCGTCTTTGTCCTCCTCTTCCTCCTGCTCAGACTCAGACTCGTCGTCCTCCTCCTGCTCACTTTCCTCTTTTACTTCTGTCTCCTCGACCTCCTCCTCCTCCTTCTCATCTTCCTCTTTTACCTCCTCCAACTTGGGTTTCTTCTCTTCCGTCTCGTCCTCCTTCTTATGCTTGGCTGCGTACTCATCCTTGCCCAGGGCCCAGTCCACAAACACTTTGCGGCCCATCAACTCGCGGCCATTGGACTGCATTATCGCTTTGGTGGCCTGGTTGATGGTCTCGTACTGCACAAAGGCACAGCCCACCAGCTTGCCATCGCCGCGCTTTAGTATGTGCACATCCTCTAGGGTGCCCCACTGGGAGAAATGTTGACGCAGTGCCTCATCGGTGGATTTGTAGCTTATGTTTCGCACTATCAGCCGTGCGCGTTTCTTCTGTCGTCGTTCTTTCTCCTCCTTGAGGCGTTGTGTATTAAAAGGATTACGACGTTTCTGGGGCTTGGATTTGCCTACATTTGCAGAGGATTCCGCCTCGGAATCCTGCTGTGGTTCCATTTCCTTAAGCTCCATTTGGCTGCTGCACGTGTTGTTATGGTATCGGGGTAGTCGATACATTTAAGAGTATTTTAGAGTTGCCACCTAGTTAAACTAAAATCAAAGACACTGACTGTGAGTAGATACAACAAAGAACAAAGCAAACGCCAGATCATGTTTATACAAATATAATACAAGATTTAATTTAATTAAATTAATAACGACTTCTGTTTTGTAATAGTTTCAATCTCCCTTATTGCTACACATGCAGTAGATTCATTTTGCCAAGGCAAAGTTTGTTTGACGTTATTTTGGTTTGTTTTTTTTGATGGACTATTATAATTTATTGACATTTTCTTAGCACTAATCACTCATTAAATTGAAAATTAAATATTTACAGGCCTGTTCCGGTTTTCACTTTCACTAAATTTGCTCGAATTCGATTTGGCTACCTCCTTTGGTTCCGGTCTTCACAATTCGATAGATTTACTCGATTTGAATTCACATTGCTTGGAGCCGATGAATTTAAAAGTAAATGCGATTTTGTACATAAAGGCGTCCAAATAATGGCTTAAAGTTAATTTTGTACAATTGTTTAGTGTATTTAGATACTTTTCGCAATTTTACATTCCCTTAAAAACGATTTTTAATAAAAAAATTTATAATTTTTATAAATAACTTAAATTTTGCAATGTGCCATCCAAATCGAATTCACATATTTTTGCTCAAGCTGTTCTGGTATTCACTTGTTTATGAAACGCTGGGAAAATGTTCATTAAATACCCTTAAAAATAGAAACGACTTCTTAAACACCTATATTCAACTGCTATCAACTATTTTGAGTGATTATTTATTGGATTGTTTTGATTCACCAGTTGATAAAGGTGAAATTGTAGTCAACGGAAACAATTTGGAAATGAAACATTTAAATTGCAAATCGTTCGAATACCAGAACAGCTAAAACCAAATCGATCGATTTTGTTTTCATTTGAAATCGAAGAAACATGTGAAAGCCGGAACTGGCCTGTAATAGGGCCTCGGACCCTAAAGTCCCCCCTTGATCCGCTACTGAAAATATACTAACTGGGCGCTTAATTCAAATTTTAAACTTTCATTAACTTCATTCGTTCTCTTAACCATTTTAAGGTTAATAGAAACTCGTCGTAAACGCCATCGATGTCGTTGACTCTGTCGTTGTTGTTGTTTTCGTGTTCGTTGTCGAAGTCAAAGTCGAAGTCAAAGTCGAAGTCGTTGTCGTTGTCGCTGCCGTTGTCGTTGACTTTGACGTTGTCGCCGTCGCTGTCGATGCCGGTGCCGCTGCCGTTTTCGTTGTCGTTGTCGTCGTCCGTTGTCGTTGTCGCTGACTTTCTCGTTGTCGTTGAAGTTGTCTTTGTCGTTGGGGGTCTTAGGGCCATAAAGAGACTGTATAGCTTTTATATCATCATCATCTAGCTTAAAATCGGGCTTAAAACCAGTATAGCCGCCAAACATCACGGATGATCTTTGATCGGAATGAGATAGTCCCAAAGAATGTCCAAATTCATGGGCAGCCACCCAAAAAGGTTAGTGCCAAGTGGTGAACCAATTGTCCAGAGTTCATCATCATCAAAATCAGCATCGCCACCGAAAGGTGGGGAGCCGGCATGAGCTAAGACGCCGCCACGGCCATCAAAGGGAGATCCATCACCATGATCGCCTTTATCGAACCTTAAAGGAAAGGAGGAGGAATTTAAATTTAATAATTTTCGAAAAAAATTAGTTAACTTTCAGTTAAATAAAACAAATACTCACCTAATTTCAATATTCACTGGACCCGATGTTACCTTTGTGAAAGTCAAATCAGTAACCTCACTCCATACGGCAAAGGCACGACCAATTTCAGCGTCCACATCCGCACGCTTCAATTTCTTGGGATATTTGGTTATTTGATAGGTCAAATTCTTGACGTTCCAGCGACTACCCAGCAAGGCATAACGTTTTGATCGACTATTACCGGTCCCCACACGATCGCGTACACCACAACGTGGCTGTGACATTAAATTCTTTTTTTCCTGAAAGCTGGTAAAGCTCTGGAACTCCTGTTTGGCACTAAGCCGGATGTGATTATCTTGCAGCCCACTGTTGGCCGGCAGATGACCAGACGGAGAGAGATAGATCTGAAAGAAAAATGGAAAAAACAAAATATGTTTAGTGACAACACTTCAAGGGAAGATCAATGGGGACTGGCGACACCAAACAAAGCCGCTTGTGTGTGTGACCAGCTTTATCATTATCAACTAAGACCTGTACTGCTGCTTTGGGCTTATATAGTGGGTCAAGAAAGTTTTTTGACGGCGAAAATTCCCAATTCAAAAGCGCACAAAAAAACTGAAGGATGTTGCCGATGCGCATCCGAAATGTATTGGAAAGCAAATCATTAAAAAATTAGGTTTAATCAATCTCATATCAAACTTACAAGTTATAATATTTTCATAATGTTGAAATGTTCACATTAATGTTAATGCTCTGTTAACTGACATAAGGGAAGGCTATACAACATTAATTGCCCGGAGTAACGGGTATATCGAAGTCGGGCAGGACCGTCTTTAACCTACGCTCTCGTTTTGTTCAGCTCTTGTGCGTAAAAATTTTGTGTGGCCGGCACAGGCAAAGCTACTTCAGCAACTTACTAGGCTTTGCATACACTTGGTTTATTTTCGCGATTTACTGATTTTTCAGTCACGGAAAACGGTTTGAAACTTTCTTTATGATCTTGACTATATTCTTTACCTATGGTCATTAGTGTTGTGTTGTTCAAGAGTGAGTGCGTTGTTCACTAAACTGAGCAAGTGAACATGTTCTTCAGTAGAGTTGTTCAGTTGTTCATTTGTTCTTGTTCAGTTGTTCTGTTGTCCTTGTTCAGTTGTTCTTGTTCACTCGCTCTTGTTCTGTGAGTGGTTATTGTTCAGTCAAAGTTGTTCATTTGTTCTTGTTCAGGTGCTCTTGTTCTGTGAGTTGTTCAGTCAGTTGTTCATTGACTTGTTCACTTAATTTGGTGACTGCAGCTGTTTAAATGATCGCTAATCGTCACAATGCACAGGTGAAGAACTGGTGAACAGCACAGATCAGACGAAAAGGCCTTCAATTCAAACCAACACTGAACAGTTGAACAACTGAACAAGTGAACAAGTGAACAAGAACAACTGAACAAGTGAACAACTTGAGTGAGTTGACTCACTTTGAAAAAAAGAACAAGTGAACATGTTAAGTGAAATGAACAACATTTACCCAACGCAAATGGTCATCCAAGGTTTTTTTATTATCGCGGCTCAGTATTGTCATAACAATGACAGTGTAGTTATCTGTGGCCTTGAAAAGCAGTTTCTTACATATTTAGCGGTCTTATTACCATGGAGACACGTTGACTATGTATTGCGCTTATGCATTATTCCTTGATTAATATTCCACTTGTTTGGGAGTAAAATTTGTCTTGTATTACTACTATTTTTTCGGATGTTTGTAACGCATTGAAGGAAGCATCTCCGACTATATAAAGTATATATATTCTTGATCAGTTTGACGAGCTGAGTTAATTTAGCTCTGTTCGTCCGTCTATCTATGTCGGTTTGAAAGCTATCTTCACCAAACTTTGAACGAAGTCTTTTAGTACAAATATACTGGACGTTTGTTGGAATCAGTAGAAAAACTAGTTTTAGTGAAAAAAATAGAGAGAAGTTAACTTAGGCTCGGCCGAAGTTGTGTATACCCTTGAAGTTTGTTTTTCTAAATAAGACTACTGTTACTTACTTTTCTATGAGAGCTATACTATTTCTATGAGAGCTATACTATTTAGAAGTGCGATTGTGAACAAACTTAGTGGAATCATGGAAAAGCATAACAAACTAACAGTTTCGAAATTTGGAGGCGATCCCATTTAAAACAAAAAAGTATTTCTCACTAGAACTTCATTTTCGACCGATCATTCATACTGCAGCTATATGCTATAGTCATCCGATTTTGATAATACTTTGTAGAAATGTGTTACAGTATATAAAATAAGAATATGCCAATAAAAAGGGCGTTTTCATTAAAAACAAAACAGTTTTCCTCACTCGAACTAGCTTTTCGACCGATCGTTCCTATGGGAGCTGTAAGCTATTTTCATCCGATTTCGACCAAACTTTGTAGAATCGTGTAAAAGTTTATAAAATAAGTGTATGCCAATGATAAGGAGTATTTCCTTAAAAACAAAAAAGTTTTTCTCACAAGAACTAGTTTTTCGACCGATCGTCCCTATGGGAGCTACATGTTATAGTCATCCGATTTCGACCAAACTTTGTAGAATTGTGTAAAAACATATAAAATAAGTGTATGCCAACGATAAGGACGTTTTCATTAAAAACAAAAAGTTTTTCTCACTAAGACTAGTTTTTCGACCGATCGCTCCTATGGCAGCTATATGCTATAGTCATCCGATCCGGCCGGTTCCGACAAATGTGCAGCGTATATGTACCAAAAGACTTAGTGCAAAGTTTGGTGAGGATAGCTGTAAAACTGACGGAGGAGATAGCATAGAAACAGACAGACGGATGGTCGGACAGGGCTAAATCAACTCAGCTCGTCATGCTGAGCAAGAATATATATACTTTATGTGGTCGGAGATGCTTCCTTCAATGCGTTACAAACATCCGCACAATTTTATAATACCTCTGCAAGGGTATAAAAAGCTTTCCTCACTCGAACTAGTTTTTCGACCGATCGTTCCTATGAGAGCTATATGATATAGTCATCCGATATCTACCAAACTTTGTAGAATTGTGAAAAAGTATATAAAATAAGTGTATGCAAATGATAAGGACGTTTTCATTAAAAACAAAAAAGTTTTTTTCACTAGAACTAGTTTTTCGAGCGATCATTCCTATGGCAGATAGCATATAACTGTCATTTGATTTCGACCAAACTTAGTGAAATCATGGAAAAGGACAGTAAACTAAGAAATACGTACTTTGGTGGCGTTTCCATTAAAAACAAAAAAGTTTTTCTCACTAAGACTAGTTTTTCGACCGATCTTTCCTATGACAGATATTTGATATAGTCATCTGATCCGGCCGGTTCCGACAAATATGCAGCGTATATGTACCAAAAGACTTCGTGCAAAGTTTGGTGAGGATAGCTTTAAAACTGACGGAGGAGATAGCATAGAAACAGACAAACGGAGCGACGGACGGACGGACAAATGGACAAGGCTAAATGAACTCAGCTCGTCATGCTGATCAAGAATATATATACAAGCATCCGCATAATTTTATAATACTCTCTGCAAGGGTATAAAAAGGTTAAATAATAAGGGCCCCAAAAGACTATCTTGAGGAACCCCAGATAGTATCCTAATGGAGCTGGATAGAATATGATCGATCGCTTAAATTCGCCTTCATCCAGTTGAGATGTCATTTAAGCAACGAACTTTATAATTTGTCAGTAGGCTGGAAATGTGGAGTTGAATATTTTACTGGTTCAAACCCGGTTCAACAATGGCTCAGAGCTGTATCTCAAAAGCTATTTAAGCTAGGAACATAAAATTGATGGTGTATAGGCTGGTTCTATAAAGTGGAACATTCTCGGAGCTCCGAACCATCTAATTGAACCAAAAGTGTTTAAGGTCCACGCCTTTTGATTGGTCTTAAGACTTATGGTGTGAGTGTTAGACGTTCACCAAATTTCAAAAGGAAGTCAAGCTATAAGCTGGAAATTTAGTGTGTGGGTTGGAATTTTGAAGTTGGATTTTTTTCCCCTATTTAAAACTCGGTTCGAACAAGGTTGGACGAGTTCAAATGTTTATATCGATTTGCATCTCGTTGAAAAGAACTCTCATATTATTTCGTCTCACTCCTTGTTTGTAATTAAAAATAATTTATTTTCGTTCCTAAAGCCCAATTTACACGACCTGATCTCTCAGGTCAGTTTTGTATCTGAGTATCTGTCAGCCCGTGTAAAGAGGAGTCTGACCCTAATCAGTTTAATAGAACCGGCGCAAGTTGAACTGACCGCTCAGCAGAACGCTCAATGAACCATTAGTTTTCAACTAAGCTAAGCTTCTCAGAAATGTGTAAGTGCTGAACTAAGTTGTTCAGCTGAGTTTTTTGACATTCAGGTCTGAAAAACTGAGCTCAGCGATCAGGTCGTGTAAATTGTGCTTGAAGCTGTGTTTTCACTTGTCGAACTCTCATATGAGATGGGCGAAAAACATCTGAGCTGAGTTTCAAAAAATTATTGGAAAAATCGAGATTAAAAAATAGCCTACTTCTCATTCAGTTTCTCCATGCTTTTCATAAATTTGTGTGTTACTCAGATTGACTATAACACTTTTCTGATATCTCTTTTGAGAAACATTTATGAGATATCAGACAAGTGAAAATACAGCTTAAACAGGCCCCTTTGAAGTTTGACAGAACATTGTTAAACTATAAAAATGAATAAAATGAAATGAAATGAAAATATTCTCATAATGCAAGGGCCCCGGGCAACGCCGTTTATTCAGCTAGTGGTTCATAATTTAGTTCTTTAAAAGTAATTTGTATAATTTCTCTTACCTCTGTTTGTCTGGAGGCGGGCACGGGTGCCGTTTGAGCTGCTGCCAATATGGAAAACAGGATGCTTACAACTAAGAACACTGAGCTTTGGCAGGTGGTCAACATTTTGCTGGTTTTCTGGACTACTATTCTTTGTTAAATTGTCAAGTAGATGTATGTGTGTAGAGGTTGAGATCCAAGTTTCACTTTCTCGTGGACTTTGAAGTTTATATCACTGCATTAAAAAAAGAAGAAGCAGGAAAAGGACAATTAATATTTCATAAATCCCGACCTTGCCCTGGTCTGCAACCCATTCAGTAGTAATCATTAATTATAATCTGTATTCTGACTAAAGTCGATTGGACCACAATTATTAATGCTATCAAGGAAACGTCCCCTTCCAAAAGTCCCTACGCTTCTCCAATATGAGTATGAGACTCCTTACTCCCATTCCTTCCCAAACTACCCTCCATCCACCAGACCAGATAACACTTATCCAGTATTCCTGCAGGAAGGAAAGGACACACTTTTACCAATCCACAGAAAAATCTTGACTAGCAGTGTTGCAATTGGGTACATCCCACATGCTTGGCGCAGAGCAGGCAACGGAGGCAACGGAGGGGGTCTCGATGAGCATAGTTGGTTAGGCGAGGTGGGAGGTAGACTGAGGTATAGTGGAACCATGGAGTCAATGTCACCCGCCAAGAGCTTGTGGACAGAAATGACCGCATGACAAATTCTCCGGGACTTGAGTGAAGGAAGGTCTATTAAACGTTGTCTTTGCTCGTATGGAGGTAAATGCCTACAATATGGGCGATTAACAAACTCATGTACCACGGAGTGCTCAGGCCAGAAAGAAAGAATGAAAAGATTTAAGTCAGTGGCAGATTATACTAGCGTATTTCAAGCTGCTGTCCCCCGATGTGCAGAGCTTAATATGGAAAGGAACTACCATAACAGCACTTAGCACCAATAAGTTCACCTCTAAGCTCGTCTTAGAGACAAAGAACAAACTGAACCAACTAGGCAGCAGGAACAACCTGTCCCTACGATGGATGCCGGGACACAACAATGTCCCCGGAAATAAAAATTGCACGCAAGGGTGCAGCCACAGCAATGGTAGGAACAGAACCATACTTTGGCTTAGGCCAACACACCATTAGGGATCTCCTTAGGAAGGACGAGAATTCGTTAATAGCAGCTTCCTGGGAAAACGGCGGGGGAACGAGACAAGCAAACGCATTAATTCTGAACCACAACCACAAAAGGTTTCAGAAATTGATCCCACAGGATCCCGACAGGGCTCTACACGGGCCACTGCCGATGCTTCCCCAAGTGATTTGAGTGTTATGTGCAAGGATTCTACCTTAGACTTTTCTTACCTCGGACGACTTTAAGTAAAAATTTTTCTGTTGTGTTTATGTACTCTCAACTCAAACGTTCAATATGAACTAGCGGTTGAACAGCGGGTCCAACCTATTTATAGCCATTTTTAATCACACAATTATCACTGGGGCGAGAGCAGCATCATAGCCCAATTGTAGGTCTGACTGTGGTTATCCTCAAGACAGCCGTTAAAATTCTGCGAGGCCTACTACGCAACCTCAACTCACTAATGGTAATGGGCAGACCGTTCCCCAATTTGAACCCCAGTTAAGATAGAGACTTAGTCTTAAAAGCCTTACTTTAGCCTTAAGCGAAGTCCACCCAGGCTGAAGTAACTAGTCCATCTTCCGAGTTTTAAACGGCAGAGCCCACACCCGTACTGGGGCCTTCTGTGTGTACGCCAAGTATGTAATGGTGTCCTTGTGGGCAATTCTAGCTCTGTCCAAATAGTCGGAGTATACCATAAGTGTAAAATTAGCAACCCCTAGCGAGGCCCAACTCTTTTTTTTGTTTTTGTTTGTTTTTTTGTTTTTTTTTTTAAATACTAATATTTTGTTTGTTTTATGATGTTAGTCACTTATATAAAGAAAACCCCACCCCGCCCCCTCCCCAAACACCACCCCCACCCCCCCCCTACAGACGCACCCCCACTCTAAAATTAAATTACCCTGCCCAAAACCCTCCCTCTTTATAAATTTACCCCCATCAACCCTTCCCTTCCCCCTCTTCTCCTCCCTAAACGCAGGTTTCTCAGAGACTATGGCTAGACCACAAATTGAATTAGATAGGTGTATACCCATGCAAACTTGTCCTCCCCCCTCCCCCTTGCGCGTGCCTCCCTCGCCTCGAACACCAAACGACCCCACCCCCCCGTCCGCACCGTACCATCTCCATCCACCTCAGGCCCTCCGGCCATCTCACGCCCGCCACCACCGCACCAAGTCCACCCACCACCGTCAGTCCAGTTAACACCACCACCATCGTCCACGTCCACCACCGGTTCAGCCCAAGTCCATCACCCGGTCCAGACCACCACCCAGCCCAGCTGCTTTGACTTAGCTGCTTTGATTAATTTTTATTAAATAAATAAAAATTTTCAGGGACTGACTGGGACTAAAACCCAAGACCGGTTAGGCTATATCACAGCGTTGAAGTGGCACTTCTGAATGGGCTTCTTGCAGTGGAGCAAAAATTCCTTTAAAAGTTTTATTTTTAGGGTTAATGGTTTTTAATTCCGTTAGGGGAATATCTCAACAACTATTTTAGTATATAAGTTAAATATTTTAACGTAGACTTGGGCTATAATTATACGAAAACAGCACATTTTGCTTATTTTTTGTAGCACATCGCTATAAAACATAAGTAATACATATAAGACATAAGAATAATACATAATGCCCTACACATCGTGAGTAGTATCCTATGTTTTGCCAACACCAACACTAACAGCTCGCAAGAAAACGACGAAGAATTTAAAACTTTAAAAAATTATAGCTTTATAATGGTGCATCCGATTTTGGCGGCATATATTGTGATTATACTATTTTTATCTCTTCTATCCAAGAAAAAATAAAAGAGTCCCATGAATTCATTGGTTAACATGGTCTTAGAGAATATTCATGGTTTTTTACAGTTTTTTTAAAGAGGGCCCACCGATATTTTCATGAATTATTTTTTTTTATCTTGGATTTTAGTCTCAAAAATAGGGGAAAGTTAACTTCGGCTCGGCCGAAGTTTTGTATACCCTTGCAGCTTCCATTGAAAACAAAAAAGTTTTTCTAAGACTACTTTTTGGACATTACTTTTCTAGGATCTAAACTATAAAGATATCTGATTTCGATTAAACTTGGTGAAGTCATGGAAAAGCATAATACACTGTTAATTGCGAAATTTAGAGGCGATCCCATTTAAAACAAAAAGTTTTTCTCACTAGAACTTCTTTTTCGATCGATTATTCATACTGCAGCTATATGCTATAGCCATCCGATTTTGATAAAACTTTGTTGAAATGTGTCCAAAGTATATAAAATAGGTGTATGCCAATAAAAAGGACGTTTTCATTAAAAACAAAAAAGTTTTCTTCACTCGAACTAGTTTTTCGACCGATCGTTCCTATGGGAGCTATATGCTATAGTCATCCGATTTCGACCAAACTTTCAAGAATTGTGTAAAAGTATATAAATTAAGTGTAAGCCAATGATAAGGACGTTTTCAATAAAAACAAAAAAGTTTTTCTCACTAGAAATAGTTTTTCGACCGATCGTTCCTAAAGGAGCTATATGCTATTGTCATCCGATTTCGACCAAACTTTGTAGAATTGTGTAAAAGTATATAAGATAAGTGTATGCCAATGATAAGGACGTTTTCATTAAAAACAAAAAAGTTTTTCTCACTAGAACTAGTTTTTCCACCGATCGTTCCTATGGAAGCTATATGCTATAGTCATCCGATTTCGACCATACTTTGTAGAATTGGGTAAAAGTATATAAGATATGTGTATGCCAATGATAAGGACGTTTTCATTAAAAACAAAAAAAGTTTTTCTCACTAGAATTAATTTTTCGACCGATCGTTCCTATGGCAGCTATATGATACAGACATCCGATTTCGACGAAACTTAGTGAAATTATGGGAAGGGATAGTAAACTGAGAAATACGTACTTTTGAGGCATTTCCATTAATAACAAAAAAGTTTTTCTCACTAAAACTAGTTTTTCAACCGATCGTTCCTATGGCAGCTATATGCTATAGTCATCCGATCCGGCCGGTTCCGACTTCGTGCAAAGTTTGGTGAGGATAGCTTTAAAACTGACGGAGGAGATAGCATAGAAACAGACGGACAGGGCTAAATCAACTCAGCTCGTCGTGCTGATCAAGAATATATATACTTTATGTGGTCGGAGATGCTTCCTTCTATGCGTTACAAACATCCGGACAATTTTATAATACCCTTTGCAAGGGTATAAAAACATTTTTTTCAGCTTTAACCCTTTACAATTTTTAGCTATTTCTAGCGCAAATTTATCAGCTTTTGGATCCCTTATTGTTTATGTAAGGGTATCTGGCGTCACCCTAACCTGAAGTATAATAGCACAAAGGTTTTCACCACAGGCTTGAAAGTCACCACACTAAGCATGTTCTGTTTACATATGTATTTTAGTTGTAAGTCAATTGTATGAAGAACTCGAAAACAACCAGAAGTCTAAACTTTAAAGTTAAGAAGTACCCCCAAATCTAATCATTTTGGAAGCAGCAGGAATTCAGCCACCCCACTACAATCATTTTGGTCCTTCGAGCCGGATCCCCAACCAAACAACTGTGTTTATCTGCTCGACCCAGCTCGCAACGGTGGACTCAGCTATTTTCTTCAATCTACAAAGGATCTGCAAGCTAGCTGTGTACATACATATGTAAATGCATAGCAATTTTCCGCTTATATTCATATGTATCAAGGGTACACCCTAACAATAAGTGTACCCGAATCGTTTGTGCGTTTACGACACTTAGAGTATGATCGGCACCCTAAAATAAGTCTTACTGCTGATAATCCAGACACCGATAATGTCGACACCGATAATGACGACATAAGTTGAGGCCGATCAAAATGCTAAAACAAAAGGAATGAGCGAAATTGAGAGCACAACACTTGAGACAAACAATATGTGAGAGACATGTGTTTTGTTGTTATTCTTGCATTAGCTTCATATTTGTTTTTGTGCATACATTTTCATACATATATGTGAAATGAAAATAAAAAGCCGTGTTTTGCTGCTTCATTGCGTGTTATATATTCATATGTACTTATGTTTTTAATTTTAATAAAATGCATGACATTCCACCGGAATAATCCTCACTGGTTCTCTTACTCTATTGGGCATAACAACCTTGAACGCATTCAAACTGTTACAGATCTGGGTGTTCTTTTCGACCACAAATTGTGCTTTAATGACCATATCGGCATTACCGTAAACAAATCTAAGGGTGTATTGGCTTTTATTAAACGCTGGTCAAAGGAATTCGATGATCCTTACATCACCAAACTAACTCCTCAGTACGATAAATACCAGGACCTTATAGAAAGTGTTCAGAAACAATTTCTTTTATTTGCATTGCGCGGCTTAAGCTGGGATCCTCATCGCCTACTACCATCTTATGTTGACCGGCTACAATTAATAAATTTGCCAACTTTGAAGAACCGAATTACATGTCATGGCGTAATATTCGTCCGCAAGCTGATTTATGGAGATGTGGATTCGACTTTCCTACTAAGTCAGCTCCGATTTGCTGTTCCATCAAGATTCACGTGATCGTATCAACCTCTAGCGCTACACACCTGTAGAACTAACTTCGCCCTACATGATCCTTTTCGTGTAATATGTTCAAATTATAATAATTTGCATCATTTGTTGTCAACTGATTGTTCATTGTATAATAATACGAGTAATATTTTATTGTTTTTGTCCTCTCCACGCTCTTGAATCTGTCTTCTCCGTCCACTTGATGTGAGCCGGGGCATATCAATAAAAAACTCCCCTAACCTGGACGGAAGTAGATCAATATTTTGTATCCCTTTAAATTTAAATGTTGACAGATAATTAACTATATTTATATAAAATAAACAAATAAACATTTTTGGGTGTCTTGTGAAATAGAGTCGACGCTTACTGTTTGAGTGAGTGACGAAATGCAAAAACACGAAACACGGAAAGCGATTTTTGCGTTTGGGTGTGTTATTCTTTTCTTGCTGTTTGTGAGTGCGACAAGCACTCCAAATTTATAAGTGTGATTCGGGTGCCAAAAAGTGACACCCTTGACGTTCTCTGATATGTATGTTAAAACACTACATCCAGTGCATTGAAAAGTTAAAGTGAAAAATCAACCAGTTAATCCTTTCTATCACTTTAACTTACATTTGCATGTTCGCTCTCTCAGCAAGCTTTAGCCCAAAATTCAAAATGCCCATAAACAAAATGCTGACTAATCCGACCAAATCCAGCAAGGGTTTTCCCTTATACAATAGTAGCTTTCAAATGTAGCGGGTCTGAATGTCATCAGTTCAAATTTAAATTTGACCGAAAGTCGGATAAATCGTAGCCTTAGAAATCAATAAAATATCCCAAAATTACAGGTACCATTATCTAAAGGTAGACTCGTCATTGATGTGAACCGAACCGAACCGTTTTTCATTGTGTTTTTCGGATCAGTTTAGCATTTTGAAAAGAATGCCGGCTCGGTTATCAGCTGGAATTAGCGGTTCGGTTCAGTTCAGAGCCGGTTTGCATTCCTGAATTAATCAGGCGTTAAAGCTAAGAAAACTCTTAACCGTTTAGTCTTGCTTCAACTTGTTTTTGCTACCAATAAAAACAGTTAACAATATTTATTTATCTGCGAACAGCTGATGAAACTCTGACGGAGTCTTAAAATAGTCGACCAACAGCATAGACGAACGTTCTCCCAATTTAAACATAATATGACTCCAAGGATTGAGAAAATTTCGGTACTCTGCTATCTGTCCACGTTCAAAATGATGTTTTACAGTGCCCAACGGCAACTGGGAGCCATAGACAGCCACATATCTGGAATCAAAAGCGAGTTATTCGAAGTTAGAATCCTTCTCCACTTTTCTACTCACTTCTGTGAACTCTTGTAAATCCTCAGGGGATAATTAGCCACAAAGGAGCGTATGGCCAGATTGATCAGTACGAAGCCTCCGAGAAAATAATACAAATCCGATTCATGCGACACCAGCAGCGCAATGTCAATCTTCTGGGCCATGGCAAGGAAATTCATATTTGTGGCATATTGATAGGCGGTCACCAGGCTGAGCAGCGACACGGTAGCCGTTGATGTATTCTTTGTCCAGGTCACATAGTTTTCCATGGGCGCCCGATAGACCAGTTCGAAGGTCTCCGGCAATTTATCCTTGAGTAATAAATTTCTTTCAACATCATCGCTGGACGTGAGTTTTCGGCTGAGCTGTTGGCTGGTGCTGAGGGTTTGGTGGAGAGGTTAAGTTTTTTCATGGTAGAGTAGGCCTGTGTGGTACTAACCAGATGTTTCTTTGAAATGCCACAAAGGTTTTCAGTCTTAAATGTTTAATTTTTAGACCGCGTAACAGAGCCGCACACATTTTGGTTTTTGTTGGTTTTGTTATGACTTGAACAGCTGGTAAACGGGGCTGCCACCTGGTCGACAGACAACGGCAAAATGCGTTTATGCGTGCGCAAAGTGTAGGATCAGTATTTTATGCGATTCAGTTGGTGTATTGCTTATTAGTGATATTTCTGAAAGTGATTTGCTTTCGATTTTGATTTCGTAAAAGCAAATCAAAAGCAGTTGACGGAGCGACCCAGTTTTCATTTCGATTTGCTTTCGTTTGCAGATCCGAGGAAGTGTAAGTTTCGGCAGAAGCTAGCGGAAGACGTAAACTCTAAGTCTTGACCTGCTGTCGAGCTTACTCATAGCTTTTAAAATCATAGAGCTGTCACCTTTGTAATTGAAATAGGTAGATCCGGCTTTGGCCAACGCTCATATTTAGCAACGTTTGCCTTCGATAGCACCAAAACAGTTTGGAAATCCCTATAGCTCATAAAAAATCTTTGGCAATCTTTTCCCATTCCGTCCTTGCAGATGGAAATGCCAAGTACTTCTTGTTCAACAAATAAAGAATAAGGATTGTCTCCTTTAAAATTACGGAAATGGTCGAATGGTGGGATACGAAAAAGCAATTGCGGATACGCCTGACTTTCACCTGTAGCCCAATAACGAAGTGTGACTTGTAGTCTTTCTGCAGGTCCATTGCAGTTCCGCATGTCAGTGTCCTGCTTCTGAGTAAATTGCTCTACCATATCTAGAAGCAAAGCAAATTGGTGCGGGGTCATGCGAAGCACAGTCTTGTGTATTGTCGTGTCCTCGTCCATGATCTCCGGCAGCAAATTGTGAGTAAAGCCTTCTTGCTCGCGATGCATCTGCCAAGTCGCCGAAAATTTCTTAATACATTTTGTAGTGCTTTTATTTTTTATTGAAATGCTTGCTTTTAAGCATGATGAATATAGCAACAAATTGTTTTCAGTCTTGTGCATTTTGGAGGATAAAAAAATGACTGACAAAAGAATTCCATGCAATAATTTTCAATCGAAATCGAAGTATTTTTTGGCATTTTGTTCAAATCAGTTTTTTTTCTAGCATATTTATGATAAATTGATCTTAATGTCTTTAAAAACTCATTAATTCCACAACTAATATTACCATATAGTTGTCTCGCTCACACACACGAAAAAACATTGCCGGCTGAAATTAATGCATTAATAATACGTTCAATTAATGATTAGGAGTGGGAGATAACGTCTATTTTTTTTTTTTAGTATAATACAAAATTTCAAGTCGGTTTCTCTACTGGAAGGCTATTTGGCCACCTTCTTATTACATGAATATCCACTGTGCATCGTGACTATGAAAGTCGTGATCTGAGAACATCTTGATCGTGTGCTCACGTATAAACCAAGCAGTGTCATCGGGGCATACAAAACAAATTTGGTGCTCTGCCAAATATTTCACACTTTGAAATAAAAAAAATACCCATAACAAAAAGCAAATTCGTAGAACACTGAAAATCACATAAAAACAAATACTTACATTTCCATGGATATAGAGCGCACAGCTTCGGAAACTGGAGATGGTCCAGATTCCAGGAAGCACCCGGCCTCGGACACTGGAGATGGTCCGGAAGCCAAGAAGCGCTCTGCCTTTGTAACGGTATCGGACAAGCAGGAAGAACAATTACTACGGAATGGTCTCAAAGAGAAGCAGCCGCCAGGAGATGGTAACCAGCTATCACCCAACACACATGTGGCGCCCTATACGGGCAATGGATGTGCTCCGTCCCTGGAGTCTTTCCTGTTTCAGCACACGCCATCCGGAAGTCAGTTATGCTCCTGGGTGAACGAAAGCGAATCTCTTACTTCGACCAATACCAATGATGCGACCTCCATAAGCGACTCGGGCATCGTGGCTAGAAAGAGTAAGGGGGTTGGACTTAAAAAAAAAGGCGATAATGATAATACTTATGTACTTTTCCCATTCGCAGCTAATTTTGCCTACCGAGAGCAGCGTCGGTCGCGTCGCGAAAATACGCTCAAAGCGCTGGCCCTGGAGCGTGAGCTAATCACTAGGACAGGCGGTATGGGCTATCAGAATGTAGTCTTATTGTTACGCTTTCCCGATCCGCCAATTTCGGTGCCCCAAATAACGGCCTTCTCCAAGGACATACAGGAAATCAGTCAACCCACCGCGCTAGAGCCACGCACTTGTCTGCTTCACCTCAAGCCGGAAGCTAATGTCGAACAGACAATACAGCAGCTCAATCGCATAGCCTTCGGCTGCGGCCATCTGCAGGCAGAGGTGAAATCCGTTTCGGATGAGGAACAGGCCGAACTAATTGATCCCTGTTCTTTGTATGTGAGTAATATACCTTTCAATATGGCTACAGCGGCCATCAAGGCGTTTTTTGTGCATTGCATGCGAGTGGACATTGGCGTCCAGCGACGGGAGAGGCGAGCCCGCTATGCCTTTGTTCGATACGCCAGTCCCGAAGCGGCTGCGGATGCTTTTCGCAATTTGGTGGGCAGACCCTTAAATAGTCGCACTCTTACTGTGCGATATAGGCGACTCAAGCGACGCCTTACTCTGCAAGAGAACAGGCCCATCTCCACACAGTGCAATATATCCAACACGACCCTGAATACCCTGGGCACAGATGATGAGGCCACTGGAGTGGATCAAGATTGCAGGTTGATAACACCACCACCCGTGGAGTCCATCACCGTAAGTGACAGCGATGACAATGACTCCGATTCCGGCAAAAAGCAGGGAACGAATGACATCAAATTGGGTGAGCAGCACCGGGAGATAGCGAAACTTAAACAACAAGTGGAAAAGCATTGTGCACTCATCCAGAAGCTGCTGGAAAATCAAAGAAATATGGGTAAGGGACTGATCCTTATTTGGAATTTTCATCAGGGACCGTAAGTGTTGTAAACTTTTATAACCTTGCAGAGGGTATTATAAAATTGTCCGGATGTTTGTAACGCATAGAATGAAGCATCTCCGACCACATAAAGCATATCAGTCCTGTTCTGATTTTCACATATTTCTTGAAAACAAAATCGAACGATTTTTTTGAGCTGTTCTGGTATTTAAACGATGTGCAATTTGAATGTTTCATTTCGAAACTGTTTCCGTTGACTAATCTTTCACCTTAATCAGCTGGTGCAGCCAAGAAACCAACAAATAAATTCCAAAAATTATTCCAAAAAGTTGATAGTGTTGAATATAGCTGTTTAAAATATGGTTTCTATTTTTCATGGCATTTTCGTGGCATCGCAGCGTTTCAAAAAAAGTGAAAACCATAACAGCTTGAACAAAAGATGTGAATTCGATTGGTTGGCACATTGCAAAATTTAAGCAATTTATAAAAACTATAAATTTTTTTTATTAAAAAATCATTGTTAAAGTATTGTAAGACTCCAAAAAGTATCTAAAAACACTAAGCAATGAATTCATCGGCTCCAAGCAATTTAAATTCAAATCGAGTAAAACTATCGAATTGGAACAGGTAATCAAATCGAATTCAAGCAAATTTAGTGAAAGTGAAAACCGGATCAGGCCTGTACATTAGGGCGACACGAATTTTTAATCGACCAAGCGTATAGCAGAAACATAATCTACGGTACATTCTAAGAAAGTTTCCCCAAGAAATCATAGGTCTAAAATCAATTCCTAGGTCCCGCCTAGCGCGATCAAAATTTTTATATGCACTACTCGGCATAATTATTTTAAAATCTTTATCGAATAAGTAGTCCACAGTACCCAGCAAACCAGCGTGCGAGCATTTTGCGAGACTATCGCAGAATGCTCACAAACGAGCTCGCATGTAAGCAAGGAATGAGAGTTCATTTTTATTATCTCAGAGCACTCGCAAGCGAGCCAGCATGTGAGCATTTTGCGTAATTACGAAAAAATATCGAGTTTGGTACCGAAGCGCATTGTAAAAATATTGAAAAATATAGACAATGTCAAAAAACTCAAAAATAAAAAGCAAAATAAAAAAAAAAAAAAAAAAACGTATCACAGCAAATATTTTAAATGACTCGCAAGTAATATCAAAAAGTCTCGCAAAAAGATTCCGCTAAACGCTCTTTAACCCTATTGCTTGCGACTATCACTGCCACAAACTGAACGACACATGAATCATTTTACTATCATTTCCCGACCCGTATGAGAGAGTTTTGCCGGGTTAACTCACGCAATTCACTCGCTTGCGATATCGTTTGCGAGCGATTGGTTTGTTGGGTACTCAAATTTTTAAAAACAACATTTTTTCTAGCACATTAGATTCAAGCAAAACGGCCAAATTTGCCATTTTCTGCATTTTCATTCCTAATTTAGAGTAAATCCATTAGATATATGGAGTTTCTAACGCATGAAAAACTTGTCTTGAATACATCATTCTTTTAGCTTTTAAGATCCTGTGCTGAGAATATATAAATTTTGAAATCTAATCAAAATGCTTATGACAACCTCCGTTTGGTCAATTCGATTAATATTTTCTAACCCAAGCAGCTGGTTATGGACTACTTATGATTTATTGAAAGCTTACTTTCATACCTTTCGATAAAAATCTCAAAATTTTAGGATTTTTTGTGTAAAAGATAAAATGGTTTTTTTTTTGTCAAAATAGTTATGCCGACTAGTGTAGATTTTATAAAAAACACTTGTGAAAAGTTCAAAAATGGCAACGTACATTTTAATTTTTAAAAAATTTTGACTTAAATCGAATTTGATGAACCTGATTTATAAAAACGCAAAAAAAAAAAAAAAATGGTAAAATAAAACGACTAAAATTTTTTTAAGAAAATGTATTTTTAAATCAGTGCCAAATTCATTTACCAAAGTTAGACTTTCGACTTTTAGGGCCCGTTCCGGTTTTCGAATCGATTTTCGTGTAAACGTTAACATTTTGCAACCAATTTGAATAACTTTGTATAGAAGGTGAAAAATATGTCTACGGCTACTAGATCTAAAATAAAAAAACTCGAATTCGCTGGAGCAGCTGAAACCGATTGCTCAATGCCAAGTTAATTCAATTGGAGAGAAAATTACGACGAGATCTAGTAACCACAGATTGTCTTGTTACTTACATACAAATTAAAGCAACTTTAAAGCGATTCTTTAATGTTTACACGAAAATCGAGTCGAAAACCGGAACAGGGCCCTTAGATCTTCTTCGCTCTCAATGAGGGGTTCAGTACGGAACACAGCCCAAGGGTTTAACAGGGAATATCTGACATCGCAACGCGCCCACGTGGCCTAAGTAGGAGAGCGACCTGTCGCTCTCAACCATTGCAACCTAACCTTACATATAAAATAAGTTTATGCAAATATTAAGGACGTTTCCATTGAAAACAAAAAAGTTTTTCTCACTAGAACAAGTTTTTCGACCTATCGATCCTATGGGAACTATATGCCATAGTCATCCAATTTTGACCAAAATTTGTAGAATTGTGTGGAAGCATAAAAAACAAATACAAGCTAGTTTTGATTACATTTCCATTGAAAACAAAAAAGTTTTTCCAACTAAGACTACTTTTCTATGACAGCTATACTATATAGATGTCCGATTTCGACCAAACTTGGTGGAATCATGCAAAAGCATAGTAATCTAAGAAATTCAAAGTTTGGGTGCGTTTCCATTGAAAACAAAAAGTTTTTTTTTCACTAAAACTAGTTTTCGACCGATCGTTCCTATGACAGCTATATGCTATAGTCATCCGATCCGGCCGGTTCCGACAAATGTGCAGCGTATATGTTCCAAAAGACTTCGTGCAAAGTTTGGTAAAGATAGCTTTCAAACTGACGGAGGAGATAGCATAGAAACAGACAGACGGACGGACAGATGTACAGGGCTAAATAAACTCATCTCGCCGTGCTGATCAAGAATATACATATATACTTTACTTGGTCGGAGATGCAAGGGTTTAAAAATTGCTTAAAGAAATTTTTCCTTGCCTGCTTTTGTTGTTTGATACGCAGAAACAAAGCAATTCACACAAAAGTATTTTGAAAATTGTCAGCAGAGCTGGCTCGGCTGTTGTGGGTGTTGTGCATTCTGCGGTCGAAGCGTATTCTTTTAAGCATCCAACACGCGAAAAATGAATATCTAGTAAATTTCTTGAAGAAAAATTCGATCGTTCTCAGTACTCACCTATAACTGTTTTTTTCGATCCCTGACTTTTTTATACCGTTTTGCTGTGCTCTTACAGATGGCTTTTCCACCAAATTGGAGTTCGAAACAGTGAGCGGTCCCCTTATTACACCCAGTCAAGAAGACATCAAAATAACGATGGACTATTTGGGCGATGATGGTTCCCCGGAACATGCACCAGCTTATAGGCCCACCACTCAACCCTTGGTATCGACTGGAATACCAGACGCCGAACCAGCGAACCCGCGATGTAAATTTAAAACTTCTATGCATGCTGCAAATTTGATTATTTGGCCCTATCTTACTCAGCTTTTGATTGTGTGTTTGGCTGGCTGTTTTCAGGTCTTGGACGTCGCAGAAGCCGAATACAGAGCAAGACGACAACAGAAGATCTCAACGAAGAGGCTCGAAGGCAGGAGTTACTAGCTCAATTAGAAGCTGATTCGGATTCTTAAACGATTTTTATATTGAGTCAACCAACTTACAAAGCATTTTACTAAATTATCCGTTAAGAGTAAATACAGTCGTACCTTTTCACTATTTTCTTCACAATAATTTGAGTATGTTAAGGCATAAGCTTAGCGAGTAGCCGATTCTTTCTCAAAATTAAAAAAATGTCAGGATAAAAAGTTCTCGTAGATGTACAATAAGTAATTGAACATAAGATTACTTATTATATCAAGATTTAATTTAATTTTCTTTAATTTTTTTTTTAATTTTAAAAAGACCCAGTTTTACATTTCAGGAAACAATTGAATTGAACTTAAGTAAGCTAATCCTACATTGATTTTAAACCCATTTCGAGAGTTTTTAACGCCAGTCGCACAGGCACAATTTTTTTCATTTTGATAGTTTTATTGCACTTTTTTTTTTAAAGTGCCTATGGATTGCATTGACTCGTGTCTGAAAACTATTTGCGGTTTCCCAACAAATCTCGAGATTTTTGTATAAACGGATTCATTTCGAACTAAAACTGCCTGCCTTTACATGTGAAGTGTCTCCAAAATCCAAGGCTAATAGATTAGATGACAAAAGTTCACAGACTTAAAACCGACTACTCAATGCCAAGTAGACTTAAAACGCATGGTTTCTCTTCCCTATAATCTAGTAGGCGACATTATTCTTGAGACTTTAAATATAAAGTCCTAGTTTAGTTCAAACTCCAATCGCTTATACTAAAATCTCTAGCTTCTAACGTTCGAATCGCTTATTCTTTCGTTAATATTTTTGAAAAAGTATTTCAATTGCTATTCACTTTAGCCGTAAATAAAGTGCTAGCTAAGAGCTATATAATAAAGTAAGAAAGAATTGAAATTGTGTTTTATTTCAGGGATGCAAACAGGTTCTGAACCGAACCGAACCAAACCGGAACCGAACCGCTAATTCCAGGTGATAAACCGAACCGGTGTCCCTTCAAAAATGCCGAACCGAACCGATTCTTTGATTTGTTTCCGCATCTCATCGAGCTGTCGAGCTTCTCCCCTTAATCCAACTTTAGACAGGAGTACAGCTATTAAAGTGAGATCATTCAACTAATCTATTCAAATGCTCTCTAGGAACTCAGTTTCGAAAAGACACATATTCGATATATTAAGGATTAGCTAGACCGTGGTACAACAAACATGGTACGGCGCAGATTTGTTTGAAATACTGGGCTTTTGCTTTTGCACCAAGAGTAGAACAAACGTTTTGTGTACTTGTTGAGTACTTTGCTGAGGCCACACAGTGGGAGCGCCGTACCTTAGTTGTTATACCATGAGCTAGTTCAATCAAGCAAATACCTCTAAAAACCAGCATAAATAGTTTATAATATATTCAAACCCAACGGACCTAACTTTATTTTAGATCAAATAGTATGAATCAACTTCAAAAGTCCAAGAAAATTACTTTCTGAACAGATTTAAAGACATTTCTGAACGTTAGACTTTCAAATGGGCTTAAAGGGTTCAGATTCGGTGGAGTTAGGGGCGATCCTAGAACAAAAAGAAGTTTTTGACATCATTTTGGATATGCCGCTACTTCAAAAGTACGAAAAAATGACTTCGAGCAGATTTCAGGGTTAGTTGCGAAGACATACTCAAGGAACAGGGTGAAATTAAGGGCGATCCAAGAAAAAATCGAGTTTTTTAACGGTTTCGGACTGCTTTACCTTCGAAACTTCAGAAAAAATACCTTTCCGCGCAGATTTGAGGCAAAAGTAGGACTTTATACTTAAGAAAGGTTTTAAGGCTTGAACCTCTACGAAATTAAGGACAATCCATGGATAGAAATGCGATTTTGGCAACTTTTCGGACTGACTTACCTACGATAGCCTGGATTAAAACTGAAATCACTGAACCGAACCGAAACCGCGGTTCAGTTGGCATCAAAAACCATGTAAT
Source organism: Lordiphosa collinella (assembly GCA_018904265.1). Classification (NCBI taxonomy): domain Eukaryota; kingdom Metazoa; phylum Arthropoda; class Insecta; order Diptera; family Drosophilidae; genus Lordiphosa; species Lordiphosa collinella. The sequence goes on from JAEIFV010000077.1 coordinate 506,672, forward strand.
AAACCGAACCGGTGGTTTAAAAACTGTGTGAACCATTGAACCAAACAAGTCCTTATTTCCGACCGGTGCAAAAAATTTTTTTTCTGGGCCACCCTTGTGAATAAGTATAAATTTATAAGAACATTTAAAAATATGTTTTTTATAAATATGTTGAAAACGAAATATGATTAGTGGCTTTCGTGAAGGTCTAAAGCAGTGGTGTCCAAACTGCTTGTGTGCGAAGCAGCGAAACACGAAGCCAAGGTGACGTTTTACTGCTTTACACTGAAAAAATAAAATGCGTGCGATTCAAACATAAAACAAATTAAATCGATGCGCAGCATATTTGTATTGTATCACTAAATGGGCGACATTGTCTGGCCAGACCTAAAGCAACTGTATAAGATGCTAAGTTTAGCGAAGTTTTATCAATTTTATTGTTGTCAGGTTGGATGAATTCTTCCTTGTCAGCTATAAACATTAAAAAATGTCTTGCCTGCATCTCTTAAAGTTTTAAATCTCCCTCCCTCCCCTTTATTTCATTATAACCCCCGTGGCAAAGTTGGTAGTGCCTTTTAATAACATCAAAGGTAAAGCGACATGCAACGTAATGGCACAATAAACATTGAGCGTTACCATCCATATTCTCAATGAAAAATAATTCATTTTCCCAATTGAGATCAAACATTTTTTTCGGTGTAGTGTAAAAATCATGCGCTTTATGGTCTTTCCTCATTGAATGCTGCTTAGCAACTGACCGGCCGAACAGCCGAACACATGAGTCGTAAGCAGTGTTGCCAACTTTTCATTGAAAAAAAAGCTGGATTTGACGGGATGGATGATGAGAAAAATTTAAGGAAAAAAGCCAGAAAAAAGCGGAATTTTCAATAACTATTAAATACGCAGATCCCGTTCCTATCATTCTCATACGCAGATCCCGTTACTATCATTCGAAAGAAATTTTTCGGCACATCATAAGTGTAGCAGCATTTATCGAGTCGGCGCAGGCCATACCTGTATATTTTAATAAATATAGATTAAAATCATGTTCAAAAGAAAACAAGTCAGTTACCTTATATAAAAATTGCTGTTACCCGAGCTCAGGCGTAATTTGTTTCTTAATTTTGATTTAACGATATTAACCTGTATGAAAATTTGCTCCACTTCGGCGTTAGACCAGGGCAACGATAAAATATCAACGGCTTATCAAAGGAACGCTCACTACACAGAAGTCAGTTGCAGTGATAAGTTGCCACATGCATAAGAACTCAGCGGCGCCAAGTCCTGCTAACAATCCTAGTGACAACAAATTGAAACGCAACTGAAGTCAATGCCTTAACTTAAACTCTGAGCCTAGCAAAAATTATTTTACATGTAGATTTTGACAACCTGAATCATTCAACAAATGTTGCATCATCCAGATCAGTACTCTCTTGCATTGCTTATTCGTTGCTATGCCTCTTCAAATTTCATTTCCATTGCGTTGAGTTGAAAAATTCGTTTATTCATAAACATTTAGTGGCAGCAAATAATTAAATAAACAAATCAAATGTTGAAGCCAGCTGTTTGTATATCGCTAAAATATATCGATAATTCCATCGGCACTGAACTCGCGGTTAACTTTAACCAGTGCTCGAGCAGCGGTTAAGTCTGTTCCTCCGGTTGCGCCACACACAGCATGAGACACACAATTTCGGTTAAGCTGCCTGTCAAGTTGACTAACCGCATGTAGAGAAATCTGGCCTAAGTCCGCTCATAGCACTTGTATGCTTTTTTGTGCTGCTGTGGGCGCGCAAATCGGACAGTTTGTCGGTGATTGTGCACTTGCAATAGCTGCACAAAACTCTCTTCTCGTCCGTTTTTTCGCTCCGAGCCCAAGCTTTGAATTCGTCACTTTTTAGCCAGGCATCCCGACATTTTTGCTTATAGTCTTTTGGCATTGGGTTTTTATCAAACTTAAAGCGCGAGTGATAGAGATGCGAGAAACATCAGTGTATCCGTGTACAACGAGATTGCTTACAACAGAAAACCATCGATCGACGTATAGATATATTTTCAATACCACTGCTTTCAAAGATCGCATTGGCAAGTATCGATAAAACGAAGACAAGAAATTACAAATTGTTAAATGCTGGTACTAAAAAAAGCGGAAAAATCTTAATTTTAAAAGAAAAAAGCCAGAATTCCCGCAGCCCGCTGTTTCCCAATTTTTCTAGCAATTTGCCGTAAAAAAAAGCCAGATTTGACGGGAAAAAAGCGAACATGGCAACACTGGTCGTAAGAGCAAATGCTGCCGAGCGTTCTATTTATAGAATATACATATTCTCTCCCTCTCTATATATGTGACGCTGCGACGCCGGCAGAATTTGGCTTGCCTTTTCAAATTTTGGACATCGCTGGTCTAAAGTAATAAGAAATGCCAATCCTAGGCCACTAATAGCCAATAATTAATTTTCCCGTTCTAAAAAAAAGATATAAAAAATAATTTTTTTTAGTCTGTTTCTTCCCTTACACTTTTACTTACAGTTCAATTAACTGAATATGCAATTTCCTACCTCAAGAAAAACATAATTAATACAAAAAGTTACCAGGAACCAGAAATATTGTCGTCAAATAGCACGCATCTGCTAAAAATATTACAACAATGCTCGACTTTGGGTTCCTTTCCTGCCTGACACCGTTCATGGAGCCTTCAAAATTGTACATTTCCGAGCTCTTGGGTTAAGTTTAACACTGTTTAAGCCACTCAATGCTCCTGGATTACAAACTCGATTTCTTGAGTTTCTGCCGGTCAGTTTTCCATTCTGTTTCAGTGTGCTGTGCGGGCGTCAGATCCTCATGCTACGCCATTGGAACGGGAGATTTTGTGCGTGGGATTCGCGAGCGGTTTTCTTACATGCTTTAAATATTTCGACTCAACTTCATGACTTCCGTTTTTCTGAACCAATTCCCCTTACCTAAAATTTCTAATAATGAATTCCTCTTCTGTTTGTGTAATTAAACGTTTCAATTTTGTGTTTTTATTTCAATCTTTTTTTATCTTTTCGTTTCCTTAAATATAAAATAATATTATTACACATAATAATACGTAAATTAAATAATATTTCGGTTTTAAATATTAAACCCGAACAAATATCGCTTACACATTATCTTAGAGTACAATTTGATGATGATAATATGGTCAAGTCAAGTCACATCTATAGTTTTTTCTTTTTTTTTTTTTTTGCAAATTTGTTGAACAATTTACAAACTAGACTATAAATTATACAGCTTAAACTTAAAGTTTGAATCGGTTTCCCTTTTTGTAATTCCTTTCATATGGCTCGTTAACATTTAATATCGCAAATTGTCATTAAAGTATTTAAATTTCTGCTATGATATGACTCCAGTATGTAGGTTTCTTGTTGTTGATAAGGCGGAATGTTAAAACTAGAGTTTGGATTTGTTCTTTTCTTGTTTTCTTCTTTGTTTTTTTATATACACAACAACGAAAATTAATAAGGCACCTGTTTTGCATTCGCATGATATTTTAAGTTTAGTTCGGAGTCCAAAAAGTTTTAAAAACTTTACTTGAGTTGTTTGTGGGTGTACTACTTGGCTCGTTCTTAGCTAACAATAAGTTTAGAGATAAAGCAGAGCAGGAAAGTGCTAAGGAGCACAGAGACAGCCGAATTGCTGGTTAAATTACTGAGTGTGCTGGCACCAGAACCGGTACGTTCTGCCATTTCGGGCTCCAGGGGCTGTTCATCATTTGGTTGGTGATCACCCACGGCTAAGGATAAGGATAAAAGAAGGTATAATTAGTGATAGTTAAATATTTTGGGTTAAGGTTAAACTTAAGACTAGGCTAGTGTTATGGGTACAGTTTTTAAGTGTTGAAAAACTCAAATTGTAACTTAAATTAAAGTAATTAATAGACTTGGGTTATATAGCTCTTATATGGTTTTTATACAGGGTCTTATAAAGGGTCATAGAATTCTGAATTTCTGGGTATTTGCTTAATTTCCGTAAGTCACTGACTTACCTTTTATAAGATTCATCTAAGATCTTTATAACCCAATTCTTATAAATAATAAAAAAGTAAACATACTCGTACTCTCTCTCTCTATCTCCCACTTTTTCTTCACTTTTGTGCGCAAATTAAGTGAGCTCGTTTCAAGATTTTTGGCGTTTACGGCAGCGGCTTAGCGGCCAGTGGGCGTTTTTATGGTTTTATTATTTGTTTGTTTGTTCAGACAGAGATCACTCAAGCAGGCATTTATGTGGTTTTTAAAGTATGGACAAACTGAATGGGTGGGACATTTAAAAGAATCTGTTCGTAAGACTCCACATCCAGCCGGGTAGTAGCCCTGGGTTTGTTGTGGTGGTACTCTGCGGTACTAATTGTTGAATTGTTGATGAAATAATGGAAATTATAAGGAAACATGTTTCAAAATCATACACACACATATATACACACAAATATATATATATATAAATACGTTGTGATACGTGCCGAAAAAAGGAGCAGGAGGTGGTGTTTGATGATGATGTAGCAAAAAATCTAATCTACATAAAAGCGCGTACATAAAAAGCTTTTGCAGTTCTTTCGGTGAGAGTTTTTGTTTGGTTTTTGGGTTAATATGTTCGGTTTGTCGTTTCGTTTATCCGCGTCTTTTAAAGCCTGCAAGAAATGTAAACATTTTGAGGTTCGGCTTGTTTGGTATGCAAATTTTTAACGATTAAGGTGTTGGGGCACGTGCATTTAGTATTAAATAGTGGGTCATAACGGGATCTGGTGAGCAATTCTGTATAGATTAGTGTTACTTTGTGTGGGTGTGTGAATCATGCAGAGTAAAGCCTTAGCCGTGTGTGCGTGTGCCAGGGGGTGCCAAAAAAAACAGGAAACGTTTTCCTTTTAATTTACGCAAAAAGTGTTTTAGAGTAGGGGGAGAGTAGGGAGGAAATGTCATATAACTACAGCGTTAAGACCTGTACTCAGATGAGCTAAATTTACAATACTTCATATAAATAACACTGCTTTTCAAAAGCATGCACTTCAAAAGTGTTCTATTCATGTGAAGTACACACATCTTTAACTCATCTGAGTAGAGTTCTTAAAAATAGAGAGAGGGTGTGTTTTTGGAGTGAAAATACTTCATAAATACTTAGTATACTACGCTTAGTTCTAAGGGATTTTCAGGGAAATCTGTGGTGTTTAACAAATAGTGTTGGAAAGTGTGTGTTGTTTAGTTTTTTCTTAGTAACTTTTTTTTGGTGTCTACTTTAAACTTAGATTAGTAGAATTAGTTAAAGTGTCATGCTTGGTTTAAATTGCAGTTTTTAAGACTTAAAATCTAAAGATAATGGTAATTTTTGATTGTTTTGGAGCGGCTGTGGTTAGTGAGCACCGACTGACCAGTAGTTTGTTTTTCTTTTGTTTGATAAACTGTAAGCAAAATTATGATTATTGTAATTTGTTTTCTTTTTTATTATTACAAGAATTTTTTTTTTTACATGGTATGCAAAATTGAGTTGGTTAAAGAAGTTAAGTAAAATAAAGTTGAACATAGAAAAAACCCAAGACAATAACAAAATCAATTAAAAAAATTTAGTTTTAGTTTTAGTTTATTTAAACTTAATTAGGTAAATTAGCTTTAAATACGTGGAGAGATTGAGAAGTCACCCCAACACTCCTGCCAGAAGACTGTTTACGTAGGCGAAGGAAAGCCGGAAGCAGAGTAAGACGACGCCTCAAGAAGATTATCCCTAGAGATCTCCAAACAGACAAATACCCTAGCAACCCCCCAAACACTAGACAGAACCAATACACTAATTTTACACATATTTTATATCATCTCAATCAACCCTCCCATAATCAGACCCAAAACACTTGTCACACTTTCACAAATCTAAACGCAATCTAAAGAAATTTGCCATCTAAACTAATCCCTGAATCTTAAAAGCTTGCTTTGATTTGATAGAGTCAAACGTCAAACGCCAGCAATCGATCAGAGCATGTATCATGTCCCCTATGTTATACCCGAAATAACGATGACATATGTCATTTCCTGGGCAGATGTCCAATTTTGAAGGAGCTGAGAATGCTAAACGACAGAAGCGACAACTTGTGGGAGAACCTAGACAACTATTTGGGAAGCTCAGAAAAGTAAAGATTGTACACACTATCTTATTGCTTATTTGCGGGATTCTTATTATAAATAATGTATACTACTTCGACATATAAGATTTGTTATTCAAAAATAAACATTAATAAGCTTACTGTATTCTATTCTTTTTTTCTGAGTGTACTGACCTAAATGACTTTAGGTCATAAACTCGTTTCTCGTTGGCATAAGCTCTATTCAAGATCAACTATCTTATTTATATAAATTTTTCTCTTTTAATTTTTTAGAAATTTGGTAACTATGGTCATAACCATAGCTCAAAAATTGCTCTTAATTTCAGTAGCAAGGACTGCGTTGCGGCGCAGCAAAAGAATATCCAAACACGCAACGAAGCGGCGTTTGTACAGCTTATACTGCGTGTATGGAAGCAGCGCTGCTTTGGGATTTTTCGTATGCACACAACATAGGGACGTGCCGGGCTCTGCTTTAAAACAACCTAGTGAATATAAGGATTTATATTTTACAAGTGTGTTCTTTTGCTTGGACGACTTCGGTTCTTTGAGCTTGTTCGGTGTGTTGTTGTGTTTGTTTTCCAATAAAATAGGGCTTTAAAATTGCGCTTAAGAGCTCATAGTTACACAGCGGATTTTGCATATTTTTAAACAGAATTTAATCCTAGTAGGCCAAAGTTAATGACCACAACATTATATGTTTTGCTGACTCTTTATGTTTATACATATAATGCCAAAAAATTCGCATTTAATTTTAAAATGACTTAAAATATTATATCATAAGTTGAACAGTCAGCAAAACACAAAATGTTGTAAACAAATTGACAAAAATTTGCCCAGTCTACTAGGATGAAAATCGGCTTGAAAATATGCATAATCCGCTGTCTACTCATAATATTGGGGGGACATGTTTTAAACAGTGTTTACAAAACTGCAATAATTTCCATTTCGATTGCATTTGTTTTGAAATCTGCTTCTGACAAACAATTTCTGAAAAATACCTTGCTTTGTCTCTGCTTTCGATCAGGAGCGCAAGTCGGAGCTGCTTATGATACAATTATCAAAGGTATGGCAATGAGTACTTTTTGATTACTGAGCTTTTGCTTGTGCACCAAGAGCCCGCAACGCACAAACGTTTTGCGGACTGTTCTATTAGGAGGAACGTTTGCAAGGGCTGTTGTTGGTGGTTCTACTTCGCAAAAACGCTCGGCTATCTCTGCTCCATGCCATTAGAAGCGACTTTAGCTTGTTAGACAAATTTTATGCCTTCCTGCATACGGCAAAAAGAGCATGTTTATAAAAAACGAATGCTCGTCATTCGTTCGGGTGCGTTCTTCCTTATAAAAAGAAGTGTGCGAGATGGCATTCTTTTGGGAACCACGTTACACCAAATTCGACTGGGAAAACCAGTGGCAATCAACTTGAGTCGCGACGGGGCTGCTGTCGGCGCTGATGCAGACTTGCAAAGACAGAACACGTGCTGCTGCCGCCCACTTGCGCTTTTGATCAAAAGCAGTGGCCATGAAACAATTATTATATGTATGGCAATGAGCCTTTTTTTAAGGAGTGAGCTTTTGCACCAAGAGTCCGCAGCGCACAAACGTTAAGCGGACTGAGCTGACGCAAGGTAATTTTGAAAAACCACGAATCGATGACTACTGCTGCTGCCTCGCTTTTTTCAGAAATCGTCAGTCGAAGCTTTGAAAAGTAAAAAGTTTGCGACTTTTGTAAGTCCGACTGAAGCAATCTAAACACTGGTTTTAAAGGTTGTCTTGTGAAGCTGCACAGAGTGCGTAAAGCAGGCCTGGCCAGCCAAGCTCTAAGCAGTCCGAAGTCACTCGCCGATTCACACCGAATGCTTGCCGATGTCAATCATCACTGAGTGTCAGAGATAGATAGACAAATTTTTTTGGTCCTCTCTATTTGGCCGGGTCTGGCTTAAGGCTATAACGACGACACTTAGAACTAGAGTGAGCTATTTGGAAAGTCGATTCCGCGAAGTCTTATGCGACAGTATGAGACAATCATACATAATCTCAGTTTTTGGTACAAGAGTCTTCTGTCGGAGTTGCAGTTGCAGGCTTCTTTAAAAGTTGTTAAGGTTTCTTTGTGTTATACCTTGATTCATTACTTATCAACTAATTCATTAAAAAAAGGTGCCAGGAAATGTTAAAATAAATTAAATAATACCAAAAACCATAAATTGGGTTAGTCACCAAGAAAATTCAAGATTAATCATTAGTATAAACTCATAAAAATTTTAGTTAGAAATATTAGTTTCCGAAAGTGTTTCAAGTGTGTAAATCCTCAACAGTCTAAAGTAAAACACCACAAAATTAAAATAAAAAATCAAATAATTCAGATATACAGAAAAATATATATATATATATAACAACTGAAAGAAGACAATTGGACATACACAATTTTTTTTTCTCAATTAGTTTTCAATACAAAAAGTATAGTTTATATTTTTTTTTGTTTTGGTTTTGACAAACATAGAAATTGCTACATACACAAAAGTATTTCAGTTAAAACTTAATTAAACATACCATATATAATTTTAACATTTCATTTTGCTAAAAAGTAACAACTCATATATGTATTTATTGTATATGAGATCTTTTTGACTTAGTACAAATTCGTTTTTCAATTTGATTTCAAACAAAACTACCGCCCAGTCGTTGCCACTCACCTGCGTCCAAATCTATATCACCATTACCATCATCGGCATTCAGCTGTGAGCGTTGCTCGGATTCGTTTTCTTCATTTTCAATAATATTACCTGTTGAGGAGGGCGTATTCTTGCAGCCGAACCACCAATGTGCTGTGGGTCTGGGGAAAGGAGGCGTGGCCGAGTCCACCTGTTAAAAAAATGAAAAATTTCAATCATTTCTATGAATTTTCTGGAAATTCAGAAAACCTACCGCAAATCGTGCATCGTGGAAACGATAGTATTTATCGCCCTTGAAGAAGTACGTATAACCATTCGTATATCTAAGAGCAGCATCCAAATTATTCGGCACGCCTTCCCAGTTCGAAATGGGCTTGGGGTAGCTGGCCTTGACCGGTGGCCTTTTGGCCGGATCGAAACGCCAGAATTTGGTACCCTTGAAGAAGTAAATCTTGCCATTACCACCCCAAACCATGGCCGCATCCAAATGATCGGGTATGCCGGTGAATCCCTCGCTAATTTCTTTGGGATAAGCACCATCCATTTGGCTGCCCTGATAGCGCCAGTATTGAGTGCCCTTGAAGAAGTACGTCTTGCCATTCTTATACGTAAAGGCCGCATCAATGTTGCCCGGCAAGCCTGGCCAGCCCTTGGAGATCAGCTTGGGATAACCCTCCTCCACCGAATCTGTGGTCAATTTGTAGTATTTATCGCCCTTGAAAGCAAACGTATCACCATTAGCCGAATTGAAGAGCGTGTCGATCTTGGAGTCCGTGCAAATGGTATCATCTAGCGGCACTTTGGGTGGTGTGAACACAGGACGCTGTGTGCTGGGTGGATAAACATTTGTGGGCGTGTATTGATTGGTCTTGCGGCCATAAAGAGATTGTATAGCTGCTTTATCATCATCATCTAGCTTGAACACAGGCTCAAAACCACGATAGAAGGGAGCCATCAGGGCTGAACTTTGATCGGAATGAGATAGACCCAAAGAGTGTCCAAATTCATGGGCAGCCACTTGGAAAAGGTTAGTGCCACGCGGTGAACCAATTGTCCAGAGTTCAGCATCATCAAAATGAGCATCACCACCGAATACTGGGAAGAAGGCATGAGCTAGAGTGCCGCCCTGGCCATCAAAGGCATCGCCATCACCATGCTCGCTTTCAACGAACCTTAAGGGAAGGGAAAGATATTCGTATGAAATGACTTTCCAAAAAGTAGTTTATTTTCAGGGTACTCACTTAATTTCAATATGCACTGGACCCGATGTTTTCCTGGTGAAAGTCAAATCAGTATCCTCACTCCATACGGCAAAGGCACGTCCAATTTCTGCATCCACATCCGCACGCTTCAACCGCTTGGGATATTTGGATATTTTATATGTCAAATTCTTCACACGCCAGCGACTACCCTGCAGGGCATAACGTTTCGATCGACTATCGCCGGTCCCCACACGATCGCGTACACCACAACGTGGCAGTGACATCAATTTCATTGTCTCCTCATCCAGATCGCCGGTGACATTCAAACCGGCAAAGCTCTGGAACTCCTGTATGGCACTAACCCAGGTGTGTTTATCTTGCAGCCCACTGTTGGCCGGGTTGCGGGCTGAGGCGGGCAGATAACCAAACTGAGAGAGATAGATCTGGAAGACAAAAAGGAAAAAACAAAATATGTTTAGTGACAACACTTCAAGTGAAGATCAATGGCGACAGGCGACACCAAACAAAGCCGCTTGACCAGCTTGATTTATGACCATCAGATAAGTCTGCTGGTGTGTCCTGCACTGCTGTGGGCCCAGTGACTTGCATATACAGTGGGTCAAGAAAGTTGTTTGACAAGGCGAAAATTTTCAATTCCAAAGCACACAGAGAAAACCAAACTGAAGATGATTGCCAATGCGCATTTGAAATATATTGGAAAACAGACCATGAAGAGCGAGCTAAGTGATCTTCATCTTTTTTGTGCACATTATGATGGTTAAATGCTCATAAAAAGTGTCAAAAAAGTATCAGAAAACGCACATATTGCTTGCTGGGTATGACCATTCACCGTCATAATGTGCAGAAAAAGAGTCCGGAATGAGCAATTCTTTTTATGAAAACGGTCTCACTTAATGTGAAAGATTTCTGAGTCTAGTCTGACTCTTTTCTGACACAGACATAAGTGCTTTCACCCTCCCAATGAAGCACATAAAAACCTCATAAAAGACACATAGAAGTTACTTTTCTAGGCACTTAAAGCAAAACATCCAACCAAAGCAAAATTTTCGATTACATGCCTACTTTTTATGAGCTCTAGCTTAGAGAGCACTGAATATGCTCCGAAAACCCTCAAATTTATGTGTCTACTCCAAAAACGCTCCTATGCTCCGCTCTTTTCAGACACATAATTTGGAGCGCTCCGTGCTTTGCTTGCTGGGTATACCGAAAATAGATCCATTAAGATTCATTTGTACTGAATATTAATTAATATGTTTTATTTGATATTCCTTTTGATGTAAAACATCTTTAATATCGATAGGGAAGATTTTAGTAGAAGTCAAATTTGATTTCAGCGTCACTCATCACGCGTCACGCTGACGTGGCATATTTTGTGGTGTTGTTGGCAGTTCGCAGTGGGAGTTGGGTGGCCAGGCAAATACATACACCCGCACAGAGTATTGAGTACATAAAACCGAGTACTGAGTATCGATTATTGAGTATCGAGTACTTAGTATTGAGTACTTAGTTTCGAGTGCTTAGGTTTGAGTACTGAGTATTAAAAACATCGAATACTGAATAACGAATACTGAGTATCGAGTACTAAGAACCGAGTAATTAGTATCCAGTACTAGGTATAAAGTACTTATAATCGAGTTCTGCGTATCGAATACTGAGTATAGAGTACTTAGTAGCGAGTACTTAGTATCGAGTACTAAGTATTGAATACTGATAATCGAGTACTTAGTATGGAGTACTTAGAATCGAGTACTGAGTATCGAGTTCTTAAAATCCAGTACTTATTATCGAATATTTAGTATTGAGTATCAAGTACTGAGTATCGAGTACTTAGTAACGAGTACTTAGCTTTGAGTACTTAGCTATGAGTGCTTAGTATCGAGTACTGAGTATCGAGTAATTAGTATCAAGTATTGAGTATGAAAACTGAGCATCGAGACAGTATGGAGTAATTAGAATTGAGTACTGAGTATCGAATACTGAGTGTATAGTACTTAGTATCGAATTCTTAAAATCGAGTACTTAGTATCGAATATTTAGTATTGAGTAACGAGTTCTGAGTATCGAGTACTTAGTAACGAGTACTAAGATTTGAGTACTGAGTATCGAGGTCTGAGTATCGACTCCAAAGTATCGAGTTTTGAGTAAAGAGTACATAGTAATACACTTCGAGCAATATTCACATCTTTTTTATCATATCTTTTTGACCATTTTTAGCTCCGTTCGATGAAATCTAAGATCAATTTAATATTAAATGGATACTTTAAAAAATGGATATCGAAAAATATATACCTATTAGTTATTATCCAGTCCAAATGGATACCAAAATCATTCAAACGATCATCAACAACTATTCTTCTTCTTATTCTGTGTACAGAAAAAGTACTGACCCATACTTACAATAAGTCTTTTCGGATTAATTCAATATTTTATGCTTTGTTCCAAGAGTTTCGTACTTGTTTTAAGTACAATATAGTAGAGCTGGCCAACTATCGATAGTAGTAACGACCGAACCAAAAATCAGTTTCAGACAAGGCATTTATTTGGGATTTGGATAATAATTAACTTAGTAAATCCCTGTTCTTAAGTTACTGTAATGTTTATTTGTAGTTTCAAAGTATAAAATGTAATTTTAATGTAATAAAAGATAAATGAAATGGAAAGTGTACTTTAATTAAATGAATTTAAGGATGAAAATGAAAACTAAAGATTTTTAAGAGTTTCTTCTTCGTCTATAACTTTCGTCTTTTGTCTTGATGAGCATCAGAACCGTAAGGCTTTTATTTTCGTCACAAACCAGTTCTCTCTAGCGGCCGGCTCTCTTGCTTGTTAGGCTTCGTTGATCTGGCAAGGCTTTGCAGATCAGGAATGATAGACCCATTTTCACATTTATATTGACCGAAAGCATTTTCTAACTGTAACCGTTTCCAATTATTTATCCGTAACCGAAATATATCTATGGCCGAGACAGCCCGACTGAAACCGTAAACCGTTCTGTTGGATACTCTTATCGATAGTTCTATCGATAGTTTGTCAGCTCTACAATATAGTTTGAGTTGACCTTTATCCACTACTTGCAATCAAAAGTTTGTATATAAAATCTATGTTTATCAGTTGCGGTTCTTGGAGAATGGACAAAGGCCCAAATCTAAGTATTTTCCAGATTTTTCAGAAATTTTTCATTACTGTAAATAAAAGTTCAATTCTAATAGAATCACCACAAAAGTAAGTTGCTTTTGGATGTTCAATTTTCAGCAGAATCTTTTTTCTTTTAATGATTTTGGTTTTCAACTTTTAGAGGAAAAATGATCAATTTCTACACCACGTCAAAATACTTTTTTGACACACTGTATACTTAACTGAGAACTGCTAAAGGTGTGAAAAATCTTGTTTTGGGGCAACACTTAAGGAAGCGTTTCAATTACCTGCCCAGGCTGTTTATGGTTATCTAAAAAGTTAATTAAATTGTGTAAACTAGCATTGAAACGTTTCGGGAAGTGCACTTAGCAAAAACAATGCAAGGTTGTCTTACGGTACTAGAAATTGCAACTGAATCAAAAAAAAAAATCAATCTTAACCAATTACAACGGAAAATTGTTAGAGAGCTTACATTTAATTATGCGTCGAGCGTTCTTTTATTTAAAATGTAAAACGTGTATTCTCCCCAGCGACTTTTATGTGTCGCACATTTTTAATGGCCGGTCAACAAAATATATATAATTTTGGCCGAAACTTGCATAATGCCAGCTGACTGTTAAATTGGAATATATATTTTTTTCTTTTTATTTTCTGAGGAAGTAAACATTTCGTGGGAGCCATCAGGTATGCAAGGCATACGCTGTCGGTGCGGTTTTAAGCTTAATAATCTTCTGGGTGGGTAAGGCGGTGGTTTGGCGCATGTACACCATCAGCTGGCGAGAGAGAAAGAGAGGGCCAGGTCTAAAGGTAAATGACCCGGGCGTGCTTTTGTTTTTGTGCGTGGGTTCAAGTGGAAGTTCCTTAAGATTACAAAATCAAAAATTAAGCTCTTGAAAAATCAAATTCTTGACATATTTAAACACTTGACAGCAGCTCGCGAGAGAGAGGGAGTGAGAGTTGACTCATCTTCAGTTTTCATTGTGCGACCTTGCGACTGACTTGCTTGTTGCTTTATGCAATTAACATAATTGTTGCATTTTTAAATTGCTTTACAAGTGCAACTTTGCTGGGAACCTGACTCAAGCCTCCAGCAGGCACGCTCTTTGTGCATTCCTTTCGATTAGAGTAAGAAATATTGAATTGTATGCTCGGTTATGGCACTTATCTATTGTCTGATAAGATATCAACTATTTCCCCGCTAACAGAGAAATCTACAGCCGTTATCGTTGCCACCACCTGAAACACTCATTTTTTGACTCATTTCAGTCAATTTTTTTTTTTTAAGCTTCGACACTTTTTGTATAAGTTACCTTAGGGAAATGCGTCACTTTATGCACATAAGCTACCGGAAGTCTAGAACGGAAATTATAATGATGTATACTAAAAGACAACACTCAAGAATTCTGTATTATGACCCAAATAGCCAAATAAATATAAAAATTTAGACAGATAAAGTACGAGTTTCTTAACCACCTTGGCTTCAATCAGTAGAGTAGTAAAAGCATTGCTCAAAGAACTGAAACCGATCGAGTACTCACTGCTTATCCGAATTTGCTTGAATTATTTGGGCAAATAGAATTAAGATTTAAAGCATTCCTTTTAAATTTGATTGAAAAATTTAAGTTACAAAGGAGGTTACATTATTCAACGGTCTATATCAGATCTGACCCCTGCACCTGCAAAGCTGTTGGCTAACGTAAGCGGCGAACCCTTCATATAGGGTAAATTAGGTTGGTGCGTCGAGCTTAGTAATAACGACAGAACCGCTTGCAGAACTTAAAGAGCTTACAGACTTAAATTTTTTATATTTCCTTAATCCATTATCAATCGGTTTATTAGGTGAAACGATCTAGAGTTTACTTTGATGAATTGGCTTTGAAGTTGAAAACATATACCAAAATTTCTGATGGTTTGAAAAGGAGATGGGCGCGGACCCAAATTTGCAATTCGGTCCCGTCCCGTCCCGATCCCAACCCAAGCTATCCCGACCCGTACCGACCTTCAATATGTTTTTAGGAAAAATAGAATTGAAGACAGTTTTATAATACAAAATTATATAAAAATATTTCAATTTAGTCAAAATTGTTGTTAGCCGTCTCCAGGTCAGGGATTGATTATAATTTTATAATTAACAGAAATCAACAAAGATTTTGTACATATGGCTCAACAGATAGGTTACTCAGACATACTGATTAGACGGCCTCCCGGCAACATCTCATCAATAAGCTTCAAACGCTGACGCACCATCAAGCCGTTTGCAAATATTTATTTATTTGAGCTAAGTGAAGAATTAAAGATTGAGAACTGAACCCTGATAGGGCACAAATACTTTGACTAAATTCATAATAGGTCGCTAAACCCCATATATAATATTTGAATTTATTTAAGAAGAAAAGAACCTTTATTATAATACTTATGTTATTAAAATTCTAGTTCTTAAAATTTCTTAGCTTTTTTAGGAAACAGAATCTATTCAAAGTTATCGCATAGTAGGAGATGTTTTCGAATATTTACTGGTTTTTTAAGTCTTACATAATCATATTAGATTAAAAATAAAACATTCAAATTTAGTGGCAACACTGTTTTTATAACGGTCTGTTGAAGTCAGCTGATTGAGAGCCACGTGGTTTATGTGAAATTGGCTGTAAATATTATACCACTTTGAGTGAGTCTGCTTTAAAAGTTTGTGGCAAAATAAAAAAAGTACAAATGGAAAACGTTAGTCTAGGTATGTAAAATTATGATTTGATAACTTGTTTGTCATTGCTGTTTGATTTTAACCAATTTTGCCGTGTGTTGTTTATGTATAATTTTTGGTTGACCCTAACAAATGCAGCTTTGTTTCGTGGAACATTAGTTGTTTATGACACTGCGTTGCAAAAAGTTACAAATGCAATGTTATTAACGAAAGTGTGCAGATTAATGAGTAATTAACACTTCTTGCGACAACTTGCTCATTTTTGAAAAAATCGTGTTTATTGCAGCTCAGTTCGTGCTTGGCCATGCAACTTTGTTTGACATTCGGAGAGGGATTAATGGCTCTGAAGAACCAATTAGTCAGCACATATTGCAAAAAATCATAAAAAAGAACTTAGATAAAGCTCAAAATATGAATATATCGGAAAACGTAAAAGTCTTCGTCAATTATATTAAAAAGCACAAGCGAAGTTGTCGAAATCTATAAAGATTTAAAACAAATCACTTAAAATGGTGGTATACAAATTGATGGTAGTTTTGAGTCCACAAAGAAATGTGGTCGCCCGAAAATAGACAACAAGTACGCTAGTTCTTGGTTTAAAGGAAAGAAAATAATGACTTCACGCTTTTAATTCTGCACGTTGGAACACGAGGTCTTAAAATCACTTTCCAACGTAATGCATTCAAATTTTTTTCAGCTACTGATACGATGGATTCTCTGTCTACAGTTTGTACAAAAAGCGTTTTAGCAGTGCTTTATAGGATAATTCCCTCTTTGTAACTACAGTTGTACCAATACAAATCATATTACAAAGGAGAAAATTTTAAAATCCGATTTATACTTAAGTTTTGTAAAGTTGTATTACGAGAACAAACCGAATTTCAGTTGAATAGCGTAAGAAACCAAGAAGAAATTATTGCAAATAGGTGAGATCAGTAAACCCAAACCGTACCAAGTTTTTTCAGTCGTACTAGGAGCTCCAAGTTCGAGTACACACGGAATTTCAGTGCAATAGGGTCAAAAACAATAAAGTTCGAGCAAATCGGCCAAATCGGTTATGTGGCTGCCATATGAAAAATTGTTGTAAATGGAGTATATGTTTCCAAGTCGTCCTTGGGGCCCAAAATATGCTTATAAACCAAATTTGGAGTCAATATCTTAACGACTAGAGCGTATGCCAAAACATCACTGTGCAGTGTTTTACTGGAATTAGAGAACACCCTCTGGCTAGTGGCCGAAGACATTGAGACAAAGAATAGCTGATGTCGAGCTAGATTTTCGATGGCCATTATTCTTTTCATATAATGGTTTAAAATGGATTGTCGGTGTAACCCACCAGTCTCAGTACATCTTTGCACTTTACATTATAAACAAAATCTACCTGCTTATTTCTGACGTCTATCTCTTTAATGTTTTTCCATACATCCAATTTGGGTGATGACGGTTTTAAGTTAATATCTACGTCTTTAACAACATGGGTGGGCATTGTTGGACTCAGACGTTTTTCTGTTCTGTTCTTTCCGTACAATTCTCAAGTTCGAATTCGACCACTTCATTAGCTTATATAGGCGATTGTTAATGGCTATTGGTGTGGAAGCGGTTAGCATCTCACTGATGAGTCTAGACGAAACGTAATCATGTCTGAGAAACCTTAACCTGCTTGTGTCCTTAAATTCATATCATTTGTTGTTGATTTCTTGAGATTTATTGAATTAGCACTTCTGACTAAAATCAAACCAGGTCGTTAAACCCCAAAAACATCTACGTCTTTACTTAAAATTTTTGCTTTTATTTGTTGTTTGTTAAGTGTACCCGTTTTTGAATTCCCTAGATAGTGCGCCCATTTTTGCATTCGTATGTAAGTGTGACCATTCGGCTAGTATGATGAAGAACTTTTCGATTTTTTTATTAATGTGCTTTATCTTGCTGTGGTTTAAAAATAAATCGGGATTCTTCATTAATCCCGTTCCGTCACGGTCCCGAAACAAGCTATTCCGTCACGTTCCGATTCTGACCTAAAATTGAAATTCAAAATCCCGTCCTGGGCCCGATTCTCGTGGGACCAGAAAATCACGGGTCCTGCGCCCATCTCTAGTTTGAAGTGGTTGGGAATTGTAAGTACACTTAAAAAACAGTAAATATTTTGAGCTTTATACGGTTTTGAATTTTTAGGAATTTTGTTTTACATTGAAACCGTTTTCATATTGGGATTTATAGCTTAAGGTTGTAAAGATCAAGAAATTCAAAATCAAAAGATCATTGTTGGAACATTAAATTCGATCTAAGATGAAAAACTTTTATGCTTACTCTACTTCTGACATCGAATGTTCGATGACTCAAGACTGAAGTTCTCTGAGTGAAGTTTTTATTTCATAAGCTTCAAACAAATTTTCGTTTGAGTGTAATGAAGCGTTGAAATCACTTGCAATTTATCAAATGTTCAGCATGCATTCCATTCCGAATTGAAATGTGCTTGGGGTTAGTCAAACACATCAAATTATACAAATTATGAGAATCATTGCAGGTTTGTTATTCTCTCAAGGGACATTGACACAGAAATGCCATTGGCCAAACAAAATACAAAATGCAAATGTCAACAACAAGAACACGCCCCTCTGCTACCCACTCGTGTACAAACTTATTTGTATGACTGACCTCTTTGCCTAGTTTGCTGGCAAAATGGCCAAAAGGGTTATGCACTTGCACTGAAAAGTATGCTATGCAACCTTCAAATATCTAACACCTTTCGCACAATTTTATCCAACCCCCCCTAAAAAAAGGCCAATGAACTTTGGGTCAAAAAATTCCTGCGCATTGCCTTGTCTATTTCCGGCCAAAACACAAGACCAGGACATGCAAGAATTATAAACAAGAAGCCAGGGTGTATATAATTTGTATCAGAGTGTGGAGTACACGGAAATTGATGGTACATTTACATTTCTTGGTCTTCGCTGGTTGGGTAAGTGGGTCACTAAGGTCAATGTACCTCCAAACAGACGCCCTTTTGCGTCTCCTAGACCTACTTAACTAAATATTTACAGCACGTGCATATAATTGAAAGTGTCTGCGACAATTAAAACAAACAGCAAATGGCAAATAGCAACTAGGTCCTCTCTCACTTCTCTACTATCTTTTAAGATTCACTACTGACAAACAAGCTTAACTTGTTTTCTTATTTGCTGTTTCACTTGATGATTACATCAGTAAAATGGTTTTGTGGCGCCCCCCACCGCTCAACGTCCTCTACAACTCTAAATCGAAGCGCAGGCGCCTCATTTGGCGGCATAAACTGGGTTTGTATAACGCAGAAAACTAAATAGGTACAAATGAAACTAAAAAACTGGGCCAGCGACTTAAAGTTGTATAACTAATGTTTAAGTTGAATGAAAATATTCCATGCATTTTCCCTTTAAAATTTTCCATCCGTAGTACAAGTTTAATTATTGTAAATGCTGCATAAACATGTCATGATCTATCAGATCTATCAGATTGTAATTTATATATTTACAGCTTCTGCAATTAAAATAAAAACATGTAACTAAAATCACGTTTTGTAACTGCATAAATTAGCCCTCCAGCAATTAAATGTTTTTTCGTCTTCAATTCATCTTCATTAAAAGCAAAAAGAGTAGAAAATGAATGTCATCAGCCAAATGATGATGATGATGTTGATGATGATGGCGAGGAACGTGTGCCCACATACTTAACTTCCTGAATGTCCAAGCGCATTTACACTCAAAGCTTTCTCATCACAAAAACAAAAGTGAAATGTAACAAAGTTCTATTTAGAATCGATTTGGCATTTGCCTCAGCACGCATGAGCGCGTGCTTAAACATTTGTTTTTTATTATTATTATTTTTCTATTATTTACGTAGCTTTTCTGTTTTCGTTGTTGTCCAGTGATTTGACTAATTGATATGTGGAACGCATTGCCAATAACTTGGCTCGTTGTCGTACCAAAACTAGCTAAAAGGCGACAACGACGACGACAACGACGACGACGTGGCTCTCCATAATTGTCGGTGGCCCAATGCCAGTCAATACTGATTGTTCTTTTCCTCAAATTCTCTTTTCTGTAATAAATCTTTTGAGTAATGCAAATTCTAAGACCACACTCCAAGATTACGTTGATGTCGTGTGCAGCTAGAAAATAAATGCATATAAAGTAATGAGGTCTGACTCAGATTCAGGCTGTAGCTAAAGTCTCGCGTCATACATAATAAAACTGTCAAAAGGTTAATTACTCGTATCACCAATCATTGAATTGAGCTCACAGTCTTTTGTCTGCACCGAGAGAAATGTAGTATAAAACATATTCTGTTGAGAATGCAAAAACTTAAGTTCCGTGTTTTTTGTCGTATCTAAAGTTCCAGTTTTCGCCTGAGTGGCTGTCAGCTCGTGTAAACAGGCGTCTGAGTAGGCAACTGATTTACTCAGGTGAGTGATCCGGCGAAATAGAACCGCTGATCACTTAGCTGAGCGTCATAGGGTTGCCCGATTCAAGTGTGCGAGCGTTGCCACTTCCTGGCTTTCGATATACAACTGTTATCGATTTTTGGACTAGAATGAACTAGATAATTTTCATGAACCAATGGTTCTGTAGCTGACTCAACTGAGCTACTCAGGCATGTGTAAACGCTGAACTGAGTTGCTCAGCTGACGAAAACTCAGCTGAGCGATCAGGTCGTGTAAATGGAGCTTTATTGAAATTTTCAGAAAAGTAAACCAGTAGCTGCTCCCAAAACCAAATTGAATGCCCACCGCTGCTCTATGACTATATTTTCTAAATGGTTTTTGAAATTTAGAAAAAAAATGAATTTAGCTCTCAAACTTGGAAATATTGAACTTAAACCCGAGCTTTAATTTTCACTTTCGCAAAAAATTTTGCGGCTTGAGAGAAAACCGGTTTTAAAAAGTTGTTTTTCGGACCAAAATTTCTTTCAAAAATGTAAATTTTTTGCGAAAGTACAATTGGGCAGTCTCAAAACTTTGCTAAAGTGAAAGTTTAAGCATCTATCTAGCTTATATTTTTGAGCTGTTTTGTTCTTTGAGTTTAGAATTCATTATAATTTTTCTGAGTGTACTTTTAAAAATTAAAAAAAATATTTTTTTTGGAGTAAATTCTCTTCTGAAAAATATGTTTCCCTCTGTGCCTGGCTTCGTCATCTCATAATTAAATGCCTCCCCTGGGAGAGAGCAACCGAAAATAACTGACCACATAAAAAAAAGAAGTATACAAAAGTTACTGAAAAACTTTGCGTGCGTCACGCACTAGCGCCAACACCTCAAATCCCGTTCTACTGCTTCCAGCTCATGACGAACCAGCTAATCAATAAATGACTTATGTTTGCTTAAGCAAAAAAAAAACAACGAAATTTGCCAGGTTTGATGGATTTGCCTAACCAAAGAAATTTGCGTGTGACCTTCAAATTGAGTTTGTTATGGACAAACAAAGGATAATTTTGTATGCTTTTTCAAACATTTTTTAAGGTCACAACATTTCACGCGCCGCCCCATAAAAACAAATCCTTTTTTGTTGTTGTTGCCGTTGCTTTGGCGTTTGCATAAAACACTTTTTGTTATCTTAGCATCTGACGCTTATTTATCGCCAACGTGAATTAGCAACTAGAAAAAAATAGCGTTTTTTTATATGGAAGAGACTGTGAGAGGGAGAGAGAGTGGGTGTGGGAAAAAGGTTATCGCTTGGGGTTGTTTAGGCGGCCAGACAACGTGAGACACCTTCAGCTGGGGAAATGTCAAATATTTTATTGGAATTTCCGTTTTTTACAGTTTTACCACTGACCCCCACACAAAAGTGAAATGCCAGGAACTGCCCAGTTTTTACTCACACACCTGAAGACCTGCGATTGTATTGGTGTAAAAGCACAAAACATTAGTCAGCAAACACACTCTCTGAGAGTTGGGCATAAGATGAGTGGGGAGAAAACTGGTGACTCTATGCTATTTATAAAAAATAAAGAAGAAATATTTGGCTTTTTGAAATAGGAAACCGTGGCTCTCAACCTAAATCTCTTCGCTTGTGTGCTTCCAAGACCTACTGTTTATCACCGAGTCCGAACGGCAAAGTTTGAGTAGCAATTTCTTGGCTGGTCACTTCACAGCTGGCGCCAACAGCTGGTAAAGGTAACCGATTGTGTAAAAGCTTAAAGAAAACACTTTTTATTTAATGTTCCGTCCGAGGGCGATTCAAACCCACGGCCTCTCTCACTGCAGGCACACACAACCCTCTGCGCCTTAACCGGCTACAAGCTTTTTACCAAAAATACAAACTAGAAGGAAGAATTTTTGACCCCATAAAGCATATGGTTTCTTGATAAGCAACAAGAGCCAAGTCAACATGTATCTCTGAGTTGGTTAAAGCTTGCGACAACAGATTTGGGCAGTTTGGAATTGGTTTGGATTCGAAAGTTTGTCTTTAAAATTATATAAAGTAGCGTTGGGCACCAAAATACCACTGAAGGGCAAACCAAACATCAAATGTATTTATTGCGGGACTGCGAGATCGCAAGGACCACTATGAGAAAATTGTGCTATCACAAAATTTTGAATATTATTTATCGTTGCAAGAGAGTTTATAGTCCATTTTGAGGCGGCAGGAAAATATCTAGCATCAAATTAAAACTTTAATTAAATTTCCATTTCATAACTCAAATTATTGCTTGAATATGGCTCAGAACCTCTTTGGAACTAGTTCAATATGGTTCGGAAATTATATTGAACCAGACTAACTGCATATTACCAACCTTCGTATAATTTTTTAAATTCACAGCTTATATATTATCTAAGATATGGTTTTGAACCTCTTTAGAACTGTCTTAATCTGGATTGGAGTCGATATAAAATGGAAATATGAGGTTACCAACTTTCGAAGCAAATTTTAAGTTTATTGTTGAAATAGTTTTGGAGATATGGCTTTAAATCAGCGACGTTCACCCATTGCCCCCAGGGGCCGAGCACTTTTGGCTATTTACACACACACTAGCCGAGCGCATGCCGAAGTCGGGCATATGAGCGTAAGCAGAGCTCTCTTTGCCTTAATTTGCTGCCCAGCCGTCGTTGAGGGCAGTTCAAAACTGGGCTGTGTGGCTTAAATATCGCACACCAATACACTCAAACTTTTTCTCCTCGCTCTTCTTGAACATTGCAGCTTTAAATCATTATAGAACCTGTTCAATCTGGTTCTTAACCGGTCTTGAAACAGTGAAACTGTAAATTATCCAATTAGACACAAAATTGCAAGCTCTGAGCTCAGTGAATTTCTTAGATATATCGCTCAACCAGTTCAATCTGGCTTAAAACCGACTTTGATACAGTACACAGAATGAAAGACCGAGATATCCCGTGATTAAATCAATTCAATGGATTGACTTGAGCTCGGATATTTCAATCCTGGAATTCTTGACTAGATCACGATTTTAATTTTGGAGTTCTTGATTTTAGCTCGATATAGGCCTAAGCTAATCAAACACGGGTCCGGGTGTGGCAACCCTAATTCCCTTTGTTGTTAGGAAATTTCGAAGATGGCGCTAGCAATGCCATGTGGCAAGTCGGTTTTGGTTGATATAGCAGCCTTCGGTTGGTTTTGCGAATTATTATTGAATTGCAAATTTCAATAATCAAACAAAAATGTGTTATTCATTTGAAGCAACTTGTCCGAAAACAAAATGATGTTAACATTTTCCATTTCACTTCGCTTATCGAAATAGTTTTGGGTAAATTTAGCTAAATCTCCTTCCAAAACACGGAGGTTTGAATCCAACCGAAAAGGTTTCTGTGGCACCTAAGAATTTGAATTCGATTGGAATGTGGTTGGAAGAGTTTTTTGTGGCACTCCCGATATGGACTTAATCTCGATATTCAAATTTTATGTAAAAAAATGTCTCCCACAAGAGCCCATCTGACTTTTTTAATGACCTTATTGATTTTCAAACCAGCAAGTTCTTGCCGGCTCAAGGTACTTAGTTGTTTGCATACCCTCCGCTCTGCCTTTACTAGACTTCAGCTTTGACTGTTTGGGAATTCCAAGGCAACAAAAGTGCAAAAATCGACACATAAAATTAAACACTTAGTTCAGCGATGTTCCTCCATAGCCCCAAGGGGCCGAGTACAATCGGCTATTTACACGCACACGAGCCGAGCGCATGCTCTCTTTACTTGCATTCGATGCCCAGACGTCGAGCAGGGCAGTTCAAAGCCGGGCTGTGTCGCTGATATCGCACACACACTTTTGCTCTTATTGGTGAGCTTGCGTGTGTTTGAGCGAGATTTTCTTGCACGGGTTCTTCGCTTTCGCTTTGACATAGGACATCTGTACTCACTTCAATCTCAAGTCAGATTGAAATTAGCCTTTACGAATTGATAATGTTTTCAGGATTTTTCTGAGCTTGAATCAGGCTCGATCTACTAAGAAATTTCAATCAAGGTCGGATCCAATCAATCTTTTGAGCTTGATTTTAGTTTGCCTTCTTTTTCTGTGTGTAAAATATAACTTATTTTACCCTAAATCTATTTTTGAAAGAATTTATATTCAATAGCAAATTATGTCCAATTGGAATGACAATGCAACTTAGGCCTTGGGTTGTCAAGCTTCCAAATATTTTGTGATATTTGGGATATTTCTGAAT
The DNA here is from genome assembly GCA_018904265.1 of Lordiphosa collinella. Lineage (NCBI taxonomy): Eukaryota > Metazoa > Arthropoda > Insecta > Diptera > Drosophilidae > Lordiphosa > Lordiphosa collinella. The sequence goes on from JAEIFV010000077.1 coordinate 531,142, forward strand.
TTCCTTTTGAATTGGACTAATCTGGATACAAGTGGTTTTGATTTATTTAACAGCATATTGCAAAAATTACAGTTCAAGTTCGAGAATTTCTGAGATATGGTTTTGAACCTCTTTTGAAAAAATTTCGAAATGAATTGATCTACAAGATTATAAATAGTATAGTAAAAATAAGTCGATTACTTAAAGAACAGTTGAAGCTGTTTGCTTAAGCTGAAGCTGAAGGAATGAAGAACAGTTCTGTTAGTTGCCTTTCCGAATACTCCGAGTATTTCTTAAAGAGTAAATTGCACAAGCTCAACTCCTTGAACCTTTTGCTCCGATTCCATGTTTATTTAAGGCAAAAACTACCGCATTTACGCTAATAGCTACGTCTTATATTTTAATGCGTTTATTATCTGTGTACAAATTGCCCGCTGGAATAAGAATAGATGTCTGCTCTATGCTGAGATAAGCCTAACAAAAGATTGTTAGACCTTGACACACTTTCAGAAATGGGTTAGGTGCCCTATAAAACCTTTCGTATATATCTAGTGAGAGGATTTTCCCATCCAACAACAAACAGTAATGTATTATAAGTATGTTTGAGCTCCACAAAAAAGTCATGAAAATCAGGATTTTGAAAATCTTTTACCATTCTTTAAATGCATTTAGCTACAATATTATGACATTTAAGTAACTTAAAGCACTTATACTATACAGATCTTAGCTTGTGTCTAAGTAGTTTAAGTAAATAGTACTTCCATTAATAAGAAGAGATAATGCCAAAAAGCTATATAGTTTAAGTACCTAATTAGGTGCATATTTTTGAAAAGTAAGTAAAGTAAGCACTTGTTTGACGTCAGTGTTCAGCAAATCTGGCATAAAAGTTTAAAGTCACAGCGAAGACGGTTGATAAGAGATTGTGGTGCAACTTGCAAATGGCTGTACAGACAACCTGTTCTCTCTCTCTGTGTCTCATTCTATATCTATTTTTAATGCCTCAATCAGCATCTTGCTTATCTTTCTCTTATTATTATTTATAATTTAATTCCGCCCGCTGGGAATAATCATGAACTGATTGATTTTAATTAGTTAACCAATTGAATGTGTATATATTCCCCACGGGGCATGCAATGTCATGAGCGAAGCGATAACGATAACGTATTCAGGCTTGGGGGGGAAATAATATAAATACCTAAATTCTGAGTTTTTTGTTGCAATTATAAATTGCATACTCGTGACCATTTGCTAGCCTAAGGCTAAGGCCAGCTGATGATAATGATGGTGTGCCTGGAATAATTTTTTGGTGACATGCAATAAAACACAAACTGCAGCCTGTTGCACCGTCAAATTACATGCAATTTATAATTTCATAAGTCTGGGCTCTGGGCGCCTGGCACGTGTGTCCGGCAAATCGGAAGTGAATAAAATATTTATATATTTATATAAATTATACTATATAGAGAAGCCAAACAACAGCGCTTAACTGTCACCTGCAGCGTACGTACTTCCTCTCTTGTGTTCGCTTATCAGCCAAGGAATGAATCATTTTGTTTTGCTTTTTTTTTGTTTTGTTTTGTTAACCTTACATGTTTTACATTTGGTAAATTGCACTTAATGGTTTATAATTTAGTTGTTTAAAAGTAATTTGTATAATTCCGTCTGCCACTTACCTCTGCTTGTGTGGTGGTGGACACGGGTGCCGTTTGTGCTGCTGCCAATATGGACAACAGGGTGCCTACAACTATGAACACTGAACTTTGGCAGGTGGACGACATTTTGCTGGCTTTCTGGGGTACTATTCTTTGTCTAATTGTCATGTATGTGTTGTATGTGGTGTGTAGAGGTTGAGTTCCAAGTTCCAAGTTCCACTTGCTTGCGCACTTTGAACTTTATATCACTGCAATAAAAAAAACAAAGAAGAAGTTGAAAAAAAGGTCAATTAATATTTCATAAATCCCGACCAGACCAGGCCAAGTACAAGTGCAAAAGGGCGAACGGAAGTCCCTTACTTCACACCCACCCACCCACTAACCCCGCGCCTTCTTCGCTCAACTGCCAACAACAGGTTGAATGTGGTTGGAAATGGCACACATTTGGCTCAAACGCGCGGAACGGCAAACGGGTAACGGAAGTTGGCGTAATAGTACGCCAAGTTGTAGCCACAAACTCTGTGTAAAAATAGTAAAATGGTAGTATTCGAGTATTTATACACCATGGCACTTGGCAGCTACTTATGACGTTTAGCATGATGATGTTCAAGACGATGATGACGTGCTTTGGAAATGAGGCTCACTTGGGGCTAGAGGGTATCAAAGGTTAAGGGACAAGTTATGCTAGGAGAAATTATTGCTTGTCTTTAAATATGGGGTACTTGCAGAACAAAAACCTATAAATTGGCTCTCTCGATTTTAAGCTTTTGACTAAATGTTTAAAGTTGATACACCAAAATGAGCTGGATGATTCTACAGTACTGCTTCATGAATGTCCTTATTCTCTTTGCAGTTCCCCCCAACTGCTTAAAGCTGTGATTGCATGGAGAGACAGTAATCGATCTGAAGTCATTAGCGAATTGACAGAGGACATTTATGAAACAGTACTGTATAGGCATCCAGCTCTTTTTGGTGTATCAATGCATAAGTTGTTCACAGCTATAAACAACGCAATTTTTTGTGGGACCTAATTAAACATTAGAAAGGTCGCTTTATAAATTACAGTCCTTAAATATATTTTTGTATTCTGCAGAAGGTTCGGTTCGGAGGTTCGAACCCGTCCTTAAATAAGCATGAGCCTTGGTTCATTACATCTGAATTCTTAGTAACATGTTTGCCTCTATTTTCGTCAAATGAAAACCTACTCCGCCTAATTTTTGTTTGAATAGGACCTATTAAATTAACCAAACTAGTTGATAACAAAACAAATGTTTACTATAGTCGAATGGACCACAATTGTTAATGCTATCATATTCGTCGTCCCCTTCCAAAAGTCCCTGCTCCTTACAATATGTTATCGTACATAAATATAGAAAGTTTGTATTGGAATCTATAAAAATCATAATTGATTAAACTATGCCTATTTCGTACTAAAATTAATTAAAAAGCATGTGGAATTGACTGAAAACATATTTGAACGGCGAAATTCAGTTACCGCTTTTATATTCCCAAGGCATGGAATTCCAATTTGAGAATTACAAGCGGCCATACAAGCGACAACATGCCAGAAATATTTTGTAGTATACTTTAAGGCAGTTCAATATAAGAAGAATTTTAGCCGTGTGACAACCATCATGTGCGATAGTGCAACTGGTTAAGTCGGCATGCCAATCGTGTTCAAGTGCTAAGGTCCCGAGTTCGATTTATCTTTTTCCCATATATTAAATATGAAGTGTTTACTCTTTCATATATACGAATTCCATATTAAACGCTAAATCAATGGTGATAATAGTAAAATCAAAGTGAAAATATTAAAATATCACTAGTGTTTTTTTCCCTGAGTGAACAATTTGACTATTGCTTTATTTCTCTTCTCATAGTCCGAGCATAAACATGTTATACAAAACGGATCATCATTGGATATTGCATCTACCCATCCACACAAAAAAAAGATCAAAAAAGATCCATTTGGACTGGATATGTCTTAAATATCCTTGTAAGTATTCAACGGAAGATCATCCAAAGGATGATAATTTTTCATATCCTTTGGTTGATTTCAGCTCCGTTGAATGATTAAAAGAATATCCAAATGGATACGGAAATCATCCAATGGATAATTTTTAATATGCTTTGTTTTCTCTGTGCAGTACTAATCAATGATTTTTTTCCAGCTAAAATATGAAAAACTTATAAACAAAAACCAAATTGACTAATTTTCTAACCCTTATCTTTTTCAAAACAGAAGAGGTCCAGTTCGGTTTCAGATTCGGAAGATAATCGACTTAGAAGGTCCAGTCCATGGTCCGGTCCAATGGACTCAAAAATCCGGAATCGAACCGGTTCTGAGGTGTTCGGTTTGGGACCGGTTTGCAGCCTTGGTTTCAATAACTAGAAGTTTTTAAATGGCTGAAGAATCTAAGGGTTAAATTAGAACTTGTCCTATTTTACCAAAGAAGGCTGGATTTTCGAAATATTTAGAGATATTTGCTTTGCTATTACACTATTGTTATAGAATCTCTGTAGTGTTATATGACAAGTGTAAAGGCTGCTTAAGCATTTTCTCTTTCACCTTCATGATTTTCAAATGGATGGTTCAAATTCTGATGGGAGAAAAGTAAGTAAGATTTATTTTAAAAGGGCTTCTTTTTTAAAACCAAATTTAACGAACGGTTAATTTGAAAAAAATGAAGATTCCACCATAAAATTGAAATTGTTGATTTATTTTTATTTTAACTAATAATATTATTTTATTATAAATGCTGAATTCAGACCTAAGTAGAATGAATAACTGATTCCATGACTGATTTCAGTACTGTATTCAGTACATCCTAACATATGATATTATGCCTGAAATCAGCTAAAAAAAATAGGGGAAAGTTAACTTCGGCTCGGCCGAAGTTTTGTATACCCTAGCACCTTCCATTGAAAACTAAAAAGTTTTTCTAACTAAGACTACTTTTTGGACCTTACTTTTCTATCGGATCTATACTATATAGATGTCTGATTTCGACCAAACTTGGTGAAATCTTGGAAAAGCATAATACACTGTTAATTACGAGGCGTTAATTTGGAGGCGATCCCATTTAAAACTAAAAAGTTTTTCTCACTAGAACTTCTTTTTCGACCGATCATTCATACTGCAGCTATATGCTATAGTTATTCGATTTTGATAAAACCTTGTAGAAATATGTTAAAGTATATGAAATAAGAATATGCCAATAAAAAGGACGTTTTCATTAAATACAAAAAAGTTTTTCTCACTAGAACTTCTTTTTCGACCGATCGTTCCTATGGGAGCTATATGTTATAGTCATCCGATTTCGACCCAACTTTGTAGAATTGTGTAAAAGTATATAAAATAAGTGTATGCCAATGATAAGGACGTTTTCATAAAAAACAAAAAAGTTTTTTTTCACTAGAACTAGTTTTTCGACCGATCGTTCCTATGGCAGCTATATGCTATAGTCATCCGATTTCGACCAAACTTAGTGAAATCATGCGAAGGGATAGTAAACTAAGAAATACGTACTTTGGAGGCGTTTTCTTAATAAACAAAAAAGTTTTTTTCTTTAAGACTAGTTTTTCAACCGATCGTTCCTATGGCAGCTATATGCTATAGTCATCCGATCCGACCGGTTCCGACAAATGTGCGGCGTATCTGTACCAAAAAACTTCGTGCAAAGTTTGGTGAGGATAGCTTTAAAACTGACGGAGGAGATAGCATAGAAACAGACGGACAGACGGACAGGGCTAAATCAACTCAGCACGTCGTGCTGATCAAGAATATATATACTTTATGTGGTCAGAGATACTTCCTTCTAAGCGTTACAAACATCCGGACAATTTCGTAATACCCTTTGCAAGGGTAAAAAATCAGCTGAAATCAGCTAAAGTCATGACTTAGTAAGACATGTCTGTGTTAAATTCATGGTTAAAACTCATTTAAAGGATGCCATGAATTTAGTACCCATTCATTTCAGGGCTGTTTCAGCTATGATTCAGTTCTGAGCCGAACTGAAGGGATGTCCTGTTGAGTTCAAAATCCTAGAAATTAGGCAGAAATTAAAATGTCAAATTTCTAATTCTTGATTTTGGTTTGTCACATTGACAAACTAAATTTTCGATTGGTTAAGTCCCAGTTTTAACTTAAGCTTGTTCATTCTAAAACTGCTTTAAATAAATGATTGTATTTTATAGGATTTTCCATCAAGTTTATATGCAAATATTCTAAAACGGGAAATCTATAATACTCATCAATCATATTGTGGATAATTTCCCACACTTGGGTACCCATACCCCAAGAGTTATTTCCTCTCTAGTAAGTAGCTAGTTGGCCTTCGTTTTGTGCCACCCTTTGTTGAAAGTCATGTGGTCATCTCACATTAGACTACCTCAGGTGCCCATTGTAAAATGTTGGCGTAAATTTAGACTCTAATTATAATTTTAATTTTAGACTAGGTAAATACCAAGCGGGCCATAACCACACTAGAACAACAGTCACAAGGATGGTATCAATATTTGAATAGCTAAAAATAGTTGTTATTTTTAGTGCATTCTGTTGACATAATATCACATATTGACCTAGGTAACAGCCGCCATCCACGAGGCAACTGTCAGATTAACCGACTGGTACTTTAAATTGGGGATTAAGTTTATGGCAATGTTTTCATTCTCTTCTAACTCACTCTTTGCTTAGACTCTGAGCCACCCTGTTGTCACCTGGGTCTGTGACATCAGCAGAAATAAGTAAGTGCGATAAGTGATATCAAGTATACGACATGTACGGCGGGGCACTTTGGCAACGATGTTTGTTTGCACATGATACGCTTAAGTCTGCATGTTGACTAATCGCTGGGGATTTCTACGTACGGTGTGTGGACAAGACATTTCGCTTTATGAATTTATCATAAATTAAACCAAGAATTTAACTTTTGATAGGCTTTTGTTTTGTAGGTGCTAACTTTTGACTGTTAAATGTTCTATTTGATTAATTCTATTTAAGTTGAAGGTCGACCTGATGACAGTTTAAGGTTAAAATGCGGATAAATGGCTTTGTTTTTAGTTCAAACCTTATCTGTGGCCCACTCGCACAGGTCGTCATAACAATGAACGCGTTTCATTTGTTGTTAAATCAATATGTATGAAAAATAGAAAAAAGGAAAGTTTGAAGTACTTTGGCAAATAATCAATAGAACAAATTTTTGTTCTCTGTGGCTTTTCATATGTTACGTATACGCTACGTGCTCCCATTGAAATGGGTCATAAAACCAAAAAGTGTGCGCGTGTGTGCGGGGCGAACCGGTCGGTTAAAGAATATTTAATTAAACTTTCCATAAGCAAAAAAATTTTAAATTGATATTCTAACCAGTTGGTTGTTGCTTCTTTTATGCTTGGTACCCATTCAAAATGGGCAGAAGGTATCGCCTCGAGCTTAGAGAATATACCGCAAATTGATACTTAGGTTCCATATTTATATATGCTAAAAACTTTTAAAAGATACGATAAAATGGAGATGGATGTTATGGAAACAATTTTGCTTGCATTCGCAGCGACAATCAGTTGCAAGAAGATCACAAAAACAGGCATACTGAGTATTCTGTAGTCGAGACTTAATCTTTCTTTTGTCCAATTTTTTGGCTGTCTCTGACGTTGGTTCTAAAATATTTCTAAATATTGCTTAACCCTCTTTTTTTTTGTTGTTATCAAAACCACACAAAATTGTTGTTCATGAATTTATGACGATAAGATATCATCAAGTGGGCTTATGCTCTTGGCATACATGGTTATGAATTACCAAAATGTCCAGTAATGAAATTTTATTGGTATAGAACTTGACCTTAGAGATAAGCTGGGGAGTTTCATTTGTTTGCCTATTGAGTAAGCTCATCCAAATGCAAGTCAAGTTCGTTTAATTAAGAGAAATGAGAAATGGATTCTTACATGGTCTGGTAATGGTTGTAGTTGTTGTTTTTGTTGTTGCTGGTGCAGTGGCAGATCAATGAACTACTGTTTGTGCTTGTTGTCGCTTTGTTGCTTGCCTTGTTGCAGTGTCGTCGCTTGCAACACTTGATAAATTAATTAATTAGCTTTTTGTTTTATTTGTTGTGTGTTTTTTTTTTTATTCACTGTGTGGGCGTTTTCGTCAGCTCTGGATGTGTGCGACTGCTTGTGCGTAAAATCCTTTTGTTTCTTTATGTCTGGATGTGGACGAGAAACTGCACTAATTGCATTTTCATTTCCGCAAAACTGAAAACTTTTTTCTTAACGATCTTCACTTTTCGCTTAATATTTAATTTTATGTTAGTTTGGTATTTCGAATTCGTTTCTGTCTCTCGCCGCTAACGAAAATAAAACACATCCACACTGGGCAGCGCGCAAATTTCAACTGATCTTCATTGAGTTTGAGTCCCCCCCAGAATAACGACAATGACAATCGCGTGAAGCTTTTTTCGCTCAAACAGAAAGCTCTTTTTGGTTTAACAGCGCCGCTTAACAGCTGTCTGGGGATTCCGTGGAGCGGGCAAACCTGTTGCCAATATATTGAGCTTGCTCTTGCTATGAGTAAGTTCAATTTCTGGGAATTATCATACATGTGTCATAGCCAGCAGCAGACGCAGCTTCAGCAGTAGCAGTAGCTTATTGACAGTATTTATCTTCGAGCTTTGTTTTAACACTTACAAAATTTTAGTCCAATTTCTTGTGTCATTTCCGTTTGTTGTGTGTGTGTGTGTAAATATGTGGGCGTGGCCTATTGAAAATCACTTAATAAAAAATTTATGAATGAATTTTACCAGCTGAATGAGTGTGCCTTAACTTTTCCCTTGTGTTTTTTTTTGAGGTTGAATTCATCAATGAGTAATGCGTAAGCAAATAAGGCAATGCCAGATAATTAATAACCACTTGCTAATGGCACACGACTTGCACACTATTATAATTTATCTATTTTGATCTGACAAGCAGGTAATTGAATCTTTTAACGGAATTCTGGCGATGCCTGCTGAATCAGCTAGACAAAGGCCCGACACTGAATGAAACGGTATAATCTTCTTGATCAAAGGGAGGGAATTGCTTACCCGTTACTCATGGAGTAAGTTCAAAAAGCATTTCTGACCCCAAAAAGGAAAAATTACTTTTATTAGCATCAATTTGCTATCTGTATGATCTGGGGTTGCAAATCTTACGAGGGCCGTCCTAGAAATGGCCGACCTAGCACAGTAGTGTTGAAAAATGTTCACAAAAAATATTGAAAGGGGGAAGTACCGACTATTAAAAGCTTGAGTTTGAAGTTTGGTGCCTTTACCTTGCACAGTTTTTTTGGTCGATTTTAATAGAGAACGCTTGTTATTGATTTGCAAACATGGACAAAATTGGTCATCGTTATGTGTTACAATACTTTCATATAAAAGGTCTTAGTCCAACCAATATTAAAAAGGAGCTGGATTCAACCTTACGTAATTCTGCTCCTTCGTTTACAACAATAAAATATTGGGTGGCTGAGTTTAAGCGAGGTCGTTTGAGCCGCGAAGACGAACATCGTAATGGGCGTCCAAATGAGGTGACCACTTCAGAAATGGTGGCCAAAATTAAAAAATGTATATTGAGTGACCGGCGATTGAAAGTTCGTGAGTTAGCTGAATGTGTAGGCATTTCAAAAAGTGCTGTACATCGCATATTGACCGAAAAATTGGACATGAAAAAGTTATGCGCAAGATGGGTGCCGCGGTTGCTGTTCCATCATGTCAATGCGTCGGCTCAAACCTCTGCCGTTGAATGAATTAAAATTTGAATTGCTACCTCACGCCCCTTATTCGCCAAACTTAGCTCCCTCTGATTATTTCTTATTTGCAAACTTGAAAAATTGGCTCGGAGGTAAAAGATTTGGCAACCATGAAGAGTTGGAGTCCGAGGCTTATGCCTATTTTGAAGAGCTTCACAGTTCTTATTATAAACAAGTAAGGGAGCTGCAGTCGAGTGCACCGACTACAAAATACCCTGTTCCCTTGATTTCGTGTGTTTTTTCTTTATATACACACATGCGACCGCGCGCGATAACTGACAATGCAAGACCCTCCCTCTCTCCCACAAGAAAAATTGATTCGTATATAACTTCGGTGTTTGTTGTCCGATCTTAGTGATCTTTTCAGAATAGATAGATATTGGGCCTTACTTCATATATATAAAATTTGGAAGGTCTAAAAATTGTGGCTCTGACAGTTTTTTGCGCTTAAAAGGGGGGAAGGGGGAGGAATTTTCCAAATCTGAAACAAACTTGTTTTGAATCGAGTATACACCTATCTACATGCAAAAATTTGGGGCTCTAGCTCTTATAGTTTCTGAGAAACACGCCTTCATACGGACGGACAGACGGACAGGGCTAAATCGACTCGGCTGTTGATGCTGATCAAGAATATATATACTTTATAGGGTCGCAAATGTTTCCTTCTACCTGTTATATACTTTTGCACAACTTCATGATCCCCCTTTTCCCATTTTCAATGGGAACAGGGTATAAAAACAGCGGAAGTCAACTTCGGCTCGGCCGAAGTTTTGAATACTCTTGCAGTTTGTTTTTCTACATGAGACTACCATGCGGACCTTACTCAGTTTCAGTTTACTATGCTTTTCCATGATTCTACCAAATTTGGTCGAAATCGGACATCTATATAGTACAGCTGTCCTAGAAAAGAACAGACTGAAAAGCAGTCTTCGTTAAAAACACTTTTTGGTTTTCCATGGACTAGTTCTTGTGAGAAAATTTTTGTTCTTTATGGAAACGTCACTTACGTTGGAATATATTTAGTTTATACCTTTTTACACAATTCTACAAAGTTTTGGCAAAATCGTATGACTATAGCATATAGCTGCAGTATGAATGATCGGTCGAAAAATAAGTTCTAGTGAGAAAAATTTTTTTGTTTTAATTGGGATCGCCTTCAAATTTTGTAATTAACAGTTTGTAATGTTTTTCCATGATTGCTCTAAGTTTGGTCGAAATCGGACATCTATATAGTATAGCTCCCATAGAAAAAGGTCCAAAAGTAGTCTGCTGCCGAAGTTATTTTCCCCTATTCTTTTTCCTAAAATATAGAAATGTTTTTCTAAAATCTAGAAAATGTTTTTCTACATTTAAAAGAAAATATTTGCTAGCTAATAGTAAATATTATCTTAATTTTAAAAAGTCCCAGTCCTACTTATTATTAGAAATTATTTATCTAAAATATCTGTTGAATCGCCTTTGACCCTTTTTTAATGCGAATTTCCTAATTTTAGGGTAATTTCGGCAGTTTTTTATGAGTGTATAAAGTATATTTTCGATCATCATCAACAACCGAGTCCGAAACAGATCTCAAAGATGGTAAGATATAGAGGTTTCGACGTGTATGAGAAATAGCCTTCTTATACATGAAGGCAGTTAAAGTTTTTTTTTCAATTATATGCCATGCCCCTTCAGCCCCCGCAATTCGAAAAAAGTCATATCTCCCACAGTTCTATAGATAGATGGTTCGTACCTCTGAAACAAATTTAGTTATCAGGACTATTTATTGATATTTATTGATTGGTAAAGATCAAATCAACGATAGTCAAGATAAGAGCAGTTGATTCGTTGGGATATTTTTGTGCTCATTCACGTTCTGCATTTTTTCTGCGATAGAACATTTATCTGGATATTTTGCAGGTGTTTCTACTCCTTGATCAACACCCCTACTACGCAGAATCCATTAGAAAATAAAATTCATTTTTGATTTTATTTGCAATTCAACCTCTTAATAATGTTATTCCTTTTCCAATTCCAAACCAGAATTTTAGTTTGTTTAAGCACTAATAAACTTACATTTGAATAATAAATAATGCAAATATTCATGGGCAACATGAAATAAACATAACATGTTGAAAGTATACATATTAAAAAAAAAAATTGAATGTAAGTTCGATTGTGGAAATATATACTGAGAGAATAAATTTACTTCGGCTTAACCTTTTAGATTTATTTTGATTTGATTCTTTGTGCTAAAAGTAAAACCAAAATTGTTGGTTTTATTAAAGTGAACTTAATCTTTAACATTGGTTTTGACACTTTAGATAGACATTTTTATATTAGATCTTTAACACAAAATAAAATGGGAATGATAAATATAAGTAAACTAAAACTAAGATGATTGCTGTAGGTAGATGTTGCTGGTACCAGCGAACTTCATCAATTTACTATCGAACTCAAAAAACAATCTCCAACGGTCGGAAAACGGCTCTTAGTAAGAAAATACACAGGAAAAAAATCTTAGATCAATCCGAAAGGGGATTGAAAGCAGGGTAATCCCGGAACGGCTTAAAGTGATCGTGTTTTTTTGGATTGAATTTGGAATTCCTGATACAAATCAATCTTTTTTTCGGCTCAAGAATATACGGGATTATCCTGTTTTCAATCTCCTTCGAATCTTTTTTTCTTGTATTTATTTCTTTTATATTTCCAAAATTTCGTCCAAATGGTCCAAATCTGCCATACGACTGATCGTTCGGAAAATGGGTCTAAGTAAAACGCGGTCATTATTAACATTAATCGCTTTCAAACAGATTTTGCAAAATTTGGTCAAAATCAGTATACCGAAACAAGCACTTGCAAGGGTATTAACAAGGGTAGCTTAGCCTCCTCGTTTAGAACTTATTTGGAATGCACCTTAGAACAGTCAGAGATCCGCTTATGAGCAACCCTTTAAAATTACTCAATTCACTTGTTTATTTCAGCAAACAAAGTTTTATTATCTTGTGTTCAATTTTTCCATTGCAGTTTTAATGCTATACCCGTGTGCTCCTCCTCCTCCTTCTTCCAATTTGCTTCAATTATATACAATTTTCATATGCTTGTGTGTTTCCAAATAATGTTTTGGTTTCTGTGAACTGTGAGTCAACCGCTTAGTGAAAATCTTCTAGCAGGCACATCAAGTATATTTTGCTGAATAATCACTTACAAGATGCAAAGATTAAAGTTTACAATTGCGCAAATCAAAAATCTTTTCTCTTGTTTTTGTTGTTATCTTGAGCTGAACAGACAAAGAGACGGAGACAAATCTGTTTTTGCCATAAATTCTTTGACCAACTGCATCTGGTTGCTGCTTCTCTGTTAAGGCTAGGGACAAGTTGTCTTGTCGCCGTTGCCTGCTGTGAAGGCGTTGCTGATGCAGTTTCCAGTTCCACAGCAACAGCAACAACAACAACTAGACAATGAAATATTTATGAGTCTTCTTCACTGTTTCGTTCAGTTTTAATGACAACTATTTATGGTATTTATAGACAAAAATCCAGCTGCCTTGGCCATAGTTCATTGGCATGCCACTAAAAGCACCCAATGAAAGTGAAATGAACTTTTCCACACTAAATTTTATATATTTTGCATTGACTTTTGCCTTTGAACTTTGAAAACTAAGCCAACCAGAACTCAAATGATCATTAAACGCACGAGTTTGTACACATATGTAATTACCGTTGCGATGATATAGATAATGGTAATGATAATTATATATAAACATTGTCTAGAATCTGGCTTTGAGTGCGAAAAACAAAACGTTAAACAAACTGTTTCTAAACTCAATCACGTCAGGGTCAGCTATGGATATGCATTGGCAAGCGATATGAAATATTTGTATATTATGTATAGTGTCTGGCTGGGCCTATGCATTGAACAATTTCCATATGCCTACGTGATGATTGTTTAGATAAAATATTTGCCAATAGAGCTTAGCCTTGAGGAAACAATGAATTATGTGATAAAAAGTTTGGGAAAAAATCATTCAACATTCAAATTTTGATATTTAAAAATCTATAACAGTCCTATACGAATATTTTTTAAAGACAACAGGTCGAAGCTTTGCCAAAAATACAGTTTATTTTGATCTTCTCACAAATATAATTAATAAAGGAGCGGTTTGTGTCTAAAACTTTTTGTAGAACCTACCGCTTCTATCATTAGTAGACGTCGCTATAGCCCATAGTAATTTTCCCATGTTGGCAATGCTGTAACCCGTTGTGAAATCCAAACGAAAAGCGCGCAAGTACCAACCCGAAACGCAAACCTTGCTGCTCTTGTACATTAAAGGGCATAATCATGCTGTTTTTATCGAAAAATAAACATTATTTTGTAGAAATTTGATTTTTTCGTAACAGTTCTGATGGAAAACTTGATTCAATTCTTAAATTCCCACGGCTTTGCTAAATTCTTCGCTCTGTTTGGCGACCGTGATTACAAACAAATTTTATTTTCTGATACAAAGAACTGTAGTCGCTTTAAATTAACCGATCTCTTTAAAACTCAGTGGAATAAAACTAGGAATTTATTGTATTTTTCTTTTTGATTATATCTTCAATTCGTGGTGAGGCTTAAGAGAAAATCTATGCTATGCTGGATTAATGACTATTACAAAAACCTGAAGCCTCCCTTGTTGTGTTGTGTGCCTCTTTTTAAAGTTATGACAATAGCATAACAAGACCTCGAGCTTGTAAAAACTGCAAGTTAACTGTATAAAGGTCATTAAAACAGTCATAAAAGTACTAAAACGCATGGCACCGCGTTGTTGTTCGAAACTTAATAAAAAAAGTTTAATTTAAAACAACAAAAACTCCTGTTTGTATACAATTGTGTATGCAAACAATTTTTGGTCTTCTGCTTCTGACGTGGCGGCCGATGGCTGCTCACTGAGTGCAAAGTCCAATGGAGGCCACGCACATACAAAGGGGAATGTCTGTCTAAGGCTGTCTTTTTGGTGTTTTGGCGCGCATGCTGCTTTTGGAGTTCCTAAACAGTTTTGCCGTCGCTGGCATGGAGAGACTGCTCTTTGGATAGACATTATGAGGCTCAAGATCGCTGATGAGTGAGTTTAGATATAGCTCCAATATAAAATCCATATTTTTTCAGTGAGTGAGCGCAGGTAAATTGCTGCGAACGGATGACCAATAAAACCTTGATTTTTTCACAAAAATCACTTTTTCTCGAACTGGGTGTCGTTCGGTGTCGGCTAATGATATTAGGGACACTTTTCAATGTAATATTAAGCAATTAATTCTTTGAAGGCTTTTGAAGACAACTTTTGGCAGCCTCCGAAAGTTTAAAAACAGGTACCTGTGGCATAAGCAATTGCTCACAAACCACATCTTGGATTTTCAAGTGTTTTATATTTCTGAAAAGAGAAATAATAGATCTATCTAACAAAATTTTAACAGCTTAAAAGTGCTCACAGTGCTCAAAGTACACTAATAATCCAAAGTTGTATTATTTTTGTCCGTCAATATATCAAGCCATATTTTGGTTACTCTTATTTGTGTGTTTAAACCAGAGGCAGGCAAAAAATACATTTACATTTTTGCATTGGTGTGTGTGAGAGCAGCGCAAAAATTGCTCTCAATTTCAGTATCAACAACTGCGTCGCGGCGGAGGAAAAAGCAAGCAACGCAGCGGCGCTTGTACAGCTTATACTGTGTGCGTCGGATCAGCGCTGCTTTGAGAATTTTCGTATGCACACAATATAGGAATGTGCCTGTCCCTGGTTTAAACTATCGATTCAACCAAAAAGTTTAACTTTTCAGCAAAAATGAAATTAGGGTTTTGTCTAAGGCGGGGCAAATCTGGAACACTGTGCGTTGAGACTTACTCTTCAAGTGAAGATGTAAACGTAGATTTTCTTCTAAAATCCCTAACGGAAGAATAAACTATAATTTAAGCAAAAATTTGTGTAGCTATTTTTGCTATATCAAGCTATTTTTATCAGTAAATTTTGCCATTTTTGAGCTTCAACAGTTGGCAGCACTTTGTGTTTAGCTGAGTCGAGGTCAAAAAAGAACACAGAAGTGTGTCAGTGTTTATCTACGCTATCTATCTATCTTTTAGTTATATGGCTGAGGTAACTAAATATGTGTTTACTTTGTTTCCATGAGACACTTTGCTGAGCAGAATCTACAGAAAATGTCTTTTGCGCATTTATGTATGTGTGATGCGCGTTTGTCTCAGTAAACTGCAAGTGTGTATGCGTGCTAGTGTGCCTCTAACGCATCAACATTACTTTACCTCAACAACAACAAACACGAGGGAAGCTAACTTCGCTAGGCCGAAGTTTATATACCCTTTAAAGCTCATACAAATTTTCAGGACGCCTACTAAGACTTTTTTTCAAACCTAACTTTTCTATGGCAACTGTACTATACAGTCTTCCGGTTTCGACCAATCTTAGTGAAATTTTGAAAAAGCTAAGAAAACGTATAAATACGAAGTCTGCTGCCGATTTCTTTCAAGACTAAAACTTTCTCACTAAAACTATGGCAGCCATATGCTATAGTCGTCCGATCCGGCCGGTTTTCACACTTGTGCAGAGTATTGGTACTACAAGACTTCGTGGAAAGTTTCGTCAAGAAAGCTTTCAAAATGACAGAGGAAATCGAATTGAAACAGACGGACATGCCTAGATCAAGTCAGCTCCTTCTATGCGTTTCAAACATCCGAACAATTTAAATATACCCTCTTCAAGGGTTTTAAAAATTTCTATGGCAGCTACAAGAAGTAACCATCCGATCCGTGAGGTTCCGACATATTTGCAGTGTTCATCTAAAAGACGATTCTGTGCAAAGTTTCAGCTCGATAGCTTCACAACTGAGAGACTACTTTGCGTAAAAATAGACAGATGGACAGACGGACGGACAAAGCTCAAACGACTCAGCTCGAAGATTATATATACTTTGCATATGTGGTCGAAGATGATTCCTTCTATGCGTCCCAAACTTCTGGGCAAACTTATAGTACAGTTTTTAAGAGAGAAGCAAAATTTGTACCTGTCATTTATGGGAGCATACAGTAGAGGAAAAATTGGTTGAGCATATTTTGGGAGCTCTGAATATAGGTGAGAATTTTCGCTAATAAATTTTTTTAATTGGCCGGTTTAATATAATCTTTTTTGGACTTAATTTAAGCAATAAGAAGATTGAACTTAACTGAGGAAAAAGAAACTAACATGATCTTTAGGCAAATCTTCGTAAAATTAAGTTTCAAATACTTTCCTCTAGTTTTACAAAAGTTGTAAGTACCCTGTAGTTCAGCTGGTGTCAAGGCACTACCAGGACTAACGACCCGATGCATCACTGAGCGACAGTCTCGTCGTTAACGACAGGTGAACAATAGTGTGCACCCATCACCACACTAACGACCGGTAAAGCAGGGTCGTACCGATCGGTAAGTTTTCCGAACATTCCTATACAAAATTCGTTAGGCAAATACTTGACTGGTGGTTGGTCTGGTGGCGAGTGCTCACTACGAAGAGTTAGAGAATTCGTTAATGCCACACCGGGGCAGCTGAACTACAGGGTATTGAGGAGAGTGAGACATCCTTGAGTTCCAGCTTTGTGGTCTCAAACTCCAGCCAAAGCTCCAGGGAAATACATTTCCAGAATTATATGGTATTTTCAGAAGAAGGGTCTAGTGCACATTTCAGAGCATATTTTCATAGTGAAGAATTATTATGGAAAGAAATGCTATTATCATTTGTAGTAGGTTCTTGAAATGTCTGCCCGATAAAATGACTGGGAAGTCATCAGCGTAGGAGATCAGACTTCTATTCTATGGTGGAAGTAAGATACCAGCTATATAGAGAGAACTCTTTCTGGTGAGCTTATTTCTAAATGAAAGCCATGCGAGCTGCGTACTTTGCATTTCGCGCTCTCGAAATCAGTTAGGCCAGCTAGCCGAGTCCCTTGACTCCAAAATAGTTTTCGCATTATTTTATTTCTTTCACTCCCAAGGTACTTTTAATACTTTATTGTGACGCCTTTGCTCTGTTCGAGCCAATTTTATACAGTTTCTCATACGAAATAACGAAAGTGTAAGAAAAGGATATAAATATGCAACTAAAAAAATTAGGAAAATTAAAATTCGTTTTCTATCATAAAACAAGTTTATGCCTCCTTAATATACATAAGTATGACTCACGAAATGTAAAACACTTTTTTGAAAGTCAAGTAAAACCGCTTAAACATTTCAACTATTTTACATAAGTTCTTTACAAAACTATAAAATTATTATTCAACATTATCTTACATCTTTTTTCCATTCAATTTTATCTCTAGCCATAAAAATGACTCATATCATCGTAACAAAACAGAAAAAAAACTTACCACACGTTTACATATATTGAGCAAGTTGGTTTTGGTTAAATAATAATTTGCATTAAACAAATGTTTAACTAATTTGCCGGCTATTTGTCTCTTCTCCAAATATTGCATATACACTTTTTTTTTGCTAATGTTTGTTTTTTATTTTATAATATTTTTATCACTCTTTACGAAGCTAAACTCTGATGGCGATTAGATCGCGGCGGTTGCAATTTAGATAAGAACTGAGCTCATTTCAAACACTAGGAATGATTATTAAATAGGAGTTAACGTTTTATTTAGTAGCAGTTTATGGTCTTATGATGTCTACTAACTAACTAAATAACTAACTAGTTGCTAGACTATACAACAAACCGAACCGAAAGTCGTGCAATGCGACCGTTTCATAGCACGTTCCGTGTGCGACTCGTCTGGTGCTTCGGTTTCTTCTGTTTTGCTGTGTGTAAACCCGTGTCTTGCTCAGGTGTGAGTGGCATTCTAATGGCTAGGGTGTACGGACTACTAGGCAGTGTGCGAGTATGTGTTTCTGTGGTGGTTTCTGTTTTGGGTGGAGTCACGCGAGTAGAACCATAAATAGTGTACACATGCCGTATCCTAGGGTTGAAACTAGTTTCCTTCCACTTAGTATGGTAATTTTCTTGCTCAAGCAACAAATGGAAAGCAAAAAGCTTCCCACAACTTACCTTTAAGCTCTCAGCGCCAATCCTCACTGTTAGCTCTCTGTTAGCACTCGTCGATGATTCACCTGAGGGCGCAGCTCTCTAATAAGTATTAATGAGCTTTTGTTTTGGCGTTTGTTTAGCGGAAGCGCACAAAAAAACGAGTATTTCACTTTTCACTTTTGATTTTTGCCTAACTGCAGCCTCACGAGCCGCTGGCACTGCAATTATTTGAAAATGCGCTACTAGACTGAAGCTTGCGACGTTGAGCTTAGAGTCTTTTATATGATTTGACGATCCCCGTGAATAACGAAAACAGAATAGAAACGACAGCTTGCGTCCTTCCCTGTCATCCTCCTATATACATTGTAGCAACAGCGAGCATCTTCCTCATTTGCTTAACGGAACAATACGGAGACGCAGACGCAACTGATCCAGTTCAAGCTCCAATACCATGAGTCATACTGGGGTTAAGCCTGACGCACTAATTTGATAAGCAATGTGTCTCAGCTTGTACTTGGCGGTGTCTTGTCGATAAAAGTACAAACCTATCCGTATCTTTTACATTACACAATAAGTTTGGATTCGTTTTCCAGCTGAATCATTTGAATTGCACGCCCGCTGCTAAATTTCATTTTATATTGTTCTTATGTTTTGATTTATACGCACCGAAACGTGCAGGAATGCTTTTTTTCTCTTCTTATTTACGAGTTTAATGTCTCCTTTTGAATTGGTTGGCTTACACAAAAAAAAAGCCAACTATGGATTTTAGAATTGAAAAGAAATGCGACAGGAAGTCTCATGTATAAAAACAAGGCACTCCTTGAAATGCAGCCTTGAATATTTGTTTGGATGTATGCTAAGTGTACGGTGTGATACGGAGCCATTTGAAACTGCCGACTGTGAGTAAATGCGGCACCCAACTGTTGAACTTAATTATTGACTTATAGAACTAGAACGGTCATTCAGCTTGGCTTATATTTTGGTTCTACACCAAATAGGGCTAAAGGCCAATAGCCTTCGCTGGCTAATTAACTGGAAGTATAAAGTCTTAAGGTGCTTTTACACATACTACCAGGCTGCCATATTTTAAGATACCAGATGCAGTCCCAGTTGACAGTTTTTTATTAACATATATGACACCTGACAAGTGGGGGCTTCCTCTGACTGGCGTGCACACATGAAGGGAATCAACACTCACCTTAACATTTCACAGCCGGGGAGTGTATTTAAGAGAGCATCATCTGGTATACCAGGGATGCAAGCCTATTGGGAAATATGACTGGTTTGGTTCAGTGTCTTAAACCTTAACATGGTTTTTGAAGCAAACCAAACCACTTTTTTGGTTCAGTTCAGTGGCCCAACATCAATTTTTGAGTATTACACTGTGCAACTTTTTTAAGGTTACTTTCGGTGTGTAGCCCTCGCCCCATGTTTTTGAAGAACGATACCGAAACTAAAAAATCATAAGGACTTGGCCTCATCACGTAAAGGTACTTTTTGAACCCACAATTTCCACCCCAACCTGAAATTTTGAAAAAGGACCCTTTTTATGGAATCCATATCATAAATATCTTTAGCAAGCTTATAGATATAAACAAGAGGAAAAAAGTCCTTGACCGACTGACCCAAAAAAATGGCATCAAGTGCTTCAAAGCTGAAAAAATATTGAAAAAAATGAAATTTTTCATGTATTTGGTCAGAAATGGCTAAACTTATGGTAATTGCGTAAGCCTTTTTTCAGTGAAATTATCCCAATCTACAATATAAACAAAAAAACTCTCTAATTCATACCATGTTCATACGAACCCCCTTCATACCGTTTTGGTACTACGAAAGTTAGCTTTTCTGGGTAACACTTTGTTTTCATCATGATCTTTATTTCGCAGTATATTAAAGCCAGGTACCGAGAACCGAGAAAACAAATTAGTGTGGGGTGAAATAGCCAAAAAATACCAAGAACGCAAAATATGGCGTTATTGGTATTTTAAAAGGTACGGTTACACTTTTCCCGGCTTGCAAACAATTTAAAGAGGATTTCAAATTGCAACAATAAAAAAAAGTAGCATATGAAATGCAGATCGGTAATGTCCAATAGCGAGTCCAAGAAGCAGTTTTGTATCTAAAAACTCAAGTTTTTATTTTGGCTTGGATGAGGAAGACGGAGCATACAAGAAGCAGACGCTAGCGTTTCAGTTGCCATATTTGAAACATTAGCTAATAATATGAGTATATCGACAAAGCTAAGAGAGATTGTAAGATCTAATTGTATAATCTAATGTCACAGAAGTGTTCATTCAAAACTTCCAAATGATCGCCAACAGTTTTCATTGGCTCCAAAACAAAGCACCCTGTGCAGACGCGATACGACTCTGCTGGCGTGCGAGATTAATAATAAGTGTTACACATTTTCATTATTTATTTGTTTATATTTCAAATAAGTTATTTTATATTTAAGATAATTATGTGTCTTTATTATAGATATTCGTGTAGTTAGTTAGGTAATATAATAATAAGATTAAATGAGAGTGTGTTTGAGCTTAGTTGACGGCTTAATTTCGGCTGATTTACGACTGACGGGTGAAGTCTGCTGATGACGGCGGCGGCTGCTAAACGACTGATGACGATAATTGCCGACCTATCGATAATAACGTCTATTGCGTTAACAGGGATGCCACCTCGGTGCATGCAGGTCCCTACAACATCTTATATAAGTATATTCCATATTTGATCAGCAAGACGAACTGAGTTGATTTAGCCCTTTCCGTCTGTCCGTCTATCCGTCCGTCCGTCTGTCCGTCTGTCTGTTTCTATGCTATCTCCTCCGTCAGTTTTAAAGCTATACTCACCAAACTTTGCACGAAGTCTTTTGGTACAAATACGCTGCAAATTTGTCGGAACCGGCTGGATCGGATGACTATAGCATATAGCTGTCATAGGAACGATCGTTCCAAAAACTAGTCTTAGTGAGAAAATGTTTTTTGTTTTTAATGGAAACGCCTCCAAAGTACGTATTTCTTAGTTTACTATCCCATGATTTTACTAAGTTTGGTCGAAATCGGATGACTGTAGCATATAGCTGCCATAGGAACGATCGGTCGAAAAACTAGTTCTAGTGAGAAAAACTTTTTGGTTTCGAATGAAAACGTCCTTTTTATTGGCATATTCTTATTTTATATACTTTTATACTACGAGGTGTGTTCAAAAAGTATCGCGAATTTTGTGTTTTTTCAAAATTTCAAATATTTATTCATGAATATCTATTTTGTCCCCTTCAAAGTAATCCCCATGAGATATTATACACTTGTGCCAACGGTTTTTCCAATCTTCGAAGCACTTCAAAAAATCATTTTTTTTTATCTTGTTCAGCTCCTCCTTCGATGCCGTCTTTATCTCGTCAAGCGTAGCGTAACGTCGTCCTTTCATGGGCCTCTTTAGTTTAGGCAACAAGAAAAAGTCACAGGGGGCCAGATCTGGGGAATACGGTGGCTGCGGCATCATTAGTGTGTTGTTTTTGGCCAAAAAGTCGCGCACAAGCAACGATGTGTGAGCAGGGGCGTTATCGTGGTGCAAAAGCCAATTTTTGTTCTTCCACAAATCCGGGCGTTTCTGGCGGATTGCTTCGCGCAAATTGTGCATAACTTGCAGGTAATATTCCTTATTGACCGTTCTTCCCTGTGGCAAGAACTCATGATGCACCACGCCCCTGCAATCGAAGAAAACTGTCAGCAAAACTTTCACATTCGACCGAACTTGGCGCGCTTTTTTCGGTTTGGTTCGTGCGGCAGCTTCCATTGAGATGATTGAGCTTTGGTTTCCACGTCATAACCATAAACCCACGATTCGTCACCAGTTATGACCCTCTGGAGCAAATTTGGGTCGTCGCGGACAGAGTTTAACATCTCATTAGCAATGTTCATGCGATGCTGTTTTTGGTCGCAATTGAGCAATTTTGGTACGAATTTCGCGGCGACCCGTCTCATGCCCAAATCATTGATAAAAATCGAATGGCACGAGCCAATCGATATGTTTAGGTCCTCAGCAACTTCTCTAACGGTGATTCGACGATTGGCCAATACCATTTTCTCCACTTCATTAATTTTTTCGTCTGTTGTTGAAGTGCTCGGGCGTCCGGCACGCTCTTCGTCGTTCACATCTTCTCGGCCTTCTGAGAACATTTTGTACCACCGATAAACGTTGCTTCGGTCCAAGGTAGCTTCTCCGTATGCCACAGTCAACATTCGGAATGCATCCGCGCACTTAATTTCGTTTTTCACACAAAATTTGATACAGGTTCTTTGATCCATTTTTTGAATAGGTAAAAATCGAAGACGATCCAAAACACGTGCAAGCAAAGCAGCTGTCAACAATTAAGTGAACATTCAAAATGGCCGAGCTTGTCGGCATAAGTGAGAGACATGAGTACCAACATAACGCCACAAAAAAATCGAAATTCGAATATACGTAACCCGCGAAAATTCAAAATTCGCGATACTTTTTGAACACACCTCGTATGACTTTTTTTCAAAATTGCAGGGGCGGGAGGGGGCGTGGCAAAAAATGAAAATAAGCTTGATCTGCCTGAAAGTATAAGAAGCATATGTCCCATGCATGTCAAACCTCTATCTCTTACCATCTCCGATATCTGATTGTTCATACGGACTGACGGACGGACGGACAGACGAATGGACGGACAGACGAACAGGCGGACCTGGCTAGATCGACTCGGCTGTTGATGCTGATCAAGAATATATATACTTTATAGGGTCGGTTGCACAAATTTAATATTCTCTGTGTACCTCTGGTACAGAGTATACAAATTTAAATTTGCATTGCCAGCTAAAATTAAGCATTTTCAATAAGCACTACCAATTAGTAATGCTAATTGAAGCAAGTAATGACAGCGACATAATCCTATGTTGGTCTATTTATGGTAAAATGGAAAACCTTACTGAGCATTTTTGCCGTTGCCACTTGTTACGAATCACTTTATTATACACTTGAAAAGTGTATTATCATTTTGCCCAGAAGTGTGTAATGCATAGAGAGGGAATCATCTCCGACCACATATGGTGTATATATATTCTTGATCAGCATGACGAGCTGAGTCGATTGATCTTTGTTCGTCCGTCCGTCAGTTTATTTATACGCAAATTAATCCCTCTGCTTTAAAGCTATCGAGCTGAAACTTTCCACAGAGTCTTTTTTTGACTGCACACTGCTAATATGTCGGAGCCGCGCGGATGTAGCTACCATAGGAATGATCTGTTTTAAGTATATTAAAACTACCGCTTTTCTGTTTTGATTTAGTTTTAAGTCGACCAAAAAGGTTGTCAACAAGATTAGAAAAATCTTTTAAAAAAGCATAAGATCTAAAGAAATCCAACAAAGAAAATCGAACAATTTCCCTAAACTACTTAATTTTAGGTACAAACTTGATTTAAACTTGTTGTTTTCAATGGTCGTTTTCGGCTTAGTTCGGTTTGTAGTTTGGTTACGCGCATAAGTTTGCGCTTGGTTCGGTCCGGCGTGCGTCCGTGCGGTAAACAGTTGCGTTTTCTTACTTAAGCTATTGACTTATAAGCAGACCCACGTGTCAAGATTGCCTTAACGGATTCATAAAAAATTGTACCTTAGAAAATAGTCATTCAACACTTTCTTCTGGTATTTATAGGAAGTATCTTTACACCATTTGAGTATTTTGGCTTTAGAACTCACTCTTTTATTATTAAGAATCGTATTTAAAGAAACGTGTGCATTTTTTGAACCCTTAGTTTATTTATCAACTCAGCATCAGACTCGAGTGTGTCATGGCGAGTAGTTCACTGGAATTTTTTATGATGTTTCATGTAGTCACTACTGCGCATTCTTGCATTCCTGTATTCTTGTGAAGAATGCAGCTTTCACGCCATACAAAAATCTTAGGGGCTGGTGGTGGCAAAAAAGTTGCATTCAATTCAAATGCACCTGCATCCGTGACTTTTCGAGTAGTGACTCGACAGGGTATCGATAATTTTTCTTACCGTACGGGTATTGTTACCCTTGGTATCGTTATCCTTGGAACCAGACAAACTCCTCTTGATAATATGACCCGAAAATACAGAATGTCTCCAAAGGAATTGCTTGGATTCGTTGTTAAGCTGTTTGTATCTTACAAAAGCCAACAGATTGAAAGAAGCTCGGCCTGACCCTTTGGGCTGTAAGTCTAAAAATTTGATATATTGCTAGTCCCTAATAGCTTTCAATATTAGTTAATTGCTTTTCCCGTTGACCAACAAACATTTGACTTCAAAAATTGTTTTCACTTTTCAATCAAATTTCCGTACACACTTTAATCTACTCGCTACCAAGCTAATTGACAGCCTGTTATAGAAAAGATAATCAAAAAATCAATAAGCAATAAAAATTGTCCATTTAAATGTAAAAGTTTTCTATTTGTATTTCCTTTTTAGCCCCTTCCACCCTGTGAAACAAATTTTGTGACTGCAACTTTTTATGTCGCATGCAAATTAAAATTGTACATTTTTTTTATAGTCTGCTGAATGACAGCTCTGGTCGTTTGAGAGGGTCAACAAAATGCGAATGACATGGCGACATAGGCGTCTGCCATGTCAATTTGGCAGTGCTTCAATGTTGATGCCAATTGAAATTGAAGTTAAGCAAGCAAAAAGCCAGATGCATAATTAAGCACCAGCAGCAGCAGCAGCCCTACTTCAGTTTGAGTCATTTTGGGAGATAAGTGAAAATGCAGAGAAATGCTGACACACAAATTTTGGGGATTTGATAATCAATGCATTACTCAGACTCTAGTTCCAGATTCTGCGGCAAGTCATATGTATTTATGTAGGTTTGAATATTTATTTAATTATTAAAAACCCAAGAATGAGACATCAAGGCGTGTCTTACGACCACAGCACGTAACGGATAACCAGACAAAAGGTGGCTCCTTCACGCAGACGAGTCAAGGTCCAGGTCCCAGACACCTTAATTGCATTTCATTCTTTAGGCATAAGTAAAAAGAAATTTGCCTTCGATTGTACTTTTACCCTCCACATACCAATTGGAGTCGAGAGCATAATCACCTTTGAGTAAGGGTAAAATATCGATGGATCTTGAGGAAAATGCAGGAAACTTTTCCAATATCATATCATGCTTAAAAGAAAATGAATAAAGTTGATTAATAAAGTTGGTATTTGACATCCAAGGTTTGCCACTTACATTAATGGGACAAGTGTGATTTATATTGATATAGTCCTGGAAAATGCTATATATAAACTTATTCACCAAATGATCGCTATGCTTGAAGAATTGACATACATCCACTGCCAAATTCATATAGATGGGCTTATAGCCATTACTGCGTTTCAACAAACGATAATTGACCTTTAAAAGGAATAAAACTGGTTAATTCAATATATATTATGTGCATTAGGGTGGACCTCGGCTAGAGCAGAACAAATGGGAAAAAGGAGAAATGTTGAAATCATTTTGAGAAATTCAAAAAGATGCACTAAATAGAAAATTTAAGAGACCAGACTAATGTCTCTTTAAAAATTAAATAACTGTATTCGACGTGTTTAATATTCCAAGAGGATTTCCTTGGAAGAGTTTCTGAATCTTCTTCTGAAAAATAGATTCCAACTGCTTTAAACAATTCCAACTTAATTCAACCCTGAATTATTCAGCAAGATCCTTACTTCTTTTTCTAAAAAATCAACAAATAGAAGGCTAACCCAATATTCTACGTACTATCGAGGTCCACCCTAATGCTCAATTGTATATACATACCTTCAAATTGGTAATGGGCAACTTTAGCACCCTTACACGAAATGATAAATATTTATAGCTGCGATTCACGGCTTTTAGGTAACAGTAATCAACCACAGCAGATGAGGATTCGTGGGACTTAAGAATCGCATTGGTAAGTATTATATCTCCATAAGTCTATGAAAGATATAGTATAAGAATTTCCCAAATATCTTTCAATTAATTTAATGAGCTATACTTACACGGCGCCAAACTACAAAGCTGAAGAACAGCCACTGATACTGAAATATCTTCATTGCTCTAGACTAAAATGTTTACTGCGCTCAGGCAAACCTTTTAATGACATTTTTATTTGTAACATTTCCAATTGGAAATGCTATCGAAATACACTCATTATAAATCACTTTGGGATCATTAAATATTATTAAAAACAATTTATTCGCCCAGTTGGTAGTATAAATAGGATTTGCAAATGGCTTGTTGGTGTGACAGCAACTGAAAGTGTACTGACGAAGGCTTTGCCATGGCGGCAGCCGAAACGGCCGTCTACACAGCCACAGCTACTGTTCATGTTCAAATGTATTCTCTGTTGAATTTTCTGGTTGATTATTGAACTATAATCAAACCTCGACCTTGAGCCTGCTAACATTCACTTTTATTATTAAAAACTCTACAAATTTTAAAGGCATTTAAAAATACTGAGTATCCGATATGCAAAGCGCAATATAAGTGTCAGCATATAAGGTCAGCTTGGCGAGCAGAAGCTTGGCGAGAATTAAAACAAGAAAATTTGGTGACAAAATGGAATTTGAGTATAAAGTAGCTCAAATTGCTAATTAAACTAGATAACAAAAATTAAAAAAATAAACCCATTTCTGCTGGAGTTTTTTCTAATATGCTGAAAAATCGATTTCAAAACTTTGCAGCTTCTTAAAAATTTGAATTTTTGTACCTCTTTCAGTTGGAACACCTTACATTTTAATCGATTTCTCAATTTAGAAACGTTTAATGCTTTCAAACAAGATATGAATCGAAAGGTTATTAAAACCAGAAAACAAAGCTAACTTCGTCTGTGCCGAAGTTTTAATACACTTAAAACAGTGTATGGCAGCTACAAGAAGTAGTCATCCGATTGGCGTGGTTATCAGAGTGCAGCTAAAAGATGACTCTGTGCAAAAATTCAGCTTGACAACTTTAAAACTGAGGGAAATTTATTCCTTCTTGAATTTTTAAGAATTTCGCGCTTGAAATCGAGCTAAATTCGTTCTGTTTGATGATTTTAGGCGAGGGGAGTGAAGTAAAGAAACTGAGAGATGAGAGAAAGCTCATTTGATTGAATAGCGTTGAACCAGCTCCCACAGTTTCGTTTTTTTTTTGGGTGAGGGGTGTGTGGGAAACAATCGAGCGAAGAGCGCTCCCCGTCAGTTTATAACAGGCCTGGCCAAATAGAGAGGACAGAGAACTATATCTGTCCCCCTCAGAAACCCAGTGGGCCATGGCTGGTCAGGCCTGGTTTATAATATAAATTTGGACGATGCTCAAGGCATCCGAGGCGTGGTGATGTTGGCAAAGCGGCGGTGTCAGTGAATGCAGTCTTTCGAGTTCCCGAGTTCGAGACGCAGTAAAGGTAAGTAAAAAATAAAATAAAAAACATAAGAATTATTTACAATAAATGTTAGTGGGATGAGGTGATTTGGTGTTGTGATACTAATTGCTCCCCTTTCTGATCCGATTCATTTTTTAATATTAAAAAAATATAATTAAAAAAATTTATTAAAAAAAAAAAAAAAAAAAAAAAAAAAAAAAAAAAAAAAAAAAAAAAAAAAAAAAAAAAAGGCTTTACTGCATCTAACGTTTATGTATTGAGATATGGCTCAAAATGCAATTCAACCTAATGAAAATATAAAATAAATATATATATATCGTTCAGTCAAAGTTAGAATTTTCGATGCATAAAATATTGACCAGCCAGACTTTTTAATATTTGTAGGACTTTCTAAAAGGCTCAAGTTTAAATTTGTGACATTGGGAACGTCCGCTATATTGCAAAACGCCAATTGGTCCATATCTCTGAAACTATTGTTTTCAAAACTTTCTATGCTTTAGCAATGGTTTCAAATTATGCTCAATCAAAAATGCATTTTTCACCACTTTCCCCATTTTCTTGTTTCCCTTGAGACCTACTCACAATTGTGTCATAATTACAATAAAAGAACATAAAATTTGCAACAACTTTCACAAAAAACATTTAGCTGTTCGACAATTCGTTACAAAGCTGTAGCTTCACAAACTTTGAATTGTGACGTTTTTTGCCAGTGACAGTTCGTCAAAATCAAACTTTTTTAAAAAACCCGGAATGTGACCCTTTAATTCTGATAGAAGGGACTATTGTGAGCATCACCTCATAACAAGTTTATTAACGGCACCATAGGTTCGCGTTCTATGGATACTGTTGTAGTGGCAACAACTATAACTCAATTGTTAATAGTTCAAGGTAAAAATCTACAAAATTTAGGAAAAACGATCAGGGTCATTGGGAATGCTGTATCAAAAATTCGCTTTGTTCGTTGAATTAAAGTTGTTGTCGTCTTTTTTGTGTTGCTACTACGACAGTACCCATAGAACATAAGCCTGGTCTTTTTTTCATCCATGAATCTGCCCTTATTTTGTCTAATTTGACTGGACTAATACAAGGTGGGCCAAAGAAGTCACCGGGCCAAAAGAAGTCATCCTTTGGAAGATGCTCATTATTTTTACAAATAGCCGCCAAAATATAGAGGTAAATATATATATATATTCTACATCGGTCTAGTCCACACATGTCAAAACAGATTTGACTTTGGCAGGCTATTTGTAAAAATAAGGGCATCTACAATAGGATGACTTCTTTTAGCCCGGTAACTTCTTTGGCCACCTTATATATTGCCCATGTTTTTTTAAATAACTAGCTGACCCGGCAGACGTTGGTTTTCCTCTATTATAAAAAAACACTCTCACACTAAGAGGCAGACTTTCAGGCAGACAAACATTCATTATTAGATTATATCCTATTTCATTTATGCACTTATGGTTGGGAAACCAATAAAAATCACCACGATCTTCACCTCAATTTACCCGTCTTCATTGAAACTTATATGAAAATGTTGCGAATTTCCCGACAATTTGACCGTTTTATCTTACTTAAGTAAGTAAAATCGGCTTGTCAAGATGACAACAGCCCCGAGGGGCCAAAGCCGAGCCTCTCTCAATCTCTTGGCTTGTGCGCTTCTAATTTTAGCACAAAAGAAAGGGACCTACAGTTTTACGCCGAATCGAACGGCACGTTTTGAGAGGCTTTTCATGGCTAATTACTATACAATGCTTTACCACACCAAATTTTCTATTGATGATCACATAAATACTTTAATAAAAATTGTCTTATCTTATTATTAAGTCAAAATTGTTTAGCTCTCATTCTGAAAACTTTAAGCGAGCATAAGCATTTGAATGGAGAATTCAAATAAAGTTAACTAAAAGAGAGCTAAAAACTCATGAATAAAAAAATCCGGTATTAAGATTTTTCATTCTTACCATACTTTGGACTTCGAACACTTATGAACCAAGCATTGAAATTCTCTATTTCTTATCTTCGCTTAATAACCAACCAATAACATTGTTCTTGTGTTTCAATGTAAGCAATATTTACATTTGATAGATGAACTGCTTCGACCCTTTGGTGCCTCTTTGATTACTTTCGACAAATACAATTAATAATTTTCTGTTTAATTTAAATAAATATGGGAAACACGTTCAACAGTTCAATGAACGCACAAGTGCAAAACAATGTGATTGGCTATCAAAAAAATCATTTTGTTTTGACTAAATGCCCAAGCCCCTGGCTTTTTGACTCATTGTCCAGAGCGTGGTTAGGGTAAACAAAGAAATGGCATAACAAAAAATGAATCGTCGTCCATTTGCCAAAGATAAATAAAATTAAAATTTTTAAAATCTTTTGGAAAATTAGCAATTGCAGTTCAAAAAACTGTTAGCACCTGCAATACTTCTCACACATTTTGGTAGCGCCCTGAGGCCATAACTTTCATTTGTTAAAGCCTTCTTTCCTGGTTCAATGCTTTCGTTTAAAATATTTATTTGGCTATATTTTATTTAATTGCAGTTGAAAATGCCATCATATTTGGGTATTTTGTTACACTTGCATGCTGGGCACGTTCGAGATGCCGCAGCACGTTTTAATGGAGCCACTTTTCTACCTCCCACTCCCATCGGTCCTGCTGTCTTCTGCAGAATAAAATACTTGTACTTATGTCACTCAGGTGAGTTTGTTGTTGCTGTTGTTATTGTGTAGACAAAACAGTTATGAACATTTGCCAGAGTCATCATGCATATCGGAGGCTTTGTTCCCCAACTCCAACAAATAAAACCCACAAACAAACAGGCAATCAAAATAAACTCTGGACAAGGCAACTGAAAGGCACTTAAGACACTTATGGCGTGGGCGAGGCACTCTCAAGGAACTTCCGCCAGTGATAAATACCGCAAATACAATATTTATTTAGTTCATTTTAATGCAAATTTTTTTTAACTTTAACTACGAGTATATTGCTTTTATGTGCGTGTGTATGTGAAAACCGCTTGTTTAAATGCACAGAGATTGTCCTTGGGGGGTGACCCCCTCTTCAGTAGCCAAAGAAATTGAAACCACAGAGCAATTTGTCCGGTTGTCGTATACGCAATATGCCAAATTGAAACACCGACATATCATCAGCCACATTCATATCCAAAGCCATCAGCTTCTCGGCGGCCAGCGGATGCCATGAGCCAAAAGTGCAGGCCGAATTCATCTGCAGCAGAAAAAAATAAAAACAATTTATTGCGATTGCATGGAAGGGAATTGGGCACCCACCTCCTTGCTGTAGTAATGACAACGTCCATTGAGCCGAGTCGAGGGTATATATTCCACAAAGTCCACCTGCGGACAGTGGGGCAAGAGTAGAGCCAGTCCTGGGGAGGGGGAAATTGTTAATATGGTACAAATCGTTGATAAGAAATCTTAATTGCAGGCTTAATATTGGCATAAACCTCATTAAAATTAATGGCCATATTTTAAAAATGTTTCATTTATAGCCTGCCATTCATCTTTGATAATATTTTATTCATTTAAGTGCACATTTCTTACATTTATTGCTTATAATTACAAAATGTTGCTAATCATAGGCCACAAATATTGCTGAATGCTTGTATACATGTTGCTAATGTAAAGTATGTTGCGGATAGCATTTGACTGTTGCATATTTAGGAATATTATGAATATTGTTATCATTAGATTGAATGGAGGAATGAAACAAGAAAGAGGATTCTTAGAAGAAGAGGTAGGAGTACAACAGCAGCAATTATAAATAGTAGAAGTGAAATAGAATTTATTTGGAACAAGGAATGAGGAAGAAAAATGCAGCAAATAGGGAACAAAAAAGTATAGAGTAAGAAACGTTGTCTGAAAACAAAAAAGAGGCTTAGTTAACAGTGAAGAAGTAGGAATACAAAACAAGTTATGAAGAATGGAAAAGAAAATAATAGAAATAAAAAATCATAAGTAATTGCCTATCATCCCACAAGCAATTTCGTATCCGCCTCGACCTTTTCAGACGACACTTCACTCTAAACTAGATAATCAGATTGCTGAAGTACTAGACTGTCGTTAAAGCTCAACAATATACCTAGACAGGAAGCTGACTGGGAGGAGGACATCGGTACCAAGAAATCACACACGAAACTTAAAGATATAAAATTACACTGACTATTGAACTTTCGCTCTCCCCTCAGCTTAGAGCTAAAGGGATTGTTGAAAAACTCGACTCAAGACTGTTCCGGGATATTTTAAGTACATTTTGAACTATACAAAAATCTTTTGATCACAATATTAGGTTGTAAACTCTTAAGATAAGATAAGTACAACATTTTCTTGATTGCAGTTATCACAAAAAAATTGGACGGCTATGTGCGGTTCGACCAGTAATGGTCAAATAAACTACGCTTTTAATATTGGTCCGAGGAGACATTTTACGTGTTCAAGAAAGCTAACAAAAATTGTTTGTATATCAACTGCCCGTTCTCAATTTTGGTACCGACTTTTAAAACAGTATACTGATAATTTATTTGTTCTTTGGGGGTTGACCCGTGTGGAGCATAACTAATGTAGATATGTGGTTAAAAATTTGTCTTATTCGTGTCGTTAGAGAAGTTATAGCGCTGAGGAGGCGCGGTTTGAACGCCCGGCAGGCGACTTGAACTTTTAAACGCGTTTTCTCGAAACCACATTTCTTCAACTGTTGGCATTATATCTTGCCATAGGAACGTTAACTTCGGCTCGAAGTTTTGTATACCCTTGCAGTTTGTTTTCTAAATAAGACTACTTTTCGAAAATTTGGTAAAAAAACTAGTTCTTGTATGAAAAACTTTTGTTTTCAATGGAAACGTCCCTTACGTTGGCATATATTTATTTTATATACAATTCTACAAAGTTTTGTCAAAATCGGATGTCTATAGCATATAGCTGCAGACAAATGATCGGTCGAAAAGTTCTAGTAAGAAAAACTTTTGGATTTTTATTGGGATCGCCTCCAAATTTCGTAATTAACAGTTTGTTATGTTTTTCTAAGATTGCACTAAGTTTGGTCGAAATCCGACTTCTAAATAGTAAAGCCCCCATCAATAAGGTCAGAACAGTAGAAAAAACAAATAGATAAGAGTGGAAAAGTGAGAGCGAGAGTGAGCGCTTGGGCCAGCGGCGCACATAGACGCACATTTTAAGGCTTGTGTGTGTATACAAAAAGGGATTTTCTGAATAGCATTATGTACATTTAAAAAAACAAGCCAATGTAACGAAAGTATGTATACAGTTTTCCGTTGTAAGGCAACAACAACACAAAACGTACACAGTTAAGTTTGTATTAATTTTTTTCTGCATTCCAGAAAACGCTACTCCGTTCACTTAAAAAACCGCTCAAAAATCAACGATAAAAGTCTGCGCGCAGTTGGCGCTCCAGGCACTGGACGTTGTAAGTACTTTGTTGAGGGCACACACTCGGATGACCTTACACTCTCGTTGTACCATGCCGTAGATCAGCGATGTTCAAGAAGAGCGAGGTCAAAAAGAGAGTGTATTGGTGTGCGGTACTAAAACGACACAGCCTAGCTTTGAACTGTCCTGCTCGACGTCTGAGCATCGAATGCAAGCAAAGAGGCGCTGCTTACGCTCTTAGGCCCGACTTCGGCATGCGCTCGGCTCGTGTGTAAATAGCCCTTGCAGCTATGGAGAAACAACGCTGCCGTAGATTAGAAGCTGCAAAACTATCGATAGTGACGCCATTCGATATTTTCGATTATTTTCAGACAATGATTCGATACTATCGATAGTATTGGTTTCTCTAATTTCAATAAAATGAATAAAAAACAGAAAATAAAATAGGAACCCCATTTGTTTAATTAAAAACATCGAAGCAGAAAACATAACTTAAGCTATTTGTTCACAATTTTGGCTCCTGCAGCTATTCAAACCAAATTTATTTCTACGCAGACTGAATTGAATAACGATCACGAAAAACTAAAACCAAAGTTTGCTTCTGGTTCTTAAGATACCATAATATTGATTTAAATATGAAAAACATAAACTTTTAATTTTAGATATCATCGCGCTTTTAGAAGTTATGTCCAAAATGTCTTAAAATTAGGAAACTACATTGTAAGTATTGTGAAACAAAGGAGTTTATGTTTCAGTTTTTACTGGCTCGAGGTCTTGTTATGCTATTGCCATAACTTTAAACAGAGGCACACACCACAACAAAGGAGGCTTCAGGTTGATCGGACGCGTTTCACGAGGGACCAAATCCTCACTCATCTTGAGCCTGATGATTTTCCTTAATAAAAATAGATTAATTCAAGGCAACAAAAACTCCTGTTTGTATATGCAAACGTTTTTGGACCTTCTGCTCAGGCTGCTCACTGAGTACATAGCCCAATGGAGGCCACACACTTACAAATGGGAATGGCTGTCTAAGGCTGTCTTTTTGGTGTTTTGAGCGCAAGCTGCCTTTGGAATTCCCAAACAGTTTTGCCGTCACTGGCAAGAAGAGGCTGCTCTTTGGATAGACATTTCGAACCCCAGATCGCAGATAAGTGAGGATTTGGTCCCTCATGAAACCGATCAACCTGAAGCCCCCTTTGTTGTGGTGGGTGCCACTCCTTAAAGTTAAGCCAATAGCATACAAAAAAGCACAAGTTTACAGTATAGAGTCATAAAAGCACAAAGAAATACAAAAGTTATTTTACTTTGATTATTCTTAGTTTATAGAAATTTTAGAGCAAAATTTTATGAAAATAAGTCAAAAATTTCAACAGTTTTTGGGCCATAGCTACTAAAAAGCCGATAAAATAAAAAAAAATTGTAAATATAGTAAAATTGGGAATACATGGTCATTAGTAGTCGATTATGTGACAGATTAATTTTTTCAGAAAAGTTCATGTTTTCCATATTTACATCAATATTGTGCTATGGTAGAACCAATGAATTGCATATGTTTTGAGCGGAATGGTTTGATTCATCAATTAATTATTTTTTATCGATAAAACAGCTGCTTGCAACTGGAAATCTTTCATAATAAAATGACACGTCACAGTTAAATAACTCTCATTAGCCTGTGAAGACCAGGCATCGGTGGTAATAGCACAATTAAGAATAGAACTCAATTGGTTTCAAGCTTTCGAAAAGATCAGCCATTTGTACATTTTGAAACGTGTTATGTGATGGTAATTTGTACCCTCTATCAAGATCTGGAATGAAATCAATAAAATCCAAGTCGTTCACTATTAAATGACGCCGGACGCCAGAAGGTACAAGCTTAATCAAAGCTTCGTCAAGTATTTTGTTGCGTATTAAGTGATCTTCGTAAAATTGACATATGAAAGGGACAATTGTACAGACACGCTTTGTGAATCATCCTAATACAATGTTGGGTGCATTGAAAAGCTGGAGGGCCATTATCGATAGTGAAACATTACCATCGATAGCGTCAACGAATCCAAATATTCCATATAGGTTAGGTTGGGTTAAATAGGCTGCTCGGCAAGTAGTTTACCCGAGGCCTTTTGCCCATTGGAGGAAAGGGGGCAGTGGGGAGATGACGGTCAGATTCTGCTCTAACTTTCTATCTAAACCATTTTGAGGAGTCCAATGAGTCAGGTCTTCTAGGGGCACATTTGCCGACTGCCACAGAGTCTTCAAAGCATGGTTTGCCTAGATATGGGTACGTTTCCTAAGACAGGTAACGTAACCATTAAGGACTGCTTTACGATTTCGACGCAAGGGCATAAAACGGGGCGGGGGCCGTAGATCTACAAAATGTCATCATTGATTACTTTTCTCAACTTTTCATATCGATATCGGCTTAAGAACTTTGCATAGCACCCACAGATTTGTGGTATGAAGCCACAAAACACTAAGACACTTCGAGGAAGTCTTAAAATAGCATTATTTGCTGAGCCTGTCTGATGTGTCTAAGAAACAAAAACTACAAAATCAACCAAACTTACCAATGAAACCAGAACTGGGCGGATTCCGTTTAATGGGTTTATTACCGGCAAACATTTGTAAACTTTGCCACAAACGCCACACCGAATGGGGGTCAATCAGAAATGCCCTTGACTTTGGGTAGCGGCGTCGGTAAATTTCATAATTGGTAAACAAATCATAATCAGCGGTTGTTAGCCAATCCTCCAGAGTGCCATTATATTTGCCGGGATCCCAAGCGGCAATGGTGACATTACGAAAAATGGGGGCATGAGGAAAATCAAACTCGGGCTTGGTCACAACCTGCAACACAAGCATAAACAAATTGAAAACGCATGCTTAAACGCAGCACGGAAACCGGCAACCTACTTGGCTATTCACCACACGAATTGTGGTTTTGCTGCCAACATCCACCTCGTGTCCTTGTGTGGGCGCATGATTGAATCTCATCACAATGTCGTGCGTGTCTGAAACGGAATTGGAATTGGAGTAGACAAGTGACAAATCATTTGTTTTATTGAATTATCATTTCCCCCAGTTGTTCGGATACGAAGCGGTAATGCACTGGCGATTTCACTTACAGCAGAACAGCAAATTTAGTGATTTCAATAATGAAAAGGGGAAAGCAGTTTAGATAGTTAAACGATTCTGCTTCAATTTAACAGACACATCTAAGCTGAACAGTGGTCTACCGCCAGTGCATCTGCCTTATACCCCATTCCTCTTACCTATGAAACGACCCAGCTTAGAGCCAGCCATGGAACCAGCACTAGAGACTATAGCACAGGTCCTGATGTTCTTGATATTGCGAAATAGTTTCTGCCGTGGAAAGAGACGTCCAAACGGTAGCCTATTAAATGGTGGATCCTTACGCCTTAAAACCCTTACACCCGCCTCCATAACCAAACAGGTTGACGGATAATACTGCTCCTCGAAGCTATCACCAAACACCGGCTTATAGTCCACATTATAATGATTGGGATTCGCTTCGGTTGACTCATTATGCGTTTCACTCATCGACTTCTGGAAAGTTTGTACAATACGCTGACGAAATTGTTGTGTTTTATTAAGACAAAGTTCGGCATATTTGTCATGGCACTGATATAATTTGGGACTTAGCGTCAGTTTGGTATTTTTGGACACTTTCAGTCGTGGATGAGGAGCCAGTTTCGAGGAGTTAATAGCTGGACTTTCGCGGCTTTCGACTATGAACTTTTCATTAGGATTCCAGCGTACATGGAACACACTGCGTGGTGTTCTTTGAAGGATAACCGCATCTGTAATCACAAATTAACAATTACTTTGCGCATACAAATTACTCGCGCTGTGTGTGTCTCTCTCTCTCTCTCTCTCCCTTTGGCTTTAGCTCATACGCACCGTTGTCTCGCTTTGTTGTATTCACCTCACCCGCCGCCAGTGGTTCGTGTCTCGACTGAGCTTTTGTGGCAATTTCTTGGCTTTGGATGTGAATTATTGATGTGCACACAAGAAAAACGAAGACGCTGATTAACGCGACCGGCATTGGCAATGCGCGTTTCACTTGCCACATTTTAAAGTCATTATTTTTGCTTTTTCGCCCCACAAATTTTGCACTTTAAATATTTATTTATTTCAGTCACGCGCTACCAAAGAGAGAAAAAGGCTAAAGGGGAAACGGTTGTTGAGCTTGGTTACGGCGAATAATTGAAGGGATTTAGGTTTTAAAATGATAAAATTAAGCAAAAACTTTATTGCACTGAGATTTCACCTACATTTTTTTGAATAAATGATGTATGCCAATTGAATTGGAGAATTGTTCCTTCGTTTATTTCAGTAAAATAGTCAGGAATGTGCTAATTGGCCCTAAATTGCTCAGTTGGATGTAGTCCCAGTGATTTAGTCGATATTACTTGATTCAAGAGAAACCGTTCTTCTCATAAGACCACATGTAATTTACTCCGTTGCTCTTTAATTTGATATATGTATGTTTATCAAAGATGAAAACCGAACCGAAATCATATTTAATAAGATATAACATTAAAATGTTGGTTGTAGCGACCTGATCTTGAGTAGTTCAAAGGTTTGGTTTAGCTGGCTCGAGGTCATCCGGCTCATCCGAAAGAAAACGGTCTTTTTATTTCATATTCTCTCAATATTTTGTATTTCGAGCCCTCAGGGGGCTAACAAACATTAATAAAACAGATATT
Source organism: Lordiphosa collinella (assembly GCA_018904265.1). NCBI lineage: Eukaryota > Metazoa > Arthropoda > Insecta > Diptera > Drosophilidae > Lordiphosa > Lordiphosa collinella. The sequence goes on from JAEIFV010000077.1 coordinate 569,087, forward strand.
TGACAAGATTTCCATTATAAATTTCAATAAAATTAATAAAAACCTATACGCTCAGCGAAGTTCAATTAAAGGCAGGTCCGTTTAGTCACCTTAAAATGTATTGGAACCAGAAAGCATCTTCCAATCTTCCAATATTTCTATTTTTAGCTATTTTTAAAGAGAGCATTAACGGTTAGCCTTAGCTAATTCTATTTAGGGGTCTTCTCATACCCTTCGACGCAATAATTACTTTCACAAAATCAGTAATAATTTCCTCGACTAAAAAAAGTGTCGTCCGCGCCTCGTCTCCAGCTGAAAAAAAAAGACAGAAATCTCCCTCACATTTTACACGCCCATCATTCGGCCTTTTTGTTTAGTGTAAAAAAATAAAATTGTCAGTAAAAACGTATTGCCGCCACGTATACCTTCTTGAGCGAGTTGCTCAAGCCCTCAAGGTGTGTGTTTCAAGAAGAAGGTGCAAAATTTTCTTAATTTGATAGTTTGATTATGTAAACGTGTTTAATTTTAACAGATACAAATTATATCCTATTGAAAATTTCCCTCAATATTGATATGGGAAAGGAAAAGACATAATCATCTACTGGATACTGGCATGTCTAATAGGCAAATTGCCATTAAATTGAAAAGATCTCCATCTGCAGTGGATAATGTAATCAACAAATTTTATCTGGAAGTAATCGGCTAATTTGGAAGAAAATGAAGTCTAAACCAGCTTTAAAGGAATCGCATAAAGATGCAAGACTGGAGTTTGCCGAAAAACACATGTCATGGACCGATCAATGGAAAAAGGTAATATTTTCAGACGAGAAAAATTCAACCTCGACGGTCCAGATGGTTTTAATTATTACTGGCACGATTTGAAGAAGCCCGAATCCTTTTCTACTAAGCGAAACGTTGGAGGAGGTTCGTTAATGATATGGGCTGGTTTTAGTTACTATGGAATGACCCCCATATCAAGTGAATGGGCGTATGAACTCGGAAAAGTATATAACCATGTTGGATGAAGTATTAATAAACTTTTTTGGATCAGCAACCTACTTCAGACACAATTTTTCAGCAGGATAACGCTGCCACTCAGCGTTAACTGGTTTCAGGAGAAGCAGATCGATGTTATGAAGTGGCCAGCACGTTCCACAGATCTAAATCCTATAGAGAACATGTGGGGTAACTTGGGACGACGTGTATATGCTGGTCATTGCAAATTCGAGTCGGTGGAAGAGCTCAGAATTGTTGTAGTCAATGAATGGGCCAAAATTCCTACTTCAGAGTTTCAAAAGGACATAGACTCAATGCCAAAACGAATTTTTGAAGTGATTTCAAAATCTGGAAGCTACACTCACTATTAATCATCATTTTCTTCGACAATAATATGCACTATATTGTTTTTTTTGCCATATAATTTAAATACATGCCTTTAATTGAATTTCGCTGTATAAAAATGAATTTCTTGAAAATAATTTGTTTGTTAATCTAACACCTGTTGATTTGTAGTATTAAGACATTTGTTGAACTAATATCGTTATTCATTTTATTATTTAATAAAAATTTGATTCATTTCTCATCTAATTTCCCATAAAACAAAAATATCCATGTTCCTTTAATTGAATTCGCTGAGTTTCCATTCATTAATACGGGACAAGTGCAACTGCTCGCCACGGAGTTTGATGAAAAACTGTCTTATTAGAGAAAACAAAATTATCTACACGCCGCATGTAGAAACGGCCATCCTAACACCTGCGTGAACTAAGTATATGTGCATTTTTGTTTTGGTCTCTCACTGCATTAACTATTATTCTACTTTTCTTTTTGGCATGCAAGTTTTTGTTGTTGATTGTTTTTTTTAATTTGCAATCATGCAATCATTTCTTTTGAGTGCGAAAAAAACTGGGAACTGACCTAGCGTACGCTGTAGAGCAGGTCGCTTATAGCACTTCCTCATGCTTGGTTTTCTGAAGATTTGACCCAAAAACCGTTTTCTGCTCATTTCGCTCACTTAACATGAAACAACTCCTGAATGGACCATCTGATTTTCTATAAACTTGTTAATTCTGATACCGACGAGATTATTTCTCATATATTATATTGAATGCTTTCATATATGTAACGCGATAGCTGATAAATGCAGTTACAGATCTATTTACAACTTTTTTTTTAAATTCCAACTTTAACCCTTGCTGGCTTAACAAAATTGCTCCAAGCTATTTTTTCTTAGATTTTATTATTATAGTCCATTTAATTCGTTGTCAGACAAATGTTGTGTAGATGAATTTTGTTACCGTTTGCCGAAGTTATTCGCGTTTTTCTAAGCAAAAATCGGCTATCTAGTATTTTTTTAATGTGTTTACAGAATAACTTTTCAGTTAACCTAACAGCCCCGAAAAGTTTACTTTCGTATGTTAGGTGGGAAATTTTTTATATACTTTTCATAGTGACATATATTTTGGGGGGGGGGTTACCTTGTAGGGGGGCCATAATAATCTCCGATCAAATCAACAATAATACTTACATCCAGATTACATAGTCCATCCAAATTATTAGTTTATGCCCAGTTTAATTTAACACAATCGTCAATACCAAAGTTTTCAGTTGAGGAACTTCTTTTTGTGCGATAAGAATTGAGTAAGAAAAATAAGTGTTGTTTCATCTGTGGATGGCTTCTGGATGAATGAAAAAGAAAACCACGATGGCCATGTATTATTTAATTTTTAAGCGCGACTTATGGCAGAGCGTTCGGTTCGTTTCGGATTATATTTGGACTGCTGGCTCTGCAGCACTGAAGAAATGCAAACAACAAAAACTAGGTGCCGAAGGATTTTTCCGTTTCCCAAACAAAAATAATAGTACATCGGTACCAAACACGTGAGTTTATGCCAATGTTATAACGGTGTCAAAATCTCTTCGGAAGGTCATCAAAGGAATTCAACAACGGTCGCAGCATGATGATATCTACAACGACTGTAAAAAAGATGATAAAGACCTCTTAAGGTAAGCCATCGAACTCAAGCTCATAATGGGGCGTGACTTGAGATTATCTTGGAGACAATCGGATATATTATCATCGAGGCTCAAGCCGTGGAATATTGTGGATTCCGCCTTTAAGTCCACAATGACGAGAAATATTCCGCTATTCGAATTCGAGAAAAATTAGTATTTAGATGAAATAGACGTTAAATAAACGTGGATAACCTATTTTACGGCTTTAATCATTCTCACCAACCACAAGTCTGGCGATAATTTGTAGATGGCTCATGCAAAAGTGAGTGAGTATATTATTTAATAAGCCCAAATTTTAAGAGCATATTTTTACTCAGATTCAAAGCGGTGCTTTTACTTAACCAAAACAAGTTTCCATCAACTCCGCTTGCATATGGCACAAATATAAAAGAAACATAACAAATAATATGGAGAGAATTCTCTTAAAAAGAAATTATGCTCATCATATGAAAATTGTTTTAAGCATACTATTACTTTTACAAGGTATATACAAAAAATATCATGTTATTTTTGTAAGTAGGATAGTATAGGTAGGGTATATAATCGAATATCAATTCAAAAAAAAAAAAAAAAGGAAATGGGGTTGGTTTTTTTCAGCAAAGAAATATATATAAGGTTTTCTAACTAAGACTACTTTTTGGACCTTACTTTTCTTTGGGATCTATTCTATTTAGACGTCTGATTTCGACCAAACTTGGTGAAATCATGGAGCTTTTTTTTTTTTTTTTTTTTTTTGTGGGTTTTGTTCAACCAATTTAAAAAAGAAAAAACTTTTTTGTGGGGGAAAATGGGGGTGTTGTGATCATTGTTTTGTTTTTCGAATGCTGATTCGTTCTGTTTATTTTGTATTTTAGTCAAAAGATGCATCTAACGTTGTAAATCATTAGCTTTTGAATAATGAAGTGGGGTTTTTCTTTTTATTTTGAAAATTTGTGGAAATTGTGGAAACTAAAAAATATCAATGAAAGTCGGCAGCCGGCTTGTTTTCTTTTATTTAAGAGCACGATTTGCTGTTAACAAAAACTTAAAGCTCGTGTTGACTGATCGGTTGTTTGTCAAAATTTGGGTAATAAGAAGAGCAAACTTTACATATTGAACGCGATACAAATTTGGTGATAAAATTTCTCAACTGTTGTTTGGCTTAAGGTTCAGTTTTCGGCTTAAAGAAAGTCAGGTTGCAGCCCTGATTTGTAGCTCCAGTTCTTCAAACTTTTAATATAAAGCATTCGAAAAGCTTAAACAAAAAAATTGCGGAAAAATATCAGCCAAAAATATTCGATATTCCGATTGCACATATATTTCTAGCCAGGACCGCCGAATTACATGGTCACCGAGAACTTTACCGCAAACTTCTTGAAACTCCAAAGTAGCTGAGGCCGTAGCGGTGTCGTAAGGAATGTTTAGAACCATCTAGACATAAAAAACTTATCGACGCGATTGGTGCCGTAAATGTTTACGTTAGACATCAGCGGATACTTATGTTTGGGATTTTAAAAAGTCTTATTTGGTTCCTAAAACTCGCAAAACAAATCCAGTATTAAAGAAGAAGGCTTTAGACTTAATCCTTAGGAACCCACTTTCACTTTGACCATTGCAGTCTCAGCCAATTTGCTAGAACTTATAAAGGCAAACTAAACTTAAATGTTATACCTTTAACCTGTGACCTTTGCTTATCCCTTAAGTGTTAAGTGTTTTTCCATGTTAAAACAAAAGTTAGACTAACACAAAACAAAAACACTCGTAGGCTGTCAAATTGCATGCGATGGAAGAAAAAACGCGGCACACAACCGCGCGATGTTGAGAGATGATGGACAGATTTGTAATTAGTTATCGTGTTGTTGTTGTTACAACCGCAAATACAAGAGGACCGCGTCGTGGAGCTCGTTAAGGGGTTTCGCAAATATTTGGCCAACACACGCACACTCACACACACACGCACGTTGTGGACAGCGTTTACACGCAGGAAACGCACAAAATGTGGATTTCCGTGTCCGCAAAAATGTTGAACTTTCCCTTTCGCCAGTCGAAACGAATCTGAGCAGAAGCGGCAAGGTACAGGTCCTGGGTGAAGCAGCGGCAACAGCTTCGGCAGGCTTTCGGATTGCCTTCGTCTGGGCCGCCTCGTTTTGCTTATGGCCAAGCTTAATTAGAGTGTTTGTTGTCGTTTTTGTTGTTGATGTGGTGGCTGTTAAGGACCCGCGTGAAAAGTGAAAGCGACCATCCGCCTGCCTCCCCCTCCCCCTCCACCAAGCACCTTTCGACACTTAAGCAAAGTTTTCAGTTTTCAAGTTGATTGCCGCCCTCGATCCTTGTGTGCCAAGTAAAGCATAAAGCCATTTTCTCGTATATATATATATTCTTCTTTTTTTTTTTTTTTTGAACAATTAATTATTATTTTGTAATCATTTATTATTCATCGTCATAATCATAATAATTTTTCTATACAAATACATTCAATAACAACAATTTGTTTTTTTTTTTTTTGGGTTTTTGTTTTGGTTTTACGTTTACGTCATGGTTTAATTATTTTACAATTACCAAAACACAGCCACACATCAAGGGGCAAATGAAAGCGACGAGTTGGGGGGACCAGCCGCAAAGTATGCCACACAATCCACATCCACCTTTGGAGCCGATCCTAACCGATCAGATTTCATTTTGCCAATTTCTGTGTCGCCGTGTAATTATTTTTGTGTGTGTGTTTTCCTTTGGTTTAGTATTATTACATAGTATTACTATTTGGTTTTCTTTTTGTTATGTTTTAATTCTGGTTTTTTGGTTTTTATTTAGATAGTTTGGCTGTTTCTCGGTTTTGTTTTGGGGGGAAGGACTGATTCGATTTTTAGCTTAAGGGCTATGAAAATTGATTTTTTCTGTTTTCTATGTTATGAGTTTAATTTGTGGTTCGGCAAAGGGCTTAACAAAATTATACGACGAATATTGATTAAGAAGAGTTTAAAGAATGTCACAAGTGACCACAGGGAGATAATTGTAGCAACAATTCAATCCTTTACTCAGGATTTAGATTAGAAAAATAAGAAGGTTTGACCAATTTATTTAAGAGGGAAGGGCAAAACACCTGTTCAGAAAATATCTCAAAATAAGAACAAAATTTTTCTCAAAAATGTTTCACTCTGTGTACAAATACTGCAGAAGTCACTCAGATAATAATCAAGTATTTGGGTCTAAAGCAGCGATATCCAAAATTTGAAAAGGCAGCCACGCGTGGTTGGCAAGCCAAATTCTGCCGGCGTCGCAGCGTCACATATATATAGAGAGAGAGAGAGAATATGTGTATTCTATAAATAGAACGCTCGGCAGCATTTGCTCTTACGACTCATGTGTTCGGCTGTTCGGCCGGTCAGTTGCTATGCAGCATTCAATGAGGAAAGACCATAAAGCGCATGATTTTTACACTACACCGAAAAAAATGTTTGATCTCAATTGGGAAAATGAATTATTTTTCATTGAGAATATGGATGGTAACGCTCAATGTTTATTGTGCCATTACGTTGCATGTCGCTTTACCTTTGATGTTATTAAAAGGCACTACCAACTTTGCCACGGGGGTTATAATGAAATAAAGGGGAGGGAGAGAGATTTAAAAATTTTAGAGATGCAGACAAGACATTTTTTAATGTTTATAGCTGACAAGGAAGAATTCATCCAACCTGACAACAATAAAATTGATAAAACTTCGCTAAACTTAGCATCTTATACAGTTGCTTTAGGTCTGGCCAGACAATGTCGCCCATTTAGTGATACAATACAAATATGCTGCGCATCGATTTAATTTGTTTTATGTTTGAATCGCACGCATTTTATTTTTTCAGTGTAAAGCAGTAAAACGTCACATTGTCTTCGTGTTTCGCTGCTTCGCACACAAGCGCAACGCTTTCATTGTGTGAGTTTGAAACCGAAGACTCAATTCGAGGCAAGCTAGAATGTAAAACAAAGTCATTAGCAATGGGCGCATTCAGCAGGTAAATCCGATTTCCGATTACTGATTTACGATTTGCGATTGCTTATAATTCTCTGCTGAATAACACTGATTGATAAGTTTAAAAATACATTACAACAATGAAAAATTTAGGAAACATTTTTGAGGGCTCTTAACGCTGTTAGTTTGGCAGTTCATTTCCAGTTATGGGTTAAACAGTTGGCCGTACGATCGGTTAATGGTCTCACCAATCATACCTTTTGAATGATTCCATCTCACAATCATGATTGTCAAATTTATCAATCGAAATCGGCAGGTTCAGCAATCAGCAATCATACATCAGTAATCGGAAATCGGATTTATCTGCTGAATACGCCCAATGCTTTTGTGGGTCTACCCGTTTGAGTACGCTAACTTTGTGTATATTGTGATTTTTTCTCTGTTTTCAAAATGAGCATCGACCCTTTAGTTTTGAAATCAAGGCCTTCCCTCAAGTCGTTCTTCAAAACGTTCCCTTCGTTTAGGCATGGATTTTAGTACTGAACTCATGGTTGAGTTTCATCGGTAGTACTTAAAACTGTACTGGAATCAATCTTAATTGAAGCAATTCCTAATATTCTGGCCTGATTAATTAAGTACCAAATTGGAGCACTAAAGTAGAATCAGTTTGAGCCCGTGAAATAGTGGCTTTGAAATTTGTACCTGTAATTGGTATTATATGTATGAACCAAAACTTTACAATGGTTAACTTTCAAAAAAACTTTTGGTTCTTCGTATCTTTTGACGTTCGAAATCCATTGAACAATCAACTGCATACACCAGGGATTAATACTAGAACGAATTACGCTTCCGGTACCAGTTCCGATACGACCCGAAATGTATGTTCCGGTTAAAGGTTCTACTTAGGTTTTTATTCAATTTCGGGTTTCGCTTTCGATACGGTACCTGGTTTTTAGTAGTATTTCTACTCGCAGCATATTAGCGTCTCGCACTTAAGTGCCGAAAACACTCTCGCCACTCGCGTAGCGTATTGGAAATACTCATACAAACAGGGAACCGTAAAATTTTAGTGTGAAATTATCCACCAACAATTCATGCAACGCATTTTCTATCTTTCGCTTTCTCAATTAAGAATTTTTTTACTCATGCTTGCCTCTTGTGGAATTTTTTTTACTGGTGACCTTGAGTGTCTGTTCTCTGATATGTCTTCGGCTTCTGTTTCTTTCACTTCTCGTCAAATTCATCCCTGCTTTGACGTCGACGTCAGCAGAACCGAATTCTGTGTGTATGGTTTTTGCAATTGTGCCTACGCATACCCTTTAAATTTGAGCGAGCATTTAACCTATACTTTTTATGAAAATATTTTAGAATTTTAAAATAAGAACCTTGGACCGTCGTTCGTGGAAAAGACTTACACATGTTTAATATTTCTATACCGCAAGCAATATTTTTTTAATGGATCTTTAATAAATTTATTCATATACTTAAGTCGGATATGCCTTTCCCTACCCTGAGTAGGCAAGATTGAGGCGTGCTTTAGAAACCAACAAATGCGCAGAGCAGTACTCAAGTAATACTTAAGTATTGGTAGAATGTATGCTCAAAACACCGGGCTACTTGCGTATTCCTCTTTGCTGTCTGAGTAAAATTGGTATATAACCTGCAAAGTCTGCGTGCGACCGCAGGAACAAGTAAATTTGACACCCGCTCAAAACTGAGACCAGTCACTGAAATACTAGTACGATATGAGTGAGTATATGAACTGACTTCATATTTTGAGTGGAAAATCATACCCAATATGCATTTACAACAATTATACTCGAGTCAAGAAAACAGGCACTCTTGCAGATCTCTGGTCCGAATCATATAATTTCTTTGTAATATAAGGAAATACAATAAATCTTAAAAGTTTCAGTTGTTTGACATTTAGAGTACAATTCTAGACACTTTTTCACATTTCGTATTATTTTTCGTAGGTATCACCTAAGAACTTATGATTACGTTATAAAAAAAACAAGTTTTCGAATTCAACTTGTTGTTTTAAAAGTCAACGTCTCTTGTTCTTGGGATTTAATCGCCGTAACTTAATTGCGTTCAATGCGGTTGAGTCTATATGACTTTCTAAGAAATGTGTCAAGAAATGTATTTCCGTTACCAACATCTGACCAATATAACGATGCTCTCTGCAAAGGTAAAAAAAAACAATAATAAAGGTAAACAGTTTTGGGTTCCTTTATTGATTCCGCTTCCAGTTCCGGTACGTGATTTGAAACGGTTTATTTCGGCTAACGGTTCCGGTTTCGGAATTAGTTCCTAGCCTAGACCATTCCGAAAATCTTTTAACCTTATCTAATAATCTGATATATGCTTGTCAGCTTCCACATAATATTGCTAAATTAAAATTCTACATGCAAAGTATTCAACGAAACCCAAATCGTACTCGAATTATTACATACTACCTCTGTATATTGCTCATTTTGGTTTTTTCCAAAATATGATTCGATGAAACATCGGCACTGCGTTCACCAGACTGATACTGTGTCTGAACCCAAATTTTTTGCCAAATTTTTGAAAACGTCAGTCTTGAATCATAAAATTTAGCTGCTGTTTTATTAATAGCTCCTCTACGTAATTTGCTGTAGCAATAACTGCATATAGCTGGGGTACCCAGAGATGGCTTACGGTTGCTTAGGCACCACTTCAAATGAAGAAGATAATTCTAAAGCAGAGACTGGCCGTCGCTATCTACTGCACCCAAAAAAATTGGTATCAATATCAACTTGATAAATGTTGTCACAAAATGAAACTAAAACCAGTATCGATTTTTTAGTATCAATATAATCCTAAAGAGTATCAAAATGATCTTTTGGTTATTAATTTGATACGCAAAAGTATCAATTTAAACCAATCACATTTTTTTGAAAGTTCGAAATGTCTTGCTTGTATGTGAAACGAAGACAGCTGAGTTGGCAGACCAGTAGGCGATTGACATTAACTGTTTTGATTGTAGTGCAAATACATCGGTAATTTACTTAAACTAAAAGCGATGTAAAACAATCCCCCATACGACGTGTTGAAGACTAAATTAATGTATTTCAATATGGAGCACAAGCTCTATATTTATAAAGTGAGCAGCTTTTTAGAGAGGACGTACTCCAGGCTGTTTGTGCGCTATCCAAGATGAGAGAATCAAAGTCAGCTCCAGTTGAGGCGTGGTTCGCATACGCTGCGGTTTCAAAATCATTATTAATGAAAGTTCTCGAGCAGGGATGATCATGCTATCTAAATTGGGGCAGCACCAAATCAGAAGAGTAGACTATAATGTCAATACGGTTCGCTTGATGCACTTCCTTACAGTAACTTCTGTATTTGAATAACATCCGCGTTGAAATGTAAAAGTACAATGTTTCCCATAGTCATAAAATACATTTTGTAAGAATACAGAATAAAATAAATCAGTTTGTTAATGCATATGTTTTAGTTTTAATGGCAGTTTGCTGATAACTGAATTAGTACTTCAAACTTGATAAGTCAAATATTAAATTGAGAAAAGGTAGTATCAAAATGATACCAAAAGTTTGACAGTCAAAATATCAAAATGATTATTGTTAGTATCAAATTGAAACTACAAAATAAATACAAAATAATGTCTGCCTGATACTAATTGACATTTTCGAAATATCATTTTAATACTTACGAAAATATCAACTTGATACTTGGAGTATTAAAGAGAATTTGATACTCAATAGTTTAAAATCGATGACTAAATAGTGTCATTTTGATGACTACTTTTTTTTTTGGTGTGGGCATAGGGAAACTCGCAAAAGCAGCGCTGCATCACGACTGCAGGAGAGAAAATTAAATCAGTTTTTGTGCTGCTCTCAACTTTGTGTCTGTTGCTGCGCACACACACCAACGCAAAAAAGTGAATGTGTTTTTTGCCGGCCCCTGTTCTAAAGCACCAAAAAAAATCACATTCACAAGAAAACGAAACAGAAAACCGATTATTGCCTGGTGCTGTGTGTGTTTGATCGTGGTTGTCGGTTGGGTCCAATTCTACAATAGGCAAATGAGAGAAAAAGAAGAGCGAACACATACTGCTATGCGTGGGTCTCTATTCGTGCGGCAATGTCTCTGATGTTGGGGTCGGTAGAGGTTTCGTTTAGCAGAATGTTGATCATCCACATACCTCAAAATTGATTATACAGTGTAGGACTAAAGAAATCTTTCTATCATCTATCGGCCACCCAAAAACTTTTTCAAAACTTGATCGAAACATTTAAGATAACAAGAAAATATTAGGCTATGGAAATATTTCCAAAGTTTGTAAAACAAAATTGTGAAAGTTCATCTGTCTGATATTAGACAAGTGTAATAGTCAATCTGAGAAGCACAGAAACATATGAAAAGCTGCATTAGCAGCCATGCTCCCATTTTCGCTTTCGCAAAAACTTTGCGATTTGATCGGAAAATCGTAAAAGTTGGTGCTCCGACATTCGTAAGTCGCAAAGTTTTGACTTTTTTAAACCGGCAACATTCGAGTCCGTGAAATGAAAAGTAAATGCTAATTATAGGTTGATGCTCAAACAGACACCCACACGGAACTATTTTTATTTAGTACTTTAACATTTAAAGATTATTCTTACGGAGTCTCCTACTCATTTTGCATTAAGAGTATATTTTAATAATTTTTTAATAGAGACACACGAAATTGAGCAAGGGGTTAAACTGCTCACAATAACCACAATTTGCGATTTGGCCGAGGTATATATCGATATACGACTATCGATAGTCGCTCATCAACTGTTTTTGTTATGTGAAGTGACGCAAAACAAGTTGAAAATGGAACATTCTCGATAATAAAAACTGGCGAATTTCGGAGCGCACTGAATTGAAATCGTACGAATTGGCTTAAATCGCAAATTGCAAAATTAAGTGAAAGCTGGAGCATGGCTGTAGAAGTAGGATATCTGAGTTCTCAAATACGATTTTTGACAGGCAAACTGAGGTATTTTTCACCCATCTATCATGAGAACTCGACAAGTGAAGTATAGTTTGTGTAAAATCGAAGTAATTATTTGTCGTATAACTTTGTTTAACATTTTAATGTGTGTGTTTATGCTTTTTGTTGTTGTTAATAACAAGTACAGAAGATTTCAGTTTAGGCTTTTGGTTTTCATTAGCGATTTCATGTGTGGGTTTTTTGTTTTTAAATTTGTTTGTTATATAATTAACTACCATACTTGTATGCGGGAGGGGTTTTCTCGATCTTTCTTTTTCTTTTAGTTTCCTATTTTGGCATACAATTTTGTTGTATCTTAAGTTTTTTTTTTTAGTTTTTTTTTTGTTTTTGGTTTTTATTTAATTAAATTAAATTTGTTTTTCATTTGGTTTTTGTTGTTGCTGTTTTGTCTGTGCTTTGCCTGTCATGATATCAAATACAAATACATTTAATAATTTTGGTTTTGTGTGTTTCTTTCTGCCTTGGCACATAAATTATTTAAATTTCGTTTTGGCCTAAAAAGAATTTTGGTTTTCCGTTTCCGTTAAAATACCTTAATTTGTTTTGTTTTTTCATTTTTTTTTTGCTTGTTTTTTTGTAAAAAATAATTGCTACCTTTTTTTGACATAACATTTTTTTTGGTTTGCTGTTAGCTGCCTCAATTAGAAAATTATTGTATTTGGTTTTGTTATTATTATTTTCGTTTTGGTTTTCTGTCGGTTCTCGTGCTATGTCGATTGGAATTGAGTAGATGAGATGGCCACATGATGCAGACTCCAAAAAACTGCTTGTTGCACTGTAAAGTAATGTTCGTTATCATTAGTTTAGTTATTATTATTATTATTTTACCCACATAACATACACAATTCAACTAGTTTTGGTTTTGGTTTTCTTTTTCTTTGTTTTTGGACTCGAACTAGCAACTAAACCCTCCGCATTCGTCCATATTTTGAGTAAAATTTGTTTGTCATCTAACCCGATCTCTGGCAGACCAGGCCCATACATTTTTGTGGAGGGGCGACCATTTTCTCTTTCGTTTTTTATTGTTTACATTTAAATAAATTAACATTTAATTTATTATTTAGGCATCTATTCATGTTAACTATATTATATATATCAAAAAGTTTTACAAAAGTACACAATAATTCATAACAATGTTTCGGTTGTTTTTTTTGTTTTTTAACTTTTTGTGCCAGCGGCTGCCTCCAAACGCATTTTGTCATTTTTCATTTATTTCTTTTGTTTTTGCCTCATTTACATTTTACAAAAAATCATCCCGAGATAACAGAACGTACGTGTATGTAAATTATTTTGGTTGGCAAAAATAAAAGGCATCACCAAAAAATCATTTAAAGAACATTTCAATTGTGGAAATTTTCAGAATTTATCAGCCGGGGAACATGTCACACTTGCAGATTAGAGAGATATGTGGATGTAGATGAAGTAAGGCTTCTTAATTTGTTCTTCTTGTTGTTTATTATTTACACAGAGTAATTGTCACGAAAGGAGTAGAAATTTGAGAAATTTTCACTATAAATTCTACTACCACAACATCTAACACAATCAATACCAAAATGCCCAGGCTGCTTCTCTGGTATTTCCATTTATTTTTTATATTTTGGTTTTATTAAAGTAATGCGTCAGTTTCGAAAGAAATTGGATCAGATTAAGTGCAAAAGTGCGGTTTCTCAGTACTGCCTGCAGTGCTTAAACCTTAAATTATATAATGTATGAGAGTATTCATTGAAATGCCCACAAAAGTTTGAGGAGACATTTGGCGGAAAGTTTTGAAACATAAATGGAAGCATTCAGCAGAGACACTGGACAACTGATCACTTTTTCTCTCTAAGTTGGAATGATCATTCAAAGCAGTGTCTCTGCTGAAGGCACCCTGGGAGAGCGTGCTTAGCAGAAAAATAAGGTACTGATCAAATTTGATATAAATTTCATAGTTTTAGTGTAGTGTAGTTATATAAAGAAGTTCCGAAAAAAGAGTGTGTCTAAATAAAGTGGTTTCGCTTGTAATTGGAAAGATGTTGGTACATTATAGGTAAACAGAAAGTTGCTTATATTCCGTTATTTAACTTTAAATTGAAAGGTAGCAGAAAGATAGTATACGAAATCTAACTCAACCAGAAGGTTCACTTTTATTTTGAGTTTAACACAAAATCTTACCGAAATTGTAGTAGTATGACGAACCACTTTTAAATCGCTAAGGCAAGGCAATATATTCTACAATTTTCTAGTACAAATCCAACACTATTCCTGTTTTAGAAATTAGCTTATCTGTTAAACACGCCCAATTTGAAACATTTAAGGGTTACTATTTATAGTTTAGTAAAATCCAGGCCAAGTCTAAGGGCAGGTAAGCGGAGTAAAATACAAACAGAGTTCCAATGAACCGCCTAGTATAATAGAAAAATGTATCTTTTGTGACTAAAGTTAAGTGTAAGCAAGCCCATCGTAAAGTCTAATAGCCTAATTCCACTGACCCATACACTCAGAAAAAAATCAAGAACTTTGTACTTGGTTGGTACAGACGGTGTCAATAGTACGAAGTAAACTCAAATATTTGAAAAAAGTACAAAGATTTTATTTCAAATTGATCCCGAAAAACTTAGTTTTAGATTGTTTCGAGATATACAAATTATTTTGAAATTTTTCTGATCACTTTTAAGCTCTTATAGTCTTAAGCGGAGATCTGCAAGAGTGCCTGTTTTCTTGACTCGAGTGTACTCGTTGTAAAAGAGTATGCGGTATGATTCGACACCCAAAATTGGCAGTCAGCTCATACACTCACTCATATCGTACTAGTATATCTGTGACTGAGTGTCTGCGTGAGCTGGAGCCAGATTTGTCGTAAGTGTTTTGACTGCGTTTTCGGTAGTTGACTTTTTTGCAGCGACGAACTCCGCTCTCACAGCACACACACTGCTAATAATTAAGTATGTATAATTGCTCACGCTCTCATTGTTTTTGTAAAAGTGACTGTAAGCGTCATTCAGTTGTTCTTGTAATGTCAAGAGAGAGAAAGAGCTTCAAGGGAGAGATCGAGACACCATTCAACACTCAGCTATTTTCCGTCTGAGTTTTCACAAGTATTAGTGGCAAGTGGAGCGAGTGTTTCTGCCACTGCAAATGCAAAGCACAAATATGTCGTGAGTAGGTTAAAAACTGCGTCATTTTGTTGTAGTGTTTTCCACACTCGGGTGTCAAAAATATTCAGTACTTATACATTGCAGTAGTAGTTGCATCTTGCAGATCTCTGGTCTTAAGTCAAACCCAATTAAAATCTACAAAATTCTAAAGTCATCGGACAACTACAGAATGTTCATAAAATTCTAAAGCAATTTCAAAATTGTTCTTGAAATAAGGCCTCTTTTATTGAATCAAAGAGGCTGGCCCATTAGTTAACCAAAGGCCAAGCTGATATTACTACTATGTCAGAAATCCACAATCACTCCAGAAGAAAAGCGTTTGAGCCAGTTGGGAATTTTAAGAACAGATTCTTTTTAAAAATTTGTATTTTCCGTCGCACATTTTTATGAGTTGACATAGTAAAGCTCAATTTACACAACCTGATCGCTCAGCTGAGTTTTCAGACCAGAGTGTCAGAAAACTTAGCTCAAACTCAGCATTTACACATGTCTGAGAAGCTCAGTTACAAAACCAATTGTTCATTGAGCGCTCTGCTGTGGGGTCAATTCGATTTGAGCCGATTATATTACACCTGAGTGCTCCGCTGAGTAGGCTCGGACTCCTGTTTACATGGGCTGACAGATACTCAGATACAAAACTCACCGGAAAGATCAGGTCGTGTATATTGGGCTTAAGACTATTTTGTACTCAATACGAAATATTTTGTAATTAAATTAAGAACGAAATTATTTTTTAAATTTCCGGCTTACTGTAAGTACAAAAAGTTCCTTATTCTAGAAAGTTGGCTTTCATTTCAAGAATATTGACGGTCGTTATCGATTTAAGAATGTTAAATAGTTAATTTAAGTTCTCCAAGATCAAAACATGCTTGAAATCGAAAGGTCATAACTGTAGAACTCAGCCAGTCGTTTTTTTTTCAGAGTGTATATTTGTCTGAATAAACATCATAGCTCCTAAATGACTTTTGTCCATATTTCTAAGTACTGAAAATATGCTGCCATTCGAATTTCTTTTCCAGAATATACTATATTTTCATGGATATTTTGATATTTTATGGACACATTTCGGCTTGGAATGTATGTACATTCATGAAATCACCAAATTGCAGAACTTATATATGTATGTATATGAGGCAGTGGACTCAGGCAATAAGGTTTCGAGTCTTAAAATGTATCCTCTATCTTCTACGAATCGCTCACTTACTTCAACACTGTTATATATTGTGTAATACCCTTTTCACACTGGACGCAACATAGTCAAAGCTGGGAAAACCCGCAGCATACGTCCACACCAAACTGGCGGCTTCAAAAATATCTAACTGCTCTTTTTGCATCAAAAATACAAAATAGTTGTATGATGAAAATTCAGCTAGAAAGATAAATAAAATGGAGCTAGAAAGAGAAGATTCAAGCACTGCTAGAAAAAGACATGAAGAAAAGACTTGTGAGTTTGGTTGCCAATTTGCATTGATGGATATACAATTAGCAGGTCGATCTGTGTGGACTATGGTAAGTTCAAGTCTTTACCTTCTTGCTATTTAACTTATTGAATACAAACATATTCTTGCAAAGGTTTTGCCAATTTTGGGAGATGGACGTACCCAATTATAGTAATGACTTTTTCAGAGAGCAGCTTCGGATGTTAGATGGCTTTCAGGTCTTTCGAAGCAGGACACTAATTAGAGGCGGAGTATGTATTTCGATTTCTCCGACGGCGCCGAACCTGGAGAAGCAATTCAACTACCAGCTCTCCAAGTGTAGGCGAGTTGAGGAAAACGCGCTTGGACACCTTGAAGCAAGGCTCCGAAGTATTAAGAAAGGACTTGCGAATGCTTAGTGCGCAACTTTATAATTACAAGTGTAGAAGAAGTACATAAATGATTTTTCAATGTGCCCACACTTTTAAAGATGGAACAGTCCAACTCGAACCTGACTATAGCAGACCCCAGAAGAGAGGCGGAATTTATAAGAAATGCCATAGCCATAATTATTGCCATATAGCCCTAATTATTGAATTTATAAGCGCAATGGTTTTGTCATATTCTTTGTTAACTCCAAGAATTGGTCATGGAACGATCTATTGTACTCCAAGTATCGGACAATTTGGTCACAACCGTTGAGAAACGGTCTCAGCGGAATGCCTAATTGCTCTGACTGTCCGTTGACATTTGGATTTCTTTTTGCAGATGAGTAACCAAAAGGAGCCGAGGTGGTTGAATTGAAAAGTCTTCCATCCATAAATGAGTCATAAGACACAGCTGTGCCTTTAATTTTTCAAAATCTAAAAAGTAAGTTTTGTAAAAATTATGTTATAATTTCGAAATCTAGCATTCTTCCACTTGGGCCACCAAATTAATTGATCGGGAAACTCCAAGCACTTGCGACACTGTAGTATATTCTTTGCTTTTTCTCGCACGTTTTCGAATTTCTTAAATGAGCATTTTATACATATAAATATTTTGAATATGGGTTTTACCGACCTGGTTTGATTTAAGTTAAAGTGGTTGTTAGCCGGCTCAAGGTCGAGAATTGATTATATTTCAATAATCATCAGAAAAATAAACAAACATTACATATGAACAGCACTGACTGTTTCGGCTGCCACATCATCAAGCCATTTGCAAATTCCTATTTAAGGGCCCAGACGGACTGACGACGTAACGAAAAGTTTCATACAAAAATTGAGCGAAGAAGAAGCAGGCGTAACGATTTCCTTGCACTTTACATTTTACAAGACGGACTGGAAGTGAAATCTTGCGCCAGTTAACAGAGGTTAACAGTGCTTAAAATTACATACGTGGACTCTATGTTAATAGGCAGTGGGTCTTATTTGGCGTTTAGTAGCTGCAGCAATATTGATGGCAATGGATGTTACGCGCAGTTACTCTACATGTAAGCCATCGATCAGCAGTACTTAACTAAAATAAAATAAAATTTTAATTGTGCCGATTGGAATTGTTTTCGGATGAAGACAAGGCTGCGCTGATTTTGGCGGTGAGAGACCGGGATGCCATTTGGGAATTATCCCACCCCAAGCACTCGGACTTAAATTTTGTTAACAAGGCTTGGAGTGAAGTGGCCGAGCTTGTTCAAAAAGAACGTTTATAGCATATGTGAAAGACTAACACCTTATATAATTTGCTTAAAATTTTTACCAATATGACTTGTGATGCCGAACTGGAATAAGGCTCGGAAGAGCATTGTTATCAGGCAGATGCACAGAAATCACTTGCCATCAAAACAAAACACAGCGGATTGAGTAGTATGGCCCACTAACAGCTAATTTAAATATTCCATGAACCTGGTGGCCGGATGGCTCAGCGGTTAGTGTGCGCGACCGCTGTGCAAGAGGTCGTCGCCTCGGAAAGTTTTTTCTTTGAATAAACTTTACACCCGGTCACCCCTCTCTGCTGTTGGCGCCAGCTTTGTAGTAATTAGCACTGAAAAGCTTCTTAAACTGCCGTTCGGATTCGGCTTTAAACTGTAGGTCCCTTTCTCTTGTGCGAAAATTAGAAGCGCACAAGCCAAGAGATTAAGAAAGGCTCGGCTTTGGCCCTTTGGGGCTGTGTCAAGCCATTTTACATTTTACATGAACCTTCGGTGTAATTTTTGTTTTGTTAATTCTGGCCACACTAGGAATATGTGTGACGCAATATGTGGTGGCGTAAGCTAAATTATTTAGGTCTAGAGTCCGTCTGGGTCTTAAGCAAGAACCCGGAGAATTAAAACTTGAGAATTGCAAGAGCGGAAAGATCGCAAAATTACTTCTTGTTATTGAACTTCATTTGTAGGGCAGCCAAAAGGTATATGCAACGGCGTTTTCGATTGACTCAAAAGTTAAAAAACTATTTTCCATAGGTAAAATCTAATGAGAACTTTAAACGCGACTTAAGACAGCGTTGACTTAAGTAAGTGAGCGATATGTACATAAATGTGCGAAGTTGATATGGCAACTCAACAACTGGTCTTCTTGCACTCTTAATATACCCAATTTAGATACGACTTTTTAAATATGATTTTGTAGAAGTGACTTAAGTAGTTTTGTGAACTGAACTTGTTTTCAAACAGTTGAAGTTTTTCGGGTTTCATATTCAGGAGGTTTTAGGCTTAAAAGTTTCGGCTTAGGGGACTCAAAAACCCAAAAGGTGTACGTCTCTGGATTTAAATATTGATTAAATCGCTTTAAATTGACTTAGGCCCGATTTCTCAAAGGTTCCGGTTGGCCAACCGCCGGTTAAATTTGTTCCTCCAGTTGAAAAGCGGTCATTTCACTTGGTTTTCTCAGCAGCAGTTTCAAATGATATCGATAAATTCCTAACGCTGCATTAGGGTGAATGCTGCTGGTAATAGTTTTGCGAAAAATGTATAAAATATTGCGATGAATCAAAGCAATAGCTGGGACACTTGTTTTACCTGCACGGCTTGCTAAGAACGCTGCTACTAACAATCCTAGTCACAACAAATTGAATCGCAACTGAAGTCTGGCTTTAACGGGAGGCTTTTCCTTTCTCTCTCTTCTACTCCCTACCCCGGTTTTTTTTCCTCAAATTTATGCACCCAATGAGCTTCTAGGCTTTAAATTAAACTTTGATCCTAGCATAAATTATTTTACATGTAGATTTTGTCTAACAAATGTCCAGATCAGTTCTCTCTGTACTCTCTTGCATTGTTTATTCGTTGCTCTGCCTCTTCAAATTCCATTTTCATTGCGTGGAGTTGAAAAATTTGTTTATTCATAAACATTTTGTGGCAGCAAATAATAAAATAAACAAATCAAATGTTGGAGCCAGCTGTTTGTGTAGCGATAAAATATATCGATAATTCCATCGGCACTGAACTCGCGGTTAACTTAAACCAGTGCTCGAGCAGCGGTTAAGTCTGTTAATCCGCTTGCGCCACACACAGCATGAGACACGCAAATTCGGTTAAGCTGCCTATCAAGTTGACTAACCGTTCATTGAGAAATCGGGCCTTAAATCGTTAGATAATGATCATACTAAATCATACTTTAGAAACACAAGTGAATGTCTGCACGAATTGAGATGTGTGTGCAATTCAGTAGTAAAGTTAGCCAAATGACGGGCTGTTCAAACGCAAGTCGAACGGTTCCGAAAATCTTTGGAAAGTGAATGATCGCTTAGGAATATTTGGCGCACGCATGCATGCGCCTTGGAAACTAATTTGCTACATTGTGTCATGTCGTTATATTGCAAATAGCTGAGTATATTGTGGGTTTATGTAACACATCGATTCCTAATGTCTTAAAGATTTAGATAATGATATAAATGTGAGCGAAATAGATCTTGATGTAATTTTGTTTACAATTTTGAAACAAATTTTAGCTGAAGTTCTATGGCAGGCTTATTACGAAGAAAATAATACAAAATACCAAAAAACCAAAACCATTTTGAAAATAATAAAAAAATAAAAAAATAAAAAAAAATATTATTTCGGGCTCTTAAAAATTTTGAGTTTCTTTATAAAATATCGAAATCCGCCTCCTCAAATCCAAATATCATTTAGTTTGTGTTTCATTCCGCATACCTAAAGGTTAAGTTCCGTTAGACTTAAGTGGCAACCCTGATAAAAAAAGAGGTACTCTGCATAGTGAGTGCAAAAAGTATACATTTCATTTAGTTGTTTTGTGCGAAAATAGTGGGCATGGATTGAAAGAAAGTGAGTATGCATGTTTGTGTGTGTGTGTGTGTGTGTGTGAGGGCTCTCCTTCTGTATTGGTAGTACTTATGTAGTTTCAATAGGCAATTAGTTTTATACCAAATATGTCTATCGTTTTGTTTTTGGATTTCCTTTTGTTAGTAACTAATTATTTGAATATTCTTACTTGCTTAGTTTTGTTTTTTTTCTTTTTTTTTTTTTTTTTTTTGGTTTTTGTCTATAGTTTCAATTTGTGTTTGGTTTTTTTTTTTTTTTGTTTTTGCTGCGATAAATTGTTAATTATAAATATATATGTATATGTTTAGGCTACATAGAGTTCACTTTATTACAAAAATTATTATAATAATTATTCTTATTATTTGTATGCACTATTTTTGTTGTTAGGTATGTTGACTTGACTAGACCTATATAGATAGATGTATGTGTGTATGCATGTATGTATGTTTAGGCGCCTGACTCGTCTAGATGCGTTTTATGTGGTTGTCGTTAATGAATCTTAGGTCTAGGTTTTACTGTGCGCTTTATATACTTTTTCTCTGGTTATACAAATTTCATGTTTAAAAACTAAATAAAGACCCTCCGTAGACACATTTGCGGTTGTTGTTGTTGTTAATTTTTAAATTGGTATATTCCTTCCCTACCTCCCTGTCGCTGTCCTTGTCCGATCGACCGACCGACCGACTAACTGACTTGACTATGTTTTATGTTTTATTTAAACTAATTTATTTATTAAGTAAAGTTCACGTTCTTGTGTTTTGTTGTTTAGAAAGGTGGTTGATACGCGGCCTATACTTTGTTTTTGTTTTGTTGTTAGTGAAATGTTGTTTTTTTTTTTGGTTTTGCAATGTTTAATATCCGCTAATTTGAAATCTCCTTTGTGTTTTTTTTAGTCTAGTTGTAAAGTTTTTTTGGTTTTCTTGTTAGCTAACCTAAAATGTTTTTCGTATTTGTTGTTCGCCAGTAAAGTTATAACTAATTTCTGTTTGTTTTTGTTAAATGTTTTCTTTTTTTTTCCTTCTTTTGTTTTCGTTTACCTAAAAAACCTATTTTTGTGGCAGTTTGCTTTTTGTTTAATTAATAATTAATATTCTTTGTTCTAGTTTTTGTTTGTTTTCTTTTTGTTGTTGTTGTTGTAATAAAATATGCTATTAGAGATTTACTAATTATGTTGTTTTTATTTCACTTGAAAGAGGACCATAAATATTTTTAAGTGTTTTTTTTTTAATTCGTTTTTGTGGTTGCTGTTGTTGTTGTTGTTTATGCATACATCGTTTCTTGCCATTTTGCTTTCGACTCCTTTAGTTTCCCGTCCACATACATTCGCAGGCACTATAAGGCCCCCCCGGCCGCCACCTTTCTGGGCAGCCACCACCATCTCCGCCACCAATCGTTGATGTTGTAGTTATAGTAGTAGAAGTAACGATAATTTCTAGTCCTAATCCCGCCGCTGCTGCTGCTGCTGCTTCGCCAGCAAATCCGCCTGATTCGCACCCGAATCAGATGCAAGTCCCTGGACTCGCATTTAAACTTACTTCGACTACTAAAATAACGCACTTTGCTACACGTTAGCTTATAAGTATTCAATGGCCTCACTGACCAGGCCCACATCCCTGCCGCCGCCGCCGCCGCCGACGCCTTCTTCTCCTGATTTCCGTTGCCGTTCCGCTGGCTGGCCTCATTGTCCTCTGCTGCTACAGCTGCCTTCTGACTGGCGCCTTCCTGGCTCCTGCCTCGTACCAGCTCCTGCTCGTGACTGCGAGCCGCACAATTCACACACTGACTACGATTACGCTGGCTACGCCCATAACTGCCGCCGCTCCAATTGCTGCAACTCCAGCGCTGACGCGCCGCCCCACAGCTGCTCAGCAGACCAAGCAGCGCGCTCAGCCAGACCAGCAATTGTGTGGGCGGCGGCGTTGGCGCCTCTGTCCCTGAGGCATAATACGGTATCGTACACCGCGTGGACACCGAGGGCACTGTCGCACAGCCGCCGGAGAGCGGCGACTCCGGCATGTCGCCATCCTCATCATAGTAGTAGACACCATCGTGGCGTGCATAGTAGGGCAGATGTTCCAGCAGCAGTTCAGTCTCATCCTTGCTGACATTCCTCAAGGCCAGGGCGACACTCTTGGCGCGAGCATGCTCGCCGGGTGGAGAACTCATGGTGAGCGTTATATTGTGGACACGGCGGGTGGCATTCGCATTCGGATTCGCTGGGAATTGTGTTTGTTCGGGATGCATGGCAAAGTCTTGGCAGACGGTACAGATGCCAGACATGGGGCCATTGCAATAGCTGTAGCAGCAGTCGTTGGGGCCATAGCTGGATTTTTTCAACTGCTCGCCGGTCTCGGGTATATTTTGATCTGCAAGAAAGGGCAGGGAGAGGAATAATGAGTGAGGTAGCTGAAAAATTACAAGTAAAATACAATACTATCCAATGAATGCATGTCGGAATACAACAATACCTCTATTCAACTACAGAATTCTTATATCAAGCATATTTTCTAGTACCGAAATACTTGATTTTAATACTTTTTCACTTCGGTTACACACGGAATGCAACTAAATCGACCTTGAAAGACCCTCGACAATCATACTTGATTCTCCCCTAAATTTTTCTTTTAAAGGTTATTTTTTACAACATACGAAATTCTAGAATGTTTCGATATGTACACACTGCACAAACTTCGATCTATTTGATTCTACTTTCGGATTGTAATATTCTTTAACCAAACCCAAACAACAATTTCTCCACCAAAAAAAAAAAAAAAATTTAACAAAATACCAAAAAAATACTAAGCCGAGCGAAGATTATCGAATCTTGGGGCCATAACCAAGAAGGTATAACTTTTAATAAGTCTTTACCTCAATTTGGGCTTAAAAATTTATCGATACAAGCAGTACATCGATATAACTGGCAGAAATATCTAAAATCCCGATAAAACAACAGCTTCAATACATCTACATATGTACATACAAACATCAGGGTGGGTCAAAAAAGTCATCCGATGTTGTTTGGCTTTCATTTTTTTTCTAAATAAAAACGAATATTCTGCTTTTTGCTTATATTTATTTGAACCTTTAGAATTTTATTGGTCACTTCGAGAAGATGATATCGGCCAAACGGGCGCAGTTACAATTGATTGCCATACGGGCTCGTTTTATGGCATTTTTCATCACTTCGGCAAGAACTTCGGGCTGCAGATTATTGCACTCGTGTCGAATGTTGTCCTTGAGGGCTTCCAAGGTCTCGGCTTGGTTAGTAAACACGGGATTTCAAAAACCCCACAAAAAAGTCTGGAACGATTAAATCGGGCGATCTTGCAGGCCAGTGCAAATCGCCAAAACGAGAGATGAGGCGACCCGGGAACGCCGCCTTCAGAATGTCGATGGTGGCTCGCGCAGTGTGTGCCGTTGCTCCGTCCTGTGGGAACCACATGTCCTCCAGTCCTAATTCGTCCAATTGCGGCAGAAAAACCCGGTTAACATGACCTATAACGCGCACCGTCCACTGTTGTCGTTTGACCAGCGGCGTTCTCGGAAAAAAATGGCCCGATGACTCCTCCAGCGTGAACAGCGAGTTAATCTCTGCATGAAGCCTATGTATGTAAGATGTTATGTTGAAATTCAGGGTAAAAGATAGGAGAAGTTAACTTCGGCTCGGCCGAAGTTTTGTAAATACCTTTGTTTGCTTTTATACCCTTGCAGAGGGTATTATAAAATTGTGCGGATGTTTGTAACGCATTGAAGGAAGCATCTCCGACCACATAAAGTATAACTATTCTTGATCAGCATGACTAGCTGAGTACATTTAGCCTATGCTATCTCCTCCGTCATTTTTAAAGCTATCCTCACCAAAGTCTTTTGCACGAAGTCTTTTGGTACAAATACGCTGCACATTTGTAGGAAACGGCCGAATCGGATGACTATAGCATATAGCTGTCATAGGAACGATCCGTCGAAAAACTAGTCTGAGTGAGAAAACGCTTCCAAAGTATGTATTTCTTAGTTTACTATCCTTTTCCATGATTTCACTAAGTTTTGTCGAAATCGGATGACTATAGCATATACCTGCCATAGGAACAATCGGTCGAAAAACTAGTTCGAGTGAGGACTTTTTTGTTTTAAATTGAATCGACCGCAAATTACTTACATTTTAGTTTGATATGCTTTTTCTTGATTCCACTAAGTTTGGTTGAAATCGGACATCTATATAGTATAGCTCCCATAGAAAAGTAGGGTTGGAAAAGTAGTCTTAGAATAAGTTTAATATACTCTGTGTACCTCTGGTACAGAGTATAAAAATGGAAAACGAATATCATGCATTCTTGGTGGGCCGTTTCAGTCCCGGCTAAGATGTTAGAGGGGCTGTCTAGTAATAGGCTATAGCTGCCCACCAACTGCACAATTTTTTTGGGGGAGTTTAAGCCCCCGTAAAGAGTAGAAAGACTTCGCATCAAAAGAAGAAAGCTGGTGTCACTCTGCAAAGAGTTTGAGCTCATATGCAAGCCTTCGCTATTCTTTGGAATTAGCAGCGGGTTTGCGCCCTTGCTATTTGAGTTGACCAAACTCAAAAAAGTCGTTACGAATATTTAAGCTTTACTTTACTCTTAGGCAG
This sequence comes from Lordiphosa collinella, assembly GCA_018904265.1. Lineage (NCBI taxonomy): Eukaryota > Metazoa > Arthropoda > Insecta > Diptera > Drosophilidae > Lordiphosa > Lordiphosa collinella. The sequence continues at coordinate 594,475 of JAEIFV010000077.1, forward strand.
AAATTGTACATCACACAACAAAGAATTTGAACCAAACTGTCTAAAAAGCTCAAGTCTTCTCACATCTTCTAAATAGATGCTATGTGTCAATTAATTAAGATGTAAGTTAAAATTAAATTTTAATTTTGTTTTTTATTTTTGAAATTTTTAAATGGGATGATTTTAATATAAAAGAACTCCTTTAATAAAATAGGCAATATTTAGAGCTCATTGTCAATGACTTGGTTTCTTTCATGGGGGCATTTTGTGTATCGCTGGGGAAAGAAAAAGCAGTCCTTTTTTAGGTTGTGGCAATACAATCATTGTTGTATGGACGGTCGGGACGGTCTGTAATATTGGGTAAATGGCACACTAGCCATATGCAGTGCCGGCTAGCATCGAAATGCATTTTATTGGTCAAGTCCCAAAAAATGAGTTGCGATTTGGCCGCTTTGATCAGCGACATATGTTAGTACTCCAAGTAGTTCTCCAAATAATTGTTTGCTCGTATTTTTTGGGCTTCCTTGAATCCATTTTTCAAATTTCGTCCTCGATACTCGAAGCTATCATGTGAATCGTGTTTGCAAATCAAACCTTTTTCGCCACGAATTAATTAAGCAAGTTTGTATAAATTATTTTCAGTTATTTGGGATTGTCCCTTATGTTTTGCAAGCTGATTGCGCGCTGCATTGTGAGCACACACTGGCAGGTTGTGCCCATCTGTATGTGCCAGAATCTTTTTGTCTCAGTTTCCGTCAAGTTTAAAATACATGAGAATATTGAATTGATTTCACTGACCGAAACATGTTTCAAGTCAAACCATTTTCACTAATTTAGCAAGTATAAATCAGTGTATTGGCAGCAATCTGTCTCATATAAATATGGCAAGCCTTAGCTTAAATCAGAGTATCCTTTTTAAAGTATGAAAACATTTTGTTAGAAATCAATGCCAACTACAAAAATATATAAAGTTAAAAGGCCACACTGCGTATGAGTAATATCAAAAACTTTGGAGCCCCGTCGCGCTCACTAAATCATAACTTTTTGAACTTTTTGAACTTTTTTCTCGTTATATATACAGCATAAACTAGCAAATGAAGGGGCGCCAGTATGACATTAAATTTTCCATACAAAAAAGGATTGCTCTAATGAACATAGATCCCTGATGGGCACTACAGTGGCTCGTTCGCCGTAAAGCGACAGCTGCAAGGCGTTGCATATTTCAGCTGTTCCTGTATCACTCTGTTTTCATGCTAAGTGTCCAAACACAAACTTATTTGTCGCATTACGCACACTATCAAAGAGGTGCTTATTACTGATCCAGTTGCTTTTATGATGAGCTTCTTTGAAAACTTAAGATTTTAATTACCGACTGCGCGACTGCTGTGCAAGAGGTCGTGGGTTCGATTCCGCCTCGAAACATCTAATGAAAAGTTTTTTCTTTGAATAAACTTTACACCCGGTCATCCCTTTCTGCTGTTGGCGCCAGCTTTGTAGTAATTAGCCATGCAAAAGCTTCTCAAGCTGCCGTTCGGATTCGACGGCGCACAAGCCAAGAGATTGAGAGAGGCTCGGCTTTAGCCCTTTGGGTCTGTGTCAAGCCATTTTACATACATCAGAATATATAGGGAGCTTCTATATCGAACACCATTGCTATTTTGTGCTATTTTGCTGTCTCCCTCATACTGAAGCATTTAGAAATTTAGTTTTCATCATTCTGAAGATTTTAGGAATGTTACCTAGTGTTCCGATTTTGGTTCGACTTATCATAACTAATTGAGTTTTTAGATAGGAAGGATGTGAATAAACTGTAGGAAAATGCTGTTAGAATTTGAATCTATTTAAACAATTGTGTGAAACTGGTGAGAAAGCCACTGACTTTCAAGGTTTACAAACTATCTCTCAACTTACCTAAGCAAAGAAATGTCGGCTCGCCGGCATATTGGGTGGGCAGCGCTGGGGCGCGATCGGCGGGCAGCAGATAGGGGCACTTTTGTTCCACTGTTTGGCAGACGCTCAGGCAGGGACGAATCCGACGTCGCTTGCGTAACTCTGCCTTGCGTGTTGATCTGGGTAGAAGGTGCCGCACATTAAGTTTAGTTTATCCAAAATCCTTTTCAATTTATTTAACTCACCTCTTTTGTAGTTTTGATATCACTGGATCCATTACGCTGGGATCCGCATTATTGGCAGTCGATATGAAATTATTGGATTGTTGTTCAGCCTCAGCTTGTTGTGTTTTTGCCCGGGGTTTGGCCAGGCCAACAACATTGTAGAATGTCTCGGTCAGATCCTGTTCATTGTCCTTGTTGGCATCATCATCATCCTGCTGCTGCTGCTGCTGCTGATTAATCTGATGCTGGTTCATGTTATTGCCGTTATTTGATTTATTGTTATTGCTGATTAATTTCAGAGATTTATGTTTGATTCCATTGGCCGCTGCTGCATTCCTGGCCGAGCGTTTGCTTTTGACCGTTTTGCGCTGGTCACTGGCAGCTGGAGCAACATCCTTTGGCTCGGCGAAATATGGCACTAGTGTACTGCATACCCAGCGGCGATATGCTTCCTGTAATTTATATTATTTTTAGTTCAGTAAAATTAATAACAATAATAACCATCAATTTGTATGCCCAAACCCTTCCTCCCTCCCTCCGACCAAAATCCAATTAAATTTCGAATTTTTTTCGCAGCACTTTCGATTGTTATTTGTTTTGCGTTTAATTGTTCGTTTGTTGTATTTGAATTTGGCTTTCTAGTTTTTGTGTTTTTGGAAGAAAAATTGCCAGCCAAAGGAGCAGGAAGTTTCAATATTTATTTAGGCACTTGATTGCTTCTGGGTGAAGTGCAGCAAAGTGCAATAAAATGCAACTGATTGTTCAAATCAATTATGCATATGTGTGAGGGAATGCGTACCTCTGTGTGTGTGTGTGTGTGTGTCACACAAAGCAAATACCACACTAATTGAATTAAACTCCCTCTCACTCCCACTCTCTCTGTCTCCTTTTTCAGATTTTAGGCCTTTGGCTCTCTAATTACACACGCAATAACCGCAAAGCGTGCACCGCATTCATAAATCACGTATACGCAGTGTTGACCTGCGGTTGCCTACTGCCAGCGACATTGGCGTTAATTTGTTAGTGTTTTTTGTCCAAGAAAACTTAAAAAAACGGAACATACCATAAAAGATCCAGTGAAATCATTGTTCGTACATATAAACATTTATTTATTTATGTATGAATTCCATTTGCTGATATTTTTATTACCCCCCAAGTCAAGTCAAACGACACATGAAATTATGATAGTAAAAAGCCAACGGCTGACCGTTTGAAACTCGTAAATCAAGCCACACAATGTCTGCTGCTCCGTTTGGCACATATATATATATATTTATCCCAAGTAATTTTTCTTTCTGTTCAAAATACAAAAAAAAAATTCAATTATTTGCCATATGAAACGGTCATTGACTGTACTGGGGGATGATGATGATGACGCTGGGTCAGTGCAAAGGTTCTTCTTTGTTCGTGGGTTTTGGTCCATTAAGTGTGATGACCTTAACCCTTGGGCTATTAATGTTTACGACTGGCCCAAAAAGACAGACTTGCCATCGATTTTTGACTCATGTTTCGCTGTCAACTGCTTAAATCATTTGTAGTTCTTAATGGTTTGATTGAATCTATCATGTTTCGCTTCAATGAACTTTAACCTTTGCTTAGCTTGGCGTATGTGGACTTTTCTCGCAGTGACTTCTGTGACCTGGCATTTAAATGAAGGCAAGCTTAAATGGATTTTGCCAGAGAGAGTGTCTCTGCTCTGCTGCTGTCTACTTAATGCCCTCGAGTCCCGTGTCCTGATGTAAATCCACACCTGTTCCGGACCTGATGGGTTTTGCGCTTTTCGTTAAGCATACTTTCGAGGCGCTTGTTTATGGCCATCACTCAAAGTGTGGGCGGGTCCTGCTCTCCAATTAAATTATTTGTTTTTGTCAACTGCATGTCGCTAATTGAGTTGCCTCTTTGGGTATCACCAACACCAGCACCATCCAGAGAGTGCACTAACGAAAACTTCATTTCTTTTTCTTTTTTTTTTTTGTCTTTTTGTGTAATTAAATAATAATTTAGCAAGTTGTCTACACAAGATAGCGAAGACGCCTACACGAATGACAACCCACCACTTTTATGTGTGTGTCTGTGCGTATGTGTGTGTGTGTGTGGGGGTAAATGTCAGACACTCGCTGAGTTTATGGGGTCGTTGTCGTTACATGAGTATAGTGGTTTTTTTTTTTTGCTTGATGAACTACTTTACAAATGTGCTAGGAATTTTATTGAAGACATATACCAAGAGTCCCAGCTGAGTACTAGAGAGAACGTTGTGTACACCACTTGCCCGCTTCTGAGTAGAGTCTAAACCAAAATATCTTCATGAGAAATTGATTGTTTAAAGCAAATATAAAACAAGGGGAAAGTTAACTTCGGCTCAGCCCGAAGTTTTGTAAACCCTTGCAGCTTCCATTGAAAACAAAAAAGGATTTCTAACTAAGACAACTTTTCGTAACTTACTTTTCTAAGGGAGCTATACCATAAAGATGTCTGATTTCAACCAAACTTAGTGGAATCATTGAAAAGCATAACAAACTAACAAGTACAAAATTTGGAGGCGATTCCATTTAAAACGAAAACGTTTTTCACACTAGAACTTCTACTTCAACCGATTACTTATACAGCAGCTATATGCTATAGTCTTCCAATCTTGACAAAACTTTGTAGAATTGTGTAAAAATATATAAAATAAATATATGCCAACGTAAGGGTCAATTCAACGCTTACTGAATGCCGCTCATCTCTGAATGAGATAGCACGAGACTTCAGTATACACCTTATATGGGTGCCTGGACATCGCAACATAGAAGATAATGAGTCTGCGGACAAACTAGCCAGAATAGGTACCACCATCAAGCTCCTTTCAGAGAAGAGCACGATAGGAATGCCTATGGCAACAATAAAGCTTCATACTAAAGCTAAAACACTTTGCCGCGCTGTGAACCGGTGGAAAAACCTTTCCTCCTGTGCAGTAGCGAGGCTCACGTGGCCAACATTCAACCTGAAGCGTACAAACATGCTTTTACGTCATAGAAGGGAACACACATCGCTTCTGATAGGGACCATGACGGGTCACTGCCTTATCGGCAGACACGCATAGCGCCTAGGCGTCACTCACCATGACTTCTGTAGAAGCTGCAAGTACGAAGAAGAGGGGGAAACTGTGCAACACCTTCTCTGGCATTGCCCCGCCTTGAGTAGAAGAAGACTTAGGACACTCGGTCAACCTCACCTACTCAACCTCTCGGAGACATCCAGGCTATGGTTCAGTAACGAGGACCCGCCTCAGTAGCATAAAAAGGGTTAACAGGGAAATCATATGGCATCGCAATGGGTCCATAGAGGCCTAAGTGGGAGGGCGACAGCTATACTATATAGAAGTCAGATTTTGACCAAATTAAACTAAGAAATACAAAGTTTGGAGGTGTTTCCATTGAAAACAAAAAAGTTTTCTCACTAAAACTAGTTTTTCGACCGATCGTTCCTATGACAGCTATATGATATAGTCAAACGATCCGGCCGGTTCCGACAAATGTGCAGCGTATTTGTACCAAAAGACTTTGTGCAAAGTTTGGTGAGGATAGCTTTTAAACTGACTTTTAAACTGATGTAAATATATCGTTGTTTTCTTATTTTAATCTTAAAGTAAATTCATCATACATTATAAAAATTTTAATTAAAAGCTTTAAAAGCGCCACCAAAGCTTTTTGAGAGCTTTTAAAAAGTAAGCTAGCGATCAGCTGATTTCCGAATAGAAATTTGCGCAAAAAATATTTAGTTGCTTTATGTTGTACCACACGCGTTAAATTGGTCCAGAAAATTCAACTAAATTATGGAAAGTAATCTTCAAGATATGCACTATTTATTGCATATTGTTATTTTAGGTGTAGTTCTAGGGATTTAGTGTTGTGTAATGTCCAGTTTATGTGTATTTTTTTAAGAAAACTAACATGCGTTCTCCCTGTTTCGTGGAATATAACTAATAAGATGTTCCATGCTGAAAGCAACTAATTGGTCCAGATTGTACTTGTGAGTGTTGTCTTTAGCCACATACCAAAAACTCATTCCCGTTCGTCCCCCTTTTCTCACATTTTCGTAATATATAGACACGTTTGAGTTTAGTCATAGCGAACTTATCGAAATATGGCGCAGCAACAATCGAAAAATTCAATGTCTATCGGATTGGATATTCACCAAAACTAATAAAAACACTGTGAAATCCAAGATAATAAGGGAAATAGACAAAAAAATCAGTAATTTTAATAGTTACATTCATAAATATCTTCCCAAATGTAACTACATGCTTGAACGGTTCATGTCTAAGCATACTGTATGATTGGCGTCTAAAATATCAATTACTATCGATGAAACCTGCAAGACACCACAGCAAATGGCACGTCCAACCTTATCTTACACGAATGCGGGTACAAGATTAAAAAGAAAATTGGTATCTTAGCTCGCAAATGAAAATAATTGTGACACAAATCTTCTTGCACATGCTGCAGCAGTCTCTGCAAAGAAACAAAGCAAGAAGGACACGGCTTTTGTTCTTAAAAAAACCATAACAACACCCGAATACTCAACTGAATCGAGAAAGTAATTTGATATACAAAAACCCATTCCACTTACGCCCGATAAAGCTTTGGCTTACCTCCTGGAAAATTCTCTTACAAAACAGCAATACATGAACACTAGACTTATGAATAAAAGTCGCCACAGTAACATTTATCCAACCTCTAGTAATGGAATCTAAATTACAATGCCGTCCTGTAGATATAAAAGTAACGGAAACGGCCGCCCAAGTATCATTACAAAACCTTTTGGATCATACTGCGCACAGAATTATTAAAGTGCAAGCCGATGTTTTAAATCAGTTTCCAAACAGTTCTGAAATTAAACTAATATGCAGCTAGGGATTTGATGGTTCAACGGGTCATTCAATATACAAGCAGAAGTTCGCTACCGAAACACCTGACGAACAGCTTTCAGAACACTCCATTTTTGTTACTTCTGTTATACCCATAAAAATTATACTCTTCTGATCACAGCATATGGAAAAATATAACACCGCAGTCTATACGATTTTGCAGACCTATGAAAATTGAACTAATAAAAGAAACTACGGCCCACTTAATAATGGAAAAGAACCTTTTAGATTCTCAAATTAATAATCTCAAACCTTCTGTTTATAAATTGAATGAAAATTGTGATATATCAGTAACGTATGAAATGCATATGACACTTATTGATGGCAAAGTGCTAAACGTTTTAACTGCAACTAAATCTACTCAATGTTGTCTAATCTGTGGTGTCACTCCAACAAAAATATTAGAAATAACAGATTTTAATTCTGAACTTTTTGTCCCAAAGCCTGGAGCTTTGCAGTTTGGAGTAAGTCCATTGCATGCTTGGATCCGGTTTTTAGAATATGTCTTGAACATTTCATATAAAATTGAATTAAAAAAATGGCATAAAAAAGGTGATGATAAGATTGAAATGAGCAAACGAAAAAAATATGTTCAAGAAAAGTTTTGGAACGAAATGGGTCTTCGGATAAGCATGCCAAAGCAGAATGGAAGCGGCAATAGCAATGATGGTAATACGACTAGGAGAGCTTTTGCCAATACTAAACTACTAGCATCTATTACCAACTTCAGCGCAGATCTTTTAAATAAATTTCACATCATTTTAATCGCCATTTCTTCCAATTGTTATACAAATTCGGAAAAATTTCGCTCATTTTGTGAAACAACTTTTTCATTATATATGCATAGCGACCCATGATATCCGATGTCACCAACAATTCACGGTTACCAGATTAATAATTCGAGCTTGGTTCCACTAGGATGCTTAGGCGAAAATGCTTCTGAAGCACGCAACAAAGTTTACAAGAAAGATAGATTGTCGCATTCAAGGAAAAATAGTCGGCTCAATACTATGACTGATATATTTCACAGAGCTATAGATTACTCGAATCCATTATTGTCTAGTGTTTCTCTAAAGGAAAGAGAAAGAAAAAAGAAAAAATAACCCTTCTCAAAAGAGGTATTAAGTCTTTTGGACCTTCCGTCTACAGCTGAAAATGAAAACGATCTGCAGTGCGATTCTGATGACAATGAGGATATTTATAATATTGAATTGGATGAAGAAGAAAATTGCATTTAAAAAATAAGTAAGTAAGTAAGTAATTAAATAGATTAGGAAATAATATATATTTATTCTAAATCTACTATCAATCAGTTTGCAGGGGCGGCAAGCGTGGGCGTGGTCGCACTGGCCCAATTTATTTTTCACAAATTTTTAATGCCATAACAATAAAATATGCGAAGTTTGAACCATGTAAATCAATTTTTCGACTTTTTGCCAAAAAAAAACGGCATATGGACCATATTGCAATGGGACAAAATGAAATGAAACCCTTTCCCTAGTGAAGTGTGACCCCAGTGTTCCCCTAGCTAGTCTAGGTGACCAAAGTATTTACAAGTATGTGAAGAGTAGAGTAAAGACTTCATACATTTTGTTGCAGTGGTTGGGATACTCGGTTGTGAAAAATTTCAATTACTTGCGCAGTGCAGAAGTACTTGCAGTGAACTGCTGCAGATCTTTGATATGAGTCGTTTAGATTGCCCATATGAGAAAAAAAAAATTAAAGTCTCATTTGAGTTTTTGACAGACAACACATATGAGAACTTAGATAAGTGAACCAAATTGACTTGTGTATTCCCGACTATGCAGAATCCATCCTAAGACCGGAAACCCCCCGATCTGTATAAACTTCGGTTTTAATGCTGCAATTTGGAAAAATACAGAATATAACTGCAGTGCTAAAACCTCTAATTTGCAAATGTGATCGCGGTGATCACTGCATAGTTTGAACATGGCAATTCTTGGTGCAGGAATACTTACACCGATCTATTAAGAAGAATTATTTAGTTCAAAATGATAATTTTGTTAGTTGGATCAAGTATTTGTGTGCTTAGAGTTCAGCTGACATCATATTACTTACTTGAACTGAGTAAAAAATGCTGTCTGAGCTGTGTAAGCCTTAAGTACAACATTGTTTTGCTTTGCATATTCGTAGCCCCTTCCCTTTCAAACCAACCCACCCACCCGATAGCTTTCTCTTGACATTACTTCATCATGTGTATCCAAAAATGTGTACGCTTTCTGCATTGGCCTTCAGTTATTCGACAATAAATATTTTATGGCTTTCTAAGCGCACTTGCTGCTTTATATTTGCCTGTTTGTAGTTTCAGTTTCAGACATTTGCCGATAAAGAAAAATCCAATTCAGCAGGAATTTAATACACTTTCACTGCGTCCGAGTGGTCCGTGCGAGGGTATCTTGTGGTGCTGGTCAGTGCGTTATGGAAACGTGACTGAATTTGGTAAAAAGATTTGCGCAGCACACACAAAAATGCGATGCCAGTGATGCCAGTGACTATGTAATGTAATTGATATGGCACAAAGGCACACAGACACACACAGCCATGCACACAGATACACAGATACATATTCAAGGATTGGGGACCTTCACACGGTTACGGACTGCTCGTATGTATGCAAATCAGTTATGATTTGATTTGTACCATTGCAGCAAATTTATGAGTAGTAACAACGGCATTACAGCTGGCTCGAATTTTTCGGTTTATGGTGTAGTTGCCGCTGCTGCTGCTGCCGCTGTTGTTGTTGTTATGACCAATTTACATAATGGACCCCAATAAGTATGCTATGGATTTTATGGCGGCAAATTTTAAGTGCATTTACTTAACGAGAGACAATATAAAAACCCAAAATAGTTATTTTTCATTGAGTGAGTAAAACTTTAATTTTATACGGAAACCTGCCACCTTTAATTAGGCTACCTGCAAATTGAATCTTGAGACTAACCCGCATTTCTTAAACCCAATTACAAGGCAGTCTCTCCCCCAGCTCCATTTGAAATGTCAGGTTTCAGTTTATAACAGCCCCGCAGAGGAAAATGTCTGGAGAATGCAGCCCAAAACTGCAGCCAAGTAGCAATTGGTTGCTATACAATTACAACACGAAACAACTTTGATGCGTTTTCTCCTCTTTCGTGCAGTCGGTGTAGTTCTCTGTGTGTGTTTATTTTGTTAACCAGGACACAAAAGTGCTGGTCTTCTGGCAGGCAACGCACTTGACCAACTGTGGCACGTGTTGTCGCATTAGCTCTGGCCATAAGAAGCGCTGCTCTCCCTCACACACACATCCTCGACACTCTGCGGCGCTTAAGTAATGCTTGCTTTTCAGTCCAAGGATAAACTTTTATTTTCCAACCATTTTGTTAGTTTTTTCTCGGTTTTTGTGCCATTTCCCTCGCTCTCTCTCGTCTCTCTCTCTCTCTCTTGCCTGGTTCATTGCTTCGTTTGTTTTGTTTGCCGCACGGTCACGTGTTACCTTCAGCTACATTGCAGTTAGCTACGTGCGCTCTCTCCCCTCCCTCCCTCCCTCCCTCTCGCTCTCTGCCTTCAACAGAATTTAAAACCACAAAATCCCTACAAAATGCCAAAGCTGTTTCGCGCTTTAACCCATTGGGGTGTCCATAGAAATTATCATTAACATTTTTGGCACAATTGTCCGCTTTCATTATACACAATTCTCTCTACATCTCTCTCATTCTCTAATTGCCCAACAAAATGCTGTCCTAGTCGAAATTTAATTGCCTGTCATAACTGGCCAGCATTTCTATTGTATATATTTTTATACTGAATATTTGTTGTTGAAAGCTCTGGCAATTTTTCAATTAACATGTTTGCTTTCCACCAACCCCGAAAAGTAAAAGGGCTTTCCCACTTGATGTGTGTGTGTGTGTGTGTTTGTTTATTATTGTAACGTTGGCTGGTCAAATTTGCATTTTTAAGTGAAATTTACGTTCGTGTTTATGACGGATCTGTTCCCCTACAAGTGCTGGAATTTATGTACATGCATAAATATAACCCCAACCGTACATTTCCATTTGGATTTTAATTAGCATTTTGCGGCAGTGAAATCCTTCTTAAATGAGCTATCCCATGTCCACACAAAAATTTGTGCTGCACAAACACATTAGATAGCACTTAATTAGCATCACACACACACACACAATCTGAAAAAGAGCAAAGTAAGAGTGAGCTGCCATGGTCATTCTGTCTAATATTAGCTTGTATAGAAATGGTTGGGTCTGGCACTTATGAGTTATGATATATTCCCTATTTAAACAAAGGGACTAGAGCAAACTTCAATACAGGAGTTGAAAGTATTAACAAAATGTTTGAAGTCTTGTGCTACTAAAAGCACCATTGGAACGTGTCTATCAAGCAGAGGTTGTAGCTTTCCAAGAAGCTAGTTAACATTTCAAATAACTCGAAAAGAAATGTACCTAGAAGTCGCAATTGTTTTGGTACACGTATTGAACACACTCGTTTTCAAGAACCACTCCAACTTGTCGGCTTCTTGACAAGTGACATTTATGCTATATAACTGCATCAAAAGTTTTTGGCCTCCGTTGTTTGCAATCAGGGAATGGGGCTTGCTCAAAAACCGAGTTGCCGTGCAAGATCGAACTCGTCGAAATCCACTGCAAGGACACCATGTCGCTTATCATAAAACGTGACTTGGGACTCAGTGCATACAAGAGACACACCGACCACTTGCTCACAACAGCATTAAAAAACAAAAACGCAACACAAAATCGAAAGCATTGCGTCGCCAGTGCGCGAAGCAATGCCCACAGACGAATTCTGTATGCTGACGATAAAATTTTCACCAAATTGGAATCGTTCAACGCTGTGACAGCTAGATAGAGTGAATGCTGTGTCATCAAAACAAGCGTCCGAACTCATACCGAGAGTTCAGAGAGGTCACTATCCGCATAACGCATATGATGAGGTCACCAAGCTCCATTTTTGTAAAAAGGAGTCACAACTTTGGCGAAAAGTGCATCAATCTGACGTTTTGGAAAAGTTTGTGAAGCCTCTCAACACGACATTATTTGCCAACAAGCCGTAAACCTTTCAACACAGACTCACAAGGCAAAACGACTCCAGCTCACATTGAGGCCTGGCAAGAATCCATTTGACTACAAACATGGCTCGAAAAACATCTACCGAGACTTTATTTCTCTGACTAGACAAGCAAAGATTGAGTCTTTAAACCACCCCTTTTTTTGCAGTTGGGATATTGACCACTGCTCACCGCATGAGGTGCGCGATCGCTGAGTGGACAGAGATACTTCGGCGTTGCTGGAAGGCACAAGGCGGCCATTTCTTATGACCATTTTTTATGACCAACAAGTAAGGGGCTGTAGTCGAGTGCACCGACTACAAAATACCCCTGTTCCCTTGACTTCTTGTCTTGTGTCACTCACACATACACACACTCTAACATACGCAAACACGCACGCGCAAACGCGGTAACTGACAATGCAAGCCCCCCCTCTCTCCCACAAGCAAAATTAATTAGTATATAACTTCGGTGTTTTTGTCCGATCTTAGTGACCTTTTCAGAATAGATAGATATTGGGCCATACTTGATATATGTAAAGTTTGAAGGTTTATCTTAAAAATTGTGGCTCTGACAGTTTTTTGCGCTTAAAAGGGGGAGGAGTTTCCCAAATCTGAAACAAACTCGATTTGAATCTAGTATACACCATGCAAAAATTTGTGGCTCTAGATCTTATAGTCTCTGAGAAACACGCGTTCATACGGACAGACGGACGGACAGACGGAAATGGCTAAATCGACTCGGCTGTTGATGCTGATCAAGAATATATATACTTTATAGGATCGCAAATGCTTCCTTCTACCTGTTACATACTTTTGCACAACTTCATGATCCCCCTTTTCCCATTTTCAATGGGAACAGGGTATAAAAATCGGGTAACAAAACAAATGCGAGTACGAGGTTAGCCTTAAAAGTGTACAAAAAAGTCACTTGAGCCAACATTTTGCACAAAATAACTAAAAATCTAGACGTGATGGTCCCTTTCCAAATACCAAATGAGCACGCAAAAATCATTTTGAATCACCACAAACTCTTTAATATGCTACACAATGAAAAAGGCTGTGACGCACTTTACCAACGAACACAATTGAAATAACGTCTGGTTTGAATTTCAAATGCAACGTATTGGCGTCTTCGATCGATATCGATAATTATGGATGGCGACTCTTAAAATGCTCATGGTGGCGTGAGCTAAGCGCGAGCAAAGCATATAAAAGACCGGTATGAACGGTTAGGAAGTCAGTCACTAGGGCTCGAAGAACACAGGTAAACCCGCAGAGGTACTTAGCCTCCTTTGGATTTGGACTACCAATCCTCCCCAGAGTTCCAATACTCTACGGAGACGTAGTGCATCCACCTACTTCTTTTAGTCTTTGGAGTGCCAATTCTCCCCAGAGTTCTAATACTCTACGGAGACGTAGTGCATCCATCAAGTTATTAAGTATCTTGGAGCGCCAATCCTCCCTAGAGTTCTTATACTCTAAGGAGACGGAGTGCATCCACCTAGTTCTTGAGTATCTTGGATTGCCAATCCTCCACAGAGTTGTAATACTCTACGGAGCCGTAGCGCATCCATGGAGAGCCAATCCTCTGCACCTTAGATAGCCAATACTCCCCAGAACTGGAACTCGGCACAGAACAATCGAGCCTCCTCCAATATTCTGGGTAAATTCGAGAGTCCGCCGTCTATAGTAGGATTCCCGGGATAATTACCCCCGCGGTGCAGAATAGCCGGAACAAGCCTCAAGGAACCAGGTACAAACGCCCGCCGAAGGAGCCAACCCATAGGAACCAACGCCCCAGACCATGTGTACCAGCATATCTAGCATAGTACCTAGAATTATTATTATTACTTAGAATATTCTGAAATGAAACCCACAAGGGAACACATTGGAATCTCGGATTGTTGTTTAGGGAATTTATTTGCAGCATCCACGACTATAAGAAGTTATAAATTTCTGTAACCCTGGACTTGGCGAGCACTCCTAAGGCTAGAGTTCGTTACAAGGTCTAATATTGTTGGCTTGTGTTATGGTAGAAGCTCTTGCTCAGTTGCTGAAGAAGACAGTAGGAGGCGATACCCTATCCCAGGTTAGTCTTGCCTATCCGACATTTTACCATTACCAACAGTTCCTTGTTAATAGTTTGAATAAGGGATAAGGGCAACCCTATCGAGCACTAATCGTGCAGAAGTTCTACTAAATCGTTTCCCTCACTGTGTTATTAAAGGATCTACGGTATTTATGGCATTATTAGTAATGGAATCAAACGTCCTGAGAGCTGCTTGACTACAAAGAAAAACCCGCGTGACGCTGAAATCAAATTTTACCCCTACTAGAACAGAAATTCAACATGTTTCACATCAAAAAAGGTCACGATCTTTTATCACCTGCAAAAATGCCAAGGATATCTGAGTCCATATATTTAGCAGTAAATAATACCCTTTTGATATGAAAATAGTTATATTATAGGGTAAATTTTATTATGGAACTGATATTTTTTGCAGATGAAGGCCGATTTGATCTTTTTTTCTGTTCCAAGAAGTTTTAATTGTTTAAGTTTGATTTTGTGTCAAAAATTTGTTACAATTTAAGTTTTAAAAGTATTGCCCAAAGTATAGCCATTAGCTTATTCCTTTTACTGGATATATCCATCTCGGATGCATCTTTTCAACGATGCGTCTTTTAATGCGATCCAATTTTAGTGTTCTTCAAAAATGCCAAAATGCTAAAGGGGCATAAACGACGGATTGGGTAGGACTTTTTGCACTTGGGGTTCTTGAAATAAGGGCTGCAAACAAGTGTACCTCTGGTACAGAGTATAATAAAAAAATCGTGAAAAACGTTCAGAATTCCTTATAAAGTCTTCAATAGCCTCTGACTTTTTTAAGATCTTCGACTTCAAAGCTTTTGAATTTTTTACAAAAACAAGATTTTAACTTTACATTGGTAATATTTTTCAGATTAGGAAATGAAATTGAACTTAACAGTAAATTACATTTTGAATATTCCCATGTGATCTACAAATCGCGTCCGATTGAGAGGAGCACGGCTTTGGCACTTTGGGGTTTTCAAGCCATAAAAAAGCGTCATGCATCACGCTGACTTACATATTTTGTGGTGTTTTTGTTTAGGGCATTAAGGTGGTCGTGTAGGGGGATTGGGAATACTTAGTATTGAGTACTGAGTATAGAGTATCGAGTATAGAGTAACGAGTATATAGTATCGAGTACTTAGAGTCAAGTACACTCAGTATCAAATACAGAGTATCGAGTTCTTGGTATCGAATTATTAGTATCGATTACTTAGCATCAGTTGTTGAGTACAAAATACAAAGTATCGAGAAATAGTATCGAGTACTTAGTATTGAGTACTAAGTATTGAGGTCTTAGAATCGAGTACTAAGTATCCAATACTGTGTATCGAGTACTTGGTATCGAGTACTTAGTATCAAGCACTAAGAATCGAATACTGCCTATTCGAGTACTGAGTATCGATTACTTAGTATCGAGTATTTAGTATAAAGTTCTAAGAATCGAGTACTGAGTATAGAGTACTTAGAATCGAGTACTTAGTGTCGAGTACTAAGTATCGAGTTCTCAGAATCGAGTACTAAGTATCGAGTTCTCAGAATCGAGTACTAAGTATCGAGTTCTGAGAATCGAGGACTTGGCATCGCATCGAGTATGTCGTGCCGAGTACTAAAAATGAAGTACTATTATCGATTACTGAGTATCGAGTTTCGAGTATCGAGTAACACACAACCACAATAATGTAAAAGGCGTACACGACATGTTTCACATCAAGGCCCCGTGGTGTTAGCACTGGACTCATACCTATTTTTATTAACATTGTGGACCAAAACATTCGTCTAAAACCCTTGTACCTCAAATTTCGGAACCTTAGCCATTGAGCCTATGAATTTTTTGTAATGAACCCTTTATTTATGACCAGTATCAATACGAAGCAAAAAATCCTCTTTTTTTTGCCATTGGAACACAATTAAAAAATCGGTGTCCTTTTGGATATTTCCCATGGCTTTTAAGCGAGCATACGTATATGGCTTGTTAAGTCATTCCCTTTGGGAGGTCTTCATCCGTTTAACACAAGTCTTCATCTAATATAGCCTCCAATTCGGCTTCCTCAAACTTTTCTGGCTCTTTGTCGTTATTAAAATTAACACTTTTAAATCGTCCATATCAAAACTTACATGTGAAAAGCGATGAAGCATACTCTCCGTCTGCTGCATTTATCTTCAAATGACAGCACAAGAGTATACTTTCCCAAAATTGAATTGTGCTTTGTTGCCCCAAAATTATTCAGAGCGCACAAAAAAATAATAGTCAAATGATGAGGCTTCAAAATGAAGTTGGTTGTAACTTTATCCGATTTATTTAGTACTAGTGACGCCACGTTTAAAAAATCCTTTGATACTTTTTTTGTACGTGTAATAAACTCGATGTTTCCGGAAATTTTCAATGATGTGCGCAATTTGGAAACATTTTGGGCTTTTTTAAGAAACATTTGAAGGTCTGTTCGGATCTGCCACGTAAATAATTTAACTTACTTTGTCAAATATTTCGTCATTGTGTAACACGAAATTTGGAGTTTTTGGTATTCAAACACGTTACTAAAAGAGCAATAAGGGTATACTAAAGTCGTGCAAGTGTATATAGGGTATATATATTCATGATCAACATCAATAGCTGAGTTGATAAAGCCATGAACACACAGATCTCAGAGATGGTAAGAGATAGAGGTTCGACATGTGTTAGACAGTAGCTTCTTTTACTTGCAGGCAGATAAAGATTATTTTCAATTTTTGAAACGCCCTCTCCCTCCCTTTTAATTTGGAAAGAACTTCATATCTCCCACATTTTATCGATAGATAGATACCTTCTGGAAATATTTAGTAATCAGGACTATTTATTGATTCGCTAAAGAATTGACAAACATCGGATGAGCGATAGTGAACCTAAAAGCTAAGAGCGCTGCTTTCAGCTGCTACTGCACCATCAAAATTCATACTCAGCATACATTTTCGCTTAAGCTTCAGGAATTCACATATATCCCAACCTTGGTGATATCTAATAGATGGATACTCTATAATGAAACTCAGTCAAACCTCTTAAGAATTCTTTCCCCAGGCCATACAACAAAATGACCAAATTTGATCCCTGGATTGGCTAAATTTCCTTGCCAAAAGTTTTTCTAGGCTTTCCGTCCATACCCCCTCGATTTTTTATAGCCCCACCATTCTTAGCCATTTTGTGTTATGCAGACATTTTTATTTGTACAAATGCAATGTTTAGTTTATTTTGCTGCTTCCGTCCGGTTGTAGTCGTAGTCTGAGTCAGTCAGGCATGGCCTGATACAGCCGCAGTGCCTCGACTGTCTGATGCTGTTTCTCCTCCGCTCGGTTGCCTTTTGCCTGTTTGTCTATGCATTTCCTATCGTCGCCATTGTGCGGTAAGCTGCTGCTGTCTCTTGTCCCTGTCTCTGTCTGTGATTTGACAATTCGAATAGAATGCCTGCCACAGTATGGCGTTGGAGCATGGAGCATAAAAGCACAAGTGCGGGCACATACATCTACATATTTACATATTTAAATGCAGCCACGTACCGCATCTGCCTGCATGTGCATCTGTTTTGTGAAAGAATGCCAGCGCCTTACAATTTCAATTCATATTCAATTTCAATTTCAATTATGCATCATTCGCATTTTACCATTTTCCCCGCAAAAGCCGCTTAAACTGTAATTAAAATATACACGGGAGACCCTATAACTGAATGATAGGAGGGTGTGGCGTTGTGAGAAACGCAACTTGATATGTGTCACCAAACAGTGCAAAGCGGTGAACATTAAATGCAAATCAATTACACTTGACTCGTCCGCATCAAACGTCAACTGTTCACTGTTCAACTGTTGTGCACTCGCATTAAATATGGGGAGGCGAGTTGGTTGGAGTCCGGCGGCGAGTGTTGGTTGGACAGCATAAACAAAGCATATCATAGTTTATGAATGCAGTCAGCACTTGTTTAGTTGGCCTTGCACTTGTCATTCAAGTCTGAAAATGTCCAAATGCTTTAAAAATTCTTCCCATGGAAGTAAACATTTTTTCTTTTTAGAGAAACTTTTACAAGGGTGTTGGCTGATATCAAGAACATTTATTTGAAAGTTCAATTAAAATTTTAATTAGATAATAATTTCAGCATTGGGCGCAGTAGCATTTGAGTTTGGATACTCAACCTCGAAATGTGATAAGTAGCGATTCCTTTGACTGAATGAACACACGATAACTACTTGTCCAACCAAGCCCCTACAAAATAGTCGGCTGTTTCTGAAGCTGTGAGTTCAGTGTGAACGTATGCTGCAGGCAATGTATCGCCAAAATAGACAGCAATCACTAAAACATATGGTCACACTAATAAAAGTTATGCCGCAGCTTGAATACTACGACTTCTGAGTAATACCCTTGTTCCACTGGCACATTCAAGAGATCATTCTCGAAAAGTGAATGTTCCTTGTTCCACTGACGGATGAGCTTTGCTTTGCTTGCAATTGTGTGTTAAGGTTCGCCTTCCATATGTCAAGGAGGATGCTCTTACGGTTGGCCCTTCATGTTGCAGCCAGTTTTCGGTATGCATTTATGAGAAATGTGATGACAATTTTACATTCTACAACAAAGAAAAATAGGCGTTTACCTTGGCCATGCACAACCCATGAGCGTAGTCAGTTTTCAATAAAGGAGGCCTTAAACTCTTCCCACTCTGCTAAAGCCATTCTCCCCCTCTCCACCCATGGCAACGCCACTGACCAACAGCTATTCCTATTGGTGACTTTTTTGAATTCGATAACAAATCGATTGAAAATCTAGCTTTCTGCGGGAAAAAGCTAGATAATTTTGCCTTTGGCTAGGTCATCCGTCACGGATGATCTGCCGAATGGACATTTATCTCTTATGGGAAAATACACAGAAAGAATGAGGTCACTTAGCTCATCCATAGAATGACCTCTAGAATGTGCGAGTGAAACAGGGGTATAACCTACACCAGCCAATGAGTTTCCTGTAAGTCGCAACTTCGAAGCTTCGAACCTCCAAGCCAAACCTCCAGCAGAATTGAGGCTTTCGGCCTAACATATTGTATTGTATTCCTAATTTATTGACAGTCTGCTATGCGTTTTACATTTCTTTGGATTTCAATTGTGTTCCAGCTAAGTTTCATCAACACGGCCAGCAACCGTAACATGGTCCTGTTGCACAGCATGGCCCACACACATTAGGTCCATAGCAAGGTCCGCAACATGGTGTACAGCAAGGCGCACAAGAGCCGTAAGGACCGCAAGGTCCACAGGGTCCACAGCACGGTCCACACATTGTTTAAAGATCTGTCACACTTTTGAATACAAAAAAAATATAAACGGCCCTTCACTTTGTACCTTTACTTACCTGAAATCCAAAAAAAATTTGAAATTTGGGACTACACAAAAATTGTAGATGTTACTGGTTTGAATTGTGTTGTAGGAATGAAAATCAGAGCACAACTTATACAAAATTTATACATCTCTTAGAAGTTATTCTCAAATGTAAACTGATTCAAAAATGTAAATTGCCGAAGGGAAATGGCTTTCTGATTTAAGAGTGTTATTTTTGGACAAGAAGATTGAAATTATATCAATATTAATTAAAATCGTATTATTAATGAACTGGTCTACCTCTTAAACCCGAACCGTACAGGATATTTTTTGAAAAAGGTTCTGTTGAAAAACTTGCTTAAGTCTTCAATCATCAGATGGAATTCTAATGACAAACTAATTGCTGATCTGAAAACGGGTTAAACCCGACTCTGCAAGAAGAGTCGCGGCCAGGGTACCATTTTATCCCGACTAAAGTATAATTTTGTATCCCACTGCGAGCGTATTTATGACTATTTTATTCAACTGAAGTATGAACCTTGTAAGGAAGTGTTTCTTAGGCTGGGGTCGATCTCAGTCTAGCCAGGATCACTTACAAACTTAATTTATTGAAGTGCTGGGACGTAGCGGCACAGAGATAAGGGATCAAGAAATAGTTGTTACTACCAATATAGAAAGGAAGCTCCATAAGGATTTTCGAAAGGAATATGAGCATGGAAGTCCCCGGAAGACGAAGGTCTAGTATAGGGGTCCATTTACATGACTTGGGAAACGTGAAAATTGCCAGAGTCACAGGTATGAGAAAATCTTGGTTCATGAGTTCTGGGAATATCTACCAGGGCGAGTGTAACTAGGCCACACATACTGCAGGAGACCTCCTGTCATGCAGACGCAGAGGCAGACGAAGACGTTGTACTCTGCTTTAGAACAATGAGATCCACACTTAAGGAGAAATCCTGGACCATGTGCTCTGAAAAGGTCTGCCAAAGGAAGGGAAACTATGCCTAATATACTATAGGCTAGCATATTGGAAAATTAAGACTTTGTACTTAGTTTAGATGAATGCCACATGACAGGTGAAACCCTGGTCCAGGTACTCTAGAAAAGTCTACCAAGGCAAGTGAAACTGTGTCGAGTATACTTCAGGTGATGACCTCGCAAACATACTGGGCGACGAAGACTGAGAACTACGCTTAGGGCCAGCAGAGCATCACGGAATGTGAAAACCTGGACAACGTGCCCTAGAAATGTCTACCAAGGCAAGTGAAACTGTGCCGAATATACTTCAGGTGATGACCTGGCAAACATACTGAACCTTACTTAGGTCTAGCGGAGCCACATGGAAGGTGAAAACCTGGACCACGTGCCCTAGAAAAGTCGGCCAAGGCAAATGAAACTGTTCCGAATATATTTCAGGTGACGACCTTGCAAGCATACTTGGAGACGCAGACTTTGTATTTGCAGACTATGGAAAGTACAACCACAATCACCTGAGGGATGGCCCAGCACCCGGGTTCAGCCTCAGACTTGAAAAATTAAAGCACGTGGCCAGACAAGTGGTTCAGTTTTTCTGTATTCTGAGTTTTTTTCTACTCATGTTTTCAATGGAAATGCCGCACCGAGAGTAATTTTTACAATGGTATAGATCGCCTAATCAGAATCCCTACGGCCAGCCTACCACGTTTTCCCTGTGAGCAGGGGTAACACCTGCAGCCGCCGCCGCCTCCTGTTCTCCATCTCGGCGTTGGGCACTTGTGTCCAGTTCAACGCGTGTCTCTCGTTGTATTCGCCTGGGTAGGAACCCAGGCGAGGATGCTTGGATGCGCGCCCCACGTGGTTCGCGTTGCCGGCTTCGACTTCGCTTCTCTTCCTCGACTTCGAATTCCGGGCACACAACAGCGATCGTCTCTTCCCGGAAACTCCAAACTGAGTGACCAGAGCGGGTGGGTTAGTGATGACACTGCGGTGAACTGGAACTGGTTCGTGATGGTGACTGCGACTGTGACTTAGGAATCTTTCATGGCTGGCCGATAGGTTTCTTATGACTAATTCTAAACGCTGTGACGGACTTATTCTAATTCTAGTCATAAGGAAGATCTCAATTAGTGTTAAGCTTCACTGTGTGGAGCTTAAAGACTAAGAAGCAGCCTGTGCTCTTGGATCCCGAGCCAGTCAAAACTGCACTTATTGAAATGAGTCTAGAGAGCATCGATGTAAAGCTTGTGCAAAAGAAGAGACCCAATAATACTGTTTTAGTATTGTACTTCAGTTGTCAAATGTTTGGGCATGGAGCAAACCGTTGTGCGGTTAAGCCATATTGCTCAAAATGTGGTGGAGGCCACAACACGTCAGAGTGTCAGAAAAGCTCTATAGTCAAATGCGCTTACTGCAGTGGTACACATAAATTAAACTCCCCGGATTGCCAAAGCAGAAAAAACTATATCAGCATGAGATTACAGACGCAACACAAACTCAGCGAATCCCATGTCAAATCAGCCGTTATGACGCCGCTTATGAATGCTGCGGTGTCAGTGAGGGCGTCTTTCGAGGTTCCAAGTTCGAGTCACAGTCAGGGAAAGTACAAAATAATGTTGCTGTGGTAAAACCCGCACCCTTCCTTAGACATAGAATGGGGAAAAAAGCATAAAATATCTAGAAATCACTTAAGATACAAAACTAACATTCAAAGATCACATAAATTACAATCACATCAGACCTTTAGAATTGTGAAAAACTCGCTATAGTAGAAAATCTTTTGACGTTTATATTGAAAAACTGTGCTTAAGTGGAAGACTTTAAGCATTTGACATATCTAAGGGCACACAAACTTTGCCTGTTTCATTTCCTAAGCCAAAAGTCCTTAACCTTCCATAAAATCAATTTTGTTAAGAGAGACACGAGCTAACTAATTTGGTCATTAGGCGGCTGAGTCATTGGCAACTCATTACATGCAAAACCATGCGAGTGTATTTCTAGTGGGTGTGGCATATTAGTAGGCGATTCGCACGCTGCGAGACCCAACAACATGAATGACGCTAATGCCTGCCCCCCCTCCATACAAGCCCACACACACAAGCACACACAGAAATAAAGATGGAAATGGAAATGGAGAAGCCAAAATAGACGCGTACGTATGACGTCAGCTTATGCAGGAGCAACCAAAATAATTCGTTTGCTTTGTTGTCTCCTGGTCTGGTTGGGTCTTTGCTTTTGGTTTTCGGTTTTCACTTTTGTCTGGGGTCAGAGTCGGAGTGTAAATTTAAATAAATGCTTTGAAGCACACTAAAAGCGATTTATCTTTGTCGATTGTGGATTACGTACATAAGAGACGTGGAAAAAAAGCATTTTTCATATTGTACCAGCCCAGAGATGTATACTACAATACAGTGTGTGTGTGTGTGTGTGTGTTTGTGTTTGCACAAAGACTTGCCAGTCAAACTCAACGCAACAGCAGCTGGGCTGGCTACCCTTTAGCTTAGTCTGTCTGTCTGTCCGTCTGTCTCTCGCTCTCTCTCTTCTGCTCATCAGGCTTCGTTTTATTGATTAATCGTTTGCCGCTGCCTGCCATTTATTTTTCTACTTCTGCTTCCACTTCTACTTCTTCGAGTTACTGGCCACATTAGCGCCGTCTTTGCTCTGGCCAATTTCGCGCTGCAATGCGCTGATATTTACTTTCCACTTGTACTCCAGCCCAAGCGGCGTATACGCAATATTGCTCTTTGGTCCTTCAGTGACAAGAAAAGGAGGATTTAATTCCAGACACAAAAAAAAAACCTGTTCCTAAATTATTCACTTGACAATCTGACAAACTTCTAATACGCTCTGAAAGGGCATCCAACCACAACCCACACAAAAAAAGGCGATAAATTATTAGTTTGTAAATAAAAAAAAAAAAAAAATAAGGGAAACTCAAATGCAAAAGGTGGAGGAACCAAACGCTAAAGCGGATGAAAAAAACAAAAACCGCAAAAAAATAGAGGAACGTTTTTTCTCTTACTCCGAAGTTTTTATACTCTGGCAGTGACCAAAATTTAAGAATAATACAAATTTGAAAAGCTATAAGTCATCAAATTACCATAGCCATGTCAAATCGAATTCCAATGAACCAAATTATCTTAATTATTAACCTAAAACCCACCAGCACAACTATTTTTTGAAGGTCTGCTTAAAATCGACACAAATATACTTCAAATCTCAAAAAATAAAGGTTTTAAAAGATTTATAAACAATTTAATTTTCGCTTAAATTATTGCTAATTTCCAAACTGACCTACTCTTCGGTTACCATATGAAATATTTAATAGCCTATTTAAGTGGAAGTCAAGAAACTTCTTCGCAAGCGGAGCTTGGAGAATGCAACAGGTAAACCGACAAGCGGATCGGAGAGCTCCCGAAACGTCAGAACAGACAAGCAATCGACGCCAGCATCCCAAAGATCTGCTGAAACAGCACAACAATATCAATCGTGACGCTATAAACACGTGGAGCGGCAGGCCAGATTAAGCTCTGCAGAAACACCGGAGCAGGCAAGCAATCGATACCAGCAATTCGCTTTACACATCGCATCCCAGTTTAGAGACAGGCCGTAGCTTAAAAGTGGCGACAAATAGGAGGAGCAAAATATCCAATAAATCGCGAAACTTTCAAAAAATATTTGTATTTGAGTTTTGATTATAATAAAGATGGGTAAATAAACGGATGGTGTAAATCACACGGTCCGGAAAACAGCGAAATTTGCAATAACGTCATATAGGTTGAAGAAGATTTAATAGATGACAACTGTAGAAGGGTAAATAGGAGATGTAGATTGAATGTAGATTAAAAAATCGCGAAAGTTGCCTTATTTTTCTATGAGTTCAGACTATTAAAGGGTGATTTTTAGCAACTTTCTTTTTGGCAATACTATTTTTGGCAGCTCAGCTGTTTTCGTGTCACAAGTTACTGTCAAACGTGTTCAGTTTTGTCAATAATTTAACCATGAAGCGACTTACAAACGGACAACGCTTGCAGATTGTTGATTATTGAATTTTATTATTAAAGTTTTTTTTGTTCCATTTTATGTTCAGTTTGGGCGACCTTCTAAGGCGGCTAATCGGAATCTTGTGACTAAATTTCGCACCAAAACCACCAACACGGATACGTAGAGTGCGGATAGAGGAAAATATCGCAGCTGTATCTGCCAGGACCCTGAATTATCAATTCGGCGCTACGTGAAAAATGTTGCTGAAGGATTTGGGTAAAAAACCTTTTAAAAAAACAGCTGGTGCATGAATTGAAGCCACGTGACCTTCCACAACGGCTAACTTTTTGGAGAATGGGCGCTGGCAAAGTTGGACGAAGATCCACTTTTTTTTATCGAAAATTGTGTTTAGCGACGAAGCTCTTTTATGTTTAAATGGATTTGGAGTGAAGAGTAGCAAAAAGTATTGCAAGAACTGTCAATGCATCCCGATAAATGCATTGTTTGGTGAGGATTATATGCTGGTGGCATCATTGGACCGTACTTTTTTAAGGACGACGAAGGCAGGAACGTTACTGTGAATGGAGAGCGCTACCGTGCGATGATTACAAACTCTTTTTTGCCCACAATGGAAGAGCAGTACTTGGCTGACATGTGGTTTCAACAAGACGTTGCCACATGCCACACAGCACGCGAAACAAAGGCCCAGTTGAGAAGAGTTCGGTGAACAGTTTATTTCACGTTTGGGGCCGGTAAATTGTCCGCCCAGATCGTGCGATATAACGCCTTTAGACAACAGTTGACGCACTGGAAGCCAATATTGAAGAATTTATTCGTAACAAACCGGCCAATATGTTGCAGAGAGTATGTCAAAATTAGACCCAGCTTATGAACCATTTGAGGCGCAGATGAAATCTTCTTTAAACATTAAATTTTTTAAACTTATCGATAAAAATTATAAAAAAAGATTTTTTTTAATTATGGAGAGTGAGGGGGATAAAATTAAACAAAAATTCAAATGGAGTACCGTATCGTATGTTTTTGGTGCTCCGATTTCATTTTTGGCAATACTTTTCCGATCAGGAGATCGATGAGCACCCCGAGAAAGAGAAGGGCGGGGGCTTTTGAACAAATCGTTCCACAAAAATCGACTTCCATCTAGGGTGCTATAGGCCCGTACAAGCCACTCAATACACCTGGATTACAGCCTCGATTTTTGGAATTTCTGCAGGTTAGTTTTTCAATTCTGTCCCAGTGTGCACTGATCAATACGCCCATGAGTTATTTATTGCTAAGATAAGCGTCCAATTTTTTTGATTTTATAAAATATTTCATAAGGTCTATAAAATGAACCAGAGTCTTGATTCGATTTTAAAACATCCGTGTTCAATGCCTTTGACACTTTGCCATCAAAGAGAACTCAACAGCATCAGCCCTGAACCGCGCTAAAATGTTCTTTAAAAAATAAATAAAGAACGCATACATTATTCCAACCTATTAAGTTTCTCGTGTTCTTGATGGTGACGGGTTCTCTGTACCAATCACTCAGCCTGCCCCCATAAAAAATATTCTCAACACCACTTTTACCATATATTTGCAATTTTTATTATTCAGAAATGTCAGCTATAATTGTTGTAACAGTAAAGCTCCATTTACAAGACCTGATCGCTCAGGGTGAGTTTTCGCCTGAGTGGCTGTCAGCTCGTGTAAACAGGCGACTGAGTAGGCAGGTCAGGTGAGTGATCAGGCGAAATAGAACCGGTTCTAATTGACCTGACCACTCTGCTGAGCATCATAGGGTTGCCTGATTGAAGTGTGCGAGCGTTGCCACTTTCTGGCTTTCGATATAAAATTGCTATCGATTTTTGGATATCGGTTTATTAAAATAAAACATTAAAATTGATTTAACGCGCCTTATTGACTTGTACGAGGCTGAGCCTGCGCTGCATGACTCCTCCAATCCCACCTTGTAGGTGCAGCAGATCGTACGGACTCCCACTTTGGAAAAGTTTACTGCACAACTTCAGAGCGAATCACTTGTGGATATAAAAACCAAAATAGGCAATCTGCGCGGCCAATTCACAAATGAACTAGATAATTTTCATGAACCAATGGTTCTGTAACTGACTCAACAGCTGAGCGATCAGGTCGTGTAAATGGAGCTTAAATAATTAAGTATTTTTCTGTTTTCCATTGAAAGATTTGGCGTTTTTCAGAAAATGTAAGCTTGTGGTGAGCACAGAATCACAAAAGGACCACATGAAACCTGGCCTACTATGATAATAATTTATCTGAAATATGTGTTAGCATAAAAAATATGCAAAAATGTTTTTTGTGATCTGAGATCGATTTTCAATAAAAATAAGATGTGTGCAATTAGAATTTAAATCGGACAAGCGGTTCAAAATATGCAAAGTCCGCTGTCTAGTAATAGGCTAATCACACTCCGCTCATCTAACATCCCACATCTTCAGTTTAAATGCTTAATAACTATTTGCTATGCCAACATTTTTTAACTTTTGTTTTGTCAAATTATTAAGTGGGTCAGTGCCTGATAGAATCATGCTACAAACATGACAAATTTCGGCCAGGCAAATGTTTATGACTCATGATGTTGGATGTTAGATGTGCTCAGTGTGAATAGCCTGTAATGAGCCACCCGGTTTAAAGATTACAAATTCGTGTTTTTAAGCAATTATTCTTTATTAAATTAAAAAATAATAGTTTCTTCATATTATGAATTAAAAATATGAATGAAAAGAAAAACCGGCTTGTTTTCTTCTATTTACGAGGCTGTTTTACTGGTGGCTTTTTCTTTGTTTGCCTTTCCTTTTTTAATGTTGTTTTGCCCTCTTTGGGGCGTTTTTCTGCTGCCTTTTTGCGTATCATTGCAACACATTCTCGTTGAAAGTCCGACTCAGAACAAAACATTTTGGCTCACAACACCTCATATCACTTTTTTTGGGTGAAGCCACATAGCCAAAACAATTTTTTTTAAAGAATACTTATTTCGGTCAAAAAGGCAATTTCTTTCTTTCTTACTTTTAGAACACCCCATCTTCCCCTATATTTGAGAGTCCTTAGTCATTTGAAACCCAAGTTGGCTAAGCCCTATTTGCGTATGCGATATTCATCTTAGCCGAAGCCCTTAAAACAACATTAATTAAAGGCCGATTTGACATCTTCAAGATAGCTGCTGTGTGTCAGATAAACTTAGATTTTACTCTGTTATTTGTAGGTTTATGTGACAGATAGCTCTTTGTAGAAGATTAGAAATCGGGATTAAATTATATTATAATGAACCTCAGAGAGGCAGCAGTAACTGATAAACAAATAAATTACAGAAAACAAAAAGTATGAAGTGTACGTCAGAACAGCCAGAACAGAAATGAAAATCATTTATGAAAAACTGTTTAGCTTTAATGGCAAAGCAAGGCCTACTAGACTAAGAAATTTTGTTATATTAATTCAGGCAAGCCATGTTTCCATGCCAAGAATATCCACACTTTGTGGGGCCGGCAATACCCTCTTTAAGGGTATACAAAAAAAAAAAAAAGGTGGATGGAATGAAAGAAGATTATTGGAACACAGAAACTTTTTATGCTCCTGCTGTTGCCACACACATGTGTCCAGCCGCAAACTGCGAAACTGTCGAGGGGTAGGAGCACCTAACAAAACGGCGCTATGCTGTCAGCTGTCGCCTGCCAAAAAAAACAACAACATCAACTACGACCAGGCAGTTATGGCCCAAACACCTAAGCAAATATGTGTGAATTTGCCAGTGTGTGTGTGTGTGTGGGTCTTGTACATAAGTGAGAATGCGTGTAAAGTGTGTGTAATCAATCATTTATGAAATTACGCTACTTCCGCTTTTGACAATTTCTTTCAACGACATGGCCACCTCCCCCCCTCCGCTGCCTAACATGATGACGTAAGGGCCTGTGATATGTGTTTGCCTATATGTAAAATGCAAATTTACATATTGCCACATGTTGTGTGTGTGCCTGAGTATGTGTATGACTGAACTATATGAAACACAGGAGCTGCCACTAGCATCAATGGATATAGATTATCACCAACTATACTATACTTCTAAGCGCTTACCACTAACTAAGTGACAAGAATATATCAAGAATTATGTGATTATATTAATTCTTGTTTTAAGAAACTACTGATTTTAATACTAAGTTCCCTAGCAAGATTTATTTAAGACTGAAATACCTAAGTCAATATGACACGAAATACTCTGATTTTGTTCACTAAATTCATTTTCAAATCACTAGACATATTTCTGAATTGCTGATATATATCTATGCATTAATCATTCAGGTGGAAATAGTCTTAAACCAATCCTGACTTACAAAAATATTCTTCATCAGTTAATCACATCAGAACCAGTACCGAACAGTATACCTGTATCCGAGAGGCGATATTTTTGGAACCGATATAACCGAAAAGAACCCTATCATTGTACCGGAACAGTTTCTTTTTACGCAATTACATTTTCTTTGTCTCTCAATATACTGTCATGCTAACATCTAACATCAGAAGATTTCTTTTGTAACTACTTTTTCAGATATGTATTCAAAAATACATGTGAAACTGGAGTCGATGTGGTTATATTTGTATTTGTTTGAAAAGAACAAGGGCAATACAAATAGTTCCATACATTATACTTAAATGGTAGTGGTGTTCAAAGTTAGCAGAATTGTAAGAGCTGTCAAGAACTGCTTGTTCTTTAGTTACACTAAAGTAGTACATACCGGTACGTACCGACACACCGAAATAGAAATCCTGGTGTAAATACGGAACCGAATACCAAAATAGTTCAGAACTGAAACTTAAGTTCGTTACGTACCAGAACCGGTACCGGAAACCAAAATATGATTTGGATTGATAGCTTTTTCTTCACGTAAGTTCATTTATTACTCAAATCAATTTCAAAAGATTATGGTAAGGTACAATTTGAAAACATAGAATAGAAACTTAATATAAAATAAATTTTACCCAAATTGTTCTTTATAAAGGCTGATTTTCAGAACGCACGAAAATACATTTTGATGTCGAACTTCATATGAATAGAATCACTTTTGAGATGCTTTAAAATCTGAAGCTTATGAAACCCCCTGGGAAAAAAAAGTGGTGAAATTACAACTGTTTAGATATCTTGGCATAATGATCGGCGGTTTTTGAAATGACGTTGTACCTTTTCGTACTCTACTTAAGTGGAGGCCTTTTGATCTGTTCAGGCATTTTTGACCCTTGAGGCTGATTTCCAGAACGCACGAAAATACATTTTGATATCGAATTTCACATGAATAGAATCACTTTTGAGCTGCTTTGAAATCTGAAGCTTATGAAAAGCAGTCTTATTTGAATAAAGTAAAGTGACGGCGCATGGGTCAAACACCAACAGGACCGAGCTGAAGCCTTTGCCTCAAACCTCGAGGAAAGGTTTCAGCCCTTCTGCATTGCCTCGACCAATAGGCTCTAATTGGTCAAGAAAGCACTGGACGTCCCTCTTCTAAAGGCGCTACCTTTCAGGCCCTTCACGTATGAAGAGGTAAAAAGCGAGATTGCCTAACTCAAAAACACGAAGACGGAGTTGACAACCGGACAATAAAGCTCTTCCCTCGCAAGGCGATATGCAAGGTGATATTGTTTCTGTTGCTCCTCTTCAACTCAGCTACCTACGCCTCAGCTACTTACCCAGTTCTGGAAGAACGCCAACATTATCATACTGCATAAGCCCCCCAACGAGCTGGACTCTTACAGGCCTATAAGCCTCCTCCCAGCATTTGGCAATCTGCTGGAGAGGTGCCTTTTAAGGAGAATCCTGAAAACCCCAGCTGTAAAAAGGAGCATAACCAAGTTCCAGTTTGGCTTTCGCTTAACAGCTGCACAGAGTGTTCAATTTCGTCCTGGAAGGATTCCACGCCAAGGAGTACGTTGTGGCAGCGTACTTGGATATCCAACAGGCGTTTGACCATGACAGGAGTACCTGAAAAGGTTTGAGAACTGGGCCTGTCGATGGAACATTTCCATTAACCCGGAAAAGTGTGTTTCGGTCACCCACACCTAAAGGAGGGACAGTAGCCCAGGTGTCTTCCTGCACGGAGAGCTCCTCCCAGTTAAATCGGCCCAAACATATCTGGGAGTGACGCTAGACCAGAGGCTTACGTTTAAGCAGCATGCCGCCGAAGTTGCAAGCTCAACAGCAAGGCAAAGAGGATGAGTTGGTTGCTACACTCCAACAACAAACTCTCGCTGCGAAACAAAGTGCTGATCTACAAAGTGATCCTGGCACCTATTTGGAGGTACGGTGTCCAGGTTTATGGCATCGCCGCAAAGACCCATCTAAACAAGATTAGGGTCTTCCAGGACAAAATCTTGCCGAAGATTACTGGAGCATTGAACGAGAATGTGGCGTTCCCGTAACGACCAGGCAGCGAGGTACCTGGATATGGTAGCTGCCCATCCAAACAACCTTGCCAGGCGCCTACTCCGCACGCGTAGGATAAACGGGATAAGGGCAAGACGAAGGCTTCAAAGGATCCACCCAGGTGATCTGGCTGATCGCAGGATTTAGCTTAAAAATTTTGCAACTATCTGACTACACACAACCTGACTAAGACCTAAACTTACCGGCTAGACAACTAAAAACACATACTTACCCTTTTCACCAACCTAATACTACTTAAGGAACTTTTGTAAATTTAAGTAAACAGTTAACGATAAAAATAATTACTGATACAAGTAAGCTAAACATAATCTTAAACAAAATACAAACACAAAAACTTGTAATAATTCATACAACTTAGAAGTTAAAATCCTTACAACTAACCACACACAAAAAAAGAAACCCCAAACATGTAACATAATAAAACTTAGAAAAAAAACCCTCCCACACAATATAAGTTACCTCGAATCGAACTGTGCGTAATTTCAAAAAAAAAAAAAATGTTTCGAAAACTCAATTTGTGGATCAATTCGTGAAGCAAGTTCGTGAAACAGTGGTGGATAAACCAACCTGTGCACGTCCGGTCCGCTCGACCGAAAACATTGCTGCGGTTGCTGAAAATGTGCGTGAACAACCATCGACGTCAACTCGCGCTGCCGCGCAATGTTAAGTGATTGGAGGAAATTGACGCGGAAGACTTGACCGATATTTGGTTTCAACAAGACGACGCTACGTGCCACACAGTGCACGCCACAAGCGATCTTCTGCGCCCTATCTTCGAAAATCGAATAAGCAGCAAATATGAAGATGTGAATTGGCCGCCAAGAAGCTGTGCTCTGACACCGTTAGAGTATTTTTTTGGGGAGCGGTCAAGGACAAATGTTATACAAACAATCCTGAAACAATTGATGAGTTGAAGAACGAAATTCGAGTTGCTATTGCTGACAAACGTGCCGTAACAATTGAAAATGTTCTCAAAAATTGGGTGGATCGAATGGGCTACTTCCAAGTCAGTCGTGGTGGTCATTTGACCGAATTTGTTTTTCATAAATAAATGACATGAACCAACCTTTCCAATAAATGTTCAACCTTTGAAAAATATCGAGACTTTTTTTTTTTCTATAGCAAAATTAAACTCCAATTTTTAAATGGACCACCCTGTATAGCCTCAGCCGAAATATACTTATGGCACGAAATAAACAACCCGACCGATACCAAAATCGATCCTCCAAAGAAATGGTAAAGATCGGATGAACGATAGTCGAGTTATAAGGAATACAAACAATTATGGGCAGCACCGGTCGCAACGGTGATGGGCAGCACTTCACAGGTTCAGAGAATGTTATTCAACTTTTACACTAGGACTGCGTTATGCCTTAACAGCCAACAAACAGCTTTTTTTGTAAAGAAAAAAAACTAGTTATTAGCTATTAACGAATAACGCACTCCTACCAGACCGAGTGGAAGCCTTTGCCCTGAATTTAGAAGAGCGGTTCCAGCCGTAGAAACATCCTCGCCCCCCCGAATGTCTCAGAGCCCTAGATAGCCCGCTCCAAATCAGCCAAAATCAAGGACTGGCGGTACGTAACGCTCCAATAACACATTGACAACAGGACAATGAAGCTCCTGCCAGACAAAGCCATATTGTTCTTCGTGCTCATCTTAAACGCGGCTCTAGGACTAAGCCTTTTCCATCACCCTGGAAGATAAACCACCATCCTGCCTTGTACTATCCACCCCTTGGAAAGATCTTCGAGCGCAGTATCCTTCGAAGAATGCGATATTCGATCTATTCGAAAAGCCATACCCGATTTCCAATTTGGCTTCCGACTGAGAAATGGAACTCCCGAACAATTACATCGAGTGGTCAACTACATCCTTGAAGGGTACGACGGGAAAGAGTACGTAGTGGCAGCTTACCTTGACATCCAGCAGGCCTTCGATAGAGTGTGGCACGCAGGTCTGCCTCAAAGATCAAGAAACTTCTTCCCGCCCCAACTGTACCTTCTAATCAAGAGCTTCTGACGAACAGAACTTTTGGGGTTGCACAGGACGGAGCGACATCCCAAACAAGAACAATTCGGGCTGGTGTACCGCAGGGTAGCGTATTGGGTCCTACGCTATACTCCCTATTTACCATATGCCTAGAGCCTGTAGCGTTCCCGCTTGAAAACCCCGAAGATCTTCTAATTGCAACATTTGCTGATGACCGGCCATACTTGCCCACCGCAACAAATGCATATACTCAGCCACAGATGCCCTTCAAGAGTACTTGAATAGTATAGCAATTGGGCCGCTAGATGGAATATTGCCATAAACACAGACAAGTGCGCTTCGTGACTTATTCCACCCGTCGTGACACCTGCCCGGAGTATCTTGCACGGTCAGCTTATGGAACATAAGCAGCCCACAATACTTGGGGTGACACTGGACGGAAGACGACCATGTCACGACAACAGCTCAGGCAGTGGCTGCCAAAGCAGGGCTGATGGGGTGGCTCCTGAACTCCAACAACAAATTGTCACTCAGAACAAAGTCCTAATCACAAGCTATTCTGGCTCCTATGGAGATAGGGCCTAAAATTATGGAATCGCGGCGAAGTCTCACCTGAGTAAGATTAAGTGGTCCAGGCGAAGCTGAATGGTACCTGAGAACCAGGGATATTGAAAGACCTTGGTTCCCATGGTTGGGGATGTTATCAACAAACAGGCCGCCACTTACCTTGACAAGCTATCTCACTTTTTGTTTTATTATTGACAAAACAAGAGCTTTGTGAATTTGTGCAAGTTCAGAACCATCCTACTACAAAATTGTGAAAAATATAAGGATTTCTTAAATGCGTAGGGGCCTGGGGTGCGTGCAAAAGATCAGACTACAAATATATGAATCTACTATCCATGTGTATCGAGGCTATAGCTCTTGCCATCTCTAAGCTCTGTTCTATCAGTTGCACACGAGGTCAAAGTGACTAAGCTGCTGATGCTGATCCAGAGTGGAAGACACAAATGGTTTATAAGGAGGCCTAAGATGCTTTGTTTTTCTATTATATTCCATTCACCTTTGCACTTAACTTCTAAAATATGATTTCAAAAACCTTTTCTTACATCTATAAAACCATATAAATTTTAATAGTTTATTAAGTTTAAAACTTTAAGTGACCGATAAAGTAAATTCTTTGATTTAATGATTTTTTTTTGAAGAAAGGGGTGTGCCCTAACGTTTTGAAACACGAAGTCAGCACACAAATGTCGTCGTCCTGCAGAGCAAGCCTCCTTTTTTTTTGGCTTTTGCGGTTGGCCGCAATGTCAAGCCTTTTGACTAATTAGACAAGTTGTGGTGGAAGTTGAAGGGTCGCCATGTAAATCATAAATAAATGGTCAATTATGATATGCATGTCATTTGGGAAATGGAAAACCGAAGCCTTGATGGTCAGAACATTGATAAGCTGCAGGGACAACTTAATTAATTTAAAGCAGGCAAAGAGTGGACATGGTTGAACATTTGGTGGCTGCTGCTGCTGCTGCTGCTTCTGCTACTCTTGGCCATGTGCAAAAACGTGTTTCGTAGCCAAAAGATGCTGAACTGGAATTTGATAGACGAAAAGAAAACTGCTGAGCTGCCTTCCAGAGCTGAATGAGAGAGAGCAAGAGAGCAGGGAGAGAAGCGCGCACTAAAAAAAATTAAATATTTGTGTTTAAAGTAAATTATATAAATGCAGCAGCAAATAATTTACCTTAAAAATCGTAAAAACTTTAATTTAGTGTAATTTAATCAATTTTATATACAACTTTTGGCTAGCAAAATTGGCAACACAAAATTTTTTGCAAGCTAAACTTATATAAACTGAGGAAAAACTTGCAAAATCTCAAAGTCATGTGAGAGTTTTTGCTGAATGCGCTCGCTCTCTTACTGGAAAGTCTCTCACACAGCATCTCGGCTCTCAATGGAAGTCCTCACAGAGAGCGACAGAGAGAGCGTACAATTTCGAACTACAATCCTGTTAAGTTATGGCCATCTCCTCCATCCTCTCCTGCACTCCGCCTGGTTAGTTTAAAGCCCTTACTGTTGTTTTTGTGGCTGCACAAGGCATTAAATGTGTGCCACCAGGCGTATGCGTAATTTAAATTTAAATTTGTGTGTGTGTGTGTGCGTGTGTGTGAGTACATATGTCTGCTCCTCTCGCACCTTTTTTACCTCTTAACCTGTGCTGTGCATTCATCTTGTGTATTTTTGGCCTGTCTGCTTAAGCATTTGCCTCAAGTTTTGTTAATCAGCGCAATTCACATTTTTGCAATGTGCTTTCTTCCTGTGCCTCCCCCTCCCTCCCCCTTTTTGCCCATTTTGTTGTATTCAGCTAGCTTAGCCCTCATTAGCGTACTCATTGTTTGGGTTTATTTTGTT
Organism: Lordiphosa collinella; assembly: GCA_018904265.1. Lineage (NCBI taxonomy): Eukaryota > Metazoa > Arthropoda > Insecta > Diptera > Drosophilidae > Lordiphosa > Lordiphosa collinella. Next base: position 629,787 of record JAEIFV010000077.1, read on the forward strand.
TTTAGTTTTCACACACACACACACACACACACACCTCGCTCTGCAAACTCGTTTCATTTGAGTTTCGTTTCTGGTCAGTACTGGACATCAAATATGCACCGAAACACTGAATGCTGGCAGCAAACAACCCATCAGCAAACTTAAGTGCCACAAATTAACCGCATTGCGCCCTCTACAAAAAACCCTTTCCTCCCTCCTCCCTCTTGCTGGCAGGCACGCTGATAATTACGAGTCTGAAATATGAAACCTTGGACCAGAGTCTCCTGGCTTTGGGTATTACAGCAACAAAGACAAAAAAAAAATGAAATACCGGATTTTGAAGTGGCAGGCCAACGTGATAGTGAGTTGTACACTGAGAAAAATTAAAGTTAAAATTTAAGTTAAGGCTGTTATCTTATTATCATTTCTCGTCAATGGCAGCCTCATTCAAAATCCATCATCTGAGAAGAGGCCATAAGATAAAAATTTGACACATATTCGAGAATATAAATACATTCAAGAGGCAAACCCTGTAAAGGAGATGCCATTTTGGTCCTTTTTATCCAGGAATTCCCAAACAAAAGTTCTTCGAAGATTGCATGTAAAAGCACGATTAGCAAAATCTGCTTATTAGGCCGGTAGGTCCTTGAAATAGCTATACAGAAATGTATATGGTCAGCTATGTTCCTTTCTTTGTTTGAAGATTACACCAGACATCAGTTTTTAGAAAAAATGTTACCGATTCTAAATAATTTTTGTGTACAAGCCTTTTTTGCGAAATGCTTCATCCTGTCGAGATTTTTTTAAAATTAAGACTAACAGCTGGTAAAAATGTCTAATTTTTATGCATGTATCGTAAAGTTCCTTTTCTTAGCTTTAAAATATATTATCCTAAGCAATTCTACTATTTTTTAAGCGAAGTTATTCCATCACATTTATTTAAATGATATATCTTCGCTTAAAAATCAAAGAATTGTTTTGCTGAATTTATCGTAACGATTAGAAAAAGTACTTTACGACAATTTTATTATAGATTCGATCAAGTTTATGGGTTTTCTACAAACCTAGCCTATTCTGAGACAACACCAAATTTTGTGAAATCCAAACAAAAATCTAGATTTTAAATCAATTTTAAACTCGTGCTTCGACAAGATCATAGAAAACGATGAATCCGAGTGCGAATCTTTGGGGATCAAACCCATTTCATGATATAACTTTAAAACTACAGCCTGAGGAGTCCCCTAAATACGGATACGATACTAAAAACCAAGTAAGAAAGTCCAAAGTGCACATAACTTTACTATCGCCCATCTGATCTTTACAAAATCTATGGCGGTTCGCTTAATAATCCAAATTACAAAATATATCTAAAAGTTAAGAACCATCTGTCACGCGGGGGCGTGGCCAAAATGGAAAAATTAATCTTGCTCTGACTGCAAATATAAGAAGCTTATGTCCCATACATATCCAAACTCTATCTCTTACTATTTCTGAGATTCTTTTTTCATACGGAGAGACAGATAGACATGGCTATATTGACTCGACTGTTGATGCTGATCAAAAAATGACCATGAACCGAACCTTCTAAATTTTTGATCTTTCAAACCTGAACACAAGCCGGACACCCTACTGTAGTAGGATAGAGACTATATATTAAAAGACTCATGGTCACCCTAACGGCTATTCCCTTTTATTTTAGCATACTCATAACATTATGGTACATAGTCATCTCTTTCTTGCATACACCTAGATATAAGACTACTCTGTAAAAAGACTGTAACGTGTATGCTCAAAGAGACGCGACTAGATCATTCGATTGTAAGCCGTTGTAGAGAGTGGAAGTGTAACTTAAATAAAAGAAAAGAAAGCTGAACTTGTTCCAAACCTACAGTTTCGGTTCGGTTCAACAAAAATGATAGACAAAAAAAATAGGGGAAAGTTAACTTCGGCTCAGCCGAAGTTTTGTATACCCTTGCAGCTTCCATTGAAAACAAAAATGTTTTTCTAAGACTACTTTTTGGACATTACTTTTCTATGGGATCTATACTATAATGATGTCTGATTTCGATTAAAATTAGTGAAATCATGGAAAAGCATAATACACTGTTAATTGCGAAATTTGGAGGCGATCCCATTTAAAACAAAAAGTTTTTCTCACTAGAACTTCTTTTTCGACCGATCATTCATACTGCAGCTATATGCTATAGTCATCCGATTTTGATAAAACTTTGTAGAAATGTGTCCAAAAAAGATACAATAAGTGTATGCCAATAAAAAAGACGTTTTCATTAAAAACAAAAAAGTTTTCCTCACTAGAGCTAGTTTTTCGACCGATCGTTCCTATGGCAGCTATATGCTATAGTCATCCGATTTCAACCAAACTTAGTGAAATCATGGGAAAGGATAGTAAACTAAGAAATACGTACTTTGGTACCACAAAGAGTAGTTTTTCGACCGATCGTTCCTATGACAGCCGGTTCCGACAAATGTGCTTGTACCAAAAGACTTTGTGCAAAGTTTGGTGAGGATAGCTTTAAAACTGACGGAGGAGATAGCATGGAAACAGACAGACGGACAAGGCTAAATGAACTCAGCTCGTCATGCTGATCAAGAATATATATACTTTATGTGGTCGGAGATGCTTCCTTCAATGCGTTACAAACATCCGCACAATTTTATAATACCCTCTGCAAGAGTATAACAATTGTGTCCTACTGCCTAGCGACTTCTTTTGTTATCTGGTCGGTTTTGGGCAACTGAGTCTTAAAATCGTCAGAAAAGTTTAATAAAAAAATCGTAATAAAAGTTTAAATTACTTATAAAGTCCCCAATAGCCTCTGTCTTTTTAAGATCTTCGACTTCAAAGGTTTTAAATCTTCTTCTTCAAAGGTTTTAAATGATTCACAAAAACTAGAGTTTAACACTACATTGGTAATATTTTTCAGTTTATGAAATGAAATTGAACTTAACAGTAAATTATATTTTGAAAATTCCCATGTGATCAACAAATCGCGTCCGATTGAGAGGAGCTCGGCGTTGGCCCTTTGGGGGCTGTAAAGCCACAAAGAAAAGCTTCACGCGTCACCCTGACTTACATATTTTGTGGTGTTGTTGTTTAGGGCTTTAAGGTGGTCGTGTAGGGGGAGTGGGAGTACTTAGTATTGAGTACTATGAATTGAGTACTGAGTATCGAGTATAGAGTATCGAGTACTTACAGACGAGTACACTCTGTATCAAAAAGAGAGTATCGAGTACTTGGTATCGAGTACTTGGTATCGAGTACTAAGTATCGATTAATTAGCATCAAGCACTAAGAATCGAATACTGTCTAATCGAGAACTGATTATCGAGTACTTAGTATCGAGTACTATAAGCTATTTGAGTTGAGCATGATTGGTCTATTTACTTTGTTGAGCTGAGGTGAGCTGAGCTGAATTATTTCAAGCAGATCATATAGCTCATGCCTCATGCCATGAACTAGAAGTTCATAGATAAAGTTTTCAAGGGGAACTTTGATTCAACTCAAGCAGGGCTGTTGGACAGAACATTGTACTTTGCGACGGGTTTGAACGTTCGGATTGAACCATTTGCAGTATTAAGCTTGTATTTTTAAGTTTATTTAATAACTTATGGCAACAAAGTCAGACTTCTTTCAGCATATTGCATGGTTGTTGGTGATTCTAAATGAATTTCGTGTGCTGAACACGAATGGTCCCCACGTCTATATTTGTAGTTTGCCTATTTTGACTCTTTTACACACGTTTTATAAGGGACCCAAACTATTTTTAAACTCTCTTTGATATTATAGTACAGTTTTACTTCTTAGCTTTAAAAGAATCTATCCCAAAGAATCAAATCCCAAAAGCGAAGATATTCCATTTTGAATACATGTGTTTAAAATTACAGCCCAAAAATATGCTATGTAAAAACAGTATAGTTGACTAGTGATTTGTATTGAATTTTTATGCAATTTTTATACTCTGTACCAGAGGTATATAAAGTTTGTGCAAAAGTGTCTGTCCGTCCGTCTGTCTTTCAGTCCGTCCGTCTGTGTGTCCGTCAGTCCGTATGAACAAACAGATCTCAGAGATGGTAAGAGATAGAGGTTTGACATGTATGGAACATATGTTTCTTATATTTACTTGCAGACAGACTAAGTTTATTTTCAATTTTTGCCACGCCCCCTCCCACCCCCGCAATATCGAAAAATCGTCATATCTCCCACAGTTTTATAGATAGAAGGTTCGAACCTTCTAGACATATTTAGTATTCGGGATTCTTTATTGATCCGCTGAGGGACTATCTTACTTGTTCAACATTATCCATTGCATATCTTTGGGCGGTACAAAATATGGTCATTTTCAATACATGTTTTCGCTTAAAAAAAATCATACAAATATATGGGATAGTTTATTTTATAGCTAAGAAATGGTGCTTTCCAGTCATAACAAAGTGAGCCAAAACAAATTAAAATGTTCCTCACAAAACGAACATAAGAGGGGAAAATAATGCTTTTTAAGCAACTTTAAGCTCAAATTACCAAAAATCCTGACGTGCTGGAGTATTTCCGAAACATAAAATGAACTATCCCAAACAATTCTGCGATTTTTTCCAATGGAGATATACCTCTTTTAGCACTTGTGTAAGAATCCAAAAATATCCTGTTTATTGCTGGACTCTTAAATGCCGCATCAAACACTTTATATAGTTCAATATAAAAATCTATCAAATTTAGCCTGATATACAAAAATTCAATTCAATTAAAGAATTTTTAAAAGAACTTAAGCCTAAAATTTTAAAAAATATTTGAAAAAGGCATTTTGGAGTTTGAAAAACCTCATAATGAAGTACCATAATCAGAAACGGTCCATATGGGAACTAAAATTATCTAAACTAAGATTTTGAGTTCTACCAAGAAAGCCGTCCTTTTATTCCATTTAAGGCAGCCAAATGAAAAACCATTCGTGATAGTCTTGAAACGCTTAGGCTATGGTTCTTCATTCAGACTAGCAATCATAATCGTGCATCATAAAAATATTCACAAAAGATACTCAATATATTTGCCAACGATCTTACAAACGAGCGTTACATGTAAGATCCTCCTTGAGATCTTTGTTATACAATAACATTGCAGCCACAAACTGAGCGTTAGCTTATTCATGTCTCGTTTGGCTTTAACTTGGAATGTCTTTTCCATCTAAATTTTACATTTAATTTAAAATATTGTAAAATTTTCCTCAGTGTAATTTTCTGTTTGGATGTTTTGCTTCCTTTTTTTTGTGCCAAGAGCTTAGCGGGGGCAACTTTAATAATTAATGAGCAGCTAAAAATGTCACGCAGCGCAGCGCGGAAGTGTTTGGCCTCTATGTATATCTGGGCTTTGGCCGAAAGGACAATTTTGGTTTTTTTTTTTTTTGGAAAGGTTTAAGCTTGTTTTCTTTTGTCTTGCCGGGGCAGCAAGGTTTTCCTTCTCCCATTTCTGTCAGAGGGTTAACGGTCGTTGAATTTAGATGAAGTACAAAGTCAGCGCCGCGCACACTTTTAATTAAAACATCTTGAAAGGTTCACACTAAGTTAGCCCCTTTCCCAAGTATCCCCACACCACCAGCTTCCAGATTGTACTCACCTTGCAGTCATCGCATTGGTTGATCAGCGAATAAACCTGTCGGCAATCAAAGCGAAACAGTATCTCGGCCAGCTCGCAGGTAATGCGATTGGCCAGGGCATCCACATCGAGCAGATCGGTGAGTATACGCTCACATTCACTGCGATCCGAGAGTGTGGCATTCAGGGCAATGGTGTGGAGGGCACTGAAAACGTTCCGTTCGCAGCAATGTCGCAGGCGGAGCGTACGCAGCCGCTCTAGCAGCTGGCCGGGCGAACGCAGACTGCACAAATGCTGCGGTCTTGTCTCGGCGGAATCGTTCAGATAATCAAGGCACTGTTGTTGTGGCGTCTGCACCTCGTCCTGAAGGATAACCTGCTCTTGAGCATGCAGATGACTGTAAGAGAGCGTGGGCGAGGGTTCCTCCGCCCCATCCGCCTGATCTACATCCATTTCCAGCACCTCCCTATCCTCGGTTGTTGCTGTGGTTGTGGTGGGCAGAGCGGATGAAGTCTCATCTAACTCGTCCAACTCCATACCCTGATCTGTGGTATTGGGCGTTTCCGTGGCGGGCACCTCTGTGGCTTCCATATCTTTATCGCGTCGCACTCGTGACATGGGTTTGTAGTTGTGGTTCTGGATGTTGCTTAAACGCATCTTAAACGTATTTGCATTTATGAAATACTTGACTTTATTATCACTCCGACTCGAGTCGGAGTAGAAGGAGGCAGAAGCTGAGGCTGAGGCTGATGCGGCGACAATATCTAGGGGCAGCTGTTCGGCACAGGAACGTGGACACGTTGGGGGCCCAGGTCCCTCATCGACCCAGGCCATGGGCAGTGTGCCAGCCGAGCACTGACCCTGCAAGAAAAGAAGAACGGAAAAAGGAAATTGAGAAATGTTTAAGTTTTTAGACAAGATTTGTCAATACCACTTCAACTTATTAGCCATATTAATTTTAGACAAGATACTTAGTACATTGGGCTGGAGAATTGACCAGATTCTATTGGTGGCACTATTCCTCATAATAGGCTGTCCAGATAACAGTTGAAGTGGTACTGATTAATCACACTATAAGTAAACCTGAGCTTAGAATTTCTAACTATATTTTACAAGTTTTAAGCCTGCTTATCGAATGTTCCATTATATCTTGGTACAGTTCTATTTCATAGCACTAAGATAAACTATTCAGAACCATTGTACGATTTTGATACTTTTAACCAAACTCAATTTCACATTTTTTCGAAAAATAAATCGATTCGGTCTCGATGTCCTGTTCTCAATTCCGAATGAAATAGCATTCTTCTTACAGGCCAATCAAAATGCACAAATGGAGAGGATAGAAAAATGTGCTTGTGTTGGTGAGCACGAAAGACTGCATTCGATTCATTTGCTCTTCTTTGCATTGCTCATCGAACCCCAGTTCGGCTAGCGTCTGAATGAAAAACGCGAAAGAGTTCGGCCTCTTTCGTCTTTCTTTATCATTAGGTCAGGACTAGATACATTAAAGCAGCGACTTTCCTCCATAGCCTCCAAGGGCCGAGCGCAATCGGCAATTTACACGCACACGAGCCGACCGCATGCCGAAGTCGGGCATATGAGCGTAAGCAAAGCTCTCTTTGCCTTCATTCGCAGCCCAGCCGTCGTTGAGGGCAGTTCAAAGCTGGGCTGTGTCGCTTTGATATCGCACACCAACACACTCTTACATTTTGGCCTCGCTCTTCTTATACATCGCTGCATTAGAGAGAGACCACATCTCAAAGCGAATAGACCGAAAATAAAGAGGTTGAGAAATTGAGAGGGACAGAATTGCACATTTTTTACCAGGGTTCCCCAAGGAGAGAGCACAGAAATTGTGTGAGTTCTTTTTAGTAGTATTCCTCGACAGCAGTCTGCCACGACTGACTTTCTGACATTCACTGAGGCTTGACTGCAGCATCAACAACCGCGACGATATAACCATATCTGTCTAAAGCAGAGGCAGGCAAGAAATACATTCACATTTTTGCATTGGTGTGTGTGAGAGCAGCGCAAAAATTTCTCCTTTTCCAGTAGCAACGACTGCGCTCGGAACACGAACGGCTTTAACAGTTTATACCGTGTGTGTGGAAGCAGCGCTGCTTTGAGATTTTTCGTATGCACGCCAGATAGCAAGCTGCCGGCCCTCGGTCTAAAGGCACAGATCTCTGAGATGGTAATAGATGGATTTCGTCGTCTTTCTTCTCTTTGCATTTGAATTAAGAACAAACGTTGTCAGAAGTACGGTAACTACAAATATACTTAATTCAAGTACAAAATTCTTATTTTAAGTACGATTTCTTCAATCTTGAAAAACTTTTTGACTGTTTTTATCATACTTTAAGGTTGCATTATTCTTAATAAGTGCAAAATATTCTTGGTTGATGTCTAATAAATTCTAAATCCTTTCTTGAAACAAAATAAGAGTAGTTACAACCAGTCCCGTCGAAAGGGGATTCCGGGCCCGGGGGGTTTTCACCAAAAATACGGGCTCTGCGCCCTCTCAGAAGTCCGGGTCCGTGAGGAAACACCCCGTTCCCAAAGACAGAATGTTCTTAATTTAAGACCCATTTTTTATTGAAAAGAAAACTATTGATTCAAAGAAGGCTGGGCTTTTTGTTGACCAAAGACCAATATGTAATAGCTTTAAGTCAAAATTTCTACCATCACTCCCTAACAAAAGTGTTAAGTGTTAAGTCATTTTGAGCACATGTATTCATAGAAATTATACGGCCCTGTTCCGAATTTCGAGTCGGTTTTCGTGACAAACAAACATTTCAACGGTTACTAGATTAGGTTTGACGAAAATCGGAATAACGTAAGCAACTGAAACTGATTGCTCAATGCCAAGTGGATTCAATTCGTCAAAGAGAAAAGAACTGATCTAGTAGCCACAGACATTTGCTTACTTTTCATATACAATTGTGACTACTTTAGAAAAAGCAATGTTTACACGAAAACCTACTAAAAATTCGGAACAGAGCCGAAAAATTCCCCACAAAACGCGCCTAAAAAAGTCAAAATAAGATCCAAATCAAAATTAAAAGACACTTTTATAACTTGCGTTTCCTCCCTCGCAAAATCTTTCTGAACTGGAATATAATAGAAACAAATATGACGAACGAAAGAAAAACACATACGCAATGAAAATTTACCGTTGGTTGCGATTTTTATCATTGCTTGGAAAAGTGTCGTTAATTTTGCGTTCCAGTCATAGAAATTTGCTAGCTTGCAGTTGTATCAGAATTATAAGACACATAACGAAAACTAAGGCAACTTTTAAGCAATTGAAATAAAATTTCGATCAACACTGCTTTGCGAGAAAAAGAAGGGCTTAATTCTTGCGTTTCAAAGTCCGGCTTGAATATAAGCCAAATATCACGTGAAATCGTTCGCAGTCGCACAGTTATTACCAATTTTTTTTGAAGAATCCTGAAGAATACGGCAAAAAACGTAGTACTGGACTAAAACCAGTGTTAAATGACCGTAGCAAGCGACGCATTATTAACAACGCGAGTAATTCAACAGCCTCATGTTCCCTACTTGCTGGTCTGGAGAGTCATAAATAAATCTGATCACATTGTGAGAGGTGTACTTAAAAAAATTCCTCATTTGAAAGCCCGCCACAAAGCAGCTTGGATCGAATTTGCACTAGAAAACTTGTCAACAAACTGGGCCTCGGTAATTAATGTCGCATTGTTAGTTTTCATATTTCTAATCAATTTTATTTTGTTTAGGTAATTTTTTCGGATGAAAAAAAGTTTAATCTAAATGGTCCAGATGGATTTCGTCATTACTGGCGTGATTTAAGAAAGGAGCCCCTTTACTTTTCGAAAAGAAATTTTGGTGGCGGGTCAGCAATGGAATGGGGAGCATTCAATAAGTTTGGAAAGCTGGATTTGAGCTCCAGAATGAATAGTGCAGACTACATTCGAGTCCTAGAAAATAGTTTGCTCCCCTATTTAATTGAAAACCGGGAAGCTCCCTATATTTCCATGCACGACAATTCACAATAGTCGGGTCACAAAAGCTTTTTTACAAGAGTAAAGTAAAGTAAAATGGCTTATCAGGTTGACACAGCCCCAAGGCTTGTCAAGTTGACCCACGACCTCTTGCACAGAGGTCGTGCACACTAGCCGCTGAGCCACCCGGCCACTACAAGAGTGTTCGGTCGAATTATTGAAATGGCCAGCATACTCAACAGACTTAAATCCAATTGAAAATATTTGGGGAATCCTCGCAAGACAGTGTTAGCAACCTTTAAAGTAAGATTTTAAGAGAATGGAACCTCCTTGAACCTCAGTTATCTGATAGATTCAATGAAAAAACAGAATTTTTAATGTTGGAAGATGTAGGGGATCGACAATTAATGCCTAAATTAGTGGTTTGAATTAGTTCAAATGTTATTTCTTTTTATTCCTATAGACTTTAAGTGCTAAAACTATAAGTGTCTTATCATTTTGATAAAGTTGAAAGAGCCACTTATTTGTTATTTTGCTAAAAAAACAACAGTTGGAACAAAAAATACATTTGAGTTAAATCGTTTGTCTACATCGTTTTAATATGAGTGAGCGACGGCTTATGCAATACGTTAATATATCTTAAAAATTATATTCAAAATACAAGGTGTCTTATAATTTTGATATGAATTTTAAGCATCGAAAATAATCTTGAATCACCACCAACCCTTAATTTTTCTGGACCTTGTTACCTAGTGTTATCAGCCATTGGGCATTGGTAATATCAAAGTAAGAAAAAGGAGTGGGCGTCGTTGCACACCCGGATCGTGCGAGATCTTTATGAGGGATAATCTGATTTAAAAATGATTTTCATTTAGAAAAGCAGTGTTTTGGTCACTATTTCGGTCACTGTTTAGTTCACTGTTTTGGTCACTGTTTTAGTCACTGTTTTAGTGACTGATTTGGTCACAATTTAAGTCACTGTTTTGGTTACTGTTTAAGCCACTGTTTGTGTCACTGTTTTTGTCACTGTTTTGGTCACAGTTTTGGTCACTGTTTTGGTCAATTTGTTGGTCACTGATTTGGTCACTGTTTTGGGCCCTATTTGGTCACGGTTCTAGTCATCGTTCTGGTCACTGTTTCGGTCACTATTTTGGTCACTGTTTTGGGCCCTATTTGCTCAAAGTTCTGGTCACTGTTTTGGTCACTGTTTTGGTCACTGTTTTAGTCACTGTTTTGGTCACTTATTTGGTCACTGTTTTGGTCACTGTTTTAGTCACAGTTTTGGTCACTGTTTCGGCCACTGTTTTGCTCACTGTTTTGAACAATACTTTAGTCACATTTTTGGTAACTGTTTCGGTCACTGTTTTGGTCACTATTGTGGTCAATGCTTCGGTCACTGTTTCGGACATTTTTGGTCACTGTTTTGGTCACTATTTTAGTCACAGTTCTGGTCACTGTTTCGGTCACTGTTTCGGTCACTGTTTTGATCACTGTTTCGGTCACTGTTTCGGTCACTGTTTGGTCACCGCTTATCCACCACCACCACCTATCCGGTCACAACCCACCTGCTGTTATGGCTGTCTTGCAAATACCAAAGCTGCTGACTTTGCAAAGTCAAAAGCGTAGCCAAAGAAATCTGTCGCAAGGACAATCGTTTTCTGGATTTGCCCCCCAGTCTACCGTCCGTAAAAGAGCTTCGCTCTAAAAACTCACGTAATTAGACTCACTAAGCTGAGCTGATGCGCCAACAAAATTCTATTTCAGTAAATAAAACTCATCAAGTCAAGCAAACCAAACCTTTCAAGTGCCCTTGTAATGATATTGTAAACTAAACCTTACTAAATTTTAGAAAACCAAAATTTGTGCATCGTACATTTAAGTGAAAATCTGATATTTTAAATTTTTGAACTGTTATACAACTTTTCCATCAAATTGCAGGCAAATTAACAGTTTTTGTATAATTTAAGAATTAAGCTAACCAAGTGATACACAAACACACACACACACACACACACGAGCGATGGCACTCGTCCACTGAGTGCGCCAGCCAACCCAAATGGGGGTAGTAACAAAAAGTACTCTCGTATATTGAAAAAGTTTTCTGCAGGCCACTAACAATAACAACAACAACAACAAGAAGAACAACAGCAACGAGTAGAAGTGGAACAACAACAGCGAAAGTCATAAAATAAAACAACAACAACAAAGGCAGCAGCAGCAAGTAAAATAGAAGCCAAAGCAACGAGCAATGAGTGCATAAAGAGCTGCTGTTTTTTCGTTATTAAAATGACCGCACTTCGTTGGAATTTTCCACATGCTTGCATATAAAAGAAAATAAAAACAAAAATTACACAACAACAGCAACAAAAAAAAAAAACACACAAGCTGAAGTCAGTTTACGGCATTCTAGAGCTATCAATATCGAAGAAACAGGAAATCGTTTTACGAGCATTAAATATTTAATACAGGAAAATATTTAAAGCTGCAATGGATGACAGAATACCCAGAGACGGAGCACAAGCCAAAGCCGAAGCCGGAGCCGGAGCCATGTGCAAATTGCATTACTCGAATCATCAATATTGCATGCGACTGAGCATTGATGATAGGAGCAGGAAGAAGGTAGGTACACTGAGAAAAATAAAAGGGATTGTAGTACAAACAGCAGCGAGGTATGCAAGTTCTTGTTTTAAGAGTAAATTCAGTTTGGTTCAAGTCTAATTTTATCTTAGAGTCAGTTCTATGAGATCAGCGGTGGGCAAGCCCTTGCTCTCATTGCTCCCAAAAGTTATTTTTCGACAACTGGCGCCACACAGACGTATTAAAAATTGCCTCTTAATGGGCGTTTATTATACTTTTCATTGAAATTTCTTCATATTTTTCCCAAGTGTACGACCCAGAAAACTTATAGAAATATTTTTTCTTTTTTTTCTTATGTTTTGTTGGAGAAAATGAAAACCAGAACTTACGCTTTGCTGACCATTTGAACTTTGTAGCTGTGAGAAATGTGCAACAATCAACAAAGCATAAAAACTCGATTGCTGCCTGTCCCGGGTCCCAGGTCCCAGGACTTGGCTCCGCATATTCCCCCTGGCCATAACAATAAGTTGAATTTTCGCTTGCAGTACGCACAAATACGTCGTATGTGCAGAGAGGAGAGGGAGGAAAATTAAGAGTCCCACTCAAATGAAAAATCATACAAAGCCCACACACACACATACACACATCTAAATACAGAGACGAGCACGTGTACGAGGCGGCCATTGTTGATTTAATGGCAGACCAGCTGCGGCCCAGTGCACAACAATGCGACCAGGCGAAGGTCGAGAGTAGGTGGTGCTGGAGCAGGGGGTGAACACACACACACACACACAATACAACAGCACAAAAAAAAAGATAAATTCTTCAATACGCAGCAGGCAAAATAAGAAATTACAATTTGTTCCGAACAGGATTTGCAAATAACAATAACAACAACAAAAGGGACGCACCCCTTTTGACCTCTAAATCCCTGATAAGTTACACTTCGAACTTTCACAAAAGTTTTAATAAAAAATTCAAACAGCAACTTTACAATAAAGTTCAATTCTTATTTAACATTTAATTAGGCATATTTTGCATACAAAAAATGCTTTTAATGGACTGAAGGGGAAATTTTTTTGCCACTAAAAATATTTTTTCAGAAATTAAACTCAAATCGAAAAGTTTGTAGGAATTAAAGTTAAATATGATGAGAGAGCAACCATTATTTCTACATAGTTAAGGTACAAACAAAAGAAGGTACTTTCCGATGCCGCGGTTTCTCAAAAGTTATTAGAGCGGAGCTCTTTTACGGACGGTCGACTGGGGGGTAAGTCCAGAAAACGAGTGTTTTGCGACAGATTTCTTTGGCTACGCTTTTGACTTTGCAAAGTCTTTGCAAGACAGCCATAGCAGCAGGTGGGTTGTGAGTGGGTCGATGGTGGTGATGGATTAGCGGTGACCAAATCAGTGACCCAAACAGTAACCTAAACAGTGACCAAAACAGCGACCGAAACAGTGACCAAAACAGTGACCATAACAGTGACCAAAACAGTGACCAAAACAGTGACCAAACAGTGACCGAGACAGGGACCTAAACAGTGACCAAAACAGGGACCAGAACTGTGACTAACTAACCTAGTGATCAAAGCAGTGACTAAAGCAGTGACCGAAACATTGACCGAAACAGTGACCAAAACAGTGACCAAACCAGTGACCAAAACAGTGACCTATGCAGTGACCGGTACAGTGCCTAAAAAAGTGACGAAAACAGTGACCCAGACAGTGCCTAACTAAATCAGTAACTAAAACTGTGACTAAAGCAGTGACTAAGCCAGTGACCAAGACAGTAACCATGACAGTACCTAAAATAGTGACTAAAGCAGTGACTTAACAGTGACTTTATTATGCCCGAATTTTAGATGAACGAATTCCTGTCAAACAGTATCGACCAGAACACAATGAAAACAAGTAAGGGAGCTGTAGTCGAGTGCCCCGCCTACAAAATACCCATTTCCCTTGACTTCTTGTGTTTACATACACATACACACACACACACACAAAAAAACGCTCTGGAACATTATGTAGCCGATACTGCGCCTACAACTGCGAGGAAACAACGAGAACAACGTTAACAGGCGATTTCTGAGGTGAACTGTGGATTGAGAGATGGACCTGATCGCCCAACAAACGGGACAGCCATAAGCAGTCGGAATAATGGACGGCCCGTACAGACCATTGTGCATGCTAGACATCATCGACAAACTGTTTGAGCGCATCATATGCAACCGCCTAGAGGCGGAACTGGAAGAACGACACGGCCTCTCAGTTCGGGTTCAGGAAGCAACGCAGTACGGTAGACGCAATCACAATGGTGATGAACATTGCCCGCAAAGCCCAGGGCTGGAAGAAGATGGCAAGGTGGAAGCAAGGAGTACTGCCTCATTGCTACACTCGACGCATATAACTCCGCTTGCTGGGAAAGGAATCTCCAAGCACTCACACGCCTTGGTATCTCTGCGTACCCGGTGAAATTGGTAAGCTGCTATTTTGAAAATCGTACTCTGATTTACGACACATCGGACTGGCGGAAATCATACGGAGTCACAGGCGGCGTGCCACAGTGCTCAGCCATAGGCCCGATTCTGTGGAACGTGATGTATGACGAAGTTTTTCGACTACCTGCACCGATCGGCGTGAGCATCGTTGGATTTGCAGATGACATTGCTATTGTTGCAGTTGCCAAAAATCTGGAGGATGTCCAGCGGAAAACCAATCACGTCATAGTGCGGGTGACCGACTGGCTTGAGGTTAACGGGTTGAGTCTGGCTCCCCACAAAACCGAAGCGGTCCTTATCAGCACTAGGAAACGTGTAGAAACTGCCCACATAAGAGTCGGAGGCCAGCACATTAAGTCGAAGGAGGCTATAAAGTACCTGGGGGGTATGCTGGACCATAGGCTACGCTTTAAAAGCCACCTAGGAAAAGGCCATCAAAGCAACGACTGTTTTATCAGGAATAATGGCGAATATCGGTGGACCTCGGCATCATAGTAGATGGCTGATCTGCAACGTGGTAAGGTCGATCATCATGTACGCAGCACAAATATGGGCGCCTGCAATGATCGTGCCATCATATAGTCGAGGATGCAAGAGTGCGTACAGGAGGTGCGCTCTCCGAGTTATCTGCAGCTTCCGGACAGTGTCAGAAGACGCGGCCCTGGTACTGGCTGAAATGGTTCCGCTGGACCTGTTAGCAATGGAAAGCAGGGAGGCAGATGACCATCGACGAGAGAGAACGATGACAGGCGAGGTGGAGTATTACCACCAACGGCAGCTGGACAAGAAAACTGATTACGGACATACGGCCGTGGGTGGGTAGACAGCACGGACAAACCGACTTTTACCTAACACAGCAACTGACTGGACATGGATGCTTAAAATCCTATCTCTATAGGCTTAAGCATGAGACAGATCCGTTTTGCACACACTGTGCGCAGACCATAGAAGACGCAGAACATATTTTCTTTATCTGTCCGAGATTCGCTGCCGAACGGGAAGAGCTATGCCTAGGTATTGGGAGGCCATTTACAGTCACTGACTTTATGGACATCCTACTTAGCTCGCAAAATAATTGGAATGCTATTTGCACCATGGCTGCCGAGATTCTCAAATCCTTGCGTCGCGCTGAACGACAGCGCAATTTAAGTTCAAACCCTAGATAGGAATCTGGTGGAGGCCTTCGTGCCATCTCCCCACTTGTGAAGTAATACTTAGCGGTAGTTCCGCAAGAGGGAAACGGAGAGTAGGAGGGGTTTTAGTGGGTGAGGAGTTCCGAGTTCCTCACTTCTTGGCTTTTAATGCTTTCACCCCTATACAAAAAAAAAAAAAAAAACATACGGACACACACTCTAACATACGCACTCTCGCACGCGCGCACCCGTTAACTGACAATGCAAGACCCCCCATCTCTTCTACAAGCAAAATTAATTCGTATATAGCTTCGGTGTTTTTTGTCCGATCTTGTTGATCTTTTCAGAATAGGTAGATATTGGGCCTTTCTTGATATATATTAAGTCTCGAGGGTCTAACTTAAAAATTGTGGCTCTGACTGTTTTTTGTGCTTAAAGGGGGGAGAAGAGGAATTTTCCAAATCTGGTTAGGTTGAGATGGTAGAAGCGGTGAAGCTCCCTCACTTATTCCAAATAATAGGTCCATTGTGATACCATATAACCCCTAATTTTTACTTTTAGACAGTAAAGGCAGGGTCATTCCTTCTAAACCACTTTGAAAGTAGCACATATTTGGGTAGCAACGTAATCTCTATTTCAGAGACTGCTGAAATGTCAGGTAGGAAATGCTGACCTAAGATTGTGAATCGTCTCCTACTGAGCGCTGGACAATGACATAGGAGCAACAGCTTCTGCAGTAGTCATTGTGGCTGATACCGCCTAGCGGCGTGTCTGCCTATAAGGCAGAGTCCTGTGAGAATTCCTACGAGTAGGGAGACATTCTGTCTGCCTAGACGCAGTGGTGTTAAAGTTCTTTTAAAATTAAGAGTGGGCCAAGTGAGCCAAGACATTTTACAGGTATGAGTTGATCTCCAGCGGTTCAAGGCCATTTTGAGGGTAGTTTCCCTTATTTTTAGTTTACAAGACGCAATAGGCACCCCTATCGAGCTCATATCCGGTAGGGGCTGGGCGGTAGTGCCAAGTCTAGCGAGTCTGTCGACTTTCTCATTGCCCTTGATGTTTCGGTGTCCAGGCACCCATAAGAGGCGTACTTTAAAGTGCTGAGCCATCTCATTTGCGGGCACTCAGTAAGTGTTTTGCATTATTAGTGTTACCGTCAAGGGCCTTTATTACAGCTTGACTGTCTTAAAAAAATAAATACATTTTCTTTCTTTACCACGAGTTCTTTCAGATGGTTAGTAGCCTCCTGGATCGCTACAACCTCTGCCTGATAGACAATGGTCGGGAAGGCGAAAGGACATATTTATACCTAGGTCTGGACTGAAAATTCCGCCTCCCACCTGACTTTCCAATTTAGAGCCATCAGTGTAAATGTTGATGGCGTTTGGTTTTCATGGGGGAGCGAGTTCCTAATCCGCAGCGAGCTTGGTATTACCTACCTAAATGCAAAAGTATCAAAGGCTAAAGTGGCTATCTCAATAATCAATGTCTTGTTGATCGCCGCGTTACTACGGACAGACGGACATGGCTAAATCGACTCGGCTATTGATGCTGATCACAGAATAGATATACTTAATAGGGTCGCAAATGCATCCTTCTACCTGTTACATACTTTTGCACAACTTCATGAACTGCTTTTCCCATTTTTAATGGGAACAGGTTATGATGAGCGGGCGTCCCTAAATGATCGTAAAATCCGGAGTAAATGGAAAATGGCTTGACACTGCCCCAAAAAGCTCCTCTCAAACTCTAGGCTTATGCGCTTCTAATTTTCTCACAAGCAAAAGGGACCTACAGTTTAACGCCTAATCCGAACGGAAGTTTGAGAAGCTTTTGCATGGCTAATTACCACAAAGCTGGCGCCAACAGCAGTTAGATGTTCCGAGGAGGGATCGAACCCACGTCCTCTTGCACATCGGTCGCGCACACAGTAGCCGCTGAGCCACACCCGGGCCCGGATCGGGAGGTCCCGCACAATTTCCAACACCTCAAGTGCTTCAACAAGTATGCGACGACTTTGCCACCAATACATTACTTAATTCCGTAATATCTGCGCTTAAAAAAATCGTAGAACTATTTGGGAACCCTTATTTTTAAGCTGCGAAATATATCCAACTACATATTTCTTAGTTTTAAAATAAGGGTTCAAATGATTTCATTTGATTTCATAGTAGTTCAAAAATCAACGTTGAATTCCTTAAAAAATGTCAGTAAATGGTGAAATTTCTTAGGTTAAAATGGAAAATTTTAAAAAAATTTATAGCACTATCTTCAACATCGGTTTTCGATTTTAATTTCCAGTCACCCCTCGTAAAGAGCTTCGCTCGTACCGGGTTTACCACGATGACCACTTTTTTTAAGCTATGTACCTCAAAAACTTCGTCTCTAGGTTGATAATATGGAATTGAATGTTTTGCTGGCTCAAAAACGGGTTCAAGTCAGTTTAAAAGTAGAACCGGCCATAGCCATATCTCAAAAACAAATTAAGCAGTGAACTTGAAATTTGATCTGTAGATTGGTAGTATGGATTAGGATATTTTAACTGTTTCGGCTCAAGAATTTCCAGGACTACTCTGTTTTCATTACCGTTTGTGATTGTTGTAAGCCCGAATGAATTGATTTTTATTTTGGACCTAGCTGGGAATTCGAACGGCAAAGTTTGAGACGGATTTTGACGACTACAAAGTTAGTGAAGGTGACCGCTTGTAACAAGTCACACACTCTAAATCACCCTGCCAAAAAAAGCATAGGGCAGAGCACTCACTCATACTCACAAAGAAAAGTACATTGAAATTGGGTAAGGCAACAACAAAATCACATGAAATTGTTGTTGGTTAGTTTGCTTGCGCCAATCAACGAAAAGAACAAAACCAGTTTCTGTTCTACGCGACGCACACACACGAAATCGTTTGCATGTGTGTCGTTTTCTAAACCTCGCGCCCTGCATGTATACGACCATTGACTTCCTATCTTCGGTGCAATTACAAAAACATAATGTAGCCAAAGAGCATAAGGCTGGGCATCGCTGCTCTAAATACTTTACCACACAGGACACCTAAGCCACTCATTAATTTAGACAACAGTTTTTATTTGCTTGCCAACTTTCCTCAACAATAGTTAGTACTAACACAGTAGTTAGGGGTAACAGGAGTTACTATTTGAGAAAACAGGAAGTTTCTCAGTTTGCTTAAGTGGCCGATAAGACCTTTACACATTATAAGCTATTTGTGCACTTCGACTCCATCCAATCTTGTCAAAAGATTAGAGATGTGCCTCAAACATGCAGTGGCTCAAAGTAGCTTGAGTAATTAAGACCAATGGAAAATGTCGACACGACAATCCGTCATGCAGTCACAATTGCTGAGCCACTAAATTCGCATTTCTCACATTTTCAGTATTGTTTCCTTCTAAAATTTCGACATGAATAAAATTGATTTGTGTGCTAAATTGATGTGTTTACCGCAGATGAAGATAAACTGAAAATCATGTTGACATAAAGACCCTACAGGATCACTTATTGAAGATGCCAAATGATGCGAATGGGAATAGTTTCAATTTTAATTTTCTCGCAAAATTTAATATTACAGAATTTCATCAACAAATTCTCAAAAAAAAAACCTAATTCTTTAATTCCACTTATCTTAAAAATGCACAAATAAATCAGATGAAAAGTGATTTTCAAACTGTTTAACAAAGCTCGAAAATTTCCAATGAAAAATGTACAAATGCCACATAAATAATTGAAAATCCTTTCAAGCCTTGTGTTTTATTATTTTGGCAGCAACAAATGAAAACCGAAATGTGTTCTACAGGCAGTACACACACACACACACATACACAATTTTGGTAGATGAAATATTCATTGGATGGCCAAAGGATAAGTGAAATTGCAACAGCTGCAAGTGCCATAACGAGTGCAAAGGACACGTGGCCAAAAGCTAAAACATTCATGTGTGCAGGACATTGCCTTGTTCGCTCTCCCTCTCATATATGCAAGTAATCATCAACTGACAAAAAAAGTTTGCTGAGAAGGCTGGTCCTCCAATCAAGGGGAACAAAAAATTCCTCCTGCCCGCCTCCCCTACCCCCCTACACTTTGCATGGGCATAAAAAAATTCTTAAACAAAGCCGGCATAATGGAGTATGCATTATGTCTAATGGCACACACACACACACACTCTCACACAGATAAATGTAGATGTCCTTTGTGGCGTTTCTTTGTCTCTCATGATGCTTTTTGCAGGTTGTCCAAAAGGGGTGGGAGGCGGTCTAATAAGCCACCAAGTCTAGAGGGAGGCCTAAATGCTTAGACAATGAAAACGGACTTCACTCACAATGATGTCAACTGTGGTTGGGTGAGAGTGTGCTGGGTAGGCAGTTGGAGGAGGGGGAGTCGGTGAAACGGAGTGAAAGCACTTGACCCAAGACAGTTTAGGACAAGCGACTAGCAGAGATGTGCAAAGTGTTTGCCTATAAAACTTTGAGCGGACAAAATGAGTTATTAAATTTTTGAAAACAGATTGTAATCTAAAAAACTTTTGCACAACTGGTCACCTTCACCAGCTATAGCCAGTAGAAAGATTAAAAATTATTCCGTTCGGATTTGGCGTTAAGCTATATTTTTTACTCTGTACCAGAGGAGTTAATAAGTTTGTGCAAAAGTTTGTTACAGCCAGAAGGAAGCATCTCCGACCCCATAAGGAATATATATGCTTGATCAGCATCAACAGCCGAGTCGATTTAGCCATGTCCGTCTGTCTGTTCGTCGGTCCGTCTGTCTGTAAGAACGCACAGATCTCAGAGATGGTAAGAGATAGAGATTTGACATGTAAGGGAAAAAAACTTCTTATGCTTGCAGGAAGATCAAGTTTATTTTCAATTTTTGCCACGCCCCCTCCCGCAGCTTTAAAGATAGAAGATTCGTATCTTCTGGACGTATTTAGTAATCAGGATTATTTATCGATCCGCCAAAGTAATGGTAAAGAAAGGAAGAACGATGGTCGAGTTATAAGGAAATCAAACTATTATGGGTAGCGCCGGTCGCAACGTTGATGGGCAGCACCTTCACAGGTACAGAGTATGCTATAGTCGGCCTTGACCGACTTTCTTTCTTGTTTATAATGCACTTTGGTCCTAAAATCGATTATTTTCAGAATTAGAAAGAGCTCGTGTTTGAAATTTAAATCCTACTGTAGGGGTCAAATCATGGTGATTTAATAAGATCGTTTCGTTATATACAGGCGACTGCTTTAAGTTTTCTTGGACCATCTTTTAGTTTTACCAGTGATGCACCCCACTCGTAAATAAGAACAGGTTCGTTTCAGTGATTCCAACAGCTTTTAAGCCACCGGATCGGTTCACTAAATGGTTGTTGGAGTTCATTTAACCGCGGTTTCGGTTCGGTTCAGTGGTTCACTCTTTATAATCTCTATATATATAAAATAGTTTGTCCTTACTCACTGATTGGCAATCATCGCACAGCCTAAACGGTACTAAGGCGGGGTTTTTGAAAATTACACCCGGAAAAGCGTCGGAAAAGTTTGCATGGGGAAAATATTATTTTTCATCCGATTGACTTCAAATTCGGTTGGTAAGCATAGTATGTGAAATAACTGCACACGTATTTTTCCGATTTCGGTAAATCCATCCAATTTTCATCCGACTGGCTTTAAACTTGGTTTGTAAAGATAGTATAAGAAATAACGATGATGGTAACGATAACGATAGTGATAGCGATAACGGTATCGATAACGAAATCAATAACGATAACGATAGAAATAACAGTTGGGATAATGGTACTGTTACCCAAACCTGGTCGGAAAAGAAAAACTATATCGGTTTTATGTGACTTGCGGCGGCGTTGCGAAGCGCGCCGGGATGTTTGCTAGTTTATATATATTATGATGGGGTACTACCGTTTCCGAATATTTGGACTTTTTGTAAAATCTTATGAAAGTAATGATTTATTATAATTGACAAATGGCATGGCATGGAATTGCTACACGCAGAAAAGGGCGCAGCGAATAACTTAAGTACGAACGCTCTTGAAAAATATAATCGTTTTTGAAGTTTCAAAAATTTCGCTCTTGACATTGAGCTAAATTCGTTCTCAGTTTGGCGAGGGCAGGGAGCTAATGAAACTGAGAGAAGAGAGACAGCACATTTGAGAGAATAGCGTTGGTCCTAGAGGTGAAAAACTATCGATGGCACTATCGTCATTATGGAAGGTTTGACACTATCGAGACGCCATCGATAGTAGCCCAACAATTAATACTTTAAACTTTAAGAAAAATTCACGGATTCTAGCTGTAGCCCAAAAAGATGTGTTTAACTTTTTAAATGTATTCTATTCCGTCCTCTTGGCAGTCATTTAATATAAAAAACCGACCGCTGGTGGTTCAAAAGAAAAGTAACTCTAGAAAATAGTGTAAACTTTTAGTTTTACTTTATTAATTTAAAGATGGACACATTTTTTTAAAGTGTAGTTGAATTTCGTATTCCTACACCACTTTTTAATCCGATGGTGGATTTCGTAGCTATTGAATATATTAGAAACTTTGCTTCAGATTTATCAGTTTTTGGAAAAAAAGCTAGACTAAGTGCAATTTTCACTAAGAAAAAATTGTTTAAAACTTATTTTGCCGCTTTACTGCAATCGAAGTAATTGAAACTTTTTAATATATGAAAGAGAAAAATTTAATCATTTTTGGTCAAATTTTCATCCCAAAATATTGAGTATTCAACGATTTGGAGCTGGTTTTCGGAGATGATAGATTCATCTGACTTCAAAAACCCAAATTGTGTCTGTGTAGGCTAGTATAGCTTGTGACTCAACTAAATTAGTTGAAAGCAAAAATAATCATATGCATTCATGTTTTAAGAAAATCGCAACCGAAGTTTCCAGAAAATGTCCTCCCTCATAGGCTTTAATACCGATTGGCTTGAAACTTTGGGAAAATATTCCAAGCTTATTATATGAAAAATAGAGAGTTTTTGTCATTACAGATCCCAAATAAGTTATATATATCGTATTTGTGGAATAGAAGTATTCTTTTGTAATTTAAAACTGGATATTTTTCTCTATTAGAAAAATTTGTATAAAATAACATACCATCGAAAACTAATGATAGTCGGCTATCGATGGTGACGACTATCAATAGTTTTCCACCTCTAGTTGAGTCCGCTCTCACAGTTTCGTTTTTTATGGAAGAGGGGAGTGTGGGGAAATTTGGAATTCCCAATCGGTTATGGCATGGAGAGACAGCTGTTGGACAGTTCACCTTCCATGCTCTTAATTTAAGATTGAGAAATTTTGGATTTGAGTTTGTATAGCACTTGATTTGTGAGTTTTTCCATTTGATTTCTGAATGTTTCCGACTTGGTTCAAGTATTGAAGCTTTTGGATCAAGAAAAGCAGACCAAAAATGCACAATTGGATCAAGAACTTCTGATATCAAACATTCTTGATGCAATATAAAATTCTCCATTTTTTCTCTGAGTGTATTTTTAATTTCCAAAAAAGAACAAAAAAGACAATGGTAATGCAAATTTCTTTGATAAAACTATAAGCGAGCGAACTTTCATCTGAATGATTTAGGAGATTTGTGTTAAGACATTCACATTATTTCTGTCGTACGGAAACGGTAGGTCTTACCTCTAGTTAGGACTTCACTTGAGGTTTCTAAAACATATTTGCTTATCGTTGACGATGAAAATATGAATGAGATATGTATCACTAAAACTTAATAATTAGTTTCTTGATAATCGATTCCATCAGTTTACATTGTTCGAACTGACCAATTTGAATGTCAATTATTTTATATTTTGTCGCTTCAAGTGCTGAAACTCTTGGACCAAAGAATGCGGTATCAAAGAATTTCCATTCTTTAACTACACGTGTGACAAAAAAAACAAAACAAACCGAGGCGTTAGTAGTCATAGATTTTTGGCATACTAGAATTTTTAGTACACATCGAAATTTTGAATAACGGTAAAAAGTCTTTTTCGCACAAGCACTCACTTACACGCCCTAACTTTGTCATATATCAAATGATTTTCATTTTCTTACCGGTTTTGGAAAGAAGAAATTTAGTCTTAAAAGAACAGATTTATATCTTATCTTGGAATTTTTGCTACGTAAACCATTTTTATTGTTTTTTTCCATTTTTTCTTTGTGACGTTTTTGAACACTGTTTGGTTAGAAACCCCCAACATTTGTTTTGTTGTTTAAGAACTACACATCTTCACGGTTAGAACGTATGCCTATTTTCTAAAATCGGTCAATAATTAGCAAGTTATTAAAGTTTTTCGATAACGAAATTTCGCAATATTGATGAGTCGCGATAATAGCACTGTCGACCAAAAAATTGTTGAGTTTTTAGAGTAAAATTATTGAATAATTTTTTAGAATAAGTATTGTATAGCCAGGAGTACTACTAGTACTACTACTACCGCGTCCGCAGTCGTCCGCCTGCGTCTGTCCGTCCTCTGTCAGTCCGTATGTCCTATTAATAAATAGATCTCAGAGATGGTAGGAGATAGAGGTTTGCAGTATGGAACATAAGCTTCTATGCTTACAGGCAGATCAAGCTTACTTTCAATTAGTGCCACGCCCCCCTCCCGCCCCCCGAAATTTAGAAAAACGTCATATCCGGCAGTTTTATAGATAGAAGGTTCGACTTTTGGACATATTTAGAATCGGGATTCTTTATCGGTCCACCAAAGGATTGGAAAGATCGGTGAACGATAGTCAAGATATAAGCGAAAGAAACTCTCTGCTGCAGCGCAGTAGCAGCAGCTTTCAGCAGCACTGCAGCATCTAAATTTACACTAAGCATACACTTTTGTGGGTGTAAAGTCGGGCTTCCAACTTTCCTACTTGTTTTAGTTAGGCTTTTTAAGGTTTTTTTCCTAAAAAGTTAAATAACTCAACCAAATATTACTCGATTTTAATAAACTAGTTGCAGAAGACGCAAAATTAAATGTTTTTGAAACTGCATACCAAAATTAAATAGTTTGATATAAATTTGACCTATTCATTTTTATTTAAAGTACGGTGAAGTCGCAAAAACTGAAAAATTCGATTTGTTTTTCATGTAGCTCCCCCATTTTATCTGAGTTGCAATGTAATACACCGTTGGAGGTGTTACATTTCTCTTTCCAAAGACGCATGCAACTTTATAGGAGCCTAGTTTAAGAAATATGATTTTTAACTATATCAGCCTCGAGCGGACTTTAACCGTTATTCCGAATTTTGATCTGCAACAATGTTACATTTACTATATCTACAACCTACAGTGTCAGACTCAGAAAAAAAATTCCATTCCAAAATTCAAGATTGTATCTCTTTTAATTGTAGTCTGTTAAAAACATGAAATCTATGAAACGATTTTGACAAGTCAATTATTATTGTCAGATTTAAAAATCAGGAACTTAGTTAAACTTTGAGTTTTCACTTAAGTACCAAAATCTTGACTTGTTTTTCTGAGTGTACACCAAGGTTCCTGCTTTCTGCTAAACACTTAGACTAGTCTCCTCGAAGATAAGTTGGACATAAAACGATTTTAAATCAAATCTAGACATTTCAAAAAGACCGCAAATCTTGTTACCATACCATAAGGAGCATTTTCAACCATTCCCTTCCCTCCGCACTTTAGTTGCGTGTTGAAATAAATTGTCTCTCTGAAAGGCACACACAGGACCTTGGGGACCATTCTCTGAATTATGCACGAACTGTAATTGTCCTGGACTGGGACGACAAAATCTCGATTCGCCTGCTTAGATTTCTTTCCCATTTCACTTACACACACACACACACTCTAATTTGACAGCTCACCATTTCCGTTTAAATGCACCGTATTTCGATATCCTTTCTCAAATGTTTTTGCTATCCATTTCGCCTGCCAATTGCACTTCTTGCAAACTTCAAGCGAATATTGTTGCATAATTTCGTAGCGGTTGGCTGGTAGCCGTGGGGAGGTGGGGGGAGGAGGACACTTGTTATGCAAAACAATGCAGCCTGCCAAGTGCGTGCGAATGAAACTGATTCTGGGGTTGCAGCGTTTCATGTTTATGATTTTGACAATAAAACGGCAAATCCAAAACAAGCATCAAGGTGAAACGTTGGGGGCATGGCCATGTGACAAACAATTATACACATGCCTACAGCCGCCCACCGCCCATCACCTACAGCCTGTCCCTTGCGGGCTGCCAGCAACGTCAACGCGACCAGGCCATGTGACTGTCTGTGTGTGTGTTGTTGCCTCGCCTGTCACTTTTTACGCGTTTCTGTCCAACACAACCAGATCCCAGCGACTGCATAAATATCTCAAACAGCACAAAACAGTAGACGACCCGAGAGTATCCTCCGGGTTTGTCAAGCGCCACTCATTCCCAAGTGTCGCTTTTATTTTACTCTTTACATGCCGTTATGTTAATGTGTCTGTTTTTCATACTTTCGACATTTCTATGGATTATTTATTTTATTACAACTTCAAATTCGTCTTAAAATTTTGTCATCTTGTCGTGGTCTTAAATTTCTTTTGGGATTTATGTGGTTATAGTTATATCACACTATCATCGGTATTCAATGCTCTAGCATACATTCTGGCTGTCCGCGCACTGTGCTAACGCCACAAGTCATCAAAGATACTGCGAAAGCAGAAAACCATGTCTCGTAAGATGAACAGCATGTTCATCGCGCATCATAAAACGTGACTTGGGACTCAGTGCATATAAAGAGACACAGCGGCCACTTGCTCACAACAGCATTGAAACAAAAACGCAAAACAAAATCGAAAGCATTGCGTCGCCAGTGCGCGAAAAATGCCCACAGACAAGTTCTGTTTACTGACGAAAAATTTTTCATCATAGAGGAATCTTTCAACAAACAAGCGTCCGAACTCATTCCGAGAGTTCAGATAGGTCACCATCTGGCTTGTGTGATGGTTTGGTGCAGATTCGCCTATGATGGGGTCACCAAGCTCCGTTTTTGTGAAAAAGGAGTCAAAACTTTGGCGAAAGTGTATCAATTCGACGATTTGGAAAAGGTTGTGGAACCCCCAAAACGTCATTATTTACAAGCAAGCCGTGAACCTTTCACCAAGACTCCGCTCCAGTTCACAGACCAGAATTCACAGTTCCGTTCTCGAGGCTAAGGTTTGCTTTACTCGACACCCAAATATTGAGTCTCCAAAGCGAGCCCTTGTCCGAACAGTGAACAATTTCCCAATGCATGAGGTGCGCACTGTGTGCCCAGAGAGACTTCAGCGTTGCTGCAAGGCAGAAGACGGCCATTTAGAATAAATTGTTATATTATTTGTAGCCATTGAGTTTCCGGATTGAACCGAACCGGTTCCGACTTTTATTTTGCTGTGAACCGAAGCTCTTTAAAATTAAAAGCAGAACCTGAACCAGTTCCGAACCTAAAAGTTCGGTTTGGTTCAGGGATTAATACCGAAACTATTTTCGGTTCCGGTACAGGTATCGGTACGAACCGAAATGAATGTTTCGGTAAAAGGTTCTATTTCGGTTTTTAATTTATTTCGGTTTACGGTTTCGATATAATACCCAGTTTTTTATTTCGGTATACCGGTACGTACCGGTACATACCGGAATAAGTACAAATTTTAAGTATTGCAAAAAGTAAATGCTGATATAAGTCCAAATCATTTTATTCTTTTGTAATATAAAGAAACAATATGCAACACAAAAGTTTCAGTCGTTTGACATTTAAAGTAAAATTAAAATCGATTTTCACATTATTTACCAGAAATTGGAACTTTTGAAATCTCATATAATTCTGGGAACTTTGTGGAGGACTCTGACCACCATTTTTAGAATGTTTTCATGCTTTCGAATACGTTTATTTGCAAGAAAAATGTTAATGAAGTCCAGCAGCTTTTTTGTTGACAAAACTAATGGGATTTTATCAGCAAATTTCATTTCTTGGAACATCACATATGCATCAACTTCGTCGCCGCTTTCATATAATCATTAAGAGGTGATTGATCAGCAGCCAATGAAATTAGAGCATAAATTAGAATGTTGATGTTTTGCCGGCTCGAGGTCAAGAGTGAAAACACAAAATTAAATTTGTCCCTGAAGACGGAGGCCGACGCGCATCCGAAATATATTGGAAATAAAACCAAATTTAATTTTGTGTTTTCACTCTTGACCTCGAGCCGGCAAAACATCAACATTCTAATAATTAGAAAGGTCGCTAACCAACGGAGGTAGAGCATAAATATTTTTTGAATGAGTAATACAAGGTTTTTTGTTGCTCAGGATTTGTGGACCTTGGGTCCACAAATATGCCACCTCGAAAAGCGATGTTTTCAAAATAGTATTTTCTCGCTTTTCTATTTCCTGAACGAGTGATTTTGCTAGAGAGGACGTATGACAACTTGCAGTGTAACCAAATGGAATAAAAATCACCCATAACTAGATTTTCGGCTTGAAATTTAGTTGTGGCCACCTTAGTTGGTACTAATATGCTTACAATTTTGCGAACTGAGTCTCACGCTTTTTAAAAATCTTAACAAATAAACGATGAAAGACAACTGAATTTCTTATATATGTACGACGAAAATAAAGAAGTGTTGGTATATAATTACTAATACTGCGATAAGAGTACTCGTCTAACAAAGAAAGGATTGACAATTTTAACATATGTATGCATTTATGTACATATGTGGCGTTGGCCCGTGTTGAAGTTCTCGGCACATGTAAGACTGACGTCCCAGTCACTGGTTTTAATACATGCACATGTACAATGTTCATGTTCAATTCATATTTTATTTTATTGCCAATGTAAATGTATGTAAGTTTGTAAAACAAATCAATCAATGTACAAACATTCGTTATGCACCTTATAGAAGCTGCGAGATTTTCGTGCGTTTAACAGAGGGGTGCTGGAATTTAACGCCATCTCAGAAAAGTGGCAAGAATATCTAACATCGTGTAAAGGACGTCTTAAGATTCCTTCTTTGCGTTACAAACATCTGTCCAAAATTACTCTGCAAAGTTAAAAAAAATACCGAAACAGTACCGGTACCAACGTTTCGGTTTTGATCCGGTTCTATCGGTTCCATTAATAATGGTAAGCGGTATTCGGTTCTCAAAAAAAAATTTGTATCGGTTCCGGTTCCGGTACGTGATTTGAAATGGTTTATTTCGGTTAACGGTTCCGGTTCCGGTACCGGTATTAATCCCTGGTTAGGTTCAACAAAAATGATAGAAATGAAAAAAATTGAACTAAGGTCTTGGTACTTTTTCTGTTATCTAATCTATTTTGGGCGACTGGCTCTTAGATTCGGCAGGAAAACTCAATAAAACATCTTGAAAAACGTTCAGCCTCTGTTTTTAAAGATCCTCGACTTCAAAGCTTACCAAAAGATTTACAAAACAAGAGCTTAACCTTAGATTGGTAGTATTTTTAATCCCGTTACTCGTAGAGTAAAACAGGTATACTGAAGTTGTGCAAAAGTATGTAACAGGCAGAATGAAGCATCTCCGACCCCATAAAGTATACATTTTCTTGATCAGCATCAACAGCCGAGTCGATATAGCCATGTCCGTCTGTTCTTCTGTCTGTATGAACACCTAGATCTCGGAGACTAGAAGAGCTGGAGCCACCAAATTTTGTATGTAGAATTTTATTGTCAATACGCAGATCAAGTTTATTTCAAATTTTGGTTACGCACCCTCCCGCCTCCGCAATAACATGTCAAGAACTACAATGTTGAAACATGATATATTTTATATAGCATAAAGATCGGATAATAAAAAGGCAGAGTTATAAAGGTTATAAAAACGTTGCATACATGGTCACATTAATGTTAATGCTCTGTTAATTAATATAGGGAAAGGCTATTAAACACTAATTGCCCTGAGTAACGGGTATATCGGTAGTCGGGCAGGACCAACTTTAACCCACGCTCTCGTTCATATGTAGAGTCTACATTGTAGACTTCGAAATGGAACTTTACTTTACAGAAAATTATATTTTGAATATTCCCATGTGTACTACAATTCGCTTCCGACCCAAAAACGGCACGGTTTTCATACGATTGGGTCGTTTTTAGGTCCATGCTTTCCACACGATTCGGTCGATTTTAGGTCGTAAGCGATTTGTAGAATACATGAGATTAAATTGATTACAAAAAAATTTTCATGTTTCAGATAGACCATTCTTGTTAGAGTCGTGTCGTGTTGGAAAAATTCGAAACGCGCCCATCTCTAGTGTGTACCCATTTAGGGCCGTTTTCTCATGTTGCTGTTTTTGCAAATCTAGGAGAGTTTGGTGAATTTGCTCTGCTTATTTTAAGCATAAGCTATGCAAAAGCGTAAAACCCACCTAGTTTGCAAAAAACAGGAACTTGAGAAACCGGCCCTTAGTCTCATAGTACTGGTGAGAGAGATTTTTCTTAATGTGGGACATCCGTACTAATTTCCATCTTGAGTCAGGATTATTTGATATTGACATAGAACTTCCGTACTCACTTCAATCTCGAGTCAGGATTATTTGACTTTCAAGTACGGATTCGAGATTGACATTAGACTTTCAGGTTTGTTTTAAGCCTTTCGAACTTGCATCAAGCTCGATCTAGTTCGACTCGAGCTTGACATTTCGAGATCAAATCAATCTTTTTGAGTTTGATTTCATCTCGCCCTTTTTCTGTGCAAATCTTGTAGTCCAAATTGAAACACATTAATTTAGTGTTGAACACGTCGTCAAGGGGATTGTTTTACATAGGTTTTACTTTCAGCGAATTACCGATGTGTTAGCTCTAAATGTCATTAGTCAAGCCATTTACTTATCAAATTAATACCCAAAAGATCAATTTGATACTATTTAGGGCTATATTGATAGCAAAAAATCAATACTGGGCTTGGGTTTAATTTGAGACAACGTGTATCAAATTAAAATTGATATCAATTTTTTTTTGATATAAGTAGATACTGTAAAGAGAAGAAGAAGTCCTCTGAGCTCTAGCAAGGCGCAGATTCAATCGTTTGTTTTACTGTAGAAGTCTAATCTGGTTTTGAGACTATGGCCAAAGAAAAGCTTAGCTCGAGTCTCCCTTGTGGTTTAGTATTTCGCTAATAGAATACCTTGGAAGTCACTGAAGTTATATAGTCCTGAGGTTTGAATGACATCAAAATGGATCTTTCTTTCGATATTGCAAAAGTATAATTTCTATGTTGATATTTTGTGCACTCAATTACAGCAAAAAGTAATTAAAATCAGAATCAGTATTATTTCCTGGTTAGTCCAAAACTCTCTATTTTTCTAACTCATTTAAAGGGTATGTCTTATATGCATACTCGTACATACTCGTATGTATGTATGTATTTTGAAAATTTGAGTGCTGCTTGCGACATGTTCCTGGGCTGTTGTTGTCGTTTCCATTGCAGTTGCATTTTTCTTGCTGGCATTGTTGACAGGCGTTGAAATTTGACAACACACACACACACATAGACACACGCCTATATGGGTGTGTGTGTGTGTGTTTTTTTCATTGTTTGAATTGCCCGTCGAGGTTAAGCTGTAACATTTAAAGTGTTGTCGGTTCCGTTGCCGCTGCCATTGTAGTTGTTGTTGGTGTTTAGCTCAAGTGCACTTTGGGTTTTTCCTTTTTGGCCCTGTTGTTGTTTTTGTTGTTTTTACAAATGTTTGGCCAAGCCGCCTACAACTGGCCAATCTTCTGATTGCGATAGAAATATACTTTCACTCTTTAAAATTAATAATCTTGCTACACAACTAAGCCCCCACATATATCAAGCGGCCAAATATTTACCCAACTCATGTCCTTTGCAAACAAAAGCTCTCACACTTAGCCACGCACACATATGTATGTAAGTGTCTATAGAGACTTTGGAGCTAATGCCATAATGCAGCATTTATGTTTATGCCCATTATCAAAGGCAATCCATCAAATCGATTGGAGTGAGCGGAGGCCGCGCATTATTTTAATCATATTTAAACATCGCGTGTATTTATCACTCATTATTTATGCATATATCAATCTATATACCTTTATGTGTATGTGTGTATACATATTTGGCCAAAAGCCCCCATTAACAAGCAAACAGGCATAAATTGATGTATGTAACAAAAAAAGGTGAAAGCCGCACCCAAAATCCCCAACCGAAATATACGAAAAAAAAAGCAAGAATGGTAGCAGGAGACTATGGGTAATTTGGCACATTTTTGGGCAAATTCTGTATTGTATTGATGCAGCTATAAAACTAAGAAGAGGATACAAGAAAGGATTTTGAAAAATTTTATTACGAAGAGTTGGAAAACGCATAAAAGCTTTGAGCAAAATTTGCTGATTTTGGAAGGTCGAAAACTCGCTGTTCAGCTGTTAAATTATAGCTAAATAAGTTTTCTTGTTTAGAAAACTAAACAATAATCAATATTTTCGGTCTGCTCTGCACACGACCGCAGCCGAAAAAATAAAAAATAAATCGGTCTTGGTCTTCCCTTAACCGATTGTGTGCTGCTCTCGCGCTCGCTGTCAAGCGGCTGTTGTTGTTCACTCAGGCTGGTCGATCTGACATCAACCCATTAACAGGCCCATTTCAGTCAAGCGGTCACAAAGTGTGAGTTATTTGAAGACCGAGAGACCAAAATGTTTTTTCAAAAAGGTTGCTGTGAAGCTCACAGTGTGAACAAACAGCGTAACATTGCGAGAGAGAATGAGAGAGCATAAATAGTTTTGTCGCTTACATACAAACGTGCGTTGATATCGATAGCCTAAGAAGCACACACTGATAGCATACATTCAAAAAAGACTTTTTCAGCAAGCGGTCTCTGCAAATAGGTTGGCAAAAGACAAAGAGCGAAAAAATCAAAGCAAATGGGTTTCTCTCCTCATCCAACCGAACACTATCAGAGAGCGTAGTTAAAGGTTGCTTCCTCTTTGTCAATGTGCTGCACGAAACCGGTTTTTTTAGACGACTGCAATGAAGGGACCGGTCGTTGAGACCTCTGGTATTAATGGGCGCGACGAGGACAAAAAGTTTGCTCTAAAAATTATACATTTAGCTACATCGAAATTCCCACAATGAAGTCTGTGCTACTTGGGTCGGGTTGTCACTTTTGAAAGTCTGGCAATTAGGGAAAAAATTCCCCTATTTTGTCATGAGGTCGACACTCGATAGCGTTAAGATGCCGACTTTCGTGATAAGTACGAGAGTTCGAGTTTCTTTTTTTATTTAGCAAGTCAAAAGCGGTCCTAAAACATGCCCAAGGCTTTCATAAAGTTCGCACAAAATGTTCATAACATGACAGCCTCTGTACACGATTTAAAAAAAAGCGGGATTACGCTATCTTTGTCAACGAATGGGCTTATTTTAACGTGTTCGTGCCGCGCGAACTGTGCGAATACCGCCGCCATTTCAGTGGTGGACGACGCTATTATATCGATAAATGGTATAAGAATGTATGAACATCGATGTGACTGGGATTGGTATCGGTATCGGTAGGCAGGTTGACCGTTAAAAAATTTAAATTTGAACGACTCAGCAACTACATTACAAACAAGAAAGAAACTCGGTCAAGCCCGACTATAACATACTCTGTACCTGTGAAGTGCTGACTGTGAAGTTTACCATTCCTTTGGCGGATTGATAAATAATCCTAATTACTAAGTCCGAGTACCAGCTTCGCACTCTATCTGGGTACTGAAAAGCGAATAACTCGCCAACTTTGGGCGGTCAATTATGAAAACCTCTCAAAACTCTCGTCGGCTAGTTATCCCTCTCTTTAATTAAGCAACGTGCGTGTTGTCATCTTGACAAGCCTTATTCTTATAAGAAGATATGTCCCAGAAGGAACGAACCTTCTATCTATAACTCTGAGATTGTCGTTTTTTCGCAGACGGCGGGGGCGAGAAGGGGCGTGGCAAAAATTGACACGGCTAGATCGACTCGGCTGTTGATGCTGATCAAGAATACATATACTTTTTAGGGTCGGAGAAGCTTCCTTCTGGCAGTTACATACTGTTGCACAAACTTAACATACTCTGTGTACCTCTAGAACAGAGTATAAAAATCTTATTAAATGGGGTCCCGTAATCCCCTTCCGACGTACATTGCGGTATGACACTTTTTATTTTGGCATTGGTGTGTGTGAGAGCAGCGCAAAATTGATTCTATCGCGACGCAGTTAAACAAGAGCCGAAAACGCAGCGCAGCGACGCTTATACTGCTTATACTGTGTGTGAGTCGACCGCGCTGCTTTTGATGGCTTCCCTATGCCTAGTAGGTAGCGACGTGCCGGCCTCTGGTTTAGGGTAACCATTAGCCTGGCCGATCCGCACAGCTTTACCAGAGTTTGTGCAATATATGTCAGCAATCAGCCAGGCGACTTCAGACAGCCATGGGCTTCGGTATATTCGTTAACCGGCAGTCTGTAAGGGATAACCGTAAGCGCTTTAGATCCTCACACAGCGAGCTCCTTCTCAATCTCTTGGCTTGTGTGATTCTAATTTTCGCTTAACAGACAGTTTAGATGGCCCAAGGCGGTATCGCAGACATACACACTACCCGCTACTTCACAATCGGCCAGATTACCAGAGACTGTTCATGAAATGTCGTGCGTCCGCCAGGCGATTTTGGGACTTCGTTCGGCTGGCACATTCTCTTAAAAGCCGCCCCATTTCTCATGAAGAAGCTTTGAATTTATAAAGTTGCTGCTCTTCTTTGATATGGAAGAGGCACATATTTTGTTTCGCCCCCAGCAGGACGTCAAAGTCCGATGAAATTTGCTCAAATATCTTAATCTCTAGAGATTTTCGTATAAACGGTTTCATTTCGAACTACAACTGCTTGCCTTTACATGTAAAGAGTCTCCAAAATGCAAGGCTACTAAATTGGATGACAAAAGTTGAGAGATTTGAAACTGATGCTTTTGATATGGGCCTTTTGTCCGAGGGCGTTTTGTGATGTCACCGTCCTTTACAGCTTGTACAAATTTTGAGGACGCTTACTTAGACTATTTTTCAAACCTAACTTTTCTATGGCAATCATTAAAAAGCATAGATTCGAAGATTTAAATTCGAAGTCTGATGCCGATTCCATTCAAAACAAAAAAGATTGTTCCACCTATCGTTCCTTTGTCGTCCGATCCGGCCGGTTTCGACAAATGTGCAGCGTATTTGTCTACAAAACTTCGTGGAAAGTTTTGTGAATATAGCTTTCAAACTAATGGAGTTGAAAACATTGAAACAGACGGATGGACAGGCAGGGCTAAATCAACTCAGCTCGTCATGCTGATCAAGAATATATATACTTTATGTGGTCGAAAACGCTTCCTTCCTTGCGTTACAAAAATTTCGAAAAATTTAATAT
The DNA here is from genome assembly GCA_018904265.1 of Lordiphosa collinella. Lineage (NCBI taxonomy): Eukaryota > Metazoa > Arthropoda > Insecta > Diptera > Drosophilidae > Lordiphosa > Lordiphosa collinella. The sequence goes on from JAEIFV010000077.1 coordinate 664,918, forward strand.
ACCCTCTGCATGGGTATAAAAATATAAGAAACATGATTTGACTTTGGAAAATCTAGATCAAAAGTAGGAAAAGGGAGGACAAAGACTACACCATTCTTCCGGAAAATTCACCCCCTTTGGTGGTGGAAAATGTTAGTCAGAAAGTTTTGTTTCCAGCGATTAGCTACAAACTCAGCTTAAAACTACAAAAATAAAAAGTAAGGGACTTTCCAATTTTGAAAACCTAACCCTTAAGTCTTAACATGGGCGGAAAAATATTTAATGAAACTCTTTTGTTTATCATTCCTTAAGGTTCAAACTAATTTTTTAAAAACTTTATATAATGACTGCATTTCTATATTCCAGAAAATCATTATCATTAAAGTTTGTTTGAACGAAAGTTTACTTTCAACGCGATTAGCTACAAAACTCATTTTCAAAGCTACACAATTTTGGAAAATGACCGGAAACTGTTGTATGAAATTTTTTGGTTTTTCATTAGATCACAAAATATTTTATGTATATTTGTGTGGCCAATTTTTGCTTGATTAGTTTCATATTCAATTTCATAGCTATACAAACAAAAGTATAGAATAAGTGACTTACAAAAATTTTGGAAAGTCTACATAAACAAATGTGAGTGAAGCCGCTGGTACAATTTAGTATTCTATAAAAGGAGAAGATGAGAATAAATTTATACTTAAAACACTCAGCTGTTCCTATTGTTGACACTTGTCTATTCGATAACTTATCGATAGCAAATCTAGCGGAAAAAAGCGTATCCAAAAAATTCCTTCCTTTGCTCCCACAATCGGAGTGGATGTACAGTGTGGACTATGTATGATGCTGCCATATCAGACTTTCAATGTTTTCGTACAAATCGATAGTTAATCAAGCACACAAAGTTAGCATACTTTTAAGGGCATTTATCGTGATAATTTTTGTTTAAGAAATTCTATTTTTTAACTCATGCTGACTTCTATCGTAGTTAAAGAAATTAAAAAGATAAAGAGATTGATTAACTTTTAAGAAGACGATAATCACCGTCCAAAAGGTCTATTTAAATCCCTTATTTGTCATTTCTGGCGTTTTATTATGTCTAGAAAATGTGTGAAAATGTCCTATAGTGCAGGCTAAAGGCAACACACCTGTCTGTCTCTCTCTCCCACGCATACCCACCCACCGGGTGGTGTTGTTTGCCCAACGAGGCAGGCGCCTGTCGTTGTGCCATACAAAATTTTATCAACATTAATTTGTCAAATTAATTTAATGAAATGAGTTGTAAACATGTGGACAGCTGGAACAACTGGAAAAAGGACACGATTTTGTATGCCTTTTGTGTGCGAGCTTTGTAATGAAATTCTTCTTTAGTGGAATTTCATTTTGCAACTTTTGCACAATGCTTATTGAATAATTTACGCTCCGGATCCAAACGGATGCTGCAGCAGCAGCAGCACTGCTCCACTTAGTGCTGAGGTCCCAGGGCAATTTACGTGCCAGCAGCAGCAGGACCAACCCAACACATAATTGCATTAACTTGTGTGGCGTATTCGGCCCCCCTTCCACCCCAACGTCTTTCTACTCCTTTTCCCTCCAACTCGCTCTCTGTGTAATGTAATTGTTTTGTGTATTTTGCTTACTCCTATGGCATAATGACCTAATCAATGCATATCTGCCACAAATCAATTGCCTTGAGACCTCAAAGTCCCCACACACACACACAATGGAACTTATTCAAGCTTTTTGCAGCTCATTTTACAACTTGGCGACCTCAAATGCAAATTGTAGCCAATTAAGTTTAGCCACAACAACAAAAAAAAAACAAAAAAGAAACTCAAGTGTCTCAAGCACGAACAGCTGAAGGTGCCTCCCCCTCTTAGCCAGGTTAATTATGCTGACAACTAATTGAACTTTGTGTGGAGATAATGTGCAAGTAGTTTACTTAAGCGGCAAGCACGAAGAGGAAATGGCTTAGGTAGAATATCAAATTTTAGAAAACATTTAAACAAAATGTAAGAGTACATCATCAATATGGCAATCTGTAAGGAAAAATCTGTTGAAAATTAGCGAATTTAATTGTCTTCTCATAACAGAAATAACAGAACATAATAGAGCGTGGCTTGCCTAGTTATAAAGCACCATTTCAATAGTCTCCAGTTCCTATCATTAGCAGGCTTTGCCAAGCGATTATCAATGTAAAGCTTACATTTTGGAGGAAACAATTGTAGAGTTTCATAGCCAAGTTAGAAGTAAAAATCTAACTTTATATAGTTCAGAAACGGAATGATGAAAGCAGAATCGAAATATATAATTTAAAAATCTTACTTATAACAAAAGCTCTTTTTTTCGCGGAAAAAAAGTACGATATGTCAGGTATGTTGCGATGGCTAAGACAACAGTTCATTCTCTAAATTAAGATTTCTCCCTATTGAGAACTGAAGTGGAGCTTAGATCTATGGCTGGTTGAGTACGAAGAGCTTACCGATTGTCTTGACGAACAAACGGTGCCGACGAAACAGCCAAACTGGCGGAAGAGAACTACAATTATTGAAGCCAATCGATACTTTTTATTTATTTTTGGGGTTTATATCCGGTCAGCTGTAAGCTTTCAAAATTATGCAGCAATAATTTTTCCCGCTTTTTATTAATGTCCTATTTTGTAATGGTAGGATCTTTTTGTCCGTCTAAACTCTTTTCAAGAACTTTTTTTAGACTTTCCTGGAGTGTAAGTTTTTTGATCCGACTGGATTCCGTCTAATTCTTTTGGTTTTTGTTAAAAGTATTCGTTATCTTTCCGATATGATAAGACTTGTCTGCCCAAAGTTGCCCCTGCTAACAACAAATTACTTTTCAGGCACTATATCGGGTTGCAAACGCACTCTTTTTATACCCGTTACTCGTAGAGTAAAAGAGTATACTGAAGTCGTGCAAATGTATGTAACAGGCAGAAGGAAGCATCTACGACCCCATAAATTATATATATTCTTGATCAGCATCAACAGCCGAGTCGATATAGCCATGTCCGTCTGTCCGTCAGTCCGTCTGTCTGTATGAACACCTATGTAGATCTCGGAGACTAGAAGAGCTAGAGCTAGCAAATTTTGTATGTATTTCAAATTTTGGCCACGCCCCCTCCGGCCACCACAATAAAAAACAAGTAAGGGAGCTGCAGTCGAGTGCCCCGACTACAAAAAACCCTGTTCCCTTGATTTCGTGTGTTTTATTCTTTACATACACACACACTCACATGCATGGGCATGCGGCCGCGCGCGATAACTGACAAATGCAGACCCCCTCTCTCCCCGTTGCTTCGTTTATTTCAGACTATTTTTAGATATTGGGCCTTACTTGATATATAAGTTAAATTTGGAAGGTCTATCTCTGACAGTTTTTTGCGCTTAATTTTCCAAATCTGAAACAAACTCGTTTTTAATCGGGTATACACCTGTCTACATGCAAAAATTTGTGGCTCTAGCTCTTATAGTCTCTGAGAAACACGCGTTCATACGGACAGACGGACGGACAGACGGACAGGGCTAAATCGACTCGGCTGTTCATGCTGATCAAGAATATATATACTTTATAGGGTCGCAAATGCTTCCTTCTACCTGTTACATACTTTTGCACAACTTCATGATCCCCCTTTTCCCATTTTCAATGGGAACAGTGTATAAAAAGTTGAATAACTCCAGTGTAGTTTAGTGTATGTGCCCAATATCAACAATCTCTGAAAGTTTCATAAGGACCTGATATTAAATGGCAGAGTTATAAAGATTATAAAGATTATATAAAACGTGGTAACTCTTGGGCGTTCGTGTTTTTAGGTTGTTTAATTACGCTTTTACTTTGTCTTTCTACCGTTCCGATTAGGGGTAACCATTGTCTTGGCCTACAGCACAACCTGGAGCGCATACACATGCAGTGACAGACCTAGGCGTGTTTATTCAGCCATAACATGAACTTTTCGGATCACATTGGCATCATCGTTAGCAAAGCGAAAGGGGTAATGGCTAAATTGTTAAGCGTTGGGCTAAAGAGTTTGGATGACCTCTAACCACTAAGCTTCTTTTTCGTCTCCTTGTTCGAACCAAAACTCAGTATTGTTCATGCGTATGGTCTCCACAGTATGCAATTTACCAAGACCCCATTGAGTCGGTGCAGAAGCAATTTCTCCTGTTTGCCTGCGTGGATTAAGCTGAGAACCCACCGTCGTTTGCCATCATATGTGGATAGGACTCCGCCCTATAAGCCTACCGTCTCTACAGGATAGAACCTGCCATGGAGTATGTTACTTCATAAACTAATACATAGGCACTTTGCTCTAGTTTTCTTATTAGTCAAATTAATATTTTCGTTCCCTTCTAGACCGAACACGACAGTTCCGCTAATTTCTTCATATAGTAGATCTAATTTTGAATCTCGACCCGTTTCGTATCATATGTATGCTTTATAATTATGTACCATTAGTTAGGTTCTGAAGGTTCCTTGTTTGGGTTTAATGTTTCTAATATTTTGTTATACTTATCGACTCGACAAATGTAAATTCTCGCCTCCGCCCAAGATTGTGAGTCGGAGCACATCATAAAATGTTCTCCCAATTCGGTCCGGAGGGCAAAATATAGTTTAATTGATTTCCTAATATGTTGACATCTAATTGTCAACTCTTTTAAGTAAATGAAAGACAATGGTCACATTAATGTTAAATTGTTCTGTTAATTAGCATAGGAAAGGCTATTAAAAACAAATTGCCCTGGTAGCGGGTATATCGGGAAGTCGGGCAGGAACGCACTACGGTCTCTCGTTCTAACATAAATTTACTTGTCAGAGCAATCCTTTATATGGACTAGACGTGCTTTTTGCCTAAATCAACTCAGCTTGTCATGCCAAGAATATTTATACTTTATGTGGGCGAAGATGCTTCCTTAGCAATGCGATAAAATCACATTTTATAATACCCGCTGCAAGGGTTTTAAAATGAATTGTCTGTCCCATATACCTGCCTGAACTGTACTTCCGATTGCTATGGAGCACCAAAAAAGGGGGAGTGTGTGACGGGGGGGGTTTTAAAAAAATGATAATGAAAGAATAGTCAAAAAACCGCAAAATGATGTCATACTATTCGACAAGGCTGTCGATTGGGTATAAATAATGTTCAGTTGATTCGTAGACTTCGAGCGAGAGCTAACCAAAATACATTCCGAGAGCTACTTTAATCCGAAAGTATTGTGTGTAATTATTGTGCGTGCACGGGTTGTTACAATACCGTTTATCCGATTGCAATGAAACATTGGGGAATGGTTGAACAATTGCCCTTCTGCACAAGTTTCTAAGTTGAAGAAAATTGCTCGAAAATAGTCCAAAAACCGCAAAAATTGCAAAATTTATGGATTTGGTAAAACTTAGGGGAATGGTTCGATGCTTGCCCGGGAAGGTTTCCCAGTAAAAGAAATGGGCGGAAAATGGTCCCAAAACCGCGAAAATGGCAAAAAGTTAGATTTTGATGAAACATTGGGGAATGGTTGGACGCTTGCCCGCAAAAGTTGCTAAATTGAAGGAATTGACGGGAAATGGTTCAAAAACCGCGAAATTTCAAGAACTGTACCGCTCATCCGAATGCGATGAAACTTTGGGCAATGGTTGGACGCTTTCCCAGCGAAGGGTTCTAAGGTCCAAAAATCGCGAAATTTGCAAAATTACCTTATGAGTATTTATGAAAGCGCTTAATACTTATATTACAATGCAGGCGTTGGTAAATGGAAGCTGTAGATTACAACATATTCTAAAATATTGCAAAAATTGAGCCTGAATAATTGTGAAGAATTGATAGAGGGCAATTGTAGAAGGTTAAAAAGGAGGAATAAACCAAACGGTCAAAAAAGTCAACAAATTTTGCAAAATATTCATGAGTTTATATTAACATAAAGACGTGCAAGTAGAGGAAAAGATGGAACGATCAAAAATGCTTATATTGATTTGCAGCCAGCCCTAGATTGAATATAATTGCTCTCATAAGAATCATAAGGACCCGGGCGATGCCGGGTATTCAGCTAGTTCTTTCTCATAAAACTCTAAAAACAAATTTAGGTACTCGCTCTTGAAACTAGGTCAAAACCTTGTCTTAACCAATGACCATGAAGCTATAACTATAGGTCAGAAATCTACCATAACTTTAAAGCCATTTCGTCCAAGAAAAGTAAGTAAATAATTTTTTTCTTATTTGATGTGAAATGTGCTCATTTCAAGTGCTACTTAAAACTTTGGACAATATTTACTTCATATTTATATAATTTTTTTATAATAGATTAAACTGCCAACAAAAACGACATTGCCATTGCGAAATTCAACCAGATTTCTGACAGTTGAATGCAGGATGACTTCTCTTTAACCGCAACGGAAATACTTGCACCAATACATTTATGGCTAAGTGTTCTACAGCACATTCAATCAGTATTATTGCAGTGACTCTGAAATCTCTCAAGACCAGAGCGGAAATTTATGACAGTTCTTGCCGATTGCCTCCAATTCCGCCGCCGCCGCCGCCGCCACCGCCATTCAACTGCAATTTAGTTTCGTCTGCAGCGACCAGTGTTTGGCTCAGCTGGGCAGGAATGATGTAATCACATGGCACATGGCACTAGAGCCGCCCGTATATGCGTTTGGCTGCTTACAAAATAATTGATTTTGTACACATCCTTGACACAAATAAACATTCGCCAAGCACAACGAAAAGTTTAACACACTGAAGCTCTGGCCCTAGCTCCGGCAAATGCAATTTATGCGAAGCTCTATAAAATTTGAATTAAATTCCACAAAGCTATGGTTTTTTAATTGAATTCGAGAGCAGAAGGGCAGAGTGTACAGGTGCAAGTGAGTAAATCCAATACAAACGTTTCAAGTTGATGCCGATTTGTTTGCCAACTGGCTATATTGCCTTTGTTGGTGTTGATTGTACGAGCTGTTTGCCTGAAATTCTGTTTCCACTTGACTATGCAACGTGCCAAATGGCAAAATGGGTAAAATAGCAGCAAAGAATCGGCCATAACGTAGAGCAAACATAGAAATAACAAACAAAAAAACAAAAACTGTCAAAGGAAGGACTGGCAAATACCCTGAAAGTGGAAGCAAAACAAAAATTGCACAAATAACTATAAGCTGCAAGCCTAAGATTATGTTATGCTTTACATAAGCCATATAAGGAGTTCTTATTGATGGATTTTCCACAAATAGGTTTTCTTAGATATTAATTTGGAGCACATAGTAGAAAATACTCCCTAAAATACAGGGTATATCAAGACCCAGTCACGCAGAATATCAATCATGAAGTGCTGTAGGTAAAGGCTAAGGCTGCACATCCGAATCGCACTTGCCAGGCACTCGTGACATACGCTGAGTGCTACTATATATGCTGCATATATAGTTCCTAGACCTAAAACCCAACACGACCCCATCACTCCCCCAATCGAGCTATGGGGCACTCGACAAACGACGATGAGTGCCACATCGTCGACACATCAACAGGCATCGACAACGCGTACCTCATCATAAATTCCACACTTGCACTTGTATTCCCAATGAACTGCAGAGTCAAACCAGAGCTGTGTAACGGCAGCAGCAGCAGCAGTGGAAAGAAGAATGGGTGAAATAATGTTTTTGCTAATTTGTTTGGGGGGCCGCCACACTAACCCAGATTCAATCTCCACCTGGACATGGCTAATTGAAATTGTTAGAGGAAAATCACAGAAAATTTGACAGGATTTTTGATTTTATTAGGTTATCTTTCTAGCTTTTGAGCTCTTGTCTATCTGTGCAGAAATTACTGTGAATTTTTGTGTGAACTTTGACGAAAGTGGCTGCTCCAAAATCAATGTTGATTTACGGAATTCCGTTGTGGCACAAATGACCCCAAAAGTTTAGGTTTCAGAACTTTCCCATAACGTTGAGAAGGCAACCACCTTTTTTTGCTGTTTCAATGCATAAGCTGTTTACAGTTGTGAAGGAACGAAACTTATTCGGGACTTTGAATCAGCTGAACAGTTCCCAAGTGCTTAAGGCAATGATGGCATGGAGAGACAGACGAACCCAGCATTCAGCAGCGCACGGTGGTTGCGTCCATAGGCCAAAAATCAAATAAACGATCGTAAAATGTTTAGACAAAATTTAAAAAAATCGTCTCTTGAATGTCCAATTTTCTTAATGACTAACCGGGTTTTTTTCTAGAAATCGAACGGGACGTATTTTTATGTTTAGTTAAAGTTTTAGTTGCGATCTTACAAAAATCGTTTGTATGACACTGAATTTTTCTGACTTTTAAGGTAATAAATGAGTTAAAACTAGCTGCAAAAATTTGCAGATGTGTGTTTAATCGTAAATTTACGAACGCCGATTTACTTTATAGTTTTGCGTTGTCGATTTTTTAATGATTTAGTACACTTGTCATACAGATTGGATCTGAAAATTTGGAGTATTTATACACCAGAATGGAAAAACGCCCTTCTGCATAGAAAAACTTAAATTCTAGCAGACTTCCTTGCAAAAATATGACCAATATGCCAAAAAATTTGTGCTCAATATTCCACTAGCCCCCTCATTAAGAGGCCAAATATTGAAATTGAATCAATTATTCTGGAAATATCAAAGTTTTTAAATTTGTCCCGCTCGTTTATGTGGGAGCAATAGGATATAATCGTACGATTTGGCCATTTTTTCATTATATATTATAAATATTTTGGTATATTTTTGGTAAAGATTTCAAAACTATATCACCACTAGAAGTATTTATGACCGCGTTTCCATACTAGCCCAACCACAGATGAGGATGCTGGGAAGTTTCTGAAACAGTACTGTACATAAGTTGTTTACAGTTGTGAATCTCCATCCAGCAACGCTTTTCTATTCTCTCTGAAAAGACTTTTTTATCCCCAGATGCGCTGGAGTGAAGTGACACCTACTGAAAGGATCGCATTCTTATCTTCTGCGACAAATAATAATTGCTAAGAAGCAAGCTAGCTTAGACTTCCCTGTAAACATTTGGGCGATTATTGAATCGCCCATCGCCGAGAAGAGTCTTCTGGGAGAATCTTCTGGAGATTGAATCTTCTGGGAATTGCAGGGAAGATTGTCGGAAGATTCAATCATCTAGCAATCTCAACCGCGACGTCCGGAAGACTCTTTTAGGCGATGGGCGATTAAACAATCGCCGAAAAGAATCTCCTGGGAGTCGCCGTGAATATTGCTACTCTTCTAAAGGCTCATACAGAAGACTCTTTTGCGACTCTTCTAGAAGTGTCGCCGAAAAGGCTCACTTTCTCCCAACAGACGATCAGAATGCGATATCTTGCCGAATAGCCTGAGACTCTTTGCCGATTAAAAATGTTTGATGGGTTATCAATGATGATAAGTTATCACTAGACAGTGGATCTTGCATGTTTTCAAACCGATTTTAATCCTAGTAGACTAGGGCACATGTGTTTTTAACTTACTTTTGTTTTGCATTTTGTTTACTGCACTTTGTGTTTTGCTGACGGTTCAACTTATGAAATAATAATTTAAGCCATTTGGAAATTAAGTGCGAATTTTTTGGCTTTATATGAACGTAAGGAGTCAGCACAATATCTAATGTGACGCACATTAACTTTGGCCTAATTGGATTAAAATCTGTTTAAAAATATGCAAAATCCGCTGTCTAGTTATTACCCCAGGCAGAGCTTTCATAAAGTGTTCACTTTTTACAGGCAGTCAGAAAAGAAACAGTTTCTTAGTCCAACCTAGGACACCATGAAAAGGGGACTTCGAATTGACATTTCACCTCTGTCTTTTTTCAACGTGCTGTTGGCTCAACCAATGAGAGTTTTTTTTTCGCTCTCTTTGGCATAAGATACTCAGAATCTGCAAAAATAAACGAAAACAACCCACCGGCCCATTACAAGATCGATGTGCTCTTTAACACTTTGTAGGCAAGTATCGATTACAATCCTGTATACTTTTATTTATTTATTTATTGAGGTAAGTTTAACAATGCTCAGTCAAACATAGCGCATAAAACAGCAGCGGGTGCGCTGTACAGGACATGTGGATAGGACGAGTTAGGAGGCACGCCCGGGCCGGGTTGACCGAAGCAGAGATGGCGCGACCAGGTGCAGACAGAGGCGAGTGGCGGACATTAGTCGCAGCGGCAGGGACCGTAAAACGGTTGTGATGGCAAAAGAAGAAAAAGAAGAAGTCAAACATAATACAAAAATTACAAAGGTACAATGAGAACCCAGAAATAACAAACTCTGGCCAGGTGGGACTAATTTATTGGCCAAAGCTAGCTTTAGATCTCGAAGCGATCAGTTGCTAATTACATCACTCGCATAATAGTTACAAATTCGAACTCGAAGCAAACGTATTGCTTAATTTCTAATTGGAAGTTGCTGAGTACTCTCAGTAGTTCAGTAAACTAGCAGACATTTGGTCTCGACTCCAAACGCTATCAACCTTTTTCATTGTCTCTGTTTGGCAGTAGTCGCTAATTTTCTCACACACACACAAAATTGATTGAAAACTTGTACTTTTTAATGGACTACTCTTTGCAAAGTGAACTAACAAATGGCTTGTTAGTCAAAAATATTTGTGACGCAAGTAAGTTAGAGCGGACTAGCTGATGCGCTTTGGTGTATAATAGACGTAAAAAAACAAAAGAGAAACAATGGAGTTTAGGGAACGAGTCAATATCAATCATACGCAGTGTGCCTATTTTCAAATTTTTTTCTTCTTTGAATAAGTCGGCGTTGATTAGATTTAAATTCAATTCGAATTTGACAATAATTAGGGAAAACCATGTTTGCTTGGTTTAAGTTATATGCGATATCAACTGAGCCAACCCTTTTTATAAGCTTGCAGATAGTATATTAAAATTGTCCAGCTCTGTTGATCATCCAGGTTTAATTCGCCCTTAGCCTTGGCTTGGGTAACATCAAATATTTCGCTTAAGCAACCCTCAAAGATTTTTTCCCTCCTTCTGAATAGCTCTTTTGTTCTATGACCATTCCTTTTTAAACGAACATATTCATATGTATGTTTCAATAATATGCAACCGCACATGCTGAATGAGTCTAATAGGAACTTGGGCTTTATTCCAAGTCGTTTCCAATTGGCAAGCCACTACGCCGGTACTTTCCTTAACTAAAAGTTTTCTGTATCTTGTGCCGTATCAAAATGCAGATAGCATACATATTTATACAAGAAATATTAGCTTTGCGAATGCCAAAAACTATTTTTTTTTTGTCTTAAGGTCCGCATTACATGTAAACATAACCCCAAATATCATGGCCTCTTTATTGGGAAATAAAGAGGAATAAATTGCATAAAAAAAAGCTTGTTAAAAAGCATACTAGTTCGAAAATACATAAGCCTGGGCGATTTCGTGGGCCTCCTGACTTCAAAACAGAGTTCTATGTAATCGAAAAAGTGGGCGTATAACAGAAAACACTTCGGCTTTAGATTACAGCTCAATATACCATTTGAGAAAATGTTGGCGAGAAAGTATGCGTTCAATTCACAAGGCGATACACCATTTGGAACTTGTGGACTAGCTCTGCACGCAACCACACACTTGGTGTATTGAGTTGTATAACAAATACTTAACAACCTTGGACACTGTTTAGTGCTAGGAGTATTGGAATCCAAATCTCTACACCAGCGATGTTCAAGAAGAGCGATGCCAAAAAGCGAGATTGTATTGGTGTGGCTGTGCCCAGCTTTGAACTGCCCTCAACGACGGCTGGGCAGCGCATGAAGGCAAAGAGAGCTCTGCTTACGTTCATATGCCCGACTTCATCATGCGTTTGGCTCGTGTGCGTGTAAATAGCCGATTGCGCTCGGCCCCGAAAGGCCATGGAGGAGCATCGCTGCTCTACACAAAACTGTGCATTTAAAACGTAGCGAGAATTTTTCACTTCGTGGGCGCCTTCTGTAATGCATGTTGTGTTCTGTTCGGAGAGTGAGCGAGTCTGTTTATTTTGTAGCTGCCATTTTGGTGAGCAGACAACATAAAAAACTAGTTGACTATGTATTGTGAGCCATGATACAATAAATAGAAGGTAGTGCAATGCGTTGTTGGTTCTTTTCTAATAGAATTTCAAAGTTTTCTTTCTCCCTTACCATGATATGCGAGTTTTGGTTATTTTTACATAAGCCTCTTCACAATTTACAAGATTATTTGCACATGAAAAATGTAAACTATACGCGCGATGGGTGCCGCCTTTGCTGTCGACTATCAGTCTTAAGAGCAAATGAGAGTTTGGCGAAACTAGTTTTATGGATCCACTTCAGCAGAGGACTTCTCCCGACAAAAAGTACCCCAAAGAAAGACAAGATTCGTCTGACGGAAATCAAAACGCACATACTTATCATTTAGATCGACTAGCTTGAAAAAGAGTATTTTTCAGTGCTGTTAGACAGATTTTACATTGATTTGAAGAAAAAAGCACGGTCGCCATGACACAAATCCATCAATTTGGCTTCGAACTGCTGGCCCTACCAGCGTTTTCTAGAGACTTATCCTTCCTTCGACTGTTTTCTGTTTCCAACGTAAAAAAATGCCTCAATCGTAAGAGATTTGAGTCACGTAAACGCCTATTCTGGGAACTTTGAGAAATCCTCTCATTTGAATTGTATCTAAACAAAATGTATCGAGCTGAAAGAAGAGTAACGCCAGTACAGAAAGCACCATTCTTTCGACAGTGGATTCAAAGCAAACTCAAGCTCTTTTGATTTTATCTTGGAAATTCGGAAAAATATCTTTGACTTCTAAAGTCAATGCCACCGCCCCTCAATTGAGGTCAAAAAATCAATATGTTGGAAGGCGAAAAGTCAAAGTAACTCCAAATAATAATCAGTTACTCTGTATTTTCAATCAAAAGCCACCAAATTGAATTAAATTTGCATAAACAAAGAGAAACCACAGAATGGTCCTTAATAAATATTAAAATCTGAATTATACTTGGCAAAGCCAATGAGAAATTTATAAATGTGGAACTGGATAAGAGGCTACAGCTTGTGGCTGGCGGGAATTGCATTATATTTAGGTGTGGTTTGCATATATAAGTATTTTTGGCAGCATTTCAAGTATGAAAAAAAAAATGGTAATGAAAATATTGTCTCCCTTGCTCTCTCTCTCCCTCTCTTTCTACAATTACCCAGCCATTTTCCTTGATTTGTAACACGTTGCAAATGCCATCATCATCATCATCAGCATCATCATGATGATGACGTTGTCGTGGAACTTGAGTGGCCCAAGATGTGGCACAATTGTCACACAAACACTTTGGCATGCACAATCAAAGTACTTAAAGATTTGAGTGGCAACAGAACGAACGAAAGAAGCAAAAAAGAAACGAGAGCAAAAAATTATAAGTATATTGAAAAAAGAAAAAGCCTGCCCTCGGGAAAACTAAGAAAAATAAGGGAGGGGCACAATTTAAATTACAAATTAATATTAAAGATTGTCATAACAAAAACTGCAACGTTTAATTCGCGACAGTTGCGCCTGCAAGTAGGCAATCGATTTTTTTAATATTTGCATTCATATTGCCCCGCGCTGGGCTGGGCAGGGCCACTTGTCATTCGATTTCCCTCTTTTCAAATCATTTCAATATGAATTCTCGCATACAATTTGTATTTTGTTATTGCATTTTGTATACACTTAAGCCGAGCATTGTTGTCAAGAAGGGGAAAAAGGACAATTCGAACAAGGACAAATGCTGACGGTACTCATGAGAAGGGATCAGTTGAATGGAATGAAATCGAACAGAATTATGGTTTTGTTACTGAAATTAGCATTTCTATCTACATAGTTCTTGAATCATAGTGATTTCTGTTCAAAAGTTTGAAGTATTCTTCTTGGATAAAGTAACAAAGAAAATCTCTTCCTACCAAATACTACAAAAAAATCACCGCAACTGGTTTTTGTTTTAGTTAAAGATTGTGCCATTCAATTTTGAAAAGCAAACAACATTATTTTTCTAGATGGATGCCATCAAATGAATAAATTATTTTATTTGTTTTAATAATAAAATTTGCATTCGAGTAAAAATTCACAAAACCAATTTAATCCCAGCCTCAGTTGGTAAATAATTCAACACACCAAAAATCATACTGAGAGTCGTCAACAAGAGCTTTATAACTAGAGCAAAAATATTTGATTGTTTTGCATTTTAATTTTGGAGAAAATTACTTAAATTTCTGTTCACAAAATCATAAATCATTTGAAATATGTTCAAGAAACCATTTGAATATCAAATAAACTTAAATTATCCGAAATTTCAATAGCGAAAGACTAACTAGATTTTGAAAGAAGAATCTCGTAATGATTTCCGTAAATCCCCTGAATAGTACATTAAGTTAAAAGACGAAAGAGCTAAGCTAACTTATTTTTCATCTAGTAGAATCAGCCTGTCGACTGGTGGCTAAGGGTGGCTAAGGGGCTAAGACCCAATAAGACACCAGCGCCCAATGCAATTCCAAATCGTGTCTTAAAACTTGCGATTGCCCTAAGACCGGAAGGTTTTTCGAATACATTTACCAATATCTAAGCGAAGGCATCTTCCCCTAGCAGGTGGAAGCAGCAAAAACTGGTACTTATATCAAAAAAATCCGTTCAACATCTACCGAAATCAAGACCATTTGTTGACTAAAGTAGAGTAATCCCGCTTTTTCGTGAACTGTGAACGGCGGTGTCATTTGTGTTAAATGTGTTAAATGGCTTAATACAGCCCCAAAGGGCCAAGGCCGAGCTCCTCTCAATCTCTTGGCTTGTGCGCTTCTAATTTTCGCACAAGAGAAAGGGACCTACAGTTTAACGCCGAGCCCGAACGGCAATTTGAGAAGCATTTGCATGGCTAATTACTACAAAGCTGGCGCCAAAAGCAGAGAGGGGTGACAGGGTGGTAATCTTTTAGATGTTCCGAGGCTGGATCGAACCCACGACCTCTTGCACAGCGGTCGCGCACACTAGCCGCTGAGCCACCCGGCCACTTCATTTGATGAACGCAATTTTAAGACCCGTTGTTCGATCTTCACTATCGTTTTGGTGTTGCGTTAATACCATTTTGGGCTCAACTTGGGAACATTTTGGTGTCGTCTTACAAACTTTCGGTCTTCATTTAAAAACATTTTGGTAACTTTTTAAGACCACTTGGTGCTCTTTTTGGCAACATTTTGGGAACAGTTTTGTACATCTCGGTCTTATTTTGGGAACATCGCAGTCTGACATTGGGTTCAACTTTCGAACAATTTTGGTGCATTTTTGTGAACTTTTTGGTTATGCTATGAGACTGATTTTAAGACACTTATGATATTCAAACTAGCAAACTTAAGCCGGCTATGTTTTCACATAACTTTAATAGTCAAACACAACACCACAATGTAGGCTGGTCAACTGAACAGAAGCTTAAAGAACCTACCGGTTCTAACATTAGAGCAGAAGCAGAGGGTTCCTCATGCCAGCATTGCTATAACTGGTTGGAAATTTCAATGCAGCATAAGTGCAAAAAAAAACACCAGAACACCAATTGTTCATGATTTCCGAACATCTGTTCGCTTTTTAAACGGACGCGCCTGCTTGTAGTTATGTGGTGTGATCAGAGCTGGTGTTTTGCCGTGAACGTCGGACTTGATTTGTGAACAAAAATTCATGAAAGAAAAGGTTTAAAATGGAGTCCGTTTGGACTGCATTTTGGACCGCAATTTTTTTCTTAGAGTGCCTCCTGAAGAGCCATCGTTTTTTAGGCCTATCTGTCTAATCGATACCATGTTTTCGAAAAGCTAATCAGCCAGAAGCTTAAAGCAGCAATCGACCTCGGAGGTGGTCTCTCACCAAACCACTTTGGCTTTCCAAAAGCGAGGTCAACTACAGATGCCATTTCCAAAGTAGTTGGAGTCGCATCTGAGGCAATTGAAGGCACTTGCCAGAAAAGAGTATGGAAGAAATACTGCCTTATCGCCACATTAGACGAAAAAAATGCCTTCAACATTGCATCATGGAACAAAATATTGAGTGCACTGAACGAATTTGGTTTCCCGCATTAGCTCCGCACAACAATAAGGAACTACTTTGAGGACAGACAGCTCAAAAAATGAGTCCGAAAGTGGCACTGAAACTCATGTAATATCAGCAGCGGTACCACAGGGCTCTGACTTGGACCCGTTTCTGTGGAAAAGCATGTACGATGGCGTCTTAAGACTAGAACGAATTCTTTTTGGATTCAGTATTTTTATACTCTGTACCAGAGGTACACAGAGTATAATGAGCTTGAGCAAAAGTTTGTAACAGCCAGAAGGAAGCATCTCCGACCCCATAGGGTATAAATATAGTATTCTTGATAGGCAATTTTTGCAACGCCCCCTCCCGTTCCCGCAAATTGAAATAAACATCATATCTTCCACAGGTTTGTAGATTCAAGGTTCATTCCTTCTGGACATACTTAGTAATCTGGATTATTTATCGATCCGACAAAGGATCGTCGAGTTATAGGGAAATCAAACAACTATGATGGACAGCACCGGCCGCAACGTTGATGGGCAGCACTTCACACACCTTAACACAATCTTTGAGAGGTACAGAGTATATTATAGTCGGGCTTGACCGACTTTATTACTTGTTTCCTCTTGGTTTTTTAAAAGAAATCTTCTCATATACGAGAACACAATCGTTCTCGACTTCAAGCTTAATGGCGAGGGAAGTGCGGGGAGCCAAAAAACGGAGAGCGCCAGCAACAAATGAGAACAATTCTCTCTCGCTCTCAGCATTGGCTGGCCCTGGCAGCGTCAATTTATAATACGACTTAGACGCCGCGGTAAGCACCCAAAGCTTGGTGTCGTTGGCTAAGCGGTGGTATCAGTGAGTTAAGGATGTCGAAGTCCCGAGTTCGAGTCCCAGTAAAGGTAAGTAAAAAATACCAAAAAAAAAAAAAAAAAAAAATTTGTAAATTAATCACAACAAAAGGAGTGAGTGGTTGGTATTGCGCTAAGGCACTCGTTTATCGATTTAAAATGTTAAATATTTTTACAATTGTTTGGTTCCCAAGTGAGTTACTCGCTCAAAGCAGGGCTCTGTTAGGCAATGGCAATGTTAGTCATCAGCAACAAAAATGCTATACATCGAAAATATACTTTTTTGATACCTAGAAAAGATAACTGTTGCAGTACCGATACGGTATGAAGAAGTGTTTGTATGAAGCTGGCGTGTACCAAAGAGTTATTTATTTGGACGTTTGGGATAATTTTGCTAAAGAAAGGATTGGCGAATTCCCAGTCGTTTAGCCGTTTCTGGGAAAAAAAACATTACACTTTTTTTGATATTTTTGCAGTCTTTAAGCAATAGTTAGATGGAATTTTTTAGGGTCAGTCTGTTCAGGACTTATCTTGATCTGGTTTATGTCTATCGGCCCTGTTCCGAACTCCGAGTCGGTTTTCGTGTAAACGTTGATTTTTCTAAGCAGAAAGTCTGTGGCTACTAGATCAGGTCTTTGACGAATTTATCCACTTGGCATTGCATCGGTTTCAGCTGCTAAAGCATTTCAAATTTTCCTCAATCCTAATCTACTAACCGTTGAAATGCTTGTCACCTTCCACATAAAATTGTTAAGATTAAACTCTAAATGCAAACGTTTACACGAAAACCGACTCGGAATTCGGAACAGAGCCGTATAACTTTGCTAAAGACATAAAAACAAAGTCCCAAACATTAAATGATATGTGGACTTCATAAAAAAGGGCCTCTTGAGTATGAAAAAAGTACCTTTACTTTTTATTTGAAACATCTTTAATTTCGGACGGAAGATTTTCGTAGAAGTAAAGTTTGATTTCATCGTCACGCATCACGCGTCACGCCAAAATGGCATATTTTGTGGTGTGGTAGTTAAGCATTTGACGGCGGACGTGTAGTGGGAGGCTGGTTGGGCCCCCTCAGTAGTCGGGTGGGAGTGTTGAGTACTTTGAATTGAGTTCTGAGCATTGAATACTAAGTATCGAGTACTTAGCATCGAGTGCTAGGTATCGAATATTAAGTATTGAGTACTTAGTTTTATGTACTTAAAATCGAGTACTAAATAACGAGTTTTAAGTATCGAGTACTGAGTATCGAGTGCTTAAAATCGAGTAGTTAGTATCGAGTACTTAGAATCAAGTAGTTGGTACGAGTACTTAGAATCGAGTATTGAGTACTTAGAATCGAGCTTATCTAGAATCTAGTGTTAATTATCGAGTACTTGGAATTGAGTACTTAGTATCGAATACTTAAAATCGAATAACATAAGTCAGTACTGAGTATCGAATACTAAATATCGAGTTGTGAGTATCGAATACTGAGTATAGAGTACTCAGTATCGAGTTCTTAGAATCGAGTACTTAGTATCGAATACTGAATGACGAGTGCTTAGTACCGAGTACTCGGTATCGAGTACCAACAATTAAAAATTAAGTATCGAGTACTTATTAACGAGTACTTAGCTTTAAGTACTTAGCATCGAGTAATGAGTATATAGTATCACATAATTATCATCGAGTACTTAGAATTAAGTACTGAGTATCGAGTACTGAGTATCGAGGCTTGAGTTTTGAGTACTGAGTATCGAGTATATAGCAAGAATGCAAACCGGTTCTAAAGCCGAACCGAAACAAACCGTAACCGAACCGCTAATTCCAGATGATAAACCGAACCGCACTCCGAACCGGCGTCCCTTTGAAAACGCTGAACCGAACCGGAAACCTAAAAACCAAACGGTTTGGCTCGGTTCAGTTCACTGACGAGTTTGCCCACCGACCTCCTAACACGCCTGTCATCAGATTACATTCCTTCTTTGAAAGTTGCTAATGGATTCTGTCGTGTTTCTTCACCTCAATCCAACTTTAGCAAGGACAAGCCAGCATATCCGAATATTCAAATGTTCTCTACGAATCAATTTTAAAATTGTCGAAAAGTCACACATTCGATAAAAAGACCCTTTAGGTGAGCTTTGACACTTTAAAGCGCGTCTTAATATAAAACACAATAAATGTTTTACATTCTACGGATAAGCTAACCCAAATAGAGTTGGTTTAAACAAAAACCTTGGGCTTAATAACTCTAAAAAACAGAACTAGTATTTCATAATGTGTTCGAGCCCAACGGACCAAACTTCATGTTACAACAATATTTTGGAAAATAAAATAAGGGTGATCCTTGAACAAAAATAAGTATTTGATATCATTTTTGATTTGCCGCAACTTCAATATTCCGAAACTATGACTTAAAGAGCAGATTTAAGAGTAAGTCGCGGCGATATACTCAAGGAAGGGCCTTAAGAATTCAGATATAGTAAAATAAAAGTCGATCCAAGAACATAAATGACTTATTGAAACTTTTTCGCACTGCCTTATCTTCGAAAGTTTGAAAAAATACCTTTCCGCGAAGATTAAGGGGAAACCGGGATTTAAGGCTTAAGACTCGGCGAAATTAAGGAAGATCCTTGAACAGAAAGGCTATTTTGGACATTTTTCGCAATGCCTTACATTCAAAAGTTCGGAGAAAGTAACTTTCCGAACAGATTTAAGCTAAATTCGGTACGATATCCTTAAGTATATGCCTTACGAGTTGAGATTAGGCGGAATTAAGGGTCGTGCTGTTTAAAGATCGGCTTTAAGGTTTAAGATTTAACAGAATTTCGGCCGATCCAGGAATATAAATTGCGTACTTGGCATTTTTGGTATTGTCTTACCATCGAAAGTATATAAAAATATATAATAAATTTAGACTGACACACTGAACCGAACCGAAACCGCGGTTCTTTTGGCTTCAGAAACCATGTAATGAACCGAACCGGTGATTCAAAAACTGCGTGAACCACTGAACCGAACCAGTCCTTATTTCCGATTGGTTTGCATCCCTGGTATATAGAAACACACAACCACACTGGCAAACGGTTGAAGGAGCATAACATAATCAACATGCTTCACACCAAGACCTCGTGAGAGTTTGCCACACTTAAACATTTTATTTAACATCCTGTGGGTTCTTCAATAATAGCGAAGTGCCACTTTATGAGTTGAACTGTGTTATAAAAGGTATGTATGTATATCTTCCCGTGAACAAATCATAGAAAAGTTTTTGATTTTTTGCTTGAAAGTTACCGACTAGTACTTTCTGATAATATTAAAGTAAGTCAAAACAAAAGAAAGAATTTCCCCTAAACGCGCCTAACAGTTTTGTGTGCAGCTTAACGCGGTGTTGAAAGGTTTTTTTATTACTATCTATCAACTCTTTAGATCTGTGAAAAACACGATTTAATGCAATCCCTAACATATGTGAATGTGCCCAATATTTTCTGTGGAAATTTTTCCTCATAGTTTTTGGAGTCCACACTGCAAACCAGACCACA